>CM055121.1:101123265-101723265 GCA_029206835.1 Rana muscosa
GATTTCCTGAGTGATCATCCTTCACCAGCGTTCAGACAGTTTTTGCTGGAAGGGTTGTCTTCAGGTTTCCATACTGGGCTCATTACCCTTCCTACAGAATCGTTCGAGTGCAACAATTTATTGTCAGCTGAGAACCACCCTGATATTGTCGATGAGTTACTGCAGGCTGAATTGTCCAAGGGGTTCTTGATCGGTCCGTTCCTGTCATCACCTTTTTGCATGTGGAGGGTCAATCCCGTCGGGGTTGTCTGTGGAAAATTCTCAAATAAATTCCGTTTGATTTACGATTTGTCCGCGCCTCATTCATCTCACATTCCTAGTCTCAATTCTCTCATCCCCTCCGAGGAGTTTTCTCTAAAGTATTCATCAGTAGATTTGGCAATCCAGCACATTTTGCAGTTAGGTAGGGGTGCTTGGCTTTCCAAAGCTGACATCTCTGATGCATTCAAGCTGCTTCCTATCAGTCCTGCTCTCTGGCAATGGCATGGCATCAAGTGGCGCGGGCAGTATTTTTTTGCCACCAAATTAACGTTTGGGTCTAAAAGCAGTCCGTACTTGTTTGACACCTTTGCCCAGGCTCTTCATTGGATTCTGGGTTACTGCAGTGGTTGTCAGAGGGTAATTCATTATCTGGATGATTTTCTGCTGTTGGAAGATCCCGGTGTCCCGCCCAGGGATCTGCAGGTGCTTACAGGGCTATTTTCAGAATTGAATGTCCCATTAGCTACGCATAAGATGGAAGGTCCAGCAAAAATCATCACCTTTTTAGGGATTACGCTTGACTCCAATCTTATGGTTGCTAGTCTGCCCTTGGAGAAATTAGTCAGGATACGCCGCTCCATTCATCTCTTTGTTCTTTCCCCGGTATCTTCCAAGAGGGACTTACAGTCTCTCTTGGGGATGTTGAATCACGCCATGAGGATCATTCCGCAGGGTAGGGCATTTGTGTCGAGGTTGCTGGCTCTTCTCCCCCAGTGTCATGATTCTGAGTCACCAGTCAAATTACTAGCGGATGCCCGTGCCGATTTAGTCATGTGGGATCGGTTCCTGTGCGGGTGGAATGGCATCTCCATGTTCATCCCGCATCCTACTAGTAATTCTCCGCATGTGTTCTCAGATGCCGCCGCTTCAGTCGGGTTTTCTGCCATTTTTGGCCAGGAGTGGTTGGCCAGCCGCTGGCCCCCCGAGGTTTTCCTTCTGCCAAAATTTGCCCTCACGTCAGCACTATTTGAAATTTACCCAATCTTGGCGGCAGCTGTCACATGGGGTCCTGGCTGGTCAGGCAACTCGGTCGTTTTCTTTACGGATAATTTGGCTACAGCCAAAATTATCAATAAAGGAAGATCAGGGTCCCTGGTAATCATGTCCTTCATGCGTAAGTTGACATGGTTGGGCTTGACCTACAAATTCCATTTCCGGGGTGAGTTCGTTAGTGGGGATCACAATGGTGCAGCTGATGCTTTGTCCCGTCTTAACATGCCGCTATTTTTCTTACAGCATCCGGCAGCAGATCGGACGGGCCAGCCAATCCCCCATCACTCACTATTAGTCATGGATTGAATACTTTCTGGTCTCAGGCGATCAATCTGGCCAACAGGTCCTTGTCCAGAAATACGCTGAGAGCATATACCACGGGTTGGAAGACGTTCCTTAGGTTCATGTCCTTACATCCTTGCAGTTCCCCAGAGGATACCAAGTACATCATGATGTTTACTGCGTATTGCCACTGTGAGCTGGCATTATCGGCCAGTACTATCAAACTGTATTTATCAGGTATTCAGCATTTCAGGTCCCTGCATGCGCCTGACAGTCCATCCATTTTTGCTGCTCACCCTCTGAAAGCCATACTGAGGGGTATACAAAGAAATCAGGGGTTCTCCCAGTTGTCTCGCCAACCCATTACCGGGCAGATTTTCCGTGACATGTCGGATATGCTCTCCACTTCCCCTTTTGGCACAGGTCCCAGTTTAGTTCTCAAGGCGGCAGTTTACCTCTGTTTCTTCGGGTTTCTCCGACCCGGGGAAGTGTCCAAATCCAGCTGTCATGCACCTGTTTTGCTCAGAGGTAGTCTTTCTAGATTTCCTGAGCATTATGAGCTGCAGCTTCCAAATAATAAGAATAGGCAAATTGGTCAGGGGTTTGTGGTTAAGTACTACCGCACGCACAACGGTTGGTGCCCGGTCGAAGTGCTCGACTCTCTTTGCCGTTTATTCTCAACACCCGTGAATGATCCTCTGCTCCCCTTCCCTACGCAGCCTATCACTTCCAAACAATTTGTTAGCCATGTCAGGATCTTGCTTGCCAAATTAGATTTGGATCCTAAACGTTTCTCCGGGCATTCTTTCAGGATCGGTGCTGCATCAGCAGCTTCTAAGCAGGGGGTCCCTTCGTACATCATCAAACACATGGGGCGCTGGAGGTCCTCCTGTTATAGCAGGTACATTCCCGAACCTCACACGGAAGTTCGCAGAGCTTTTGCCGTGTTGTTGAATTAAGTGTTACCTGTTCATTAAAGCTTATTACTTACCTATCTGTGTCTTTTTGCCCTCTTTTAGGCGTACCGTCCAGCTAGGCCAAGGCACACCGCAGGCCTTGGTAGTTGGGGTTATCACGTATCACGCAGATATGGTCATTGGGGTTCCCACGTATTACGGGTGAAGACTCCGACGACAAGTTGAAAGGCTGGCCGGAGGCCAGCCTGGATTTGTGGGAGGAGTCTGAGGGAGTATATCTCCCTCCTCCTCTGGCTTGTCCCTCGTCGGCTCGTCTTCTTGGTCCCACCCTCCCGTTCCCCCTTTCTCATTTCATTCATTTTATACTCATTCATTTCTCTTACATTTACTCAGGGTATGCCCTCTTTTAGGCGTACCGTCCAGCTAGGCCAAGGCACACCGCAGGCCTTGGTAGTTGGGGTTATCACGTATCACGCAGATATGGTCATTGGGGTTCCCACGTATTACGGGTGAAGACTCCGACGACAACTGTACTTTTAGTGTACTAATGGCCAGTCCTTTATCCGCACCATCTTGTAAAAACTCCAAGATGGTTGGGATACTTGCAGACACCTTTTTGGTATCCAACCATGAACAAAATTTTTTCCAAACTTTAACATAAATCGCTTGGGTAACCTTCTTTCTACAAGAATGGTGTTTACTACCCTATCCGAGAGCCCCTTAGACTTCAGGAGACTCTCTTCAGACACCAGGCTGACAGCTTCAGGGTCTGAACCTTGGATAATAGGACTGGGCCCTGGGATAGCAGATCCTTCCTTACGGGCAACATGAGGGGGGGTTCCGCTGTCAGGCATAACAGTATGGAAAACCAAGGCCTCTTTGGCCAATACAGGACCACTAGGATCATTGTGGTGCGTTCCTGCACAAATTTCCTCAGGACAAGAGGAATAAGTTTGAACGGGGGAAAGGCGTAACCATAGGTGAAACAGCCACTTCTGGGCTAGGGCATCTATCCCTTTCCCTTTGGCCCCTATTTCTCTTTCTATCGAAAAGTAAGCTGGAACTTTGGCATTCGACCTGTTGGCAAACAAGTCCACTTCGGGAATGCCCGACTTCTCTATTAGTTGGAAGACCTCCCTGTTTAGCGACCACTCTGATTCGCACACTTGGTGTCGGCTCAGAAAGTCCGTCAGGCAATTGTTCACTCCCTTCAGATGGACCGCGGATATGGACTTCAGATTTTTTTCTGCCCAGGCCAAGATAGCGCTCGCTATCTTGATTAAGGATGGACACCTTGTTCCTCCTTGCTTGTTTAAATATGAGACTGCTACCACACTGTCTGAGAGGACCTGTACGTGGTGATTTTTCAGCTCCGCGACAAATGCCCTTAGGGCTTCCCAGATTGCTTGCAACTCCCTCCAATTGGCTGACCTTTGGGACTGCACTTTCCCAGCGCCCTTGGGCTACCTTTGATCCCCAATGGGCCCCCCAGCCCCAGGCACTGGCGTCCGTGGTTATTCGGACTGACACCGGAAGAGACCAAAACAGACCCTGCACTAGGTTCTCTTCGTCCCTCCACCACCAAAGAGACCTTTTGGTCTTTGGGGATAGGTGGAAGGTCGCGTCCAACGATTCCTGTGTTCCACCCCAGTTCAGGATATTTGCCTGAAGACACCAGAAATGGGCTCTTACCCATGGTACCGCAGGGATTGTTGCCGTCAGGACACCCAAACCCGACATGGCTGAGCGGATAGAAATTGCCAGATTGTTTTGAAGGAAGGCTGCCGTAGCCTTTACCTTTTTTACTTTCTCGGCTGTGAGATAAATTTTCTGCGTCACTGAGTTTACTAGGAAGCCCAAGTACTGCAGGACCTGTGTCGGGGTTAGGTTTGACTTCTCCCAATTTAATAACCACCCCAGTTTTTCCAAAAAGGATATGGCCACCCGTAGATCCTCTTGCAGTTGGAGCGCGGAGGGTGCAAAAAATAAAAGGCCGTCCAGGTAAGGGATGACTGATATCCCTTCCAGTCTCAGGGGGGCCAGTGCCTCCGCCAAAATTTTTGTAAATATTCTGGGGGATTAAGACAGGCCGAATGGCAGGGCCCTGAATTGAAAATGTCGGACCTGCTTTCCCCATCTGATTGCTACCCTTAAAAACTTTTGAGATTCCGGATGGATAGGGACGTGTAAGTAGGCATCCCTCAAATCGAGGGAGGCCAAGAAACAATCCGGGGGAAGAATTGACTTCACCGAAAGGATTGTCTCCATCCGAAATTTTTTGTAAGCCACCCATTTGTTTAGTGATTTCAGATTTAATATTAGGCGGAAATTGCCCGACGGTTTTCTCACTATGAAAACATGCAAGTAGAAACCTAGGTTTATCTCCTGCTGTGGCACTGGGATAAGAACCCCCTGGTCTACCAAGTCGCCTATTTGTGACAACAAGGCTGTCTTTTTCTGAAAATCCCTGGGCGGAGAGGTTACGAACGAACGTTCTTGTGGGCGGAGTGCCCCTGAACTGAATTTGATAGCCTTCCCTGATTATCCTCCGAATAAATGTATTTGGGGAAGTCTTTTCCCACTGTGGGAGGAACTGCCCCAATCTCCCTCCCACTGGAACCAAGTCACTAGGATTTGGTGGTCTTTTTAGGAGAGGAAAACAGGACACCTTTCTGATTACCCTTTCCCCACTGTTTCCCAGAGGTCGACCCCTTAGGGGCCTGCCCCTGAATCGGTCTTTGTCCTTGGGGACGAAAAAAACGTTTCCCCTGAACCCTTTTATTTTTGACCGGGAAGGCCTTTTTCTTGTCGGCAGTACGGTCTAGCACTTTCTCTAGATCTTGCCCGAACAAAAGGTCTCCTTCAAATGGGATGCCACAGTCTGATTTTTGATGCCGGGTCTCCCGACCAGGACTTTAGCCATAAAGCCCTGCGTGAGGAATTGATTAAGGCAGCGGTCTTGGCCAATAGCTTGACCGACTCCGCGGATGCGTCCGCCATATAGCCCACCGCCTTGTAGAGCATAGGCAGGGAATCAAGAATCTCCTTCCTGGAGGTCCCACTTTCCAGATGGTTTTGTAGCTGGTCCAGCCAGACCTCCAAGTTACGAGCCACTATAGTTGTAGCCATTGCTGGCTTTAAACTTGTCATGGCTACTTCCCATGACCTTTTCAGCAGTACCTCCATCCTTTTGTCCATAGGTTCCTTAAGGACACCCATGTCCTCAAAAGGCGAGGTCTGTTGACTTGGAACACTGGGAAAAGGCTGCATCCACTTTGGGCACTTTGTTCCAGATACAGGAGGAATCCTCACTGAAGGGAAATCTCCTCTTCAGACTTTTGGGAAAAAACAATTTTTTCTCTGGTTCCCGCCATTCCTTTTTAATAGAATCTGCCAGTGTACTATGTACCGGAAATACCGTGTTCTGACCCTCTTTCAGGGTTTGGTACATCTGGTCATGCAAGGACAAGGAAGCCTGCTCTTCTTTGATATCGAGAGTCTCATATATCACCCCTAATAAGGCATCCACCTCCTCGAGTGAGAGCCTGTATCTGGGCGAACTTGTCCCCTGGCTCGGAATATCTGAATGAAGCCGCCTCACTTAGCTCGTCCAAGGAATCTGGTTCCCCTCCGTCTGATGCGTCACCCACCTCTGGGGCCGAATCAGGGGGGGCTGCAGCTGGTGGTTTTGGGGTTTCAAGGCTTGCCAGCATTGATTTAATGGTCTTCATTTCTTTCTGAACCCCAGCAATTAGTTCTTTACATGCCCCTGTTGCCTCCTTGTAAACCAATTTGTCAATACAGGGTTTACAAAGGGCTTGCTCCATCCCTCCTTTAGTTTGTTCGTACATGACGGACACCTCTTCTTCCCCCCTGACCTCTCCGGGTCTTTAGGCTGAGCCTGGGAAAGAGAAGGAGAGAAGAAACCAGGGCAAGTAGTCAGAAACCCTTTAGACAATCGGGGATTGTACCTTCACCACACCGATGTGCACCCCCACCAGCTGCTGACAGGATTCGCATGGCTCTTTAGCCCGGATCCTGCCGCTGAAGGAGGGGGGGGTATTACCCCTTTCCCCCCCCCCCTTCCCCAGCCCTGTAGGTCCAGGGCACCCCAGTGTCTGCCTACCTGAGCTGGGCCGGCACCACTGCCACCTGGTTCCATTGTCTCCATGCTGTCGCCTACCTCTGTAGTCAGCTGCTGGATCATCTTCAAAGGAACCATCTATCTTGTGGCCGGCGTTTTTTTTAAAATTCCCACCATGGCCCCAGCGTCCACGCTCGCCGCGCGACCCGGAACCGGAAGTGTTGCGCCGGAAGTCCCCGCCCTCCTCCTGCGTTCCACAGGCCGGAACTCGAGGCCTACGCCCGCCCCCCGCTGGACACACACGCCAGAGACCACAGTAACTGGCCGGCAGATGCCAGGATGTCCTGCGGGGAACGTCAGCCCTCCTCTGGCTATACCGGAGGATTGCGCCGGTACCAGCTTCACTGCAGCCTGACCGGGGGACCCAACAAAGCCTGCCACCTTCTCAGGTATCGCAGACCTCCTTCCCCCTTCCTCTAGCAGTCTGCCTCGGCTTAGGGGAAGGAGAGCTCCATCCAGCCTCCTCCTCCGGTGGAGGAAACACAAAGACTGAGGACGAGGGACGGAAGCCGCCCTTTAAAGATCGGTATGATGTGTTTCCTGCCTCCGGAGGTGGAGCCTATCTCTCTAGTGCTGTCCTGGACAGACGACTAGAGAAAAGAAAACCCACAGCACAACAGTCTTCTGTGTATGGAAACAAGGTCCAGCAGCCTTTTCAACTGCCATATTGCAGTTTCCAATGAACAACCACAGCGCTGGTGGTTCATCCAGTCTTCCTATCAGAATCTATCGGCTTCCTCATCTGAGGTACCGGGAAACCGATACACTGACAGATCTGCAGGAGACCTGTATGGGAACAGTGATCTGCCGATTGCTGGTGCAATGCTTTAGGCTCCCGAAAAAAATTTTTTTTTACCTCCAAATAAAAAATCGTGCATTACTTTGTCAAAAGGTGAACTTCTCCATTAAGTAGGGGGAGCACTAAAAATTTTACTGCACCTGTATTAAAAGAAACACTTTCTCAAATGTATTCTTCTGTTTAATAGCACCAAGATCTTGACCCAGTACGTGTACCCCCATCAGGGGAATAATACGGGAAAATATTTCACAAACCAAAAGGGAATAAATAAGAGAAATTTATTGATAGGTGTACACTTAAATAAAGGCTCCCCCACCATTAAGTGGGGGGGGGAAGCAGCAATTTTTTTTACTGCACCTGTATTAAAATAAACGCTTCCCCAAATGCATTCTTCTGTTTAATAGCACCAAGACTATGACCCAGTATGTGTACCCCCATCAGGGGAATAATACGGACAAACAGTGCTCCTATTCTCAGATATACCTGAACCATCCAAGCATTTTGGCTCTTCGGCTACATATACACTAACCTACACTTACCGCACGTTCCTATCCTGAACTCGATTCTTCCCCATGCAGAAGGTTTAACCTCACCTAAAAGACGCAGCAGCTCCTAAACTCTGCTAAAAGCCTATGTACATAGACAGTGGCTTTTATGAGTTTAAGACCCCTTTCACACTGGAGCATATTGCAGGCGCTATAGCATTAAAAATAGCGCCAGCAAACCCCCCTTAAAAAGCTGCACCATTCATTCCCGTGTGAAAGCCCGAGGGCTTTCACACTGGAGCGTTGCGCTAGCAGGACGGTAAAAAAAAAAAAAGTCCTGCTAGCTCCTTCTTTGGAGCGGATAAGGAGCGGTGCGTTTACCACTCCTCCACCGCTGCTGCCCATTGAAATCAATGGGAGAGCGCGGCTATACCGCTCGCAATGCGCTGCTTCAGCAGCGCATTGCGGGCGGTTTTAAACCTCTTGGCCGCTAGCGGGTGGTAAAACCGCCCCACTAACGGCCGAAATGCACCGCAAATCCGCCCATAGCGTCGGCCTTAAAAATAGCAGCATTTTACCACCGACGCTATGGGCGGCTCAGTGTCAAAGGGCTCTAAGAGCTTTGGCAAAAAAATAAATAAATAGAATAAAAATCCAAGATCTAAACTCAAAGTTTAGGAGCTGCCAGCGTACATGAAGCCCTAATCACCCCGTCTGCTTCTAGAACTTGAAAAAAGTTATAGCCCTAAAACAAAAGCATCCTAAAATAGATGTTAAATCACAGATGTACTGGATTTTTCTAGGGCCGAAACAACTAATCGATTATGAAATTAATCGATTACAATTTTCATAATCGATTAATCGGCCAGTAACATAATGAGGTTAAAAATAAACTAAAATTAGCCCTTTATAGTACAAAAAGAGCAAATTGCTACTGTAAATATTACTTTCACTGTCCCACAGTAAGAAATTAACCCCTTACAGTAGCGATTTGCTCTTTTTGTACTAATTTTAGTTTTTTAACCCCATGTTACTAAACATCTCAGGCCTGGGTCACACCTCTGTGTTTTTTGGTGCTTTTTGCAGAAACAACAGTTCATTTAGATGTTCACATCCATGATTTTTTCAGCTGCTGCGTATTTGGAAAGGGCAAGGACTTTTTTTTTAAACACAGAACGGTGCCATTTTAGTTTTTTGGTTTAATATACTTCAATGGAGAAGCTGCAGAAAAGCATGTAATGTGTTTTAGCGGCAATTTGTGTTTTGTAATCTGCCCAACAACAAATTGGCCCCAAAAAATAAAAAAAAATGCAAAAAATGACCTTTTGTTTTTTTAACGGTTATTAACCGATTAATCGAAACAATAATCGGCCAACTAATCGATTATGAAAATAATCGTTAGTTGCAGCCCTAGATTTTTCATTGAGGTGCCTTGAAACCCACCAGGACAAATGAGGAGATTACCTCTAAAAACTGATTTGTTGCAATTATGCGTAATTTTTAAACTAGTGTGCTTTTATTGCAAGTAATATGGTAATGTGTAGTATTTTATCTGTGTGACACTATCAGCTAAAAGGTGCAGTTCGTTATACTGTGTCAACATCCTTATAGTACCTGAAAAGGGTCATCTAGATCATAAACGTTGTGCTTTGTTCGCCCTGTAGAATGGCAAAAGCAGACGATTCTTGGTGTACTTTATTTAAGTGTACGCCTATCAATGAACTTCTTATTTATTCCCTTTTAGTTTGTGAAATATACAATACCTACTAATCAGATTAGAAATTTAGCTTAGGTTCAAAACATATGTGTTTGCAATCCGTTGTGGTTGTCAATACAAAGTTAACACCCCAAAAGGATTCCAAACTGCAGTTTGCCCGTACCAGATCGCATGGTACAAAGCATTGTGGCTTCAAATAAAAAAGGTGCCTGCACTTTTAGTGTGATGCGGTGCGATTTTAACCCATTCAAAATGGATGGGCTCAAATTCCACCACACTGAATCACATGTGAATTGCACAGCAATGTGTGAATATAGTCTGAACTGGGGCTTAAAGTTGTCTGCCCCCTTTGCAGTTCCAAGGCGAGTTTATACTTTAACCACCTCAATACCGGGCCTATTCTGGCACTTCTCTCCTTCATGTAAAAAAAGGGATTTTTAAAACAGCTTACCTGTAAAATCCTTTTCTTGGAGTACATCACGGGACACAGAGCGACTTAGTCATTACTAATGGGTTATATAGATTACCTTCAGGTGTTGGCACTGGCCAATTCCAAACCAGAAGTACCCTCCCCTATATAAGCCCCTCCCATCCGGGAGCACCTCAGTTTTGTAGCCAAGCAATAAGTGTCCCAAAAAGAGGGGTGGGAGCTCTGTGTCCCGTGATGTACTCCAAGAAAAGGATTTTACAGGTAAGCTGTTATAAAAATCCCTTTTTCTTTTTCGTACATCACTGGACACAGAGCGACTTAGTCATTACTAATGGGACGTCCCAAAGCAATGCCAAATGAGGGGAGGGATACATAAGCTGGGCGCCATCAGGCATGAGGCTCTTTTGCGGCCTGCAACACACTGCGCCCAAAGGCGACATCCTCCTGACTTCTAACGTCTACCTGGTAGAACCTAGTAAACGTGTGTACTGAAGACCATGTTGTGGCCTTACAGACTTGAGCCACGGAGGCTTGGTGATGCACTGCCCATGAAGTTCCAACTGCTCTTGTGGAGTGCGCCCTAACTTTGAACGGAGGCGGTCTCCTTTTCAAGCCATAGGCTTGTATTATGACCTGTCGAATCCACTTGGCTAAAGTAGATTTTTGATGCTGCCTGACCCTTTCTGGGGCCTTCCGGCAGAACAAACAAAGTATCCGTTCTACGAATCTGAGCAGTGGCTTTAAGATAAGCTTTAACTGCTTTTACTACATCCAAAGAATGCAATAACTTTTCCTCTACCGAACTAGGTTTGGGGAAAAAGGAAGGAAGAACCACATCTTGGTTCAAATGGAACCTCGATACCACCTTAGGAAGAAGGCTGGATGAGGACGTAATACTACTCTGTCCTTATGGATAACCAGATATGGCTCCTTACAGGACAAGGCGGCTAATTCCGATACTCTTTTAGCCGAACAAATGGCTACTAAGGAAATCAAATTTCCTGGTGAAAAGAACCAAGGAAATGTGCCGCAATGGTTCAAATGGTTGTTTCTGTAGAACCGACAGAACCAGGTTTAAGTCCCATGGACATATGGGAATACTAACCGGAGGGCTAATACGCATCACTCCTTGTATGAAAGCTTTGACTAATGAATGCAAAGCCAAGGGCCTTTGAAAAAAATATTGACAAGGCCGTCTGACCCTTGATCGTACTCAAGGCAAGCTTCCTATGTACAGCCCACTGTAGGAAGTCCAGAATCCTACCTATTACGTACTTACGTGGAAGCCATTTCCTGGCCTCACACCACGTGATGTACGCCTTCTAGATCCTATAATAGATCTGCCTGGATACCGGCTTCCTGGCATTGATCATGGTAGATACCACAGGATTAGAGAGCCCTCTTTTTTAGAATGTGGGCTTCAATAGCCAGGCCGTCAAACCTAGGGCTGGTAAGGAAGGGTAGTATATCGGTCCTTGCGAAAGCAGGTTCGGACGATGTGGGAGGGTCCAAGGACTTCCCACTGACATTTTTACAATCTCCGCGTACCATGCCCTTCGGGGCCACGCTGGAGCCACCAGAATCACTGGTTTCTTTTCTACCCTGATTCTGCGGAAAAATCGCGGTGGGAATGCATATATCAGCTTGAACTGATCCCAAGGGAACACTAGGGCATCTGAACCGCAAGCTAGGGGATCCTTTGTGCGAGACACAAATCTGTCCACCTTTGCGTTGAATCTGGATACTAGCAGATCTACATCCGGTGTTCCCCACCGCTGGCATATTGCCTGGAAAACCTCGGGGTGAAGAGACCATTCCCCGGGCATAATTGCTGGCGACTTAAAAAGTCCGCTCTCCAATTTTCCACTCCTGGGATGAAAACCGCGGATATGGCTGTGGCATACCTTTCTGCCCATTCCAGGATGCAATTCGCTTCCCTCTGGGCTGCACGACTCCTGGTTCCACCCTGGTGATTGATATATGCCACTGCTGTGGCATTGTCTGATTGAATTCTGACAGGTGACCCTTGGAGTTTGGATGTCCATGCTACTAGGGCATACCGGGCTGCTCGTATCTCTAAGAGATTGGTGGGCAGGGCCTTTGACCACTTGCCCTGGAGAGACCATTTCTCCAGTACTGCCCCCCAGCCTATGGAGGCTGGCAACTGTAGTGACCACCTTCCAAGAAACCGGACTGAAGGGTTTCCCTTTTTCCAGATTCTGGGGCACCAACCACCAATGGAGGCTCTTGCGAACGGAAGGGGACAGGGACATTGGTAAGTCTAAAGCCTGAACTTTTTTGTTCCAGGCTGACAGTATGGCCCTCTGCAAGTTCCTTGAATGGAATTGACCGTAGGGTACCGCTTCGAATGAAGCCACCATTTTTCCCAGCAGCCTTATACACAGGCGTATGGATGGTTTTTCTTTTTTGTACCCACTAAGTGGGTCATCTTTCAAAGACGACACCTTCTCTGGAGGTAAGAAAATCTTTCTCTGATTTGAATCCAGTCTTAGCCCCCAAGTATTCCAGGCTTTTGACTGGTTTTAGGGCTGACTTGTCTCGGTTGATAATGCAACCGTGAGATTCCAGATACTTGATTATCTTGTGAACGACCACTTCTAGTTTTTTTTTTTCACTGAGTGGTCTATCAGCAACAAGTCGTCTAGATATGCCATTATCGTTACACCTTGTGTTCCTAGTTTGGCCAATCGTAGGGAGAGAATTTTTGTGAACACTCGTGGTGCCGTGGCCAGACCGAAAGGTAAGGCTCTGAACTGAAAATGGCGCCCTTCTACTGCAAGGCGTAGAAATTTCTGGTGGGCCGGACAGATGGGAATATGCAAATAAGCATCCCTTATGTCGATCGAGGCTAACCATTCCTGCCCTTGTAGGGCGGTGGCCACCGATCGGATCGACTCCATCCGAAAAAGTCCTGATATGTAGGAACTTGTTTAGCCCTTTTATATTTAATATGGGCCTCATGTCCCCATTTGGTTTGGGGACTGCGACAAGGTTCGAGTAAAACCCGAACCCGTTTTCTTCCAAGGGAACCTTCATGATTACCCTTGGGGCAATAGTTGCTCTAGTGCCAGAAGGAGGGATCCACTCTTCTGGGGATCGTTTGGCACGTTTGACCTTATAAAATGGGCAGGAGGAATGTCTTAACTCCAGCCTGTATCCCAGACTTACTGCGGAGATCACCCATCTCTGATGGTGTCCCGCCAGGTCTCTGTGAACAACTGAAGTCTTCCCCTCACCCGACTGAGTGGGGGCAACCCTTCATGACTTAGGGGGAGGTTTTTTACCTCTCTTGACCCAGGGTTTCTTGTTACCCTGTGATTGTCCCTGATTTCTGCCCCCTGGATTTGACCGCGGAGGCCGTCGGAACTGTTTCACAGCCGTTGTGCCAGGGACTGGAGAAGTAGGCCTCTTAAAAGAAGGACTTCTACCCTTGTTCTTAACCGGTAAGAGTGAACTTTTACCGGCAGAAATTTTCTGGATATATTTGTCCAGATCTTCTCCAAATAAGCGTTCTCCATGAAATGGGAAGCTAACCAGCAGTTTTTTACAGGGAGCTTCAGCAGACCAGTTTTTGAGCCACAGAAGCCTACGCATATGTACTATAGACAGCGTAAAGCGGGAGGCCTGTTGGATTGTATCCTTTATGGCGTCCACTGCAAAACACAAGGCTCTAGGCAGGTCAGCTAGGGCAAGAGCCTGCTGATCTGGTAATCCCCTTAAGACTTGTTTCAACTGATCTTTCACTGCTTGGCAGACTCCAATCGCTGCTACCGCAGGTTGTGTCACCATGCTTGCTGTAGAGAAAGCAGATTTTAGTAAAGACTCCAATTTTTTATCTATTGGGTCTTTGAACATTGGAACATTATCTACTGGACATGTCAGTGATTTGTTAACAGAAGAGATGGCTGCGTCCACTGTAGGGACCCTCCATTTTTTTATGAACTTATCCTCCATGGGATAGATCACCGGAAATCTCTTGGGGGGAGCAAATATTTTATCAGGATGCTCCCAATCCTGGTAAATAAGCCCTTCTAATAAAGGGTGGATTGGGAAGGAACAGACAGCCTGGGGAGCTTTTAGCGACCCCAGCGAGGAAACCGTAGTGGATGGTGGTTCCGCCAGAGGCATTTTAAATGCTGATCGGACCATGTTAGTCAGAGACTGAACCCATAATCTTTCAGCCTGAGATGCTGAGAAAGGTTCTTCCACTGTTGATTCCTCCATAACTGAATCAACCTCATCCTGATCCCCTTCAGGTAGGTCGATCTCTGTGTGGGGCTGTTCCTCCACTAACAGGCACTCTGAAGGAGGAGACGGAGATCGGACGCGCTTTTCCTGTGACAGGGAAGCAGCGATCAATGCTGTTAATCTCTCTTCCAATCCTCCCAGAGTTGAGGATAAATCCTCCTCTGTTATATATACAGGAGCAGGTGGACTGGGGACAGCCGCAGCACCAGGCACTCCTGCGGGGTTTCTACGGCTACTGACCTCTGAATTCTCAGGGGAGATTGGTGCAGTACAAGCATGCCCAATATCCTCAGAGCCCGATGGAGACCCCTTTGGCTTCCTTGAAGACCTATTTCCGGAGCGTCTGGACGACATATCCTTTAAGCACAAAGCTGAGGTATTCCCGTCGTCATACACCAATTTTTGCTGGTAATAGTCTAACACAGTTGCTGCTATATACCAGCTGGTGTCCACTAAAGTGCCTTTCTATGGGGATGCCTGCATCAACCGCCTCTGTGTGCCACTGTTTGTTGCTAGCTCTGTTTGCATCCAGCTGACACTTGTACTGTGTCTTTTAACCATGCTGGGATGCCTGCACATGCGCAGAAGCGCCGAGGCGCGCATCGAGCGTCATCCACCCGCCCCGCCCCTTTTTTTTCATAGGAGGCGCGTGCACGCGCCCGTGCGCCATTAGCGCCCTTATCGAAATCAAACAGGGACTAGGAGCCAGGGCCCTTTTTGCCGGAGGGCCTGTGCGGTGGATGAGCGCAGCAACAGGGCAGAGGAAGTGGATTCCCACAGAGACACTTACCAACTGCCTGGATCTTTTGACTTGAGAAAACCAAAGATCCACATGACAAGAAAAATGGACTACAGCGGCCTCTAGTGGTTTAACACAGGTACCGCGGTCCTTTTTTTTTTTTTTCTTGACTACTATTAAAATTTTACATTTTCAGTAGTTACAGGCAAACACAGATATTAGCGGGAATACCGTTAGGTAACAGACAGAAAGACAAATTAGGCTTGGGGGTCCCCCAATAGAATCAAGTTCCTGGGGGCCCCCACTTACCTGATCCTCGCCGCAGGACTTTGTTTGGTCCACAGAAGTCCAAACTTCACCTATCACGGCAGGCATTGTAATTAAACCTTCAGGGACCGGGTTCCCAAGGATTCCACTCCCCTGGACCTGTATAGCACCCTGCACAGAAAACATCTTGGTCGTGGGTATGACCAGAGCTCTGGATCCCAGGGTCCAGCCCTCCTAAGACAGGCATTACAGGCAAAACCTTGCTCTTCTGCTGCAAGGCCCGGGTACCGACCGTTTAGCTATGAAGCTTTTTTGGTGGGATCCGGAACAGCTTACTAAGGCCCAAAAGAACCTGTACGCAAGCCCAGTGAAAACACATGTTACTCTTTGGCCAACACCTTAGACACTGGCAAAAAACTGAGGTGCTCCCGGATGGGAGGGGCTTATATAGGGGAGGGTACTTCCGGTTTGGAATTGGCCAGTGCCAACACCTGAAGGTAATCTATATAACCCATTAGTAATGACTAAGTCGCTCTGTGTCCCGTGATGTACGAAAAAGAAATCATAATTTTTTTTGCTAGAAAATTACTTCGAACCCCAAAACATATATTTTTTTTTTTTTAGCAGACACCCTAGGGAATAAAGTGGCGGTCATTGCATCTTTTTATGTTGCACGGTATTTGGGAAAATAATTTTTCAAACGTCTTATTTAAAAAAAAAAAAAAAAAAAAAAAAAAAGGTTTCATGAATTTAAAAAAACAAAAACAAAACAGTAAAGTCAGCCCAATTTTTTGGTATAATGTGAAAGATGTTAAGCCAAGTAAATAGATACCCAACTTGTCACGCTTTAAGATTCCGCACACTCATGAAATGGCACCAAACTTCGGTACTTAATCTCCATAGGCAACGCTTTTTAATTTTTTTTTTTTACAGGTTACCAGTTTAGAGTTACAGAGGAGGTCTAGTGCTAGAATTGTTGCACGCGCTCTAATGCATGCGGCGATACCTCACGTGTGTGGTTTGAACAGAGTTTAAATATGTGGGTGGGACTTAAGTGTGTGTTCGCTTCTGAGCGCGAGCTACCAGGGACTGGGGCATTTTACATTTTATTTTTATACCATTTTTTTTTTTTGATAACTTTTATTCCTATTACAAGGAATGTAAACATCCCTTGTAATAGGAATCTACTGTGACAGGTCCTCTTTATGGAGAGATGCAGGGTCAATAAGACCCCGCATCTCTCTCCTGCAGGCTGGAAAGCATGAGATCGGGAAAAAATAAAAAAATATCACCGATCTCATGCTGACAGCTGCGATCACGGCTTTGTTTACTTCCGGGTACCCAGGCGTGACGTCATAATGTCGAGCCCCGGCCTCTAACGGTCATAGAGATGATCTGGTCACCGGAAATCTCTATCCTCGTCATCCGGCCGATTCGTTCTCCGGGCCCCCGATTGCACGCCCCCCCTAAAGTCCAGGACGTCATATGATGGCGTGCGGTATTGAGGTGGCTAAGCTTCAAGAAACCCTGTATGATTTCCATCATTCCAACTTCCCCCATCCAAATCTATGCTAAACCGCATAAATGGATGAATCTCTCCTGCCCGCTATTTATTTTGACAGCCAGCACCATTTTCTATCCAGCTCATCCGATTTTCAGATTGAGGGATGTTGTGTTGGAAGATTCACTTCATTCATGGCCAGCTTTAGTCCATATGCTGTTGAGATTATGAAAACGCTGAGAGCCTGAGCCAGCTGCTCCCACCCTTTCGAGCATGATGCTCCAGTGAGTGCATAGCAGAAACTGGGTGATGGATCGCCACTCACTGTTCGCCAAAGAGAGAACCAAGCCGTCATGTGATTCCGGGAGAAGACAGACAATAGCTGGTTCCCCTGTAAACACTGGTCGCAGGCCAGCCTTAGCCTTGCAATTTCTGCCCACAAAGAAGTTTGAGGTCATTCAGAATGATGAAATTAGGAATGAAGAGCATTTTCAAGCCGATCAACAGGTGTTTTTCTGCACTTGCAGAGTCTATAAAGTGGAGGTCAGCAACCAGTAGATCGCAGACAGGTGACTGGTAGATCACGGTCTGGGCTTGCTGACCCGCCATTCCAGAGCATCAAACAGAGTGCAATGCAGAGGGACGACTTGTAAAGTTGTGGTAGTGAGCAAGAGCCCCATAAGCTGATCCCTCCTTTGTAGTGCTGGCTCCTATCCCATGCAGAGTGATACCAACTGCACTCCACCTCTTATCCCAGCTAGTGGTCTCCAGAGTGGTGCCAGCAGCAGGAAAGACGAGATCTTCAGGTCTGTGTGAAGCAATACACCGGGCACAATAGTATAGGGCGGCTTTCACACTGTTGTGCTGCCGTTTACCCACACCGTGGCTGCAGGGCAGTGTACGTGCAGCTTTCCTGGACTTAGCCATAGACTATTCTATCCTGCATGTTTGGTGCACTTTCTGAATGCAGGAGTTTGCTGTGCTTTCAGAAAGTACACCACACCTGCAGGATATAAGAGAAGTCTATGGCAAAGTGCAGCTAGCCCAGGAAAGCTGCAATGTATGGTGCTGCACCCACCGTCCTGGTAAACTGCAGAACATCCATGTGAAAGCAGCCTTATAGGGGGCTCAGAACAGCAAGGGTTCATTTTTGGTGGTGCACCGAAATTTTGGGCGCCGAAACAAACAAATATGCCCATTATGGAGCGCCAACCATTGGCACACCCCCGTCCTCCTCCTCTCCTAACTCCTCCCTCCAGGGCAGCGATATCCGTGTGTCATGGAGTTGAATTGTCTGGGCGGCAGCAGTAACCATGTCCTGCCTCCTGTGATAGATGGCACACTGATCCAATGGAGGGACATTGAATAAGGCCCCTTTCACACATGCGGACCATATGTCCGCTTTTTCATCCATCCGTTTACGGATGAAAAAGGGACATACATTGGTCCCTATGAGATAGTGGGTGTCAGCGGATGTTCATCCGCTGACACTTGATCTCATCCGGGTCCGCAATCCTTTTGATTCTGCAGACGGAGGAAAATCCTATTTTTCAATCCGTCTGCAGAGCGGATCGGGTGAACGCGGACAGACAGTCCCCGTGTTCATCCGATCCCCCCAAAGGGGAGAGCGGACATCTGACAGGGCAGTCCCTGCACAGTGTGCAGGGACCGCCCTGTCATCCGTCGGCTCAGCGGGGATCAACGGAGCGATCCCCACTGAGCAAGCAGAGGTTCACGGGACAGATCATCACGGATCCGTCCCGTGTGAAAGGGGCCTTAGTGTGTGACGTGATCACAGGAGGTGGGACATTGTTACTGCGGCAGAGAAATTCAAATACAGCTCCATGACACACAGATCACCACTCTGATCCTGCACCTGACCAGCACTGGTGAGGCTGCATTGATCTCTTGTAGCATGTCTGCAGTTTCTAACCATCTCCTGTATCATGTCCTGCTAGAGGTGCACAAAATGGAAATGTTGCCAATACTAGCAGTGTGTTTAAGTTAAAGACTGAGGGGACATGATACAAGAAATTAGATCACCATGTTTTAACCCCTTGGACCCCGCAGAGGCATGCCGTTGCAGGGCACTTACAGAGTGGCCCCATTTACTTGAATGGGTCACGATTGGCAGGCAGTATCATCAACCCAAAGCAACAGGGGGGCTTAATTCCTGCTGTGGCATGAGCACACCTTTGGCTGCTGCCTCAACAGCCAAAGCTTAGGGATGGTAAAAGGCAGTGCAGTAACAGAGCGCAATGTGATCCCCAGGCCCCGGGGATCGATTTGCTGTGCAGTGGCGTATCCAGCGTATGGCAGCCATGGCAAGTACCATGGGCGCCTTGGGGGGGGGGGGGCAAAAAAAAATGCTCCCTGTACGGAAAAAATAGGATTTTTATAACAGCTTACCTGTAAAATCCTTTTCTTGGAGTACATCACGGGACACAGAGCGACATAGTCATTACTAATGGGTTATATAGTTACCGTCAGGTGCTGGCACTGGCAACTTCCAAAACCGGAAGTACCCTCCCCTATATAAGCCCCTCCCATCCGGGAGCACCTCAGTTTTGTAGCAAAGCAATAAGTGTCCCCAAAGAGGGGTGGGAGCTCTGTGTCCCGTGATGTACTCCAAGAAAAGGATTTTACAGGTAAGCTGTTATAAAAATCCTATTTTCTTTCTCGTACATCACGGGACACAGAGCGACATAGTCATTACTAATGGGATGTCCTAAAGCAATGCCAAATGAGGGGGGGGATACACCATATATAAGCTGAGCGCTATCAGACATGAGGATCTTTTGCGGCCTGCAACACACTGCGCCCAAAGGCGACATCCTCCTGACTTCTAACGTCCACCTGGTAGAACCTAGTAAACGTGTGTACTGAAGACCATGTTGCGGCCTTACAGACTTGAGCCAGGGAGGCCTGGTGATGCACTGCCCATGAAGTTCCAACTGCTCTCGTGGAGTGCGCCCTAACTTTGAACGGAGGCGGTCTACTTCTCAAGCTATAGGCTTGTATTATGACCTGTCGAATCCACTTGGCTAAAGTAGATTTTGACGCTGCCTGACCCTTTCTGGGGCCTTCCGGCAGAATAAACAAAGTATCCGTTCTGCGAATCTGAGCAGTGGCTTTTAGATAAGCTTTAACTGCTCTTACTACATCCAAAGAATGCAATAACTTTTCCTCTACCGAAGTAGGCTTGGGGAAAAAAGAAGGAAGAACCACATCTTGGTTCAAATGAAAACTCGATACCACCTTAGGAAGAAAGGCTGGATGAGGACGTAACACTACTCTGTCCTTATGGATAACCAGATATGGCTCCTTACAGGACATAGCTGCTAATTCCGATACTCTTTTAGCCGAACAAATGGCTACTAGAAAAATCAATTTCCTGGTGAGAAGCACTAAGGAAATATGCTGTAATGGTTCAAATGGTTGTTTCTGTAGAACCGACAGAACCAAGTTTAGATCCCATGGACATATGGGAATATTAACCGGAGGACTAATACGCATCACTCCTTGTATAAAGGCTTTGACTAGTGAATGCGAAGCCAAGGGCCTTTGAAAAAATATTGACAAGGCCGAAATCTGACCTTTGATAGTACTCAAGGCAAGCTTCCTATCTACAGCCCATTGTAGGAAGTCCAGAATTCTACCTATTACGTATTTACGTGGATGCCATTTCCTGGCCTCACACCAGGCGATGTACGCCTTCCAGATTCTATAGTAGATCTGCCTGGATACCGGTTTCCTGGCATTGATCATGGTAGACACCACAGCATTAGAGAGCCCTCTCCTTTTTAGAATGTGGGCTTCAATAGCCAGGCCGTCAAACCTAGGGCTGGTAAGGAAGGGTGGTATATCGGTCCCTGCGAAAGCAGGTCCGGACGATGTGGGAGGGTCCAAGGACTCCCCACAGACATTTTTACAATCTCCGCGTACCATGCTCTTCGGGGCCACGCTGGAGCCACCAGAATCACTGGTTTCTTTTCTACCCTGATTCTGCGGAGTAATCGAGGTAACAATTGTGGCGGTGGGAATGCATATATCAGCTTGAACTGATCCCAAGGGAACACTAGGGCATCCGAGCCGCACGCTAGGGGATCCCTTGTCCAAGAGACAAACCTGTCCACTTTCGTGTTGAACCTGGATGCTAGCAGATCTACATCCGGTGTTCCCCACCGCTGACATATTGTCCGGAAAACCTCGGGATGAAGGGACCATTCCCCTGGGCATAATTGTTGGCGACTTAGAAAGTCCGCCTTCCAATTCTCCACCCCTGGAATGAATACCGCAGATATGGCTGGGACATATCTTTCTGCCCATCTCAGGATGTAATTTACTTCCCTTTGGGCTGCACGACTCCTGGTGCCCCCCTGACGATTGATATATGCCACTGCTGTGGCATTGTCTGACTGAAATCTGACAGGGGACCCTTGGAGTTTGGATGTCCATGCTACTAGGGCATACCGGGCTGCTCGTATCTCTAAGAGATTGATGGGCAGGGCCTTTTCCGCATCCGACCATCTGCCCTGGAGAGACCATTGCTCCAGTACTGCTCCCCAGCCTAAAAGGCTGGCATCTGTAGTGACCACCTTCCAAGAAATCGGACTGAAGGATTTCCCTCTTTCCAGATTCCGGGGAACCAACCACCAACGGAGGCTCTTGCGAACGGAAGGGGACAAGGACATTGGTACGTCCAGAGCCTGAACTTTTTTGTTCCAGGCTGACAGTATGGCCCTTTGCAACTTCCTTGAATGGAATTGACCGTAGGGTACTGCTTCGAATGATGCCACCATTTTTCCCAGCAGCCTCATGCACAGGCGTATGGATGGCTGTCTTTTTGAACCCACTAAGTGGATCAAATCTCTCAAAGACGACCCCTTTTCTTGAGGCAAGAAAATTTTTCTCTGGTCTGAATCCAGCCTTAGCCCCAAGTATTCCAGACTTTTGACTGGTTTTAGGGCTGACTTGTCTCGGTTGATAATCCAACCGTGATATTCCAGATACTTGATTGTCTCGTGAACAACCACTTCTAGTTTTTCCACTGAGTGGTCTATCAGCAACAAGTCGTCTAGATATGCCATTATCGTTACACCTCGTGTTCTTAGATTGGCCAATAATGGGGCCAGAATTTTTGTGAACACTCTTGGTGCTGTGGCCAGACCGAAGGGTAAGGCTCTGAACTGAAAATGGCGCCCTTCTATCGCAAAGCGTAGAAATTTTTGGTGGGCTGGAAAGATGGGGATGTGCAAATACGCATCTTTGATGTCGATCGAGGCTAACCATTCCTCCCCTTGTAGGGCAGTGGCTACCGATCGGATCGACTCCATCCGGAAAGTCCTGATATGTAGGAATTTGTTTAGCCCTTTTAGATTTAATATGGGCCTCACGTCCCCGTTTGGCTTCGGAACTGTAAAGAGGTTTGAGTAAAACCCGAACCCCCATTCTTCCAGGGGGACCTCTATAATTACTGCTTGAAGCAATAATTGTTCCAGTGCCAACAGGAGGGATCCTCTCTTCTGGGGATCCCTTGGCACGTTCGACCTTATAAAGCGGGAAGGAGGGGAGTTTTTTAACTCCAATTTGTATCCCAGATTTACTGCGGAGAGCACCCATCTGTCTCGGATCGTGTCCCGCCAGGTTTCTGTGAACAACTGAAGTCTTCCCCCCACCCGATTGGGTGGGGGCAACCCTTCATGCATTTGACTTTGGGGGAGGTTTTGTACCTCTCCTGCTCCAGGGCTTCTTGTTACCCTGCAACTGTCCCTGATTTTTACCTCCGGGATTTGACCGGGGAGGCCGTCGGAACTGTTTCACAGCCGATGTCCTAGGGACTGGAGAAGCCGGCCTCTTAAAAGAGGGACCTCTAACTATTTTTGACCGGCAAGAGTACTTTTACCGCTGGAAATTCTCTGGATATACTTGTCCAGGTCTTCCCCGAATAAGCGCTCCCCATGAAATGGGAAGCTGACCAGCAATTTTTTACAGGGAGCTTCAGCAGACCAGTTTTTGAGCCATAGAAGCCTGCGCATATGTACTACAGACAGCGTAAGGCGGGAGGCCTGATGGATTGAATCCTTTATAGCGTCCACCGCAAAGCATAAGGCTCTAGGTAGATCAGCTAGAGCAAGAGCCTGCTGATCTGGCACGTCCCTTAAGACCTGTTTCAACTGATCCTTCACTGCTTGGCAGACCCCTATAGCTGCCACTGCTGGTTGTGTCACCAATCCTGCTGTAGAAAAAGCAGATTTCAATAAGGACTCCAATTTTTTATCTATTGGGTCCTTGAACATTTGGACATTTTCCACCGGACATGTCAGTGATTTATTCACACAAGAGATGGCTGCGTCCACTGTAGGGACCTTCCATTTTCTGACGAACTTATCCTCCATAGGATAGACCACCGGAAATCTCTTGGGGGGAGTAAATATTTTGTCAGGATGCTCCCAATCCTGGTAAATGAGCCCCTCCAGTAAAGGATGGATCGGAAAAGAACAAACAGTCTGGGGAGCTTTTAGTGACCCCAACGAGGAGACAGAAGAGGAGGATGGCTCCGCAAGTGGCATTTTAAATGCTGATCGGACCATATTAGTCAGGGACTGCACCCATAACCTCTCAGCATGTGATGCTGAGAACGGCTCCTCCACTGTTGATTCCTCTACAACTGAATCAACCTCATCCTGATCCCCCTCAGGTAGGTCGTTCTCTGTATGGGACTGTTGCTCTGTTAACAGGCACTCTGAGGGAGGAGACGGAGATCGAGCGCTTTTCTCCTGTGACAGGGAAGCAGCAATTAGTGCTGACAATCTCTCTTCCAGCCCTCCCAGAGCTGAGGAAAAAACCTCCTCTGTTACATACACAGGAGCAGGTGAACTGGGGACAGCCACAGTACCAGGTACTCCTGGGGGTGCCCTACGGTCACTAACCTCTGATTCTTCAGGGGAGACTGGTGCAGCCAAAGCATGCCCAAGATCCTCAGAGCCCGATGGAGACCCCCTATTCCTCCTGGAATTTCTAGTCCCGGAGTTTTTAGACGGCATATTCCTAAGCCACAAAGCTGAGGTATTCCAGCCGAAAATACACCAGTTACTGATAATAGTCTAGCATAAATGCTGCTATAATAAACAGTTGGTGTCTACTAATGTGCCTTTCTAGGGGATGCCTGTATCAACCGCTTGCTGTATGCCTTTAAATGTTGCCAGCTCTGTCTGTACTTCATAGCCAGCTTACTGCAATAATGTGGCTTTTTAAAAAACCTGCTGGGACGCCCGCACATGCGCAGAAGCGCTGCGGCGCGCACAGAGCGTCATCCCCCAGGCCCCGCCCCTTTTTCCGGCCACCTCTATATATAGAGGCGCACGCGCGCGGCCACGTGCGCCTCGGCGCTAATTTTCAAACATGGAAACCAGGGACAGGAGCCAGGGCCCCCTTTGCCGCAGGCCGGGGGATAGACGAACACTGCAACATGGCAGAGGAAACAGTTTCCTGTAGGAGAACTCACCAGCTGCCTGGACTTTGCTCTCTGAGAAGAAACTAGTCCATATGACAAGAAAAACATTCCACAGCGGCCTCTAGTGGACAAACACAGGTACCGCAGTTTAATATACTAAACATATATAAAAAAACACTCTTTTTTTTTTTTTTTCTTTAGTAGTTACAGGCATGCACAGATATTAGCGGGAATACCGTTAGGTAACAGACAGAAAGACAAATTAGGCTTGGGGGTCCCCCAATAGAACCAAGTTCCTGGGGGCCCCCACTTACCTGTTCCCCGCCGCAGGACTTTGTTTGGTCCACAAAAGCCCAAACTTCACCTATCACGGCAGGCATTGTAATCAAACCTTCAGGGACCGGGTTCCCAAGGATTCCACTCCCCTGGACCTGTATAGCACCCTGCACAGAAAACATCTTGGTCGTGGGTATGACCAGAGCTCTGGATCCCAGGGTCCAGCTCTCCTAAGAGAAGCATTACAGGCAGAACCTTGCTCTTCTCTGCAAGGCCCGGGTACCGACCGTTTAGCTATGAAGCTTTTTTGGTCGGATCCGGAATAGCTTACTGAGGCCCAAAAGAACCTGTACGCAAGCTCAGTGAAAAACACATGTTTCTTCTTGGCCAACACCTTAGACACTGGCAAAAAACTGAGGTGCTCCCGGATGGGAGGGGCTTATATAGGGGAGGGTACTTCCGGTTTTGGAAGTTGCCAGTGCCAGCACCTGACGGTAACTATATAACCCATTAGTAATGACTATGTCGCTCTGTGTCCCGTGATGTACGAGAAAGAAATATTTCCACTTGTTCTCCTGCGGGCGCAGCTTCCCGCACTATAGCTCCGGTGCCGGCACGGCAATTCACTGTGTAGTACACGGTTACCTTGGCTGGCTGTATAATGGCGCCCCCCTCATGCTTGCCTATGAGTGGGATCGCCCAGACCGTCATGCGGCTTAAGCTCTGCCTACCCTCTCCGCAGCGCTGCTTCATCTACTCCACGAGCGGGTCAGTGAAGTCACCGTCGTCACTCGTGAGGTCAGTGAGGACTCAGGAGAAGAATAACTGACTAGTCTGACAGAGGCGTTGGACAATTGTTGGACTCTAGTCTCTGGAACCCCCAAGCCAGGCAGCACTGCAGCAGGGCCAGGTACTTCCTAATAGTCACACACTAATGAATCTGTTAGCATCATCATCTTGTTCATGTGTACAGTATGACATGTGCCACTGCCAAGCAAATATAGTGCTTAATTATGGATTAAATAAATTATATTTATAGAAAGCCATAGTTATCATAAATAAAGTGATTTGTGCAAATAGTACCTGCTGTTGCACAAATCAGTTTATATATGGCTATGCATAATAATAATTTATTTAATCCATATTGAGCAAGCACTATATTTGATTGCAGTGGCGGTGCGTCTATAGTGGGCGCAGGAGCGCCGCCCCCTCTCGCTCCTGTGCCCGTCACTCACAACAACAATACATAGGTTTATGCATTGCATGAACCTACGTATTGTCGCCGCTGCTGCCACCCACTATTCAGATGGCCGGCCCCCTGTTGAGCACCGGCCATCTGAATAAAAGCGGCTGGTTGGTTTTTGGAAGTGCCCATCAGAGCCAACGGCTCTGATGGGCTTCCCGATTACAGCCTGAGGGCTCTAATCAGCTTTTAAATAGTTAACCAGGGGACGCACGGGGGGTGCGTTCCTTGGTTAACACTAACAGGCGTCTCAGCCAATCAGGTTCATTGGCTGAAGCGACATCGAGGGCGGGAAAAGACATTGAGAACGGAAGAAGGACGGCGCTGACCCGAGGAAGGCAAGTGCAGGGCGGGGGACAAACTGGCTGCATTTGGGGGTTGGGGGACAAACTGGCTGTCTCTGGAGATAAAAAAAAAACACAACATGTTTCTTTTTTTGGCATCAAAATTAGCAAAAAAAAAAAACCCTAGAAAATGTTGACTACAGGTTTAAAGCTGTAAAACTTGATATTTCAATTGCATCCTATTGCTATTAACGCTATTGCTGTTATGTTTAAATTGAATAAAGCTATGTTATAATTGCATTTTTTTATATTTTAGATTGTTTATTCTTAAGAAAAATGTAATTTCATAAGCTTTAAGGGGGCGGGGCAACTGGTGGAGAGTAAGGTTTTTGCCTGGCTAGTAGGTCTAGACTTGAAATTTTAAACCCTGGTAAAGGTGTGACTCAACAGGGTTTTACACCCACCCCCCCCAACTAAGGGCTCATTCACAAGTGCATCAGGCTCTGCTGCTCTTCTGAAAAGTGGTGATGAGATGTTGCCTCCTCCCTGCGTCATTTAAACCCATGATTGCCGTGGAATGCATGCGATACAGTAGCACGCCAATTAGAGGTTTAAATCAGGTGTGTGGAGGCGACACTGCCCGGTGATCTTCGACTTCTACCATGTTGTTCAGGTAGATCTCCACCTCTTTAAGGTTGCCTACCCCCGCTTTAAAGGGATTAAAAAAACGGAAAAATACGTATAGATTGCAGAAATGTACTGCATTGGTTTTATTTGTACTGGTACACAAATTTGGACTGGATGTACTCCAACATATGGACCTGGGAGCCCCCCCCCCCTCCTAAATGTTTTTGTACATTATGAGCAGAAGGACTGACTATTGTTTATTAGTGCCTGCATATATTTAACAGCCAATTCATGGTTTATGGCAAGCACAAGTTTTTTTATTTAGTGGACCAATACCCATAAAAGAAAAAAATACCAATACAATAGAATACACAGCTGACTTGTTCTGTCGTTATGAGAACACATGCAAAGTAAAACAGAGAAACTTTAAAAATAAAATTCTACATGTGGCTGTCCAAACAAATGTACAACTGTTATCCGGGGACCTGTTGGGGCATACATTCACTTTGTAACATTGCCTGTAATGTAGCATTGATGCAGATGCACAAGAACATTGTCAAGGGATTAGCTGGCATTTCCCAAAAAATAAAAAAAAGTGAAGCCCCAAGAATAGCTGACATGCTAAAAACCAATTCAATAGGTTTCTAAGGAAACAAAACAGATGCTTTCATCTTTTGTTAAGTGGTTGCGCCTATCTATATATCAGTATGCAGTTTGTATATCTGCATGGTACTTTATCAACCATGTATTTTGGCAGCAGACACACCACCAATGGACATTCAGTAAAAAAATGTAAGCGTAGAATTAGATAAACATAGCCGACTTGTCTAAAGTTTTGTGGCCTGGTGTGTTCTTTGGATTACATTATTGCCGAGAATTATCCACCATCATGAACAAAATAAGAACCCTATACAGAATATAGCAAGTCTTTTGCTATTCAAAGACATACAGGGGAGGGTAGGAGAGGTAAAATTGTGGATAGCAAATTTAAAGGGTACTTGTACTAAAAGAATACGGAGGTTGCCATGGTTTTCTTCTGAAAATGCAAACTGTCCACTACTCAAATGACTTTAAAGTAGAACTAAAAACAAAAATATTTTATTTTTTTTGTTTAGTTTCGATTTGGACAGTGTGCAGAGGGATTAGAACGGCTATTAGTTTTTGTTTTTTTATTGGTCTGTGCCTCAATAGGAAGATTCACCTGCTCCATTTATGGTTATAAATCGAATGTGAAAGAAAAAGCCCAAATTTTGGGTTGTCCTCAGAAAAGTAATAGAGGGGAAATCTTCCAATGGAGACACTAGTTCTGTGACCTGGGGGCCTCCCAAGGAATTTTAATTTGCAGGGATTTTTCTCTGACTTCCCGTTTTGGCTATGGGACAGGAAATGAAGGTAAATCTCCCGATCTGCACACGGGTGGCAAAAAATACACAAACAGGGGTTATAATCCTTCCCCATTATCTAAAATGAGAGAGAGAAAAAAAAAAAAAACTAGGAGAAGTAGTTTTGGCTATAGTTCTACTTTAATACTTGAGGCACTTACCTGCACCAAGCATACATATCAGGGTCCGACTTTTCACTGTGACTTTTTACACTATGTACTTGTTCAGAGTCAAACTCCAGAAGTAGTGAAGCCATAGGCCACCAGACAAGTATAGTATAAAAGGAGGATTATTGCTCACTGTGCAGATTACCTTCAACCAAATATAGGGAGATCTTCATTAGTCCATTAAATGAATCAACTGTAAGACCACTTTCACACTGAGGCGCTTTGCAGGCGCTAAAAACGCTAAAAATAGCGCCTGCAAAACGTTCTGAAAAAGCCGCTGCTGTCTCTCCAATGTGAAAGCCCCGAGGGCTTTCACACTGGAGTGGTGCGCTAGCAGGACAGTAAAAAATGTCCTGCTAGGAGCATCTTTGGATGCTCCACCGCTCCTGCTCATTGAAATCAATGGGCACCGCGGCTATACCGCTGCTGCGGAGGTTAAAAGCGCCCCGCTATCGGGCAAATACCTCCTCGAAATTGGCGGTAAAGCGCCGCTAAAAATAGCGCCACTTTACCGCCGGCGCATCCATCGCCCCAGTGTGAAAGGAGCCTTAGGCTTCATGTACACTGCTGCTGGTAAACAGACGTTTAGGAGCAGTTGGGCATTTTTTTTCAGCTGCCCCTGAACTCTCCTCTATGTTATCTTATCAGTACATGTACACAGGGTTCTTTTATAGTCGTTTCTAGGCAGTTGAGTTTAGAAGCATTTTTTGGAAAGCAAAAATAAAATAAAAAATGCATTCAGGATGGATGTTCAGAGGCATTTGAAAACGCCAAACGCCTGTAATCGCTTGTAAACATGGTAACTCACGCTTAGCTGCGTTTCATTTACAGGCGGTTTCATTTTTGACCATTTGTAAAAAAAAAAAATAAAAAAAAAATACACTTCTAAAAACGCAAAATGCGACATGTAAACATGGCAAAACGGACTTTTTTTTTTTTAACATTTCACGTTTATTGAAGCACAGCATAAAGTTGACCAAAACTGACATTTTTAAACATTGGTTACCATCTGTCAAATTAAAAGCGGAGGTCCATCCTCCAAAAATTTTTTTACTTACCAGAAATGGCGGTTGCTAGGCAGATCTTCCTAACCTGCCCCTTCCTATACCGCAGCTAGCTTCTCTTTCTCATCCTCCTCGTGTTGTCTTCTGGGGAATGGGGCGCGCCATCTTCTGGGATCTGTGCCAGCCATTCACAAAGTGCCACGCGACTCGCACATGCGCAGTAGAAAACAGGCAGTGAAGCCGCAAGGCTCCACTGCCTGTTTTCCTTAGTTTGAATGGCGGCGCCGGCACCCGATTCGATGGAAGGATCGGCCTCGGGGGGCAGACATCGCGGGGCACCCTGGACAGGTAAGAGTGCTTATTAAAAAAAGTCAGCAGCTACAGTGCTTGTAGCTGCTGACTTTAAAAAAAAGAAAAAAAAAAAAAGAAAAAAAAAGTCAGCTGGAACACCGCTTTAAATAGCTCAGGAGAGGTTTTAAAAAAGTTCCGTGTATATTAAGACTGACCACTACAAAACAAACACAATACAACACAGAAACGCTAAACAAAGCACCACAATACTACATAATAGGATTTTTATAACAGCTTACCTGTAAAATCCTTTTCTTGGAGTACATCACGGGACACAGAGCGGCATAGTCATTACTATGTGGGTTATATAGTTTACCTTCAGGTGCTGGCACTGGCAACTTCCAAACCGGAAGTACCCTCCCCTATATAAGCCCCTCCCATCCGGGAGCACCTCTGTTTTGTAGCAAAGCAATAAGTGTCCCCAAAAGAGGGGTGGGAGCTCTGTGTCCCGTGATGTATTCCAAGAAAAGGATTTTACAGGTAAGCTGTTATAAAACTCCTATTTTCTTTCTCGTACATCACGGGACACAGAGCGGCATAGTCATTACTATGTGGGACGTCCCAAAGCAATGCCCAATGAGGGGGGGGATACACCATACATAAGCTGGGCGCTATCTTAGACATGAGGATCTTTTGCGGCCTGCAACACACTGCGCCCAAAGGCGACATCCTCCTGACTTCTAACGTCCACCTGGTAGAACCTAGTAAACGTGTGTACTGAAGACCATGTTGCGGCCTTACAGATTTGAGCCAGGGAGGCCTGGTGATGCACTGCCCATGAAGTTCCAACTGCTCTCGTGGAGTGCGCCCTAACTTTGAATGGAGGCGGTCTCCTTCTCAAGCCATAGGCTTGCATTATGACCTGTCGAATCCACTTGGCTAAAGTAGATTTTGATGCTGCCTGACCCTTTCTGGGGCCTTCCGGCAGAATAAACAAAGTATCTGTTCTGCGAATCTGAGCAGTGGCTTTTAGATAAGCTTTAACTGCTCTTACTACATCCAAAGAATGCAATAACTTTTCCTCTACCGAACTAGATTTGGGGAAAAAGGAAGGAAGAACCACATCTTGGTTCAAATGAAACCTCGATACCACCTTAGGAAGAAAGGCTGGATGAGGACGTAACACTACTCTATCCTTATGGATAACCAGATATGGCTCTTTACAGGACATAGCGGCCAATTCCGACACTCTTTTAGCCAAACAAATGGCTACTAGAAAATTCAATTTCCTGGTGAGAAGAACCAAGGAAATGTGCTGTAATGGTTCAAATGGTTGTTTCTGTAGAACCGACAGAACCAGGTTTAAGTCCCATGGACATATGGGAATATTAACCGAAGGGCTAATACGCATCACTCCTTGTATAAAGGCTTTGACTAGTGAATGCGAAGCCAAGGGCCTTTGAAAAAAATATTGACAAGGCCGAAATCTGACCCTTGATAGTACTCAAGGCAAGCTTCCTATCTACAGCCTACTGTAGGAAGTCCAGAATCCTACCTATTACGTACTTACGTGGATGCCATTTCTTGGCCTCACACCAAGCGATGTACGCCTTCCAGATTCTATAGTAGATCTGCCTGGATACCGGCTTCCTGGCATTGATCATGGTAGATACCACAGAATTAGAGAGCCCTCTCTTTTTTAGAATGTGGGCTTCAATAGCCAAGCCGTCAAACCTAGAGCTGGTAAGGAAGGGTGGTATATCGGTCCTCGTGAAAGCAGGTCCGGACGATGTGGGAGGGTCCAAGGACTCCCCACAGACATTTTTACAATCTCCGCGTACCATGCTCTTCGGGGCCACGCTGGAGCCACCAGAATCACTGGTTTCTTTTCTACCCTGATTCTGCGGAGTAATCGAGGTAACAATTGTGGCGGTGGGAATGCATATATCAGCTTGAACTGATCCCAAGGGAACACTAGGGCATCCGAGCCGCAAGCTAGGGGATCCCTTGTCCGAGAGACAAATCTGTCCACCTTTGCGTTGAATCTGGATGCTAGCAGATCTACATCCGGTGTTCCCCACCGCTGACATATTGTCCGGAAAACCTCGGGGTGAAGGGACCATTCCCCTGGGCATAACTGTTGGCGACTTAGAAAGTCCGCCTTCCAATTCTCCACTCCTGGAATGAATACCGCGGATATGGCTGGGACATATCTTTTTGCCCATTTCAGGATGCAATTTACTTCCCTCTGGGCTGCACGACTCCTGGTGCCACCCTGATGATTGATATATGCCACTGCCGTGGCATTGTCTGATTGAATTCTGACAGGGGACCCTTGGAGTTTGGATGTCCATGCTACTAGGGCATACCGGGCTGCTCGTATCTCTAAGAGATTGATGGGCAGGGTCTTTTCTGCATCCGACCACCTGCCCTGGAGAGACCATTGCTCCAGTACTGCTCCCCAGCCTATAAGGCTGGCATCTGTAGTGACCACCTTCCAAGAAATCGGACTGAAGGATTTCCCTTTTTCCAGATTCTGGGGAACCAACCACCAACGGAGGCTCTTGCGAACGGAAGGGGACAATGACATTGGTAAGTCTAGGGCCTGAACTTTTTTGTTCCAGGCTGACAGTATGGCCCTTTGCAAATTCCTTGAATGGAATTGACCGTAGGGTACTGCTTCGAATGATGCCACCATTTTTCCCAGCAGCCTCATGCACAGGCGTATGGACGGCTGTCTTTTTTTACCCACTAGGTGGATCAAATCTCTCAAAGACGACACCTTTTCTTGAGGCAAGAAAATTTTTCTCTGGTCTGAATCCAGCCTTAGCCCCAAGTATTCCAGACTTTTGACTGGTTTTAGGGCTGACTTGTCTCGGTTGATAATCCAACCGTGAGATTCCAGATACTTGATTGTCTCGTGAACAACCACTTCTAGTTTTTCCACTGAGTGGTCTATCAGCAACAAGTCGTCTAGATATGCCATTATCGTTACACCTTGTGTTCTTAGATTGACCAATAATGGGGCCAGAATTTTTGTGAACACTCGTGGTGCTGTGGCCAGACCGAAGGGTAAGGCTCTGAACTGAAAATGGCGCCCTTCTACTGCAAAGCGTAGAAATTTTTGGTGAACTGGAAAGATGGGAATGTGCAAATAAGCATCTTTGATGTCGATCGAGGCTAGCCATTTCTCCCCTTGTAGGGCAGTGGTCACCGATCGGATCGACTCCATCCTGAAAGTTCTGATATGTAGGAATTTGTTTAGCCCTTTTAGATTTAATATGGGCCTCACGTCCCCGTTTGGTTTCGGGACTGTAAAGAGGTTTGAGTAAAACCCGAACCCGCATTCTTCCAGGGGAACCTCCATAATTACTCCTTGGAGCAATAGTTGTTCTAGTGCCAACAGGAGGGATCCTCTCTTCCGGGGATACCTTGACACGTTCGACCTTATAAAATGGGAAGAAGGGGAGTCTTTTAAATCCAATTTGTATCCCAGACTTACTGCGGAGAGCACCCATCTGCCTCTGATAGTGTCCCGCCAGGTCTCTGCGAACAACTGAAGTCTTCCCCCCACCCGATTGAGTGGGGGCAACCCTTCATGCATTTGATTTTGGGGGAGGTTTTGTACCTCTCCTGACCCAGGGTTTCTTGTTACCCTGCGATTGTCCCTGATTTTTACCCCCGGGATTTGACCGAGGAGGCCGTCAGAACTGTTTCACAGCCGATGTCCCAGGGACTGGAGAAGCAGGCCTCTTAAAAGAGGGACCTCTAACTCTATTTTTAACCGGCAAGAGTGTACTTTTACCGCTGGAAATTTTCTGATATATTTGTCCAGGTCTTCCCCGAATAAGCTTTCACCATGAAATGGGAAGCTAACCAGCAATTTTTTACAGGGAGCTTCAGCCGACCAGTTTTTGAGCCATAGAAGCCTGCGCATATGTACTACAGACAGCGTAAGGCGGGAGGCCTGATGGATTGAATCCTTTATGGCGTCAACCGCAAAGCATAAGGCTCTAGGTAGATCAGCTAGGGCAAGGGCCTGCTGATCTGGCAGGTCCCTTAAGACCTTTTTCAACTTATCCTTCACTGCTTGGCAGACCCCAATAGCTGCCACTGCTGGTTGTGTCACCAAGCCTGCTGTAGAAAAAGCAGATTTTAATAAGGACTCCAATTTTTTATCTATTGGGTCCTTGAACATTTGGACATTATCTACTGGACATGTCAGTGATTTATTCACACAGGAGATGGCTGCGTCCACTGTAGGGACCCTCCATTTTTTGATGAACTTATCCTCCATGGGATAGACCACCGGAAATCTCTTGGGAGGAGTAAATATTTTATCAGGATGTTCCCAATCCTGGTAAATGAGCCCTTCCAGTAAAGGATGGATTGGAAAGGAACAAACAGTCTGGGGAGCTTTTAGCGACCCCAACGAGGAGACAGAAGTGGATGATGGCTCCGCAAGGGGCATTTTAAATGCTGATCGGACCATGTTAGTCAGGGACTGAACCCATAATCTTTCAGCATGTGATGCTGAGAATGACTCTTCCACTGTTGATTCCTCTACAACAGAATCAACCTCATCCTGATCCCCTTCAGGTAGGTCGATCCCTGTATGGGACTGTTGCTCTGCTAACAGGTACTCTGAGGGAGGAGACGGAGATCGGGCGCGCTTTCCCTCTGACAGGGAAGCAGCGATCAATGTTGTCAATCTCTCTTCCAGTCCTCCCAGAGCTGAGGAAAAAACCTCCTCTGTTATATACACAGGAGCAGGTGAACCGAGGACAGCCACAGTACCAGGTACTCCTGAGGGTGCTCTACGGTCACTAACCTCTGATTTTTCAGGGGAGATTGGTGCAGCCAAAGCATGCCCAAGATCCTCAGAGCCCGATGGAGACCCCCTTTGCTTCCTGGGATTCTTAGTCCCGGAGACTTTAGACGGCATATTCCTAAGCCCAAAGCTGAGGTATTCCAGCCGAAATACACCACTTACTGACAATTATATAGCAGCAATTGTGCTAGACTAACAGTTGGTGTCTATTAATGTGCCTTTCTATGGGGATGCCTGCATCAACCGCCTGCTGTATGCCTTTCTAAATGTTGCCAGCTCTGTTTCTGCCTTCCATAACCAGCTGACAACACCTAATTGTGCTTTTTAACATGCTGGGACGCCCGCACATGCGCAGAAGCGCTGCGGCGTGCAGAGCGTCATCCACCAAGCTCCGCCCCTTTTTCCAGCTCACCTCTATAAATAGAGGCGCGGGCACGTGCGCCTTCGGCGCTCTTTTTGAAAAGGAACTAGGGACAGAAGCCAGGGCCCTGTTTGCCACAGGGCTGGGGGATGGACGAGCATTGCAACATGGCAGAGGAAACAGTTTCCCATTCAGAGAACTCACCATCTGCCTGGATTTTGACTTGGAAGAAAAAATCCACATGGCAAGAAAACAACGTTCCACAGCGGCCTCTAGTGGTTTAACACAGGTACCGCGGTTTAACCATTTTTTTTTTTTTTCTTGACCACTCCTAAAATTATTACATTTTTTAGTAGTTACAGGCATGCAAAGATATTTAGCGGGAATACCGTTAGGTAACAGGCAGAAAGACATATTAGGCTTGGGGGTCCCCCGATAGAACCAAGTTCCTGAGGGGCCCCCCCACTTACCTTTTCCCCGCCGCAGGACTCTGTTTGGTCCACAGAAGCCCAAACTTCACCTCTCACGGCAGGCATTGTAATTAAACCTTCAGGGACCGGGTTCCCAAGGATTCCACTCCCCTGGACCTGTATAGCACCCTGCACAGAAAACAATCTTGGTCATGGGTATGACCAGAGCTCTGGATCCCAGGGTCCAGCCCTCCTAAGAGAAGCATTACAGGCAAAACCTTGCTCTTCTCTGCAAGGCCCGGGTACCGACCGTTTAGCTATGAAGCTTTTTTGGTCGGATCCGGAATAGCTTACTGAGGCCCAAAAGAACCTGTACGCAAGCTTAGTGAAAAACACATGTTACTTCTTGGCCAACACCTTAGACACTGGCAAAAAACTGAGGTGCTCCCGGATGGGAGGGGCTTATATAGGGGAGGGTACTTCCGGTTTGGAAGTTGCCAGTGCCAGCACCTGAAGGTAAACTATATAACCCACATAGTAATGACTATGCCGCTCTGTGTCCCGTGATGTACGAGAAAGAAAATTACATCCTCTACTCACTGAAACCTTAGGACAACACTAAAATATTGTAATGTAATAAGCAGTGTAAATCTTTTATTTATCCATTTCCTAGACCGCACACATCCAGGTCCTGGGAGGAGGGGGAGCAGCGATGTCACCCCCAACCGAACCAAAGCTCTGGGAGTGAAGGTCTCCTCCCACAAGCCGCCCAGGACCCGTTATCCGTTTCCTAGTGGTCACATGACCACACAGCCATCAACCACTTCCGGACCAGGCTTTTTCTGGCACTTTGTTTACATGCAACATCAGTATTTCTTGTAGGAAAATTACTTCGAACCTCCAAACAATAGATTTTTATTTATTTTTTCAAGCAAAGGTCCTACAGAATTTGTGGGTTTTACAGGTTTTTTTTTATGCCGTACAGTATTTGTGCAGTGTTTTTTCAAACACAATTTTTTGTGAAAAAAATTAAAAAGCAAACACTTTAAAAAAAAAAAAAAAAAAAAAGTAATGCAAAAAATAAACAAACCCACAATACAGAACCCAATTTTTTCGGAAAATATAAAAAAATAGATGTTACGCTGAGTAAATAGATACCAAATACGTCATACTTTAAAATTGTGCACACCAATGCAATAGCAACAAATGATGTAAATTTTACTATCAATAGCTGGCGTTTTAAAAGCCATTACAGGTTACCACTTTAGATTTACAGAGGTCTAGTGCTAGAATTACTGCCCATGATCGGTCGATCTGTGACGATACCTCACATCTGGAACAATCCTGGTTTGTGCGTGTGCAGGACTGACGCACACGTTAGCCTTTGCGTGCAAGCACGAGGGGTATTTCCATTCTTTTTAATTAGCAATTCGTTTTATTTTTACACTGTTGCTTTAATTATTACTTAACTTTGACTGCTGTCGCAAGAAATGTAATCAATAGGCCTGTGACAGGTACTCTTTATGACAAATTCTGAAGTCTATAAGACCCCCAAATCCCTCTTCTGCCCTTAAAAGCATTCAAAAACACCAAGATTGGTATTTTCAAATACTTTTGATTTTATTTAAATGACATCTGGGTTAAACAGGAAGAGATGTCATCGCTTCCAGGTAACCATAGCAGAGACCCCAGCTTTGTTAGTCCCCTCCTGCTGCTTCCCCAGCGCCCCCCCCCCCGCTTGTAAAGGCAGTCCAGGGTCTAGTTGGCTGTTAATTACCAATTACTGCTCAAATTTATTATGGTAGTCTCACAAATGGGAAATATGTCCCTGAAAAAGATTCACAGTGGAATGGATACATGTAAACATAAATCTTTTTCTAAACCTCATCCGTGTATTCATGCCATCCTGTTACAGCTTTTAATATTGGCTTAAAAGGTGTTGTGTTGTGCAAACCAGCTAGTGCCAACTTTCTAACCTCTATGCAAGAAGCGCATGTAAGCGCCAAATGCATCAACCTATACAATTAAAGGCTTAATTTAGACGTGAGGTTTAAGGGACGCAAAAATGTAAGTTAGAGCGGCATTTTAACCACTCAACTGCAACCCCCTAGAGATGCATTGGACATCGCTTTACCTCCTGTCAGCTTCTAAACCAGAGGTAGGCAACCTGTGCACTCCTGCTGTTTTGAAACTACAAATCCCATCATGCCTCTGCCTCTAGGAGTCATACCTGTGATTGTCAGGGTCTTGCAATGTCTCATGGGACTTGTAGTTTCACCACAGCCGGAGGGCCGAGGTTGCCTACCCCTGTTCTGAAGCATGATTCAAATGTGTATTAAGCGCCAGAGGAAAGGGAAACTTGGACATGTCTAAAATCTACCCTTAATTGGCTGCAATTATGCCTCAACTTCTTTGGGAAACATGTTGAACTTGGCACCTTATATCTATCTAGGAGTATTCCACCTTCCACCCAAGGCCATCAGAAAGCAGTTTTGGATACAGTAGGGAATTTTTTTCCATTGCTATACATCACCCTTTTGAAGATTTTCCTTCATTTCCTGTCCAGATAGACAATACAAAGCCAAAAGGAAATCTCTTCAAAAGCAAGAAAAAATCCCTTCCAATAACTGTCACCCAAACAAGTGTCCTCATTATCCAGAGCTCACAATACATACATTTCCTAAAAATAAAGTGAGGCTAAACCAGTGATGGCGAACCTTGGCACCCCAGATGTTTTGGAACTACATTTCCCATGATGCTCATGCATTCTACAGTATAGTTGAGCATCATGGGAAATGTAGTTCCAAAACATCTGGGGTGCCAAGGTTCGCCATCACTGGGCTAAACTATATGCTTATTCTCCAAAATAATCCATACACACCCTCTTAATGGCCCTGTAAAACACTTACCATAGTTTTTCTGCATTTTTCTGACTTCTTTTAGTGTCCTCTGATCTCCTGAACTTTCTTTTCCCTTCCTTTTGTTAGGAACAAGTAGTGCAAGTTTGTTGCACTGCTCTATGTACACTACACATTCCATAGACCACTTTCCACAGGCCCTAGTCCATCGTGAGAGTGAGCAAGAGAGGCTGGCTAGGTTTCTACATACAGTGGAACCATGAAGAATAAAACCTAGCCATGATCTAACAGGGAGCTGGATCACAGTAGCAAAGAAAAGGGCTTTAGAGAAGGCCAGGAGTAACAGAAGGTACTGATTTGCGTTAAAGTGGTAGTAAAATCATTCATTTAAAAATCTGCTGACAGGCAGGCTTTTGATGACAGAAGAGACCCTAGAGGTCTCTGTCATACATGTCCCCCATGCCCATCAGCGTGTAATGTGATCTGAGCCGCACATGTGCAGCTTAGACCACTTTTTTTGACTCACACGCGGGACTGACGTCACCTCGGCCTGGCTACTCAAATGGCTGAAAAAACTAAATCCAGAAGGAAGATGGATATGCCAGTGAGCCCATCGCTGGAGGGCTTTATTTGTGGGCAAGTCTGTTGTACTATACTAGCATGCAGTGCATACTAGTACATCATGACTTAAACCTGCAGGCGGACCATCTTTTATTTTGGTCTCAAGGCTTTACTACCACTTTAAGAATAAATAACTGAACAGAATAGTCTTATTTGAAACCAGAGTTTAGTGACACTTAAAATAAATGTGAAGCTATGTTTTTTTCCCCCCTTCTACTAAAATAATATGCATGCCTTACTTATATTACTTATATGCTCTGTGCAATGGTTTTGCACAAAGCAACACTACGCCTCTTATTGGGTCCCTTCGCCGGCGCTCCTACTCTCCCTCTCTTCTCCCCCCCCCCCCTGCCGAGTGTTGCTTGCTTTGGGGGCACTTGTGTGCTCACTCCTGAGCCCTGCTCGGAGTTCACAAAACACACAGCAGGGCTCAGCCCCACCGCCTGCTCCCTCGTCACTGGCTGCGAATGACAGCAACAGGAGCCAATGTCTCCCGCTGCTGTATCTGAGCCAATGAGGAGTAAGAGAGCCTTGACTCTTGTGCACACTGCTGGATCGAGATTGGGCTCAGATATGTATGCTTTCAGAAGATTTAGCTTATAGCATAGAATGCAATAAAAAAAAGGTAAAATACCTTCTGCCTTTAAAACTAAACATCCTCGGGGGAAAGATAAGGGAGGGGGAAAGCTCTTGCTCGTGTTTTACAAATGTCTTGGTGCATTTAATAAAGCATTCCAACAAAGCTTTTTACGGCTAGTGTGAAACTAATTATTCAATCCACAACGTATTTAAAACTTGCAGTGTGTTTGGTGAATGCCATAAATGCTTTGTAGATAATAACTCCATAGAGTATTCTGTTATGACTGGTGGTTGTGTGCAAGTTGTTTGGATAAATCACACAGCTATATTTAGAGTCCAGAGAGGCCATTAGAACAGAATCTGGCCAGCTTTGAAGAAACATAATTTAGTCGCTGGAATGATCTAACAAGAAGACAGCATGAATAACACTACCATTATATTTAATTTCTGCAAATCCATAAGATCAAGATAGCAGATGCTGAAGCTATAGCTCACACTGACCAAAAGGCATAAAACACACCTACTGTATATGTTGTGTACAGGTTCTACACAAATATCAGATGTCCTTTGTACAACAAGCTGGCTTAGAGGATGACGATGGGCATTGCCAAATGATTCTGAAATGCTTTCTGCCATTCCACTGACATCAGACATGCGGGGAGAATACTTTGTGTATTCACGTCTATGAACAGCAGACGACAGCCCCAGGAGGGAGTTCTCTGGAGATCTGCAGTAACTCACATCTCAGCTGTTCCTTTACATTTGTTGCTTTTCTTCTGAATGCCACAAAGGTTAGAAAGCTTTAAAGGCCAAATACATCTTTGCCAATGCTTATCTTGTAAACAAAAGCATTTTGTAATCCTTACCAAATGTCATCCAGTACCCAATAAGCTCATGTAAAATATCCAAAATGTTTAGCTGCCACAAAACACATTTAGGCTATAAGGCAATCAGGCGCATCCTTCGCTCTGAGCTGCTGTGTGTTGCATGTGAATCCACCCAGGAGCTGATGGCTCATAGAAGTGGATGTACGGACACAATTACATGTCAAAATCTGACATGCAGTCATGAGCAGGTGCACAGATCCAGACCCACAGGAGTAGATTTACTGAAAAAACTGGAGTGCAGAATCTGGTGCAGCGTAGCCAATCAGCTTCTAACTTCAGCTTGTTCAATTAACCACTTGCTTACTGGGCACTTAAACCCCCTTCCTGACCAGGCCAATTTGCAGCTTTCAGCGCTGTCGTACTTTGAATGACAGTTGCGTGGTCATGCTACACTGTACACAAATTAAATGATCTTTTTTCACACAAATAGAGCTTTCTTTTGGTGGTATTTAATCACTACTGGGGTTTTTTTTGTTTTCTTTTTTTTGGCAAAAAATAAGTTTATAGTTGGTCATAAAATTTTGCAAACAGGTATTCTTTCTCCATTGATGTGCGCTGATGAGGCTGCACTGGTGGCACTGCTTAGCAGTGGGTCTAGAGCAGAGTTTCTCAACTCCAGTCCTCAAGGCGCCCCAACAGGTCATGTTTTCAGGATTTCCCTCAGACGATGCGGCTGTGGTAATTACTAAGGCAGTGAAACCGATCAAATCACCTGTACAAATAATGGAGAGCCTGAAAACATGACCTGTTGGGGCGCCTTGAGGACTGGAGTTGAGAAACACTGCTTTAGAGTGTGCAGGACCGATGTCCCGTTTACACAAGACGGCAATCTTTTTTTTTTCTTCCTCAAGCTGAGAAAAAAAAAAAAAAAAAGAGCCAATTACCGGCTTCTGTTTACATCACGTTATCAGCTGTCATTGGATGACAGCTGATCACGTGGTAAGGGGCCGGGAACGCAGGGGGCACGCAGGCACCACATGCACATGAAAATGTACATGGATGCCCTCCCAGTAATTTATGCCCGGTAGCTGTCTTTCGGCTATAGCGTGGGCAGCAAGAGGTGAAGCTTTGACACGAAAACAAAACTGGAAGCCGATTGGTTTCTACATTTGATACGTTCACCCGCATGTCAATTTTCGACATAGCGACTGTGTTGGTGCAGCCACTACATGTGCATCCTCTATGGGCTGCCTGTACACATCTCCTAGGTGGCTTCACATGCAGCAGACAAGGGCTCAGATCGGAGGATGGGTCTGATTAGTCCATCCCAATGAGGTCCTCTGTCGAATGTGACTAAAATAAACTGGAATCTAATTTGCTACTTTAGGTTCCTACACTGCAGGTCACCATTGCCTCCTGCATCACCTTACCGATTAGGACAACCCGTCAGGCCAGCCATAAACAGTGGTTGCAGGAAAGAAATTTGCACGATTCCCCCATCAACACAGACCGCGCTGACAAGGGAATCCCTCTTGCTGAGCAATTGTCTGCTCCCAGGTCCACCAGGAAAGCTGCCTCCGCCAGGAGAAGACAGTGCTTTCTAGCAGCTATAGCAGCCACTAGCGATAATCGCAAGTGAATCCAGCAGGCTGGTTGTACCAAAGTTGATTGAGCGATCAGCTTGGTACCTTCAGCCTGCCCATACATGAATCAAATCTGGTCCAGTTCCTACTGAACCTGGCCGAGATGCGAACCATCTATGGCTGCCTTAGAGGCCTTTCCTGCTATCTTTTGTAGAAAGCCCCGTCCTTGCTGCTGATACACATCCATCAAGGTTGACAGTTGCTGGCACCAGATAATGGTCACATAACGTCAATAAATATCTTTAGCACAAAGAGGATCGATATTAGGAAAAAGAATGTCAAACCGTACAAAAATGTTTTTCAGCAGACAAATGCAAACTGAATGTGAAAAGCATGATAACTCTTTGGCATCAAGATCTCACATTAGAATAGGACAGGCATGGGTTACTGCTCTAATCCATATTGCCCTTTGTCCTACTTGAATGAAGAAGCCTGTCAGAGTACATGACTGCTAAATGGTCCATGTGACCAACTAGGATATATACTGGGTCACCGTTGGTCATATGCACTGGATGCCTTCTGTTTCAAAACAACTTCCCAAAGACAACAAAAGCTTTACATTTTGTTAGTGGAACTGAACACAAAAAAGTTGTACAAAGTCATAATAAAAAAGGACCTGTGCAAATGGCATCAGTCTGACAGGTTTCTGAGAGCATTCAGAATTTGACCTGCTGGTTGATCTCCTTTTGACCTGCATTTGACCTGCTGGAAACAGGTTTTGCATTCCATAAACTTATACGGGAAAACAAAACCTGTCCGAAGCAAACAAAAGTCTGTCTACATTGGAACATTTCTAAAAAAAACAGTCAAACTGTCCATTGCTGTTACATGCATGACTCATGATGGCAATTTCATTACTACAACTTTAAGGTGATCATTGATAAACAAAGATAGCTTTCTAAAGGCTCATTCACACTTGTACACCACCCACAACAGTATTTATGTAGCTTGTACAGCCAGGTGTTTACATTCAGTAAGCCTGTACAAATCAATGACTGTCTGCAGATGTTCACCTGTAATTGCTTAACCACTTAAAAGCTGTTGTAACCCCAAAATTAAAAATAAGAAAAAAAACCTGCAAGACAAAGGCATAATGAGCTAGTATGATTAGCATACTAGCTCATTATGCATTACTTACCTTAGAGCGAAGCCCCCGAAGCCGTCCTCGTCTCCCCCTCCGGCCGCAAACATTTCTCCCAGAGGTTAATTCCGGGTATCGCCGCTCCGGCGCTCTGATTGGCCGGAGCGGTGATGACGTCACTCCGCGCATGAGCCGTGAAAACTGTAATTTTTTTCATTCAGAAAACCGGCATTTTCAGTGCGCCTGCGCCGTAGACAATGGTGCATGCTTTTTGGCAAATGTCTCCTAAACCGTGTAGGTTTAGGAGATATTGCAAACGCCTACAGGTAAGCCTTAATCTAGGGTTACCTGTAGGTAAACGTTGTAATGGAGGGTTTACTTCCATTTTAAGGATCAAGCCTATTTTTCCACACTTGTTTACAAATTAAAATCTGTTTTTGTTTGGTAAAAAAAAAAAAAAAAAAAAAAAATTTACTTAGAACCCCCAAACATTATTAGTTTTTTTCAGACACCCTAGAGAATAAAATGGCGGACGTTGCAATACTTTTTCACACTGTATTTGTGCAGCGGTCTTCCAAACGCAATTTTTTGGAAAAAAAAAAAAATACACACCTTTTTGAATAATAAAAAAATAAAAAAAAATAAATAAAGAAGGTTAGCACATTTTTTTTCTATATTGTGAAAGATTTGTACGCCGAGTAAATTGATACCCAACATGTCGCGTTTCAAAATTGCACTCGCTCGTAGAATGGCGACAAACGTTGGCACTTAAAAATCTCCATATGCAACGTTTAAAAATTTCTACAGGTCACCAGTTTTGATTTACAGAGAAAGTCTAGCACTAGAATTATTTCTCTTGCGCCAACGTTTGCTACAATACCCCACGTGTGGTTGGAACACCATTTCATATGTGGGCGCGACTCGCGTATGTGTTCGCTTCTGCACGCAAGCACTGAGAGACAGGGGCACTTTAAATATTTCTATTCATCTTACTTTTTTTTTTCCACTGTCCTTCAAATAATTTTTTTTTTTTTAGATCACTTTTATACCTAGTACAAAGAATGTAAACATCCCTTGTAATCTTTAGGATTGTAAACTCTAAGACACCTTTCACACTTGGTCGTTTTGCAGGCGCTATAACGCTAAGAATAGTGCCTGCAAAGCGACCTGAAACAGCCGCTGTCTCGCCAATGTGAAAGCCCTGAGGGCTTTCACACTGGAGTGGTGCGCTAGCAGGATGGTAAAAAATAGGATTTTTGTACTCACCGTAAAATCAGTTTCTCTGACGTCCATGGACCGACGCAGCTCTCATACTGATTACATGTGGGTATATGTCCCTGCTCGCAGGAGAAGACCTAGGCAGAATGTTAGAGGTTAAAACATTCTAGAACAAGCCAGAGCTGAACAGCCCCGCCCAGGGGGACGGTCCCTCCGGACATTACCCTCCCACCTGCAGCTAGCAGCCTCAGTTCGTAACAAAGCAGTACAAACTTAAAAAAGGAAGGGTGGGTGCTGCGTCGGTCCATGGACGTCAGAGAAACGGATTTTACGGTGAGTACAAAAATAGGATTTTTGTACTCACCGTAAAATCCGTTTCTCTGGCATCCATGGACTGACACAGCGTGTCTTATACACCTTTACACGTGGGTTATGTCCCTGCTTGCAGGAGAAGACCTAGGCAGAATGTGAGATGTTATACATACATTCTAAACAGCCAGAGCTGAACAGCCCCGCCCAGGGGGGCGGTCCCTCCGGCATAACCCTCCCACTGCAGTCAGCAGACCTCAGTTCGTAACAAAGCAGTACAAACTCGAAAAGAAGGGTGGGTGCTGTGTCAGTCCATGGATGCCAGAGAAACGGATTTTACGGTGAGTACAAAAATCCTATTTTCTCTTGTCATCCATGGACTGACACAGCGTGTCTTATACACCTTTACACGTGGGATGTCCCAAAGCAGTGTCAAGAGGGATGGGAGCAGTATAAATGGAAAACCAAAAACTTCACTCCAAACAAGGCAGAGCTCCTCAACAGAGGAGTTGCAACATCAAACAGCGGCCTGCAACACCTTGCGGCCGAAGGAAGCATCCGAAGATGCAGCCACATCAACCTTATAAAACTTAGAAAAGGTATGAACAGACGACCAGGTCGCCGCCTTGCACACTTGTGCAACCGACGCTTGATGTCGGAAAGCCCAGGAAGCACCAATTGCCCTGGTGGAATGTGCCGTAACCGGAAAGGGAGGCGCCCGCCCCTTGAGAGCATAAGCTTGAATGACGGTTTGTCTGATCCACCTAGAAATGGTGGCAGACGAAACCGCTTGGCCCTGTTTTGGACCAGAGACAGCCACAAATAGTGAGTCAGACTTCCGAATAGAAGCAGTAGCCGACAGGTACACCCGCAAGGCTCGTACCACATCCAAAAGTGTGAAGCGCAAACTCTCTGGGATGCGATGGGTGAAGACACAAGGACGGGAGGACAATGTCCTTGTTTAAGTGGAAGGCCGAGACCACCTTTGGCAGAAAAGAAGGTCGCGGACGTAACACCGCCTTATCCTTATGGATGACCAAAAAGGGCGACTTGCAGGACAAGGCCGCCAATTCAGACACTCGTCTAATGGAAGTAATGGCCACCAAGAAGGCCACTTTCTGAGACAAAGTCAAGAGGGGAATATCTCTAATATTTTCAAAGGGAGGTTCCTGGAGGACCGAGAGCACCAAATTCAGATCCCACGGGGGGAGAGGAGGCTTGACAGGGGGGAGCACATGGCGAACCCCCTGCACAAAGGTGCTAACCAAGGGATGACCCGCCAGCGGTCGCTGAAAGAAGATGGCCAAGGCCGAAATCTGACCCTTAATGGTACTCAAAGCGAGCTTTTGGGTCACGCCACGCTGCAGAAAATGCAGGATTCTGGGAACGGAATACGTTCGTGGGCGCCAGTCCAGCTCTTCGCACATGGCGATGTAAGCTCTCCAAGTACGGTGATAGATCTTTCTGGAGGAAGACTTCCGTGCCCTTAACATGGTCGAAATGACCGAATCCGAGAGACCTCGGTCTCTCAGCACCTGGCTTTCAATAACCATGCCGTTAAAGCCAGAGACTGTAAAGCAGGATGAAATATAGGACCTTGAGACAGAAGGTCCCCCTGTATTGGTAACCGCCAGGGAACGTCTGCGACGAGACGTACCAGATTGGCGTACCAGTGACGCCGAGGCCAATCCGGAGCAATGAGGATCACCGAAATTCCCTCGGTCGCTACCCTGCGGAGCAGGTGAGGGAGCAACTGCAGCGGAGGATAAACGTATATCAGGTGATACTGACACCATGGGGCCACCAACGCATCCGAGGCATCCGCCCAGGGATCCCTGGATCTGGCCACAAACCTCGACACCTTGCGATTGAGTCGAGAGGCCATCAGGTCCACATCCGGCGTGCCCCACCGTCTGCACAGGAGTGGAAAGACCTCCGGGTGCAAGGACCACTCTCCCTGGTCCAGCGTCTGCCGACTTAGATAGTCCGCCTGCCAATTGTCTACGCCCGGAATGTAGACGGCCGACAGAGCCGGCACGCTTCTTTCGGCCCACCTCAGGATGCGGGCGACCTCGGAAGCCGCAGCTGAGCTCCGAGTCCCCCCTTGATGGTTGACATACGCCACTGCTGTGGCGTTGTCCGATTGGATCCTGATGGAGTGACCCTGTAGTTTCTCCGACCATGAGGAGAGGCACAGTCTGATTGCCCGTATCTCCAGCACATTGATCGGTAAGAGGGCTTCGTCCGGAGTCCAAAGCCCTTGGGCCGACAGCACTCCCCAGACTCCCCCCCCCCCCCCAGCCCATCAGGCTGGCGTCCGTCGTGATCACCGTCCATTGGATGGGGAGGAACGACTTCCCGGACCGAAGAGCCGGGGACCTCAACCACCACGTCAGGGACGCCCTGACCAGGTGACTCACCTGGATCTGAAGATCCAAAGGACAACGGGGATTTGTCCCAAGTGGACAAGATCTCTTTCTGTAAAGCCCTGGTGTGCGCTTGGGCATAAGGAACGGCCTCGAAGGAGGCCACCATGAGCCCCAGGACTCTCATGCAAAAGCGGATTGACGACCATTTTCGGGACGTCAGCACCCGTACTGCAGACTGAAGTGTCAGTAGTTTGTCTGGAGGTAGGAAGACTCTTGCCTCCAAGGAGTCCAGAATCAGACCTAGATACTCCAGATGCTGAGTCGGGACTAGAACCGACTTCTGAACGTTCAGGAGCCACCCAAACTCCCTGAGGGTCTGACTGACGATAGTCACACTTTCTTCCAATTCTGAGCCACTGTCTGCTCTTAGAAGAAAATCGTCCAGATAGCCCACGATAGCAATGCCTCGCTGTCTCAGCAAAGCTAGGACCGGAGCAAGCACCTTGGTGAACACCCTCGGTGCCAAGGCTAGGCCGAAGGGAAGAGCCACAAATTGATAGTGGACTTCGCCGACCGCAAAGCGCAGAAACTTCTGGTGGCTTGCGCAGATCGGAACATGCAAGTAGGCGTCCTTGATGTCCAAGGATGCCAGAAAATCCCCTTGATGGAGTGTAGCGATCACCGTGCGAATGGATTCCATGCGGAATTTTTGCACCTTCACGAAGGCATTCAGGGCCTTGAGGTCCAGGATTGGCCGAACCCCGTCCTTTTTTGGAACAAACAGATTCGAGTAGAACCCCTGAAACCTCTCCTGGGACGGAACCGGCACAATTACTCCGGACCCGATTAAATCCTGTACAGCCCCCAAGAGGGCTGCCCGACGGGCAGGAAGGAGAGGGAGATTTGAGGGAAAGAATCTGTCTGGGGGCCAGGAGCGGAACTCTATTTTGTATCCTGAGGTGACCACCTCGCACACCCACCGGTCGGAGATCCGGGAGGTCCACCGATCCGTGAACCTGCGAAGTCGTCCCCCCACCCCAGAGACGGGCAGGGGCAAGACTTCACGCGGAGGCGGGCTTGGGAGCCGGCTTGTTCGGCTTACGCACCCAGGGGCGCTTGTGCCCGCCAGCCGCACTGTTGTCAGTCTGGGATGGCTTACCAGTGGACTCTGATGGACGAAAAAAACCCTTTTTTGCTGGAAAGGAAGGACCCGGTTTACGTCGGGCCTCCTTACCCTTGATAGTTTGAGGAAGGAGAGTGCTTTTACCTCCCGTGACATCCCTGATGATGTCATCCAGAGCAGCACCAAAAAGTCTACCACCCTTAAAAGGTAGATCCGTCAGGAGCTTCTTAGAGGCTAGGTCAGCAGACCAGCATTTCAACCAGATGAGACGACGCAATACCACCGCCGAGACAGAGGCCCTGGATATTAAAGGGGCCGCGTCCAACGTGGCGTCGCACACATATATCAGACCCTGCACCATCTGGTGGGCCAGAGCAATAGTGTCTGGAGGAAGGTTATACTCCTGCACAGTTTGGTGCAAAATTTTTGCCCATTCCGTGAGTGTCTGAGACACAAGGGTCGCCGCTACTACGGGCCGTAGGGCGGATCCCAAGAAGGCGAACATGGCTCTACTCACCACTTCTGACCTCCTGTCAGTGGGGTCCTTAAACGCAGGAGTCCCCTCCATCGGGAGAGTGGTGGCCTTGTTTAAACGGGCGACTGGAGGGTCGACCACCAGGGGAGAAGCCCACTTTTTAAGCAGGGCGTCTTCAAAGGGGTATCTAATAGACAAACGCCGCGGGACCATGAAAGTCTTCTGCGGCTTTTCCCAGACCTGGTCAATGAGCTGGTCAAAGAAAGATACATATGGAAAAACCTTTTTAGAAGGCTTGGTCTTAAAAGAACCAAAAAGGAGACTGTATCCGCCTGAGGTTCTGCAGCTGCAGCATTTAGCTTGAGAGTGTCCCTCACAGCATCAATGAGTTCACTAACAAGCGCCCTGTCATTTACTGACTCAGAACTGGAGTCTTCCTCACAAGGAATGTCTTTGTTCAAAACCATCCAAATATTCAGAGCTAGGGTCCTGAGCAGCAATAGCTAGGCCCATATCTGAATCAGAGCACTCCCCTTGTGGAGATAAAGTGGGGAGAGGGCGCTTTTTTGCTCCCTTGTGCTCACACACAGCTTCCATCCTGGTCAGAAATGATTCCAGGACTGCCGACAACTGGTCCATAGGGACCGCAGGTGCTGGAGCACTGGCTGCTGCCTCTGGCATGTTAGGGAAAGCTGGTGACTCTGACTCCATAATGTCCCTCTCTGAGACCACCCACAGGCTGTGCTGACTGAAGTAGGGGAATGCCCAGGGAACCCACCAACCTGACCAGGACCGCTCGGTTCCGCCGCTCTGTCTCACTGCGCCGCGCTGCTCAGCGTGAGTGAGCTGAGAGGAGAGAGTGAGGAGATTCGCGCCGTTCCCAGCGGCGCTAGAGGCCAAACTAGTGCTAGAAAAACGTGTGGCTACAAGAAAATGGCCGCCGCAATGTGCTCCGGCGGGCCACGGCAAGATGGCCGCCAATGTAAAATCAGCACACACACTAAACATGGCGCCGAACGGCGCCCAGGCACCTCACACCCAAAAACAAAACAGCCCCAGCGAATGCAGAGCAGCATGAGCCCCCCCCAGGACAGTATGGCCCCCAGGCACCCCACACAGTACAGCGCCAGCACTAGTGACCAGAGAGTGACATTAAAAAAAACACAGGGGGAGACAGGGAAATCCCCCACACAAGAAACACACAGCATGTACTCACCTGCAGCCAGGAGAGACTACTTACCCGTCCCCTGAGGGACCCACTGGTGTGTTTCTGACAGAACCATCACAGTGCGGTACTGAGTAGCTGTCGGCCCGGTCCACCGCGAAAGATACAGCCGGACTGTTCTATCTTGAGAGGACCGCGGAGCTGGAAGCCCACCGGCCACCCCTGGAGTCGTGGGGCATGTCGTGAACTGAGTCTCACGCACACAAGGCAAGGATCAGCACGCTCGATGGTCGGACAGGGAAGACTATGAGGATATCTTGTACCCAACCTGTTGCCCAGCCGACAGTTGATAGAAGATCTCAAAAGAATAAAATAGGAAAAAAAATTCCAAAAGGAATAAAGATAGGTCAGGAGACTGGCTCCTAAGAGAGCCACGTCTTCTCCTTCTGCTAGGCAGAAAAAAACTGAGGTCTGCTGACTGCAGTGGGAGGGTTATGCCGGAGGGACCGCCCCCCTGGGCGGGGCTGTTCAGCTTTGGCTGTTTAGAATGTATGTATAACATCTCACATTCTGCCTAGATCTTCTCCTGCAAGCAGGGACATAACCCACGTGTAAAGGTGTATAAGACACGCTGTGTCAGTCCATGGATGACAAGAGAAAATCCTATTTTCTCTTATCGTCCATGGACCAACGCAGCTCTCATACTGATTACATGTGGGACGTCCCAAAGCAGTATAAGAAAAGGGTGGGAGCAAAAAAAGTAAGGAACAACCAAAACTTCACTCCAAACCAGCAGAGCCCCTCAACGGAGGAGTTGCAACATTAGACAGCGGCCTGCAACACTTTGCGGCCGAAGGAAGCATCCGAAGATGCAGCCACATCAACCTTGTAGAACTTAGAAAAGTTCGTCGCCTTGCACACTTGTGCAACCGACGCTTGATGTCGGAAGGCCCGGGAAGCACCAATTGCCTTGGTGGAATGCGCCGCAACCGGAAAGGGAGGCGCCCGCCCCTTAAGGGCATAGTACTGTATGACGGTCTGCCTGATCCACCTAAAGACGGTGGCAGACGACACCGCTCGGCCCTGTTTTGGACCAGACACAGATTTCCGAATGGAAACAGTAGCAGACAGGTACACTCGTAAGGCTTGTACCCATCTTAATGTATGAAGCGCAAACTCTCAGGGAAGCGATGGGTGAGGACACAAGGACGGAAGAACAATGTCCTTCTTAAGGTGAAAGGCCAAGACCATCCTTAGAAAAGAAGGATGGTCGTGGGCGCAACACCAACATATCCTTATGGAGGACCAAGTAAGGCGACTTGCCAGACAAGGCTGCCAACTCAGACACCCGTCTAACCGAAGCAATGGCCACTAAGGCCAACTTCCGGGACAAGGTCAAGAGAGGAATCTCTCTGATATTCTCAAAGGGATGTTCTTGGAGAACCGAGATGCATCAAAATCAGATCCCAAGTAGGGAGAGGAGGCTTGACAGGGGGGACCACATGGCGAACCCCCTGCCCAAAAGGTGCTAATCAAGGAATGGCCCGGCAGCGGTCGTTGAAAAAGACAGTCCGGGCCGAAATACGACCATCAAAAAAAAAAAAAAAGTATGCAAGGCCAGCTTTTGGGTCACACCACGCTGTAAGAACAGCAAAATCCTGGGAACGGAAAACATCCGAGGATGCCACTCAAGTTCCTCGCACATAGCGATGTAAGCCTTCTAGGTACGGTGAGCTATCTTTCTGGAGGAAGATTCCCGTGTCAACAACATAGAAGAGATGACCGAATACGAGAGAACTCGGTCCTTTAGCACCTGGCTTTAAACAGCCATGCCATTAAAGCCAAGGACTGTAAAGCAGGATGAAGTATGCTCTGCGAAGCCGGCGAGGCAACAGTAGCAGAGGGTAAGCATATATCAGGCGATACTGCCCCCACGGGCTTCCAACGCATCCGCCCAGGGGTCCCTGGACCTGACCACGATCTTGCCACCTTGCGAGTGAGTCGAGAGGCCACAAGGTCCACTTCTGGTGCCCCACCTCCGGTAAAGAAGGTGGAAACACCTCTGGATGCAAGGACCCTTCGCCTGCAATGCACACGGCCGACAGGACCGTCTTGCAGCGAGACGTATGAAAATCCCAAAGAGACTCCGCAATGTATCGGAGAAGGGAGGCCCCAGTGTACAGGGTGCCTCAAATGTTGGCCAATAAAGGCAACTTGACGGAACTTCCCTAGAAACTCAGTCAGAGGACTAGTACCTCAGCCTCCACAGGTGGCGCAAACCCACCCCGGGCACAGAGACCCTAAAGGCTAAAGCAGTTGTAGTGCACCTGCTAGACGACTGATGGACGAAGCAGAGGCTTTTGCCCAGTCATTGAGCTACAAAAAATGCCAGAGACGCAGCCACTAACGGGCGCAACGCCAACCCCAGCCTGGCGAACACAGTCCAAGCCAGCGCGCTTCTGATCACCACTGAAAGCAGGTGGAAAGTGATACCCCTGAAACCAGGGATCCTTGTGACAATGCTCCATCCAGCAGCTACCCATGGATAGGTGCTGATTGTGCAAACACATAGTTTATACTATGTATTGCGTCAAATGCACAAATGGAGAGTGTGAGAGGAAACCCACCCAGCCACAAAGAGCATAATACCACCACATAGGGCGTATGTAGTTTAGTATTTGTGGATAAACCTATTAAACGCGTATATACTGTGCCACCGACGAAGGCGCGCACATCGGGGCCTGGACGTAAACCAGCCACGCAGATTGCATACACAACCGTGTAGGTATATTAGCCTGCGAATAAACAAATTGCACATGTTTATACTGTGCATAGCGCTGAGAATGCGCACATCATTGGAACGCAGGGGAGAAACCTGAGCACCCGGATGAAACCCATGCAGACTGCATACGCATACCGTGTATGGTATTATAGTATGTGTGCTAAACATTTTGCACAAGCCCATGTGTGCATAGCACCGAAGGCGCGCACACTGTTGGCGCGTGGGAGGAACCGAAGTACCCCACGCGTACTCAGAGAATGCAATACCTATAACTACTGTAAATGTATTTAGTGTAGTGTATAGACATAATGTGTATGTTTACATCGTGTATTGCACCAAAGGCATGCATGTCATGTAGCGTGGGCGGAAACCCACGTAGACTGCAAAGACATACCGGGTAGGTCCAATCGCACAAATTTAGACTGTGCATAGCGCCGAAGCGCCCACTCGGAAGAACTCCACGCAGACAGCACACAGATACCGTGTAGGAATGATAGCATGTGAATCAACATATTGCACATGTTTATGCTGTGCATTTCCATTGGAGCGTGGGGGGAAACCGGAGCAACCCCACGCAAACAGTACACCCATACTGTAAACATGTATAATATGTGCAATAAACATATTGAACATGTCTATACTGTGCAGAGAGCCGAAGCGCACATACCATGAGAGTGCGGGAGGACACCGGAGCCCCCGCCAGCCCAGAGAGTATGATACATACATATACTGTGAATGTATCTGGAGTCGTGCATAAACATATTTTGTAGGTTTATCTCATGTATGGCACTGAAACACAGCATTGGAATGTGGGGACAGCCACGCAGACACAGAGACCAATAACACATACATACACTGTGAATGTATGCAGTGTAGAGGTATAGGATGAGTTTAAATTATGGCACAGAGGCACATAATCTTCTCTGTATCATTCCAACCTGCTTGACTGTGCTGCCGAAGCAGCATGCAGGTAACAGGTAACCTCTGATCCTCAGACCGTGTGTCTGTCAGAGCTCAAATCATTCCCCAGGAAATGGCGGGAAATGTTACCTCAGGTATCACACACAAGGCTCACAGGGATTAGAGACATAAATGAATAAAGTCCTCCCTCATCCATGCTGCTCTTGAGGCAGCGTGTGAGGAAAACAGTTAGGAAACTGTGTAAAAGAAAAGCTTGTCACAGCAATTTCAGCCTGAGTGTGTTTCTCACATCAATGAGATCACTTACAAGCGCCCTGTCATTCACTGACACAGAACTGGAGTCTTCCTCACAAGGGAATGTCCTGTTCATAAACATTAAATATTCAGAGGTAGGGTCCTGAGCATAGTAGCTAGGCCCATATCTGACTCGGAGCACTCCTTCACTAAAGATTTTTGTGGGGGGAGGGGGCTTATAGCTCCTTTTGCTCGCACACCGCTTCCATTCTGACAGGAATGATTCCAGGACTGCTGACAACTGGTCCGTAAGGACCGCAGGTGCAGGAAACATATGAACATGTTTAACTGTGCAGCACTGCCAGTTGCCCCAGGCAATGTGGAGAGCAAGTGTATCAGACTCCATAAACGCCACCCTCTGAGACCTTATACACTATACAGTGAATATACAGTCCACCTACTGGCTACGCTGAGGAGGGGATACCCGGGAGGACCCACCAACCCTTAAGGACAGCTCAGTCTGAGGAGATTCGCGCCGCCGCCAGAAATAAATGCGCGGCGGCCACAAGAAAATGGGCGCCGGCCGCAGCTATAACTGCGCCACTGAACTCCAAGGTGGCCGCCGAGCGCAAAATTCAAAGCTCTAATGCGCGCCAATGGCGCACGCAATAACCACCTCAAACAGCGCCAATGGCGCACGCAATAATCACCTCACACACCAGAAAAAACTGCAGACATGAGCGCCCAACCAGGCCAGAGTGACCCCCAAGCACCCCACAGCACAGCACCAGTACAGGGTGCAGAGAGCAGCATAACAGGGGGGAGACAGGGAGAAACCCCCACACACAGAAACACAGCCAGCATGTACTCACCTGCAGTAGGAGAGACTACTTACCCGTCCCTTTCAGGGACCCACTGGCTTGTTTCAGACAGACCTATCACAGAGTCGTACTGCGTAGCTGTCGGCCCGGTCCACCGCGAGAGATAGTCAGTCAGTCAAGTACTGTTCAATCTTGAGAGGACCGCGGGAGCATGAAAGCAACCCGGCCACCCCTGGAGCCATGGGGTATGTCGTGAACTGAGTCTCACGCACGCAAGGCGAGGATCAGCACGCTCGATGGTCGGACAGGGAAGACGAGGATACTAGTGTACCCAACCTGTTGCCCAGCCGACAGTTGATTGAAGGTCTCAAAAATAAAATTCCCAAAGGAATAAAAATCAAAAGTAAAATCTTCCAGGAGACTGGCTCCTAAGAGCCACGTCTTCTCCTGCTAGGCAGAAAAAAAAACAGGCTGCTAGCTGCAGGTGGGAGGGTAATGTCCGGAGGGACCGCCCCCTGGGCGGGGGCTGTTCAGCTCTGGCTTGTTCTAGAATGTTTTAACCTCTAACATTCTGCCTAGGTCTTCTCCTGCGAGCAGGGACATATACCCACATGTAATCAGTATGAGAGCTGCGTCTGTCCATGGACGATAAGAGAAAAAAGTCCTGCTAGCAGCATCTTTGGAGCGGTTGAAATCAATGGGGCACTACGGCTATACCGCCTCTGCAGAGGCACTTTGCGGTGGTCCGAAAAGTCAGGATCTGCTGTCGAAAGCACCAACGATCAGATAAAACGTCCGATCGTTCGTTGAACAAAGTTTTACTTTCAATTTCCTTAACGTGTGTACAGGCGTTTACACTACCCTCTCCCCAGACCGACAGTACTGCTGTCCAAAAGGTGTCTGCACTACTACCTCATCTGGAATGCAGACTAATACAGGAAATATTACCATGTAACATAGTTACATAATAGGTGAGGTCGGGGGGGCACAACAAACACCACACACACACACGTCCAACCTATGACATAAGGGGGGGGGGGGGTCTAAAAAATAAAACTAATGCAGCCACCACTTCTAAGGACAGGTAAGCTGCAATATGTTTGTTTGGGTTTAGGTACCCTTTAAAATGCCCCAGTATCTATTCACAATATTTTTAAAGAGACTGACCCTTAAAAGCTCAGGTAAGATGCATACATCAGGGCTTGACAAATTTGCTTGGAATCTAGGAGCCAGCTAAAAAAGTTAGGAGCCAGGAACACGCCCCGTCCCGCCGAGCTCGCGTGCAGAAGCGAACGCATACGTGAGTAGCGCCCGCATATGAAAGCGGTGTTCAAACCACACGTGAGGTATCGCCACGATCGGTAGAGCGAGAGCAATAATTCTAGCCCTAGACCTCCTCTAACTCAAAACATGCAACCTGTAGAATTTTTTAAACATCGCCTATGGAGATTTTAAAGGGTAAAAGTTAGTCGCCATTCCACGAGCGGACGCAATTTTGAAGCGTGACATGTTGGGTATCAATTTACTGAGCGTAACATTATCTCTTTCACAATATAAAAAAAAATTGGGCTAACTTTACTGTTTTTTTTTTTTAATAAAAAAATAAGACGTGTATTTTTTCCCAAAAAAGTGCGCTTGTAAGACCGCTGCGCAAATACGGTGTGACAGAAAGTATTGCAACGACCGCCATTTTATTCTCTAGGGTGTTAGAAAAAAAAATATATAATGTTTGGGGGTTCTAATTAGAGGGAAGGAGATGGCAGGGAAAACAGACAGGGAAACTCCATTAGCATTGCTGGTTGTCATACCAACTGCCACCACAAGATGGCGCTAGTTCACAGAAGGAAGCATAGGCCTGCAGAAGGCCGCAAAGCCGCAGCCTCGATTACCAGCGCGATCCCGCGGCGGGGGGGGGGGGGGGCACGGAGACACAGGATACCCCAGCTGTGCTGCCCCAGGACGCTAATTCTAGCCGCAATGGCGACCTGGCGCCCGGGGTTTGTCGAGCCCTGGCATACATTAACTCCATTATAAAGCGGTGTGCATTTATCTGTACTATACTTGCACAAAAGAGATAAAACTATGTACAACATTCAATTTTTGAAGACAAGCTTTTGGAGTATACCCCTGCTACAGGGTTCTAACAGTACCTTGGGGACAAGAGAAAAAAAAAAAAAGGGGGGGGGTGCATCATGGAAAGTACTCAATTGTTTTTGTTGCAAGTGCACCAGTTTGGCTACAATCACCAAGCATGCAAAAATCTATTAAATGAAGCCAATTCAACCTGACCATACAGTAAAATTAAAAGGTCTGATTAAAATATTAGGCATCCTCCGTCAAAAGCAGATAAGTTACTCCTCACCCTAATCATTGTTGCCGACCGTTTCTTATATCTCCACTTCCTATTCCACGCACATACTACAGTTAAATGAATCCATCATTATTGTAGAGTTCAGACACGCACTTCTCTCTCAGATGGCCGAAGGCTAACCTCAACAAACTACATGTACCAAGTATCCTCAAGGGGTTAAGAGTAGTGCTCCATGTGGTACAAATCTAAACCACAATTTTAAAAACCTGACGCTCTACTGCTTGACGTGTTTGTTCTATGATGTTTTCTAAGAAAACAATGGAGTATGGAAGCAGTCTCAGGATTTTGCCCGGAGTGGAGTGACATTGCCCTCACCTAGGCATCGTAAGCAGAACTCAGCAATTGATGGGAGGAGGGAATCCACACAGGATTATACAGACCTTGCATTATTTACTGCAAGGCCTGCTATAAACAACAACGCATAATGCCTCCTTGCACTTACAGCAAACTTCAATAATCTTCCACAAGCCGACGAGCTCCAAGTTGCTCCTAGGTTCTATGTCAATCGCTGTCTATCTCCACTACATCCCTCAGTGCAATGGAGGGCAAACAGAGCTGAAGTTTACTCTCAATGTGGGAAAATAAGACTTGCTTCTAGTCTTCAACGTCTAAAGTCACTTTCCAGGCACTCCTGGATGTAATTTACTTTGACTATACATACACCAGAGGGTACTATTAGTTTAATAGATTTACTAAAAGTACTAATAGGTGTACTTTAATTCTAAAACGCAGTTAGAGCTGCACAATTCTGGCTAAAAATGAGAATCACAATTTTTTTGCTTAGAATAAAGATCACGATTCTCATGGTGCAACATCTTTTACATTATGCAAAAAAATTGCGCTAACTTTGCCGTTTCATTTTTTTTTTAAAATTCATTAAAAAGTGTATTTTTTATTTTTTTAAAACCGCTGCACAAATACGGTGTGACAAAATATTGCAACAACCACCATTTTATTCTCTAGGGTCCCTGCTAAAAAAAAAAAAAAAAAAAAAAATCATCAGGTTTGGGTGTTGCAATTAATTTTCTAGCAGAAAATAAAGCTTTTCTACTTGTAAGCAACAAATGTCAGAAAAGGTTTGGTCTTTAAATGGGTAAACTTCCTTCAGCTACATGCCGGAGTTCTTTCCTTTGATAAAAGAATGAAAAGATACTTTGTTTCCACTTATTCCTGTGTTGTACAACAACTTGGCAGGCTGCCTGGATTTTGTTTTTCCAGTTGTGAGAACTCTGCACTTGTTAGAAAGATCATGACATGCCGTTTTGAAGATCGGAAAGTGGAAAAGAGAGCAATTTCGATTCTTCGATTAATCGTGCAGCTCTAAGCACAGTACTCCCATCACACACGGGGACTCATCATGAAAACACATTAGCATATTCAGAGACTAAGCTCTCACTAGCAGGACCCTCCTAACCCTCGTCTTGAGTTGTATTGCATCTATAACTGCTTCCATTTGTTTTGTATAGTGTTGCACCAAATTGCTACACAGAGAAAGGTCCAAAGTCACTAGTAAACAGGTCAAAGCAGCCTCCATGATTAAGCACTGTGAACGGGGTGAAATGCGTTGGCGGCACGGATTTGCATGAAGCTGGCTGAGACTGCTTTCACCTGTTTGCTAATGGCTTTGCTACGTGTGTTGGGGAACTTACTTACAATTGCACTAGAACTTACAGGAATTGGAGCAGAGACCTTAAAGTGGTTATAAACCCTTACATATATCCAGTGAAGTGACTGGCTTCAGGTGCTACAGAGATTAAACAAATTCTCCCTCATAAATTGTACCCGTTTATCTGCAGCTGTCTTTCCCTACAGTCAAAGTGCATCATTTATACAAAATATATCTGTAGATCTTGCTGAAGTTACATCAGCAAGGCTAGCTTTGAGAGCTGTTTGGAGGGAAGGGACACACCCTCCTTCATACAGCACACAGGAACAGAGTTGAGGCTGCCAATCACAGACTGTCGTTCCCTGTCACTGGAGCTGGGCAATTTTGGTTCCCCAAAAAATCAGCGATAAAAAAAAAAAAAAAAAAACTCGATTTGATTTTTTTTTCTGATGGACACCGCCGCCGGTCCTAAGGAGCTGTGGACGGGAGTTTTTAGGCGAGGCCGCGGACTAAGCCGAAGCCTCGCCTAAAAAATCCTGCCTACAGCTCGGCGCGATCCTGGGAAAAGTCCGCGGCGTCCAGGCCTTTTCCCAGGATCGCGGCGAGCAGGATTTTTTTTAGGTCCTATGGAAAAAATAAATAAATAAATAATCTAAAAAAATAAAATAAAATTGATTTGATCAAAATCGATTTACGATTCAAATCGATATTTTCCCCAGCCCTACCTGTCACCATTTTTCTCTTGGTGTCAGGAAGACTTATATGAAGAGAATCATGCTTATAGCAGAAGAACGAAGCAGTAGAGAGAAAAGGACACTTGGTGCTCTGAATTGAGACAAGCAAACACTATAGAAATATAGGCTTTGTTCACATTTCATGTGAGATTTACAACCACTTAAAATTTTTATGGAGGTTAACTGTTGGTGCTATATAAATCCTGTGATATTAGAGGCCTAAAAAAACATCAGCAGCTGACAAGCCAATGCTGTCTACATCACACTAATCTGGAAAAGACATAAAGATTAAGGGTTCTGCCTGCACTCCCTCTCCTGATCAGTATACCCATTTCAGGTCAGTGTCTCAGAAGGTACTGAATCCACACAATGAGAATGAGCTCGGCTTTCAGTATTTTCTGAATGTCAAGCTTTGTCTTTTTTTTTTTGTCATGAGTAAGGCCTCAGATGACAAACAGGCAAAATAAAAAACACACCTTTAACCACTTAACGACCGCTCACTGTATATATACGTCGGCACAATGGCACCGACAGGCACAATCACGTAGAGCATACGTGATTGCCTTTGTACAGTTGGGGGGTCCAATCGGACCCCCCTTCTGTACAGTGAGCGGTCGGAATTCGTCTGGGAGCGTTCCGAGATGGGGGGGCGGCCGTTCGATTCCGACCACCCCCCCGCGATCGCTCCCGGCGAATAGAAATGCCCCCTCTGTCTGTGTACTGTTTACACAGATAGAGAAAGCAGGAGGAAGTGATGTCATCTCCTGTGCGGCACTCACATATACCGAGCGTCGTACAAGAGAAGACATCAAGGTTAGTGCACAAACACTACACTAACACCAGCACACATAGGCACATAAATCGCCCCCCCCCCAGATCACCCCCCAGCCCCCAGTCACAGTGTCACTGATTGCAGTGATCAGTAAATAAATGGTCACTGCAATCAGTGACATTTGTGACTGTAAAAGTGTCACTACATTTAGTTTTAGGTCCAGTGTAGCCCCCTAACCCCCCCCAATAAATGTTTAACCCCTTGATCACCCCCCAGATAACCCTTTCACCCCCTAGCACCGCCGTCGCTTGGCGATCATTTTTCTGATCGCTGTCTTGGCGTCGGTGATGCAGATCGGTACCCAGTAATTTTTTTAGGTTCGCCGCAGGTTTTTATAGCGTCGGGTACCCCCATAAATTATCTAATAAAGGTTTAACCCCCTTGATCGCCCCCCAGGTAACCCTTTCAGCCCCTATCACCACTGTCGCTAAGCGATCGTTTTTCTGATCGATGTCTTAGCGTCGGTGATGCAGATCGGTAGCCAGTAATTTTTTTTAGGTTCGCCGTCAGGTTTTTATATAGCGTCAGGTACCCCCATATATTACCTAATAAAGGTTTTAACCCCCTAATTGCCCCTAGTTAACCCTTTCACCAGTAATCATCATATAAGTGTTACGGGTGACGCTGGTTAGTTTGCTTTTTATAGTGTCAGGGCACCCGCCGTATATAACCCAATAAAGGTTTAACCCCCTGATCGCCCAGCGGGTGATATCAATTAGGTTTTAGCGTCAGAGAGGGTCTGCGTCACACTCCAGGCAGCGTCAGGTTAGTGCCAGTAACGCTAACACCCACGCGTGAAGCATACACCTCCCTTAGTGGTATAGTATCTGAACAGATCAATATCTGATCAGATCTATACTAGCGTCCCCAGCAGTTTAGGGTTCCCAAAAACGCAGTGTTAGCGGGATCAGCCCAGATACCTGCTAGCACCTGCGTTTTGCCCCTCCGTCCAGCCCAGGCCACCCAAGTGCAGTATCGATCGATCACTGTCACTTACAAAACACAACACACATAACTGCAGCGTTCGCAGAGACAGGCCTGATCCCTGCGACTCCAGTGCTGTAGGAGGTGATTTCACCACCACAGTTTAAAAAAAAAAGAAGCAAATATGCCGAAGCATTGGGGCAGCAGGGGCGGAGGAGCGATTTTGCTCCTAATGTCGCGTACATACGGTCGAAATTCCGACGGAGGCTTGCCCGTGGAAAAGTCCGACCATGTGTGTGCGGCATAACTTTTTTGCGGGAGGATGCCCCCATGCTTCGGCATATATAAATGGTGCATGTATGCCCATCATTAGAAGTGGGTGGATGAAGGGCGGTATTCTAATGGTGGGCATACCCACCGATCAATCTCTTTTTTCGTTCAGCCACCTGGCTGCATGAAAAAAAAAAAGATTACAATACATGTCCAACAAGGACCAGCAACGTACTGGTATGTTGCTGGACTTTGAATGGTTATACCAGATTGATGCCTGCGGGTTTAGGTATCATCTTGGTATCATTCTTTTCAGCCAGCGGCCGGCTTTAATGTAAAAGCAACCCTAGTGGCTAATTAGCCTCTGGACTGCTTTTACAAGCAGTGGGAGGGAATGTCCCCCCCCCCCCCGGATATAAAAAGCGCCATTGGGAAATTGGGAAAGCATTTTATCACACCGATCTTGGTGTGGTCAGATGCTTTGAGGGCAGAGGAAAGATCTAGGGTCCAATAGACCCCAGTTTTTCAAAAAAAGAGTACCTGTCACTACCTATTACTATCATAGGGGATATTTACATTCCCTGAGATAACAATAAAAAAAAAAAAAAAAACATGGAAGGAACAATTTAAAAATAAAATAAAAAAGCAAAATTAATAATAAAAAAAATGGAAAAAAAAAAAAGCACCCCTGTCCTGCCCTGCTCTTGCCCAATGGCGAACGCAAGCGTCGGTCTGGCGTCATATGTAAACAGCAATTGCACCATGCATGTGAGGTATCACCGCGAAGGTCAGATCGAGGGCAGTAATTTTAGCAGTAGACCTCCTCTGTAAATCTAACGGGGTAACCTGTAAAGGCTTTTAAAAATGTATGTAGTTTGTCGCCAATGCACGTTTGTGCGAAATTTTAAAGCATGTCGTGTTTGGTATCTATGTACTCGGCCTAAGATCATCTTTTTTATTTCATCAAACATTTGGGCAATATAGTGTGTTTTAGTGCAGTAAAATAAAAAAAAAAGTGTATTTTTTCCCCAAAAAATGCGTTTGAAAAATCGCTGCGCAAATACTGTGTAGAAAAAAAAAATGCAACACCCACCATTTTATTCTGTAGGGCCTTTGCTTTAAAAATATATATAATGTTTGGGGGTTCAACATAATTTTCCTGCAAAAAAAAAATATGTTTTCATGTAAACAAAAAGTGTCAGAAAGGGCTTTGTCTTCAAGTGGTTAGAAGAGTGGATGTAAGCTTCCTAATGTTGTGTATAAAATGCCAGAACAGTTCAAAACCCCCCCAAATGACCCCATTTTGGAAAGTAGACACCCCAAGCTATATACTGAGAGGCATGTCGAGTCCATGGAATATTTTATATGTTGACACAAGTTGCGGAAAAAAGACAATTTTTTTTTTTTGCACAAAGTTGTCACTAAATGATATATTGCTCAAACATGCCATGGGCATATGTGGAATTACACCCCAAAATACATTCTGTTGCTTCTCCTGAGTACGGGGATACCACATGTGTGAGACTTTTTGGGAGCCTAGCCGCGTACGGGACCCCAAAAACCAATCACCGCCTTCAGGCTTTCTAAGGGTGTAAATTTTTGATTTCACTTCTCACTGCCTATCAAAGTTTCGGAGGCCATGGAATGCCCAGATGGCACAAAACCCCCCCAAATGACCCCATTTTGGAAAGTAGACACCCCAAGCTATTTGCTGAGAGGTATTGTGAGTATTTTGCAGATCTCGCTTTTTGTCACAAAGTTTTGAAAATTGAAAAAAAAAAAAATTCTTTCTTCATTTTCAAAAACAAATGAGAGCTGTAAAATACTCACCATGCCTCTCAGCAAACAGCTTGGGGTGTCTACTTTCCAAAATGGGGTCATTTGGGGGGGTTTGTGCGATTTTGGCATTTTATGGCCTTCAAAACTGTGATAGGTAGTGAGGAGTGAAATCAAAAATTTGTGCCTAGAAATCCTAAGGGCGGTGATTGGTTTTCGGGGTCCCGTACGCGGCTAGGCTCCTAAAAAGTCCCACACATGTGGTATCCCCGTACTCAGGAGAAGCAGCAAAATGTATTTTGGGGTGTAATTCCACATATAACCATGGCATGTGTGAGCAATATATCATTTAGCGACAACTTTTTGTAATTTTTTTTTTGTCATTATTCAATCACTTGGGACAAAAAAAAAAATATTCAATGGGCTCAACATGCCTCTCAGCAATTTCCTTGGGGTGTCTACTTTCCAAAATGGGGTCATTTGGGGGGGTTTTGTACTGCCCTGCCATTTTAGCACCTCAAGAAATGAGATAGGCAGTCATAAATTAAAAGCTGTGTAAATTCCAGAAAATGTACCCTAGTTTGTAAACGCTATAACTTTTGGCAAACCGATAAATATACACTTATTGACGTTTTTTTTACTAAAGACATGTGGCTGAATACATTTTGGCCTAAATGTATGACTACAATTGAGTTTATTCGATTTTTCTTATAACAAAAAGTAGAAAATATCATTTTTTTTCAAAATTTTCGGTCTTTTTCCGTTTATATCGCAAAAAATAAAAAATCGCAGAGGCAATCAAATACCATTAAAAGAAACCTCTATTTGTGAGAAGAAAAGGACGCAAATTTTGTTTGGGTACAACATTGCATGTCCGCACAATTTACAGTTAAAGCAGCGCAGTGCAAAATTCTGAATTCACCTCTGGTCCTCTAGCTACCAAATGGTCCGGGGCTTAAAGGAGCACTATACCTTTTTTTTTTTTTGCTTAAAAATAACAAACATGTTATACTTACCTCCACTGTGCAGCTCGTTTTGCACACAGTGGCCCCGATCCTGGTCTTCTGGGGTCCCTCGGCGGCTGTCTTGGCTCCTCCCCGCAAGGACTCCACACCTTAATGCGAGTGAGCTCGCATGGTGTGGAGTGATTGCGGGCGCGCTCCCGTGATACAGCGGCGGCCATAGCCGCCGACTGTATCACTCGGCCCCGCCCCCCGGCGTGCCGCGTCATTGGATGTGATTGACAGCAGCGCCAGCCAATGGCTGCGCTGCTTTCAATCTATCCAGTGTAGCCAATCGGCGGCCAGGCAGAAAAACGAAGAGGATGACGGGGACGAGCATGGGACTTTCGAGGGGCCAGGTAAGAAAAACGGGGGCTCGGGGGGGGGGGCGGTATTGTCGAATGTTTTTTCACCTTAATGCATAGGATGCATTAAGGTGAAAAAACATGTAACTTTACTACTCCTTTAAGTGGTTAAAAAGAAGCAGCTTAAAAAAAAAAAAAAAAAAAAAAAAATCAACACTGTCTACCTCATAGGGTTACTTTCACACCAAGACCCCTGGAGCGCATTAGCAATAAAGCGGCGCTAGTTTTTAACCACAAAGGAGGGGTTAACACGAACCAAAATGCGCTGCTGCCCATTGCTTTCAATGGCAGGTGCGGTACAAACACCGCTCCCGCACTGCCCCAAAGATGCTGCTTGCAGGATTTTTTTTCCCATCCTGCAAGCGCACCGCCCCAGTGTGAAGGCACTGGGGCTTTCACACTGGGGAGGTTGAGGTGCTTTTCAGGCGCTATTTTTAGCGCTAAAACGCAGAAAAAGTGTTTTCCCAGTGGGAAAGGGGTCTAAAATAGAAATTTCCTTCACTTTTAGGCAGAATAGAGCCATCATATAAACTAAAGTGCAAACCTGTGTGTGCGAAAGTATAATGTCATTTGTGACCCATTGAAAATGTTGAGATGTATTTGTGAAAAAAAAGACAGCTACCGCTGGTCATCGATCTCATTCCATTTTCAATCCATCTTTTCTAGATTTTCCACTGGCAACTGCACGAGCTAAAAACAGACTGCAGACTAATGGAATTTAAAATGATACCTGCTTTCCAATGACCGCATTGTTCCAAAAATGCAGCATGCAGTTTTCTCCAGAAAAAGAAAGCAAGGTTAATCAGTATGTAGGGCTGGGGAAAAAAAAAAAAAAAATCGATTTTAATCTTGAATCGAGTTTTGAGTTCAAATCGATTCAGATTTGAGGGAAAATCGATTTTTTTTTTCCTTCAAAGTTTCCGTAGCAGGGCTCCAGGGGGTGTATCCGGAATGGCACTGGGTGGCGTTACCCCAATTACATCTACTCGCCGCAGCGAGTAGATGTAATGTAACACTAACTAACCGCAAGCCGCCGTCTGCCTACCTGATCAGCATGTCATGCAGACAGATGGCGGCCATTGCAGTGTTCAAAAGCCGCGCCTCCCGAGTCCTCGTCGTCTGATAGGCGGAACACTCAATTTCACAGCAGGCAGTGTTCAGCCTATCACGGACAACCTCTCATCCTCGTCTGTGTTATGAGGATGAGCGGATGTCCATGATAGGCGGAACACTGAATGCTGGGAAATTGAGTGTTCCGCCTATCACAGACGAGGAGGAGGCGTGGCTTTTGAATACTGGAATGGCCGCCGGTGTAGCAGTAAAATCCATATCCCATGAAAATCTGCATCAGGTACGGGCACAGTGAATGACGCATGGGCACAGTGAGGCACGGGCACCGTTCAATTCAACCAAGAGTAACCTCAAGATTTTGGTTGTTTTATTAGCCAAATCCAAATACAGTATTAATAATTTGGATGTTTAACAATCTTTGTTGCACACTGACTTTGCAGTTAGAGAAAGGGTTTGCCTTTGCAATTTTGTTTGTTGATGCACTTCAATTAACCACTTAACGACCGCCCACCGCCGATTTACGTCGGCAGAATGGCACGGACAGGCAGAATCACGTAGATCTACGTGATCGCCTTTGTGCAGTTGGGGGGTCCATCCGGACCCCCCTTCACTGCAGTGAGCGGCCGTTAAGTGTTCGGGAGCGATCAGGCATGAGGGGGCGCCGCTCGATTCCGCCCCCCCTCGCGATCGCTCCCGGCCAATGAAATTGCTTCCTCCGCCATGTGATGTAAACACAGGCTGGAGGAAGTGATGTCATCTCCCTCGCCGCGGTCTTTTCGTTCCCGGCGCCGAGGAGTGAAGACAGAGGTTAGTGCTCTAACAGTCCACTGACACGTAGGTACACATAGGCACACAAATCACCCCCCAGTCACCCCCAGATCACCCCCCCAGGTCACCCCAAAGCCCCCAATCACAGTGTCACTGATTGCAGTGATCATTTATTTTACTGATCACTGCATTTAGTGTCATCTGTGATTGTAAAAAAAGTTGCAGGGCAGTTAGGATTAGGCCCCTTTAGGTCCAGGGTAGCCCCCTAACCCCCCCTAATAAAGGTTTAACCCCTTGATCACCCCCCAGGTAACCCTTTCACCCCCTAACTTCAGCGTCACTAAGCGATTGTTTTTCCGATCGCTGTATTCGTGTCGCTGGTGTTTTAGATAGGCAGTTATTTTTTTTTAGGTTCGCCGCAGGTTTTTATTAGTGTCAGGTACCCCCATATATTATTTTAACCCCCTGATTGCCCCTAGAGTTAACCCTTTCACCAGTGATCGCCGTATAAGCGTCACTGGTGTCACTGGTTAGCCAGTAAGTTATTTAGTTATTTAGGTTACCCGTCAGGTTTTTATATAGTGTCAGGTACCCCCATATTTAACCTAATAAAGGTTTTAACCCCCTGATTGCCCCTAGTTAACCCTTTCACCAGTGATCACCATATAAAGGTTACGGGTGACGCTGGTTGATTAGTTTGCTTTTTATAGCATCAGGGCACCCGCCGTATATAACCCAATAAAGGTTTAACCCCCCTGATCGCCCGGCGGGTGAGATCAATTAGGTTTTAGCGCCAGAGAGGGTCTGCGTCGCCCCAGGCAGTGTTAGGTTAGTGCCAGTAACGCTAACACCCACGCGCAAAGCATACACCCCCCTTAGTGGTATAGTATCTGATCAGATCTGATCAGATCTATACTAGCATCCCCAGCGGTTTAGGGTTCCCAAAAACGCAGTGTTAGCGGGATCAGCCCAGATACCTGCTAGCGCCTGCGTTTAGCCCCTCCGCCCAGCCCAGCCCACCCAAGTGCAGTATCGATCGATCACTGTCACTTACCAAACACAACACACATAACTGCAGCGTTCGCAGAGACAGGCCTGATCCCTGCAATCGCTAACAGTTTTTTTGTAGCGTTTGATATATTTGCTGACGACAGTCAGGTGCTTTTTTTCCTGTGAATCTTACTAGTGTACCCCTAAATTTAGAGCCCAAAATGGCAAGTCGAAGGTACACTAGTAAAGAGGCCTACGAGATTCTGAGCATGACAGATAGTGAAGAGGAGGTCACGTATCTGTCAGATTCAGGCTCAGAATATCTTCCCGTAGAAGACAGTGACGTCAGCGGCCCCACGTCAGATAGCTCTGACGACGAAGTTGAGGTCCCTGCTAAGGTCAGGCGTACCCGATCCCGATCTTCTGAGGTTGTTGAGGAGCAAGAACCGCAGGTCTCTCGTATCATGGAGCAGAGTAGTACTAGCGCCGCTATTCCTTCTGGTGAACTGGCAAGCACCAGCGGCCTAGTACAGCCTGGACGTACATCCAGCACTGCAGTAACACTTGGTGACGTGGCGAGTCCCATAAGTGCAGTTCAAGCTGGCGAGGTGGCAAGCACAAGTAGTGTCCCGCTGCCACCAAGAAGACAAAGGCAGGCCCGTCGTGCCCATACTGCCCTTCCTGCAGAATTCGCCTATCCTGATTGGGTCCCCACCACTTCTGCAGAACCCGTACTTCCCCCATTCACTGCCCAACCCGGTATTCAGGTGGAAACAGCTGATTTTATTCCAATTGATTTTTATTCGCTGTTTTCACGGAAGATCTCTATAGATCTATTGTGGACCAGAGTAATTTATATGCTGGTCAATTTATCGCCGCTAACCCCCAGTTGCCTAAAATTGCCAGAAATTGGAAACCAATTACGGTTTCCGAATTTAAGACCTTTCTGGGCCTTTCCCTCAACATGGGCACACATAAATTTCCGTCATTGCATGCTTATTGGTCCACGCACCCAATTGACCACATGCCCGTGTTCTCTGCCTCCATGTCCAGGGCACGATACGAGCAGATTTTGCGGTTCATGCACTTCAACGACAATGAACTTTGTCGTCCACGTGGGGACCCTGAATACGACCGGCTCTATAAAATTCGGCCCCTCATAAACCACTTCAACGAACGTTTTGCAGCCTTGTTTACTCCCGATCAAGTTGTCTGCGTTGATGAGTCCCTGATTAAATTTTCTGGCCGCTTGTCTTTCAAGCAGTACCTTCCCAGCAAGCGTGCCAGATACGGGGTCAAGCTCTACAAGTTCTGTGACAGGGCAACAGGCTATGTAGTGAACTTTACGGTTTATGAGGGAAAAGACAGTCAGATTGAGTCGGTCAACTGCCCGGATTACATAGGGAGCGCTGGCAAGATAGTGTGGAACTTGGTGTCACCCTTATTCGGAAAGGGGTACCACTTGTATGTGGACAATTATTACACGAGCGTGCCACTGTTTAGTCACTTGTTTGATCATAAGATTGGAGCATGTGGCACCGTGCGACCTAATCGCCGGGGCTTTCCCCAGCGGCTTGTAGATGCCCGTCTTAGGCTGGGGGAGAGAGCCTGCTTGAAGTGTAATAACTTGCTCGCTATGAAGTGGAGGGACAATAAGAATGTTTTCCTTCTTACCTCCCTTCATGCAGACACAACAGTCCAAATTCGTACGGCGACTGGTGTTGTGGAGAAACCCCTCTGTGTCCACGAATATAACCAAAATATGGGAGGGGTGGACCTCAACGACCAGTTGTTGGCGCCGTATCTAATTGACCGTAAGGCGAGACGCTGGTACAAAAAAAGTGTCTCTATCATTATTCCAATTGGCTTTGCTGAACGCTCATGTGCTATACAGAGCTTCAGGCGGGACGTTATCTCTTCTAAAATTCCAGAATGAGATAGTCACAGAACTCCTGTATCCAGGCGGTTCTGCACCTCACCATCCCCAACCAAATGCAGTAAGCCGGCTGCATGAGAGGCATTATTCGTATGTCCTCCCGAGTACCCCTACCCAAAGCCACCCCCAAAAAAGATGTCGTGTCTGTAGCAAGCGCGGATTTAGGCGTGACACCCGTCATTGTCCACTCTGTCCTGACAAGCCTGGTCTTTGCCAAGGTGAATGTTTTGAACGCTACCACTCAAAAGTGAAGTTTTAGCGTAGGGTACAGCATTTCACAGACAAGGACACACTTACACAGGGTCTCCCAAGATGCCATTACATTTTGAGAGACCCGAACCATTACAGTTGTAAAGTTACAAAAAAAAGTGTAAAAAAGAAAAAAAAAAAACGTAAAAAACAAAACACAAAAAAAATATAAAATAAAAAAACCAAAAATAGTTGTTTTATTGTTCTCTCTATTTTCTCTCTATTGTTCTGCTCTTTTTTACTGTATTCTATTCTGCAATGTTTTATCATGCTTGCTTTTCAGGTATGTAATTTTTTGTTTTCAGGTGCGCCATTCAACTGCAGCGCGGAATTATTTATCTTGACAGCAACAGCGTTTGCTCCCACGATACATAAAGCCGTGACTCCAGTGCTGTAGGAGGTGATTTCACCACCACAGTTAAAAAAAAGAGCATATATGCCGAAGCATGGGGGCAGCAGGGGCGGAGGAGCGATTTTGCTCCTAATGCCGCGTACATACGGTCGAAATTCCGACGGAGGCTTATCCGTGGAAAAGTCCGACCGTGTGTACGCGGCATAACCTTTTATGCCGCGTACATACGGTCGAAATTCCGACGAAGGCTTGACCGTGTGTACGCGGCATAACTTTTTTGCGGGAGGATGCCCCCATGCTTCGGCATATATGCCCATCATTAGAAGTGGGTGGATGAAGGGAGGTATTCTAATGGTGGGCATACCCACCAATCAATCTCTTTTTTTCGTTCAGCCAATAGGCTGTATGAAAAAAAAGATTACAATACATGTCCAACAAGGACCAGCAACGTACTGGTATGTTGCTGGACTTTGAATGTTTATACCAGAATGATGCCTGCGGGTTTAGGTATCATCTTGGTATCATTCTTTTCAGCCAGCAGCCGGCTTTCATGTAAAAGCAATTCTAGCAGATAATTAGCCTCTAGACTGCTTTTACAAGCAGTGGGAGGGAATGTCCCCCCCCCCCGGATATAAAAAGCGCCATTGGGAAATTGGGAAAGCATTTTATCACACCGATCTTGGTGTGGTCAGATGCTTTGAGGGCAGAGGAAAGATCTAGGGTCTAACCCCCCAATTTTTTTCAAAAAAAGAGTACCTGTCACTACCTATTGCTATCATAGGGGATATTTACATTCCCTGAGATAACGATAAAAATGGTAAAAAAATAAAATATGGAAGGCACAGTTTAAAAATAAAAAAGCCAAATAAATAATAAATAAAAAAAAAAAAAAAAAAAAAAAAAAAAAAAGCACCGCTGTCCCCCCCTGCTATTGCGCAAAGGCGAACGCAAGCGTCGGTCTAGCGTCATATGTAAACAGCAATTGCATCATGCATGTGAGGTATCACCGCGAAGGTCAGATCAAGGGCAGTCATTTTAGCAGTAGACCTCCTCTGTAAATCTAACGTGGTAACCTGTAAAGGCTTTTAAATGCTTTTAAAAATGAATGTAGTTTGTCGCCGCTGCGCGTTTGTGCGCAATTTTAAAGCATGTCGTGTTTGGTATCCATGTACTCGGCCTATGATCATCTTTTTTATTTCATCAAACATTTGGGCAATATAGTGTTTTTTAGTGCATTAAAAATAAAAAAAGTGTGTTTTTCCCCCAAAAAATGCGTTTGAAAAAACGCTGCGCAAATACTGTGTGGAAAAAAAAAATGCAACACCCACTATTTTAATCTGTAGGGCCTTTGCTTTAAAAAAATATATAATGTTTGGGGGTTCAACATAATTTTCTTGCAAAAAAAAATATTTTTTCATGTAAACAAAGTGTCAAAAAGGGCTTTGTCTTCAAGTGGTTAGAAGAGTGGATGATGTGACATAAGCTTCCTAATGTTGTGCATAAAATGCCAGGACAGTTCAAACCCCCCCCCAAATGACCCCATTTTGTAAAGTAGACACCTCAAGCTATTTGCTGAGAGGCATGTTGAGCCCATTGAATATTTTTTTTTTTTGTCCCAAGTGATTGAATAATGACCAAAAAAAATAAAAATAAAAAATGTACAAAAAGTTGTCACTAAATTATATATTGCTCAAACATGCCATGGGCATATGTGGAATTACACCCCAAAATACATTCTGTTGCTTCTCCTGAGTACGGGGATACCACATGTGTGGGACTTTTTGGGAGCCTAGTCGCGTACGGGACCCCAAAAACCAAGCACCGCCTTCAGGATTTCTATGGGTGTAAATTTTTGATTTCACTCCTCACTGCCTATCACAGTTTCGGAGGCCATGGAATGCCCAGATGGCACAAAACCCCCCCAAATGACCCCATTTTGGAAAGTAGACACCCCAAGCTATTTGCTGAGAGGTATGTTGAGTATTTTGCAGATCTCGCTTTTTGTCACAAAGTTTTGAAAATGTAAAAAAAGAAAAAAAAATGTCTTTCTTAATTTTCAAAAACAAATGAGAGCTGTAAAATACTCACCATGCCTCTCAGCAAATAGCTTGGGGTGTCTACTTTCCAAAATGGGGTCATTTGTGGGGGTTTTGGGCTATTTTGACATTTTATGGCCTTCAAAACTGTGATGGGTAGTGAGGAGTGAAATCAAAAATGTATGCCCTTAGAAACCTTGAAGGCGGTGCTTGGTTTTTGGGGTCCCGTACGCGGCTAGGCTCCCAAAAAGTCCCACACATGTGGTATCCCCGTACTCAGGAGAAGCAGCAGAATGTATTTTGGGGTGTAATTTCACATATGCCCATGGCATGTGTGAGCAATATATCATTTAGTGACAACTTTGTGCAAAAAAAAAAAAAAAGTTTGTCATATTCCCGCAACTTGTGGCAAAATATAAAATATTCCATGGACTGAACATGCCTCTCAGTAAATAGCTTGGGGTGTCTACTTTCCAAAATGGGATCATTTGGGGGGGTTTTGTGCTATTTTGGCATTTTATGGCCTTTGAAACTGTGATAGGTAGTGAGGAGTGAAATCAAAAATTTGCGCCCTTAGAAATCCTGAAGGCGGTGCTTGGATTCCGGGGTCCCGTACGTGGCTAGGCTCCTAAAAAGTCCCACACATGTGGTATCCCCGTACTCAGGAGAAGCAGCAGAATGTATTTTGGGGTGCAATTCCACATATAACCATGGCATGTGTGAGCAATATATCATTTAGTGACAACTTTTTGTAATTTTTTTTTTTTTTTTTTTGTCATTATTCAATCACTTGGGACAAAAAAAAAAAATATTCAATGGGCTCAACATGCCTTTCAGCAATTTCCTTGGGGTGTCTACTTTCCAAAATGGGGTCATTTGGGGGGGTTTTGTACTGCCCTGCCATTTTAGCACCTCAAGAAATGAGATAGGCAGTCATAAATTTAAAGCTGTGTAAATTTCAGAAAATGTACCCTAGTTTGTAAACGCTATAACTTTTGCGCAAACCAATAAATATACGCTTATTGACATTTTTTTTACTAAAGCCATGTGGCTGAATACATTTTGGCCTAAATGTATGACTAAAATTGAGTTTATTCGATTTTTCTTATAACAAAAAGTAGAAAATATCATTTTTTTTCAAAATTTTCGGTCTTTTTCTGTTTATATCGCAAAAAATAAAAATCGCAGAGGCAATCAAATACCATTAAAAGAAAGCTCTATTTGTGGGAAGAAAAGGACGCAAATTTCATTTGGGTACAACATTGCATGTCCGCACAATTTACAGTTAAAGCAGCGCAGTGCCGAATCCCAAAAACAGGCTTGGTCCTAATGGCCCGAAATGGTCCGGGGCTTAAGTGGTTAATCTAATTTAAAAAAAAAAAATTGAATATCGAGTTTTTAAAAAAAAAATAAAAAAAAAAAAAATAAAAAAAATCGCCCAGCCCTATCAGTATGTCAACAGAAAACACATTAGGATCCCAAAAGTGAGGGGTTGTAAGCAAGTGGGAACAACGATGCATATGTGGTGGGAATGCCCAATAATAGAGGAGTACTGGACAGAGATTCTGGACCACATTGAAGTAGTCACGGGGGAAAAAAAATAATACAAAACGCTTGGACATGCCTATTTCACGGTACAAATAAAACAAAAAAGCAATACCAGAAAACATTAGTCCCACCATTACTTAACGCAGTAAAAGGGTTAATCCCAAGAAATTGGATATCTACAAAGAAACCGACTATTAAAGAGTGGATTAAGCGGGTAGAGTAAAACTCAGAAATGGAATATCTGAGCCAGGGAGAGCAGGGAAAAGGGGAAAATTACAGACTATGGGAAAAATGGAGAATATTTAAAACGGTCAGATAAATATGTTCAGGGAATGATAGGAAAAGAGGAGGAATAGGACAGGAGGGGGACAGATCAGGGAGGGAGAGAAGATGGGGAGGGAAATGGGGAAAAGGGAAGGTAAGGAAATATGTAAAGATAATTTTGTATGAAAAAAATTTTTTCCACATTAATGTGGGTGTATGTAACTACATGTTGAATAATTTTCCAATAAAAAGTAAGTTAAAAAAAAGATCCCAAAAGCCAAAAATTGTAATAAACAAAAAAAACTTACTCAAAGGCAAAGAAGAGTCCGCTTGTGACCAGAATTAGGACCATAGTGAGGTAGAAAACTCCAGTTTGTCTAGCCATCATAATCCTGCCATTGCAGTAGAACTTGTTCCTGCCTGGGAAAACCTCCCATTTCCGCTTTACAGCAACTTTCTTCTTTTTATGAGAAGATTCCATGGGTGAGCTTCCACGGGTGTTAATTTCACTGTATCCGCACTCTTTCATGGGCCCACTTCCTGGAGTCATCCGTTAATAGAAAAATTCCCAAGACAAAAAAAAGGGGAGATCCTGGCCAGTAACAAAGGCATACAAACCGAGTAAAGGCAACTCCCAATAAAGCAGTTTTTAGTTAGAATACACAAAGCTCCCGCAAAATATAAGCCAGAATATGGATCACTAGGAATACATAAATTTCTTCTATATAGAGCCTTGATAATTTCGCTTTCATGTAACTGTAAAGATACTTGTGGCCTTTAGGGTATGTATTTTTAGCCACTTTTATGGTATTTTGACAGCTATCAAAAAAAAGGCGAAATGCAGGTATTTTACGTAGGAAAGAAATCCAGCTTCTGGGGCTTAAGATGCAATGTGTTCCTTAGTCTGTTGCTTTGGATTTGCCGACAATATTTGTTCACAGCGGCATTCATATGAGCGGTGCAAAGGCAACTTTCTTCTCCTCCTCACAGCAGCCAATGGATGCTTGGGCCTCTCCAAAGATGCCTTCAAATAACAAACCTTTTCCCATATACTTTCACCATCACCACAATATGTTTGCAACTTGAACATAAAGCAGTAGAGGAATACTACAAAAATAAACTTTAACAGCACAAGCACAGAGCAAGTCTTCTCATCCTTGTTTGTTCCCACATAATTTGCTGCAGGAAAAATTCTGGATCCGTAAATAATTCACATTTTAAGAAAATATCCCATCTTGTATTCCAGACTAGAGGCCAACAGAGATCGGGAGGGTATTTATAGCAACGAAACTTGGAACCGCAGCTAAACCACCTTTCCCATGAGATCTGAAAGAAAAAAAAAAAAAAAATTCTATTTAGGTTGCTTCCTGTTACACCATAATCTTCTCCCTTCCTTAACGACCAATGAAGAAGCAAGTCATTACATACTGGAGGAAACAGCAGAAAGATTCCACTTTGAAAAGAACATCCGACTTAAGCGCTGGTGACACTACAATGGTTCATATCCTTTCATCAATCCTTTGTGTCTCACAGACAAACAAGTGTTAGAAAAGCTGATCATAGGACAGTCCATCTGTCAAAGACATCAACAATCATCCACACGACTCAGTACTCCTTTCATGATTGATCCCATGTGGAGAGCAGAACCAATCTGGCTTCTTCCAAGTGACAGAGGCATAAGCTGACCAGAACACCAATACATATATTTTGTCCTATAAAACAAAAAAAACAAAAAACACATTAAAAATCAAAACATAGCACCATCCATTAGAAAAGGAACATAACCAAAGTATTTTTGAGACACTGGTTGGTGATCTGGGCTGCATAGGTAGACTATACCCAGCAAACATCAGATATGCATGAAAAAAAAAACTCAATCAAAAACTATCATGTCTACTGAAAACAACAATACTACCACCCCAAACTTACAAACGGTGGCTTCTTTATTCAGTCAACTACTTTAGCGGGAGTTTAAAAGAAAAAAAAAAAAAGAAAAAAAAAGGAAAATTGATGTACTTGAAGAACTTCACCCAACCTACTACTTCCATTGTATCTTTCTTAATCCCCTATTACCTTTGACCATTGAGTTATCCTGAAAACTTATACTCACACATCCATCTAATTCAACGCTGTACGGCTGTTTGCCACATGATAGGTCAGACACCACCAGCTTCCTTACTTACATCAGGGGTCCTCAATTTCTTTAGGTTCTTGCCGAAGGAAGCCACAGCCACCTCCTGATAACATGCATGCAGCAGGACATATCAGGGGCAAGCCTAAGGATCCTGGAAGAGACAGCCACCCCCAATAACATGCATGCACCAGGACACATCAAGGACAGGCCTAAGGATCCTGGAAGAGACAGCCACCCCCAATAACATGCATGCACCAGGACACATCAAGGACAGGCCTAAGGATCCTGGAAGAGACAGCCACCCCCAATAAAATGCATGCACCAGGACACATCAAGGACAGGCCTAAGGATCCTGGAAGAGACAGCCACCCCCCAATAACATGCATGCACCAGGACACATCAAGGACAGGCCAAAGGATCCTGGAAGAGACAGCCACCCCCAATAACATGCATGCACCAGGACACATCAAGGACAGGCCTAAGGATCCTGGAAGAGACAGCCACCCCCAATAACATGCATGCACCAGGACACATCAAGGACAGGCCTAAGGATCCTGGAAGAGACAGCCACCCCCAATAACATGCATGCACCAGGACACATCAAGGACAGGCCTAAGGATCCTGGAAGAGACAGCCACCCCCAATAACATGCATGTACCAGGACACATCAAGGACAGGCCTAAGGATCCTGGAAGAGACAGCCACCCCCAATAACATGCATGCACCAGGACACATCAAGGACAGGCCTAAGGATCCTGGAAGAGACAGCCACCCCCTTGATAAAAAACGCATTCACCAGGCTACGTCATCAGGGGCAGCTTAAAGGGGAGCTTTAGTCATGTGTGTGAAAATGAGAAGTCAGCAACTACAAAAACTGTAGCTGGTCCAGGGAGGCGATCAAGTCGATCCATGTGGAAGCAGGAACCTGTCAAAACTAGGTACCCGCTGCACCCCCCCTCTCAAAAAGATAAACAAAATCCAAAAGTGGCACTGGCAGAGGAAAGAGGAGGGGGAGGAAGAGCCAAACTACCCCTGGTGAAGTTCCACTTTAGGAATCCTGGAAGAGACAGCGACCCTCCTGATAAGACATGTGCCAAGACACATCATCAGGGGGCCATCTGCAGGGAGAGACAGCCACCCCTCGATGACACATACACTGGGTTGGCAGCTGCAAGATGCCAGAAGAAGATGCCAGAAGAAGTCACACCCCCCCCTTTCAATAACACATTAGGGGACAGCCACCTCCTGATAAACACACTACCCTGAGATATGTCATTAGATGGGTGGCTGTAAGAGTGTAGAAAAGACAGCCACACCCTATTGACACATCAGGGGGCAGCTACAAGAACCCAGAAGAGGCAGCTGTCCCCCTGATACACATACACTGGGATACGTCATCAGGGGGCAGCTACAAGAACCCAGAAGAGGCAGCTGTCCCCCTGATAACACGTATACACTGGAACCATCATCAGGTGGGCAGCTACAAGATCCTGGAAGAGACAGTCCCCCCCCCCCCATAACACATCATTAGGTGGCCAGCTGCAGGAACTGGGCAGTGACAGCCCCCCCCCATAACACACGACCTGGGATATGTCATCAGGGAAGCAGCCACCTCCCTAAAGACACATGGGGGGTAAGACATAGGGGCTCATGCATTGTAGGGTACCCCTAATCCTCCTGAGCAGTGTGACGTCTGTATCCTGGGGGGACATCATTCCGCCCAGAGGTGCTGGGGAGAGTCCTTGTAAGAAATGGGAGGAGAGGTGGGATAGGAGTGCAATACAGGAATGTGTTGGGGGGGTCTTTTTCTGGAACATGAGGAGACTGGTGGGGGGCAGATTAGCTGGTTGGAGCCCCAACAATGCAGCAATCTAGTTGTTTTATGTGCAGTGTATGGGACTGATGTGGAGGGGACACTGTGGCCGAGGTAAGTGACGTGCAGTGTATGGGACTGATGTGGAAGGGACACTGTGGCCGAGGTAAGTGACGTGCAGTGTATGGGACTGATGTGGAAGAGACACTGTGGCCGAGGTAAGTGACGTGCAGTGTATGGGACTGAGGTGGAGGGGACACTGTGGTAGAGGAAAGTTATGTGCAGTGTATGGGACTGATGTGGAAGGGACACTGTGGCCGAGGTAAGTGACGTGCAGTGTATTGGACTGATGTGGAAGGGACACTGTGGCCGAGGTAAGTGACGTGCAGTGTATTGGACTGATGTGGAGGGGACACTGTGGCCGAGGTAAGTGACGTGCAGTGTATGGGACTGATGTGGAGGGGACACTGTGGCCGAGGTAAGTGACGTGCAGTGTATGGGACTGAGGTGGAGGGGACACTGTGGTAGAGGCAAGTTATGTGCAGTGTATGGGACTGATGTGGAGGGGACACTGTGGCCGAGGTAAGTGATGTGCAGTGTATGGGACTGATGTGGAAGGGACACTGTGGCCGAGGTAAGTGATGTGCAGTGTATTGGACTGATATGAAAGGGACACTGTGGCCGAGGTAAGTGACGTGCAGTGTATGGGACTGAGGTGGAGGGGACACTGTGGTAGAGGCAAGTTATGTGCAGTGTATGGGACTGATGTGGAAGGGACACTGTGGTAGAGGTAAGTTATGTGCAGTGTATGGGACTGATGTGGAAGGGACACTGTGGTAGAGGTAAGTTATGTGCAGTGTATGGGACTGATGTGGAGGGGACACTGTGGCCGAGGTAAGTGACGTGCAGTGTATGGGACTGATGTGGAAGGGACACTGTGGCCGAGGTAAGTGATGTGCAGTGTATTGGACTGATGTGGAGGGGACACTGTGGCCGAGGTAAGTGATGTGCAGTGTATTGGACTGATGTGGAGGGGACACTGTGGCCGAGGTAAGTGACGTGCAGTGTATGGGACTGAGGTGGAGGGGACACTGTGGTAGAGGCAAGTTATGTGCAGTGTATGGGACTGAGGTGGAGGGGACACTGTGGTAGAGGTAAGTGATGTGCAGTGTATGGGACTGATGTGGAAGGGACACTGTGGCCGAGGTAAGTGATGTGCAGTGTATTGGACTGATGTGGAAGGGACACTGTGGCCGAGGTAAGTGATGTGCAGTGTATTGGACTGATATGGAAGGGACACTGTGGCCGAGGTAAGTGACGTGCAGTGTATGGGACTGAGGTGGAGGGGACACTGTGGCCGAGGTAAGTGATGTGCAGTGTATTGGACTGATATGGAAGGGACACTGTGGCCGAGGTAAGTGACGTGCAGTGTATGGGACTGAGGTGGAGGGGACACTGTGGTAGAGGCAAGTTATGTGCAGTGTATGGGACTGATGTGGAAGGGACACTGTGGCCGAGGTAAGTGACGTGCAGTGTATGGGACTGAGGTGGAGGGGACACTGTGGTAGAGGCAAGTTATGTGCAGTGTATGGGACTGATATGGAAGGGACACTGTGGCCGAGGTAAGTGACGTGCAGTGTATGGGACTGAGGTGGAGGGGACACTGTGGTAGAGGCAAGTTATGTGCAGTGTATGGGACTGATGTGGAAGGGACACTGTGGCCGAGGTAAGTGATGTGCAGTGTCCTGTATCCGTACAATAGGATGTGGGGCTGCCATGGCACACGGGGAGATCACGTGACAGGTCTAGGGGAAGCCCCCCTCCTTCTCCTCCCACTATCCGGCCACGGGGAACATCCGCCGTACACAAGCCATTGTCATAGAGGAAGGGCCGGGGGGTACATGGACGGACTAGGCCTCCTGTCACCCGCCGTCCCACCTTACAGCACAAGGCTCCGCGCTCACCTTACTTCCCGGGGTGCCAGTCTCCGAGCTCCCGCTCTTCTCCTCCGCCTCCTACAGGCGACTGAGCTCCACAACACACCTACACAGGCAACGGCTGCAATCAGCGGCCCCGCCCACTGGAGGCGGCATGGGAGCTGCAGGATTTACGACCGTCACTGCCCTGGCCTGACCCGGAAGAACTACAACCCCCACAAGGCTGTCCGTGCGTGCCCCTGTTTTGCTGGGATTGGGCTTTTCTCCGGGGGGGCGTGTGTAAACAGCGCGGCCCACCATGAACTACACTTCCCATAATGCTTCCCATCGTCATCACGTGGTGCCGAGAGGGGGCAAATAGGGCAGTTATAGGTGGAGTCAGTGAACGCCGTGTTATCGGAGTTCTATCATTGTATGCAATGCATGGAGAATTGTCTTGTATTTTACTTATCCGGGCTTCGTTCTGCGGCCTGAAATCTGACTGTAAATGTAGACAGACTGGAGAGATTTGTTAAAACTGGAGCACACAGAATCTGGTGAAGTTGCACATAGAAACCAATCAGCTTTCAGGTTTTAGCCCCCATTCACACTGGTGCAACTTGTCAAATCGCATGACAAGTCACACCCTATTGTTGGCAATGAAACTGTTCAAATTGGTGCAACACCAACTTTGCGATGCTGCAAAAAAGGTTACGGCGCTACTTACTTTTTTATTTTTTTGCGATTTCAGGTGCGACTTGCATAGACACCTGTGTGCATGAAGTCTAATTGGACAAGCTGAAGTTAGAAGCTGATTGGTTACTGTGCACAGCTGCATTCGATTCTGTGTGCTCCAGTTTTAGTAAATCTCCCCCACTGTGAGGCCATGGATGCTGTCATGTCCTGTTTAACCCCATCCCGACTGCCGAATGACAGCTACAGCGCCATCATCCAGTTCTGGGAGGGTGTCATATGACATTCTCCTTTGATCTCACCCACTGCAGTGCGCTCTATGATTGCTGTGTCCTTAGGACACAGGTGATCACAGATCGGGGTAATGGGCCAATCACAGCAGCCCTTTACCACGCGATTAGCTGTGTCCAATGACAACTGATCATGATATAAAAGCAAGCCTATTATCAGCATTCCTTTCCTGACAGAGCGAGGAGAGGAGAGCCGATACCCAGCTTGTGTGAAAAGGACATCTACACTGATAATCAGGGCAGTCCCAACAGCGCCTACAAGTGCTGCTAATCGGTGGCTCTTCATAAGTGTCACCAATCAGTGCAGCCTATCAGTGCACATCAGTGATGGTTTTGCTGCCCCCTCTTTAAAGTGGATGTAAACCCCATTCATGAAATTTAAGCTGGGCACATCTATCTGCAGTGTTTTCTTATCTCTCTTTAAAGCTCTAAGTCCCATAGCTTTCTCCTGCTTTGTTCTTCTGTTATTAGCCTGATAACTTCTGACAAGTTCTCCCTCATATATGATAAAAGCAGCCAGAGTTTTATGTTGGGGAGGATGCTATAAATAGATTAGCAGAGCCCTGAACTATTCAACAAACAGGGCTAAAAAAGTCTACCTATGAGGAGAGGGGGTGTGCCTTTCCTCCAATCAGCTGTCTTGGCTGTATGCCCAGCTTCACCAGTGTTAACCAGGAAGAGAAAACCCCCTAACAGGATTGTGCACTTTCTAAACAGTATATAAAGCTGAAGACAGCAGATATGGATGTAAAACTTATGTAGGGAGATTTGTTTACTCCCCATGTATCATGTGAGGCTGTTCACTTCACTGGGTATATGGAGGGTTTACATCCACTTTAATATCGGACACTTGGGTTGAAGTATGCTGACCATCAGGCTGGGGACATCCTGTGGTGGAAAAAAGAACTGCAGGGGACAGCTCCAGATTGAATTTTAATATTATCTTTTAAATACTTGAGCTCTGGAAGGTTTTACCCCCTTTATGACCAGGCCATTTTCTGCTATTCGGCACTGTGGTACTTTAACTAGCATGCAACCCAAATTAAATTGATATAATTTTCTTTCACACAAATTGAGCTTTCTTTCGGTGGCATATAAGCACCACTTGGTCTTTTATTATTTAAATGGAAAAAAAATATATATTTTTTTCTTTCTGCTATAAAACATATCCCAAAAAAAGAAAAAATTCTTTATAAATTTAGGCAAAATGTATTTTGTTACATGTCTTTGGTAAAAAAAATCCTAATAAGTGTATATTGATTTTGTTTTGTTAAAAAATATACTTTATTTTTATGTAAAATATATATATATAAAAAAAAATACTTAATCGGGGTATATTCCACCCTGTACTGCAACGCAGTGCATAAATACACCTCATTACAATACAGTTCTAATCATACAATAAATACATTCACCCTGCAGTATGATGCCTAACGTGTTGTGCGGAGCAAAGTTCCCCCGAAACACCACATCATGCATGATGCCCCTTGCCCCTGAAAGCTTTACCAAGACACATTACCGAATTAGCAGCGCAATGTCAGACGTGCAGTGCCTGAGTTAGACCCCTGTCCTGCATTTCCTACATGGCACAGCAACTGAAACCAAAGCATGCAACGTTTCACACATAATTCAATACAATTCAACAAGCAACAGGTGTGACGAGGGATAGGGAAAAGGGATAGGAAAGGAGAAAAGTGTTTTCAGGCCTGAAGCTTTATTAAAAAAGACAAAGACACACAAGGGAGAATGGGGGAAGGAAAAATCTTCAGACGTCCTCTAAAGCCCTGTACACACGATGGACTGTTTTCATCGGACAAACCGATCGTGTATGGGCCCCATCGGTCTTTTTTCCATCGGTGTTTAAAAATAGAACATGTTTTAAATTTATCCGATGGTTAAAAAAACGATAGCAAATTACTATCGTCTGTGGGGAACTCCATCGGATGAAAAACCCATGCATGCTCAGAATCAAGTCGACGCATGCTCAGAAGCATTGAACTTCATTTTTCTCAGCTCATCGGAGTGTTTTACGTCACCGCGTTTGGAACGGTCGGTTTTTTGACTGATGGTGTGTAGGCAAGGCTGATGGAAGTCAGCTTCATCGATTTTCCGATGGAAAAATCCATCAGTTTAAAAACCATAGGAAATCCGATCGTGTGTACAGGGCTTTACTCATTTAAGTCCATCAGGTTATAGTTTCTGAGCAGACTGTGAACCAGTCTGCAACAGTTCTCAATGGACATCCTCTCCCGCTGGTGGATGAGGCACTTTCTGGCGCACCATAAAGCATCCTTAAAGAGGAAGTAAACCCTGATGGGTTTTACTTCCTTTTTATTCCCCTGCAAAGTAAAAGCATATTGGGCTAGTATGCATCGTGTACTGTACTAGCCAATTATGTGCCACTTACCTGCAAATGAAGCCCGAGATGTACCAGATGTCCCTGTTGGTGGCCGTGTCCATCTTCATACCTCCTTCTTCCAGGGCTATGAACTCCGGAGTCGCGTGATGTCACTCCCACACATGCGCAGGGGAGCCGATGGTCACATCATGGGCCCTATAGAAACGACAAAATTGCGCCCTTTCTTTAGTGCGCATGCGCCGATGACGTCGGCTCAAGCATATATGGTAAATATCTTCTAAACCATGCAGGTTGAGGAGCTATTTCCAGTACCTACAGGTAAGCCTTATTATAGGCTTACCTGTAGGTAAAAGTGGTGTGTAAGGGTTTACAACCACTTTAAAGCAACACATCAACTGCCAGGCACCATCAATGTGCTCCTGAGTAAAAGTCCCACAGAATAGTCCAATCAGCACACCAAAGTGTGTGATGGCTGTCTGTTGCACAAAGTCCTTGAACTCTGATTCCAAGGCCCTTAACAGGTCCTGTGTAAAGCAGTTTTCTCCTTGATGATTCACAAGGCGCAGTGCCTGTACCTGCACAGGTTTCTGGCATGCATGAATGTCCTGAGTGGCAACCCCCTTGAATTGCCACCCATGTCAGATCCTTGTGCCTGTTTGTGAGTCTCTTTGAAGAAACATTCCTCCAGACCACCTTGCAAGTGGCTTGGAACAGGCTCCACAATGTCCTTGGCTTGGATCAACTTGTCGATAGTCTTTGGTTTCCACAAGTTGGGTTTGACTCCATGTAGCCCCTGCTCCTTATTAAACTTAAAGGGTTCCTGGTAATACGAGGAGTGTCCTAGTTGTAGGGGATGGAACTGTTCCATTTCTCCCATCAATGGGAGGAAAAAACAGGACATGGAGTTTCCAATTTAGTCCAATGTTCTGTCCACCAAAGTCCTGCGGATGCAGTTGCAAGCAAAGAACACCCTCAGTTGAGTAACGATGATAGGCATGCCCTTACCGCCTTTAAGGGGCAGCTTGAACATGACTGTCCGCTTCACTCTGTCCATCTTCGAGCCCCAGAGGAAATAAAACCAGTGTCTTTCCTTCGATGATGAATTCTCTGAGGCTCCATAGTCCAAACTTTTGCTTCGTCTTGGACAGTCTCTCCTCCCAGGACTTCAGGGCTGCACCCTCAGCTCCAAACCAGACTCCCAGAATTTTGATGAAGTCTGTCCTGACGCCGAGGGGGATGGCTGCAGAAGAAGGCAGGAACCACTTTCCGAAGAGCATGACTTCTGACTTCCTGCAGTTGACTTTTGCCCCTGAAGCTTTGCAGAAGTCCTCACAGGTCTCTACGAGCGAGTCAATGTAGTGCTGATTAGCACAGAACACCATCATGTTGTCAATGTAGAGTGAGCACTTGACTTCCCTTCTGTCCGTTTCCAGTGCGGTGATCCCTCTGATCTCTGGATTCAGTCTGATGCATTTGGCGAAGAGCTCTATACAACAAACAAAAAGCAGAGGTGAGAGAGTGGGCAGCCTCGCCTGACCCTGGAGAGAACGGAGAAGGGTGCGTTTTCCAGCAATTCGCCAACATCGTGCTGCAAATATTGTACATCAGGTTATCATAAGAATAAAACATGTTCAGGGCTCTGCACATAAACCTATAGGAGATTGACCAGGGCCGCATGCACTCAGCTGCCTTGAATAAACTGGACCGTGGCCCAGACAAGCCCAAGGCTGTCCGAAATCCTGCGACCAGGAATGCCACAAGTCTGATCCAGTGAATGATCTGTCCGATGACAGCCTTCAGCCTGTTGGACAGAATCTTGGCAAGGATGTTGTAGTCCATGTTCAAGAAAGAGATGGGATCACTTCTGATTCATGGCCGATGTAAACAGAGTTATTATTTTTTTTAAGCATTAGATCAATGTTTTTTTTTTTTATTGATCTAATGCAGGCATTACTAAATGGCAGACCGCAGTCCGGTTCCGGCCCCAGTAGCCATACTACCCGGACTGCAGCCCCGCCAAATATTTGCCTGTGTGTCCTCTGACTATGACCCTTAGAACCCCATCCCTACAGTCAAGCAAGGAGGTGGATGATGCTTTGGGGCTGTTTCTCTGCTAAAGGAAAGGTACAGGCCAACCTTGCCATATTAAGGGGCCAATGGATGGGGCAATGTATTGTAAAATCTTTGATAAGAACCTTCTTCCCTCAGCCAGAACATGAATATGGGTCATGGATGGGTCTTCCAGCATGACAATGACCCAACACATACCGCCAAGACAACAAAGGAGTGGCTCAAGAAGAAGCACATTAAGGTCATGGAGTGGCCTAGCCAGTCTCCAGACCTTAATCCTATAGAAAATTTATGGAGGGAGCTGAAACTTTGAGTTGCTAAAAGACAGCCAAGAAACCTTAAAGGGTTCGTTTTTTTTTTTTTTTTAAATAACAAACATGTCATACTTACCTCCACTGAGCAGTTCCTTTTGCACAGAGTGGCCCTGATCGTCCTCTTCTGGGGTCCCACGGCAGCTCTCGTGGCTCCTCCCCACAAGAGCTAACCCCCTCTGGGAAGCTTTCTCCCAAGGGGGTTACCTTTGCGGGCGCGCTCTCCTGTGATACACTTGGTGGCCATAGCCGCCAAGTGTATGACTCGGCCCTGCCTCCCAGCGAGCCGCGTCATTGATTTGATTGACAGCAGGGGGAGCCAATGGCTGCGCTACTATCAATCATCCAATGAAGAGCTGGGGGAAAGCAACGCGGGATTGGGCCCACAGAGATTCGGGGCTCAGGTAAGTAAAACGGGGGCTCGGGGGGGCCGGTGACTGCAAGGTGTTTTTTCACCTTAATGCATAGGATGCATTAAGGTGAAAAAACACAAAGGTTTACAAGCCCTTTAAGGATTTAGACAAGATCTGTAGAGGCAACCAAAATCCCTCCCTGAGGTCACACGGGGGAATGGGGGTGGGGTCACCCCGTCTCAGCCCCGGGTGAGACAAATAGTCCAGATCCCAGATCTTTCCACCTTGGGTGTGGACCCAGTCCATGGGCTTAATCGTAAGTGTTTGGATTAATAAATTCGGTCCCATTTCCATAGTTGTGCCCCCTTTTAGGACATCACATGCTAATGGTCCCCCTCTTTTTTAATCATAGTTAAATTCTGGCATCATACTCCTGATGAGTAGCTTTAGGCTACGAAACGCGTAGAGTCTCCAACAAGGGTGCCCTGACAAGCTTGTCATAACCATGGATTTTTAATGCAATATTTTTATCATTATGTTACATATCGAGGTGTATATTGGATGTACTATGTGATTATGTATATTTGCAGTGTTGATCATGTCTATGTGATTTTCACATATGCTCTCTTGATTATCAATGTATCATCTTTGTATCCAATAATGTCGTTTATTATTTGACTATGAATTAATGTGTTTTTAATTAAAGCATATTGATATTAGAGTTAATGTTATTATCATAATTATTATCATATTTTTATGTGTATCATTATTATTGTTAAATTTATCATGAGTATTAACATTACTAGTGGTGATGCATTATTGCTATCACCACCATTAATCTCTAATTATTAAAATCATACGGTTTATATGCATTGGTCTGATAACGGTGGTCGGCTCTACATTTACTTGTGGGGCCACCACATAACTTCATATCAACATCAAATTTTTCTACTGAACACACATTATTTATCCAGTTTATTAACCACTTAACGACCGCCCACCGCCGATTTACGTCGGCAGAATGGCACCGACAGGCAGAATCACGTAGATCTACGTGATCGCCTTTGTGCAGTTGGGGGGTCCATCCGGACCCCCCTTCACTGCAGTGAGCGGCCGTAAAGTGTTCGGGAGCGATCAGGCATGAGGGGGGGGGGCGCTCGATTCCGCCCCCCCCTCGCGATCGCTCCCGGCCAATGAAAATGCTTCCTCCGCCATGTGATGTAAACACATGCTGGAGGAAGTGATGTCATCTCCCTCGCCGCGGTCTTTTCGTTCCCGGCGCCGAGCAGAGAAGAAGCAGGTTAGTGCACCAACAGTCCACTGACACGTAGGTACACATAGGCACACAAATCACCCCCCAGTCACCCCCAGATCACCCCCCAGGTCACCCCAAAGCCCCCAATCACAGTGTCACTGATTGCAGTGATCATTTATTTTACTGATCACTGCATTTAGTGTCATCTGTGATTGTAAAAAGTTGCAGGGCAGTTAGGATTAGGCCCCTTTAGGTCCAGGGTAGCCCCCTAACCCCCCCTAATAAAGGTTTAACCCCTTGATCACCCCCCAGGTAACCCTTTCACCCCCTAACTTCAGCGTCACTAAGCGATTGTTTTTCCGATCGCTGTATTCGTGTCGCTGGTGTTTTAGATAGGCAGTTATTTTTTTTTAGGTTCGCCGCAGGTTTTTATTAGTGTCAGGTACCCCCATATATTATTTTAACCCCCTGATTGCCCCTAGAGTTAACCCTTTCACCAGTGATCGCCGTATAAGCGTCACTGGTGTCACTGGTTAGCCAGTAAGTTATTTAGTTATTTAGGTTACCCGTCAGGTTTTTATATAGTGTCAGGTACCCCCATATTTAACCTAATAAAGGTTTTAACCCCCTGATTGCCCCTAGTTAACCCTTTCACCAGTGATCACCATATAAAGGTTACGGGTGACGCTGGTTGATTAGTTTGCTTTTTATAGCATCAGGGCACCTGCCGTATATAACCCAATAAAGGTTTAACCCCCCTGATCGCCCGGCGGGTGAGATCAATTAGGTTTTAGCGCCAGAGAGGGTCTGCGTCGCCCCAGGCAGTGTTAGGTTAGTGACAGTAACGCTAACACCCACGTGCAAAGCATACACCCCCCTTAGTGGTATAGTATCTGATCAGATCTGATCAGATCTATACTAGCATCCCCAGCGGTTTAGGGTTCCTAAAAACGCAGTGTTAGCGGGATCAGCCCAGATACCTGCTAGCGCCTGCGTTTAGCCCCTCCGCCCAGCCCAGCCCACCCAAGTGCAGTATCGATCGATCACTGTCACTTACCAAACACAACACACATAACTGCAGCGTTCGCAGTGCTTGGTTTTTGGGGCCCTGTACGCGGCTAGGCTCCCAAAAAGTCCCACACATGTGGTATTCCTGTACTCAGGAAAAGCAGCAGAATGTATTTTGGGGTGCAATTCCACATATAACCATGGCATGTGTGAGCAATATATCATTTAGTGACAACTTTTTGTACATTTTTTTTTCTTTTTGTCATTATTCAATCATTTGGGACAAAAAAAAATATTCAATGGGGTCAACATGCCTCTCAGCAAATAGCTTGGGGTGTCTACTTTCCAAAATGGGGTCATTTGGGGGGGTTTTGTGCCATCTTGGCATTTTATGGCCTTCAAAACTGTGATAGGTAGTGAGGAGTGAAATCAAAAATTTATGCCCCTAGAAACCTTGAAGGCGGTGCTTGGTTTTTGGGGTCCCGTACGCGGCTAGGCTCCCAAAAAGTCCCACACATGTGGTATCCCCGTACTCATTTAGTGACAACTTTGTGCAAAAAAAAAAAAGTTTGTCATATTCCCGCAACTTGTGGCAAAATATAAAATATTCCATGGACTGAACATGCCTCTCAGTAAATAGCTTGGGGTGTCTACTTTCCAAAATGGGGTCATTTGGGGGGGTTTTGTGCTATTTTGGAATTTTATGGCCTTCGAAACTGTGATAGGTAGTGAGGAGTGAAATCAAAAATTTGCGCCCTTAGAAATCCTGAAGGCGGTGCTTGGTTTCCGGGGTCCCGTACGTGGCTAGGCTCCTAAAAAGTCCCACACATGTGGTATCCCCGTACTCAGGAGAAGCAGCAGAATGTATTTTGGGGTGCAATTCCACATATAACCATGGCATGTGTGAGCAATATATCATTTAGTGACAACTTTTTGTAATTTTTTTTTTTTTTTTGTCATTATTCAATCACTTGGGACAAAAAAAAAAAATATTCAATGGGCTCAACATGCCTCTCAGCAATTTCCTTGGGGTGTCTACTTTCCAAAATGGGGTCATTTGGGGGGGTTTTGTACTGCCCTGCCATTTTAGCACCTCAAGAAATGAGATAGGCAGTCATAAATTTAAAGCTGTGTAAATTTCAGAAAATGTACCCTAGTTTGTAAACGCTATAACTTTTGCGCAAACCAATAAATATACGCTTATTGACATTTTTTTTACTAAAGACATGTGGCTGAATACATTTTGGCCTAAATGTATGACTAAAATTGAGTTTATTCGATTTTTCTTATAACAAAAAGTAGAAAATATAATTTTTTTTCAAAATTTTCGGTCTTTTTCTGTTTATATCGCAAAAAATAAAAATCGCAGAGGCAATCAAATACCATTAAAAGAAAGCTCTATTTGTGGGAAGAAAAGGACGCAAATTTCATTTGGGTACAACATTGCATGTCCGCACAATTTACAGTTAAAGCAGCGCAGTGCCGAATCCCAAAAACAGGCCTGGTCCTAATGGCCCGAAATGGTCCGGGGCTTAAGTGGTTAAATGTACAGACGTGCCTCATTTAAAGTCCCACCAACCCTTTTTTCTTTTCTTGACAAAATCCCTCTTGAGATGTGTGCAAACCTGCAGGGGATCAAATAATTATTTTCCCCACTGTACGTATTTACGTATAGTTTTATATTTTTCATGTCTCCAAGAACAGGATTTGCTATTTCATTGTGTAGCGGGGTGTTCCCCTTTAATCAGAGACAGGAAATTCCAGAGAGAGGGGAGTCGGGGGGAAGGAATATAAGGAGGGGGCGAGGCCTAGCTCTTTCTCTTTGGACACGGGGAGGCAGAGAGAGAGAGACACCTGTGCGGATCTGTGCTGTTCCAGGCCTGAAGCCTGGGGCCTGTGGAGCGAACCAAAGAGCCTTCCACCCCTTTTGCGAGCCTGGGTGGCATCCAGACTCATCTCTTCTGAAGTTATCTGGATCGGGGATCCGATCGCAGAAGCCGCTGTGGACGAGGACCGACACAGCCGGTGGAAGTTCCGGACTGAGGGAAGTGTTCCGGAGTGGTGAGCGAGCGAAAGCTCATTTTTAAACTGTTACTTTTATACTTTGTGCCTACTAGACTTCCGAGGCCTAACACCTCTGGTGAGGGAGAATTACCCCCCCCCCCTATTGGATTACAAATACATGGTTTTAAATACTTCAAGTGCACCACCTTTACAGATCCTGTGCCGGTGAAGATTTGTGTTTCTTCTAAGACTGAGTTTCATGGTTAGGGATCAGGCCTGATCCGTTAGATAGTTATAAGTTAGTTATCACACCACAGGGTGTTTAGGTAACGGTCGCCCCACGTGGCGTTCCGTCCCCTTTCCATTGCTGGTACACATGCACACAGTATTGTGATTTATAACTGCAGGGACCTGCTTATGTGTTGTGAACCAAATGTTACATGCATGTTATCCCCTTTTATCTTACCACTAGCAGTAAAGTCAGTTATTATTTACAACATTGTCTATGAGTCTGAGTTATCAATTCACACACCCACATTTAAAGCATAAGTGATTGTTTATGTGAAATTGCTGTGGGTTAACTGTGCCAGAGCGGGTAGAGCAGATTGCCGGGGGGTTGAGGAAGCTGTACTCAGGGCCCAAAATCAAAACTTGCGGCTCTCTTAAGTTGAGGGTATCGCTACACGTGGGGGCTCGTACATCCGGGATTACTGAGACAGCGGTGAAACCGCCAGAAGCTACCGGCATGGACCCGATAGAGGTGGGACAGTGGTACAAGAGATGGGGCGTAGACCCAGCCAGGACGGCAGTTATAGAACTCCCGGGGATATGGCAGACACAAGCAATGATACAACTCATAGTGTCCCTATCACCGATTCACAAACCATGGATGATAGACGTGAAAACTAATGGGGGACTTTCACATGTCTTACTGGAATGGCAGGCAGAAATTCCTGAACAGTTTAGAGGCAACAGCATACAAGATGAGGACGATCAGGTCTATCATTTGCTGCATGCGCTGCCGCGCACAAGAGACAGCCCTCAGACAAAAATAACACTGTCACCGCAGCCATCTTCCCCGTCATCCCCACAGAAGGACACAAAGAGTCCCAGGACAAGCCCAGGCACCCTTAGTGCAGAATTATGCGCTGTTCTGGGGGAGATTGTAGCTCAGTGCAAGAAAGAGCCCACAGATTACCCGATGTCGGGGTACAGGAAACTCCGGATGTTTTCAGGGAGGAAACCAGTACCCTTGGAAGAAGAGGGATTTGAGGAGTGGCTAGACAGCGCAACTCAGGCACTAGAGGAATGGGAAGTTCCGGACCGCAGAAAGAAACAGAGGGTTGTGGAAAGTTTGAAAGGGCCTGCTCTAGAGGCCGTACGCAACCTGAAGATGAGCAAGGCAGATTGTACTGCACAAGAGTGCCTCGATGTGTTACAGAATGTGTTCGGTGGGACAGAGAAAGTCACGGAGCTTGCTTATCAGCTGGAGCATTGCTACCAGAAGGAAGGTGAGAAACTATCAGACTATATGGGACGCCTGGACAAAATACTGCATAGGATGATCCTAAAGAAGGGGATCAGCCCAGGGAAAGTAGATGAGGCCCGTGCTCAACAGGTAGTGAGGGGAGCTCAACCCATGGATCCAATTGCATGGACACTGCGTGCCCGGCAGGATGGGAAGAATCTGGAGTACCCTGACCTCATCCGAATGATTAGAGAGGAAGAGGCTATATTGGAAGAAAAAAAAAAAGAACGCCTGATAGAGCCCGTCAAACAGCCGGTAGCTATAGTTACACCGGCCATGACTCCCGATAGGGGAGCGGAGGTGGACACTTTGAAGTTGCAGATGTCCCAGATGATGGAGATGATGACTGCTATAATGGCGAAAGGTCAAGGTGGAGCAGAGAAACCAAGCCCCAGAAAGGAGTTGTTCCCAGATACGTCAATACCGAGTCCCACTCGGGACCGAGAAGAGATGTTATGCTACAACTGCGGAGGCAGTGGCCACTTTGCCAGTAGGTGTTCCAGTCCTAAGAAGAAGAAAATGGATAATCGCCAGCCGGCGGGAAACGCCAGAGGGCCCCGGTGAGGGAGTCAACCGGGTGCCCATCTCTTTCAGTGAGCTCCAAACTGAATAGAAGGAAGAGAGGGGACAAGACCCCTCAGAAGAAATTTAGCACTCCCAAGAAGGAATGCCTACAACCAAGAGACAATAACATCCCTCAGCGGGTTTGTACTCCCATTAGGGTGGGGAAGGTCAATGCATACCGGGCTCAAGAGAGAATAAAGTCAAAAACAAACTGGATGAAGACAAGTCCTCAGAAGAAAGTGACCTCAACCCGGCCGTACCCAGAAGAATTGGTCGGCCCGTCCCCCACTGTATCTATCCAGGTAGAAGAAGTATATACGAAGGCCCTCCTGGACACTGGAGCTCAAGTGACTTTGTTGTACAGAGACTTCTACGATAGGCACTTAAGCCATTTGCCTATACAGAAGATAGAAGAGCTGGAGATATGGGGCCTGGGAACGCAGAGGTTCCCCTATGATGGTTATCTGCCCATAAAGCTGACATTCGACCCCTCTGTGGCTGGGAAGACAGAAGTGTTCGACACCCTGGCAGTTGTGTGTCCTAGACCACCCGGGGCCAGCAAGATGTCCCTCATCATAGGCACCAATACGGATCTAGTGAGAAGACTTCTGACGCCCCTGGTGAAGATGAGGAGCCATCAAGATCCAAACATCCATCCCATGCTGAAGACAGCCTACCAACGGTTAGTGTTGGAGCAGAAGACCCCAGGAGAGGGGATAGGGAAGGTGTGGAGAGTGGGGAGAGAAGGAGTGGTGCTGCAGCCCGGACAGGTGGCTTGCCTCAAGGCCACTGTGAAGCTCACCTGGGAGCAGCCTGGCCCCTTTGTCATGCTTGAATCCGACCCAAGGGAAGATCACTCAGGCCTGGAAGTGATACCGGAAGTGATTCCAATCAAGGCCTTGAAGAAAGCCAGGGGAAGAGTCCTGGTGAGTGTAAGGAACTCTACAGGAAGGGCCATAGAGGTACCTGCCCGGATGTTGCTGGGACAGGTGAGTCCTGCTGTCCCAGTCAGCTGGTCAGAAGTGAAGCAAGCGGGTGAAGAAGAAGATGTTTGGGAAAAACTTTCCATTGAGAACCCGAACTTGCCTGGGGCCTGGAAGGAGAGAGCCAAGGCCCAGCTGACTAGATGGGAGAAGATTTTCTCAAAAGATGAATTCGATGTGGGGCGTGCGAGGAGTGCTACCCACCGCATCCGCCTGCAAGAAGACAAACCGTTCAGGGAGAGAGTCAGGCGGGTTCCGCTGGCAGATCTGGAGGATCTGAGAGAACAGCTTGCAGAACTGAAAAGGACTGGGGTGATTCGAGAGTCCAGAAGCCCTTATGCCTCTCCAATAGTGGTGGTCAGGAAGAAGAATGGGTCGCTGAGGCTCTGCATTGACTACAGAACTCTCAACAGGAGGACCACCCCTGATCAGTACACCACGCCAAGGATAGAGGACGCCTTACAGAGTTTGTCTGGAGCTAAGTGGTTCAGCGTGATGGACCTCAAGAGCGGGTACTATCAAATTCCCATGCACCCAGAGGATAAAGAAAAGACCGCTTTCATAACTCCTGTGGGGTTCTTTGAGTTTAATAGAATGCCTCAGGGCCTATCTGGGGCCCCAGCTACTTTTCAACGTCTCATGGAGAAGACTGTCGGAGATATGAACCTCATAGAAGTCCTTGTGTACCTGGACGATGTCATTGTCTTCGGGAGAACTTTGGAAGAACATGAGGCCCGATTGGAGAAAGTATTGAGAAGGCTTAGTGAAGAGGGACTAAAGCTTTCCCCCGAGAAGTGTCGGTTCTACCAGTCTTCGGTGAACTATCTGGGACACATAGTGTCTGAAAAGGGGGTGGCCACTGATCCTGAGAAGTTGGAGGCAGTTACCTCCTGGCCAAGACCCACAACAGTCACTGAACTTAGATCTTTCCTGGGCTTCTGCTCCTACTATAGGAGGTTTGTGGATGGGTTTGCCCGTATTGCCAAGCCCCTAAATGAACTGCTCAAGACTGAAGGGGAAGAGGATGGCCAGGGACCCAGAAGACCCGGGGAGTCGGTTCAAGATCAGTGGACCCCCAGGTGTGAAGAGGCCTTCAGAACCCTGAAGAGGAGCCTCACCACAGCCCCAGTATTGGCCTATGCTGATCCCACCAGACCATACGAGTTACATGTTGATGCTAGTCATGAAGGCCTCGGTGGAGTGCTCTACCAAGAGTATGAAGAGCAACTGCGACCAGTGGCCTATGTGAGTCGGAGTCTGACCTCCTCGGAGAAGAACTACCCCACTCATAAGTTGGAGTTCTTGGCCCTCAAATGGGCAGTGGTGGACAAACTAAGAGACTACCTCTATGGGGCAGAGTTTACAGTAAAAACAGATAACAACCCTCTGACTTACCTATTCACCACTGCCAAGTTGGATGCCACAGGACACAGGTGGCTGGCTGCATTATCTGGGTTCAACTTCAGTCTTAAATACAGACCAGGGACTGGAAATAGGGATGCAGATGCCCTGTCCCGAAGATCTCATACCATGGCTGATGACTGGGAGGACTGGACTCAGGTAGCACCGGAGGGAGTGCAAGCCCTTTGTCAGGGGGCTGAATTTCAAGCCAGAGGGGGCTCCAGAGCCGAGGAGATAGGAGTTACCACAGTGGGAGTCCCAAAACACTACTGCGGGGTGACTCAACTTGAAGAGGAATGCTTACCGAAGCTGTCTAAGAAGGAACTGAGGTGTGACCAATTGGAAGACCCCATGGGGAGATTGGTCTTTGAAGCATTGGAAAATGAGAGTCCAGAGAAACTTCGACATCACCCCTCCAAGGAGGCTCGTCTGCTAAGGAGAGAGTTAGGCAGGCTACAGGTCCATCAGGGAGTGGTCTACCGAAGGGGCCCCTCTGATGGCTCCGAGGATAAATGGCAGTTGTTTCTCCCAGAGAAGCACCGAGAGACTGTGCTGGTTGCCTTACATGACCAGCATGGTCACCTGGGAGCTGAAAGAACCTTCCAACTTGTCAGAAGCCGGTTCTATTGGCCCTGTATGAGGGCTGAAGTGGAGGAATATTGCCACTCCTGTGCACGATGCATCCAGAGGAAGACTCTACCCCATCAAGCTGCCCCAATGGGCCACCTACAGAGTCAAGGCCCAATGGATCTGGTATGCATTGACTTTCTCTGCCTCGAACCCGATTTGAGTGGATTGGGAAATGTTCTGGTGGTAACCGATCATTTCACCCGTTATGCACAGGCGTTCCCCACCAGAGACCAGAAGGCTTCCACTGTAGCTAAGGTGCTTCTAGAAAAATACTTTGTCCACTATGGATTACCACAGAGAATCCACTCCGACCAAGGAAGGGACTTTGAGAGTCGCCTGATCCGGAACCTACTGGACTCCCTGGGAGTGGAAAAGACCAGGACTACCCCTTATCATCCACAAGGAGATGCTCAGCCTGAGTGGTTTAACCGGACTTTGCTAAACATGCTTGGGACTCTGGAGACAGAGAAGAAGCAGCATTGGAGTCAACACATATCCACTTTGGTGCATGCCTACAATTGCACCACCAGTGATGTGACGGGTTACTCTCCCTATCGCCTCATGTTTGGGAGAGAAGCAAGATTGCCAGTGGATCTGGCCTTTGGCATTTCTCTAGACTATACCTCTGCTACCTCCCACAAAGGATATGTAGACAGACTTAGGTATAATTTGAAAGCGGCCTATGAACAAGCCCAAGCGGCCTCAGACCAGAGAGGGGCCCGAAATAAAAGGAACTATGATTTGAAGGTTCGAGTGCAAGACCTGCAGCCTGGAGACCGTGTTCTGCTACGCAACCTAGGGATCCCAGGGAAACACAAACTTGCTGATAGGTGGAGGTCTGAGCCTTACGTTATTTGTAGGAAACTCCCTGGACTACCGGTGTACAAGTTAAAGCCAGAGGGGAGAGTGGGACCCTTGAAGACCTGGCACAGAAACCACTTACTCCCGCTTAAAGAAGCAGTCAGGATACCTCCAGTGAGGAACCTACCGGAATCTGTTTCCATCTTGGATACTCCCAGACCCAACACTCGGTCTCAGACCTCTCGATCTGGAGGGGGACAGGTTTCTCAACCAAGTGAAGATGGGAGAGGAGAACTGGAGTGGCTATGGCCTTCCCCAACCCCGGAAAATCCCACCATAGACCTTCCACCCACTGAGGATATGCAGGATGGGACCCTGAACCCAGAAGCTACAGAGTTCATTCCATCCAGTGGCGTGCCTGAATGCTGGGAAGATATTCCGGGCCTGTACTCAGATGAAGAAGAGACAGAGGCCCCAGAACCAGTGCCGATGTCAGAGAGTGTTCCTGAAACAAAGCCTGTGGCACCCAAGCCTGAAGTCCCAAGGGAGCAGAGAGCTCGCAGAGTCGTGAGACCTCCCATGAAGTTAACCTACCCTCAATTGGGAAAGAGCTCAGAGGACTCTGTTACCTCCGCTAGAAGAAGTACCGAGTGCTCCAATCCTTCCACTGTTCATTTGGTGGAGGGCAACCCCAGCTCACCCTCTGGCACAGTTAGGCAGGCCACTCATGCCAGTGTGACCTGTGGGACAGGGAATCCCACCTCTGAGTTTTGGTGGCAATTCCCTGTACCAACATCATACTCCGCACTCTCTAAAATGGTTCAGGAATTTTGTTGAAATGTTTATCTTTGGGGACCAAAGAGTTTTAGTGGGGGGAGTGTGTAGCGGGGTGTTCCCCTTTAATCAGAGACAGGAAATTCCAGAGAGAGGGGAGTCGGGGGAAGGAATATAAGGAGGGGGCGAGGCCTAGCTCTTTCTCTTTGGACACGGGGAGGCAGAGAGAGAGAGACACCTGTGCGGATCTGTGCTGTTCCAGGCCTGAAGCCTGGGGCCTGTGGAGCGAACCAAAGAGCCTTCCACCCCCTTTGCGAGCCTGGGTGGCATCCAGACTCATCTCTTCTGAAGTTATCTGGATCGGGGATCCGATCGCAGAAGCCGCTGTGGACGAGGACCGACACAGCCGGTGGAAGTTCCGGACTGAGGGAAGTGTTCCGGAGTGGTGAGCGAGCGAAAGCTCATCTTTAAACTGTTACTTTTATACTTTGTGCCTACTAGACTTCCGAGGCCTAACACCTCTGGTGAGGGAGAATTACCCCCCCCCTATTGGATTACAAATACATGGTTTTAAATACTTCAAGTGCACCACCTTTACAGATCCTGTGCCGATGAAGATTTGTGTTTCTTCTAAGACTGAGTTTCATGGTTAGGGATCAGGCCTGATCCGTTAGATAGTTATAAGTTAGTTATCACACCACAGGGTGTTTAGGTAACGGTCGCCCCACGTGGCGTTCCGTCCCCTTTCCATTGCTGGTACACATGCACACAGTATTGTGATTTATAACTGCAGGGACCTGCTTATGTGTTGTGAACCAAATGTTACATGCATGTTATCCCCTTTTATCTTACCACTAGCAGTAAAGTCAGTTATTATTTACAACATTGTCTATGAGTCTGAGTTATCAATTCACACACCCACATTTAAAGCATAAGTGATTGTTTATGTGAAATTGCTGTGGGTTAACTGTGCCAGAGCGGGTAGAGCAGATTGCCGGGGGGTTGAGGAAGCTGTACTCAGGGCCCAAAATCAAAACTTGCGGCTCTCTTAAGTTGAGGGTATCGCTACAATTACAACAGTTTGCTAATAGCCTAAAAATTCCATTATAATGTGCTATATAGTGGTTTATGAAGTAAGACAATAATTCAGATTTATGAGACAGGTTTATTTGAAGCAGTGAGTTCACACACTGAGTAATTCTTCTGAGCTATGTAAATATTATAGGTTATACATATGATTTTCTCAAGTTTAGAACACCTTGGGGTGATAAAAAATGCAAACTGGGAGAGATGCGTACCAATGACAGATACTAATAATAATTGTTTCATTATATCAATGGTTTGCAAGAATGTCTTAAAAGGAAAAGTAGAGGTAAACCCCAAATGAATGACATCTAGTTGGCGGTATATCATGAATTAAATACTTTTTTCATGTTGCAAACGTTAGTTTGTGTTCTATGTAAGTATATGTTATATACTGTTGGTAATAGATATGCAACCGCCCTGATACCCTATACCACCACTGCGCCAATAAAAAGTGTAATGATCAAAGATGCCACTTAGTGAAAAAATATTGAAAAACTGAAATTAAACCTATTAACCAAATAATGTGTAAACAGAAGAAATAGTAGCGCTGAAAGTGATGACAATATAACAACAACTGTGAATGAATACAATAGCTTATATATAACGTGATTATTAGAAATATCACCCAGTGACATGTGATAAATGAATAGTCCATAAAGTAAAACAAATGTTGAATAAAAATCCAAAATGCTGAATCTTCCTAAATTTTATATCTTCCACCACACCAACGTGCTTGTGACACCTCTCCCTCTGAAATCGCACTCACCAGCTTATATTGCCTCCCACTCTCGTGTTTGGCTCAGGAGCTATTTAACCACTTAAGCCCCGGACCATTTCGGGCCATTAGGACCAAGCCTGTTTTTGGGATTCGGCACTGCGCTGCTTTAACTGTAAATTGTGCGGACATGCAATGTTGTACCCAAATGAAATTTGCGTCCTTTTCTTCCCACAAATAGAGCTTTCTTTTAATGGTATTTGATTGCCTCTGCGATTTTTATTTTTTGCGATATAAATGGAAAAAGAACGAAAATTTTGAAAAAAAAAGATATTTTCTACTTTTTGTTATAAGAAAAATCGAATAAACTCAATTTTAGTCATACATTTAGGCCAAAATGTATTCAGCCACATGTCTTTAGTAAAAAAAATGTCAATAAGCGTATATTTATTGGTTTGCGCAAAAGTTATAGCGTTTACAAACTAGGGTACATTTTCTGAAATTTACACAGCTTTAAATTTATGACTGCCTATCTCATTTCTTGAGGTGCTAAAATGGCAGGGCAGTACAAAACCCCCCCAAATGACCCCATTTTGGAAAGTAGACACCCCAGGGAAATTGCTGAGAGGCATGTTGAGCCCATTGAATATTTTTTTTTTTTGTCCCAAGTGATTGAATAATGACAAAAAAAAAAAAAAAAAAAAAATTACAAAAAGTTGTCACTAAATGATATATTGCTCACACATGCCATGGTTATATGTGGAATTACACCCCAAAATACATTCTGCTGCTTCTCCTGAGTACGGGGATACCACATGTGTGGGACTTTTTAGGAGCCTAGCCACGTACGGGACCCCGGAAACCAAGCACCGCCTTCAGGATTTCTAAGGGCGCAAATTTTTGATTTCACTCCTCACTACCTATCACAGTTTCGAAGGCCATAAAATGCCAAAATAGCACAAAACCCCCCCAAATGACCCCATTTTGGAAAGTAGACACCCCAAGCTATTTACTGAGAGGCATGTTCAGTCCATGGAATATTTTATATTTTGCCACAAGTTGCGGGAATATGACAAACTTTTTTTTTTGTTGCACAAAGTTGTCACTAAATGATATATTGCTCACACATGCCATGGGCATATGTGAAATTACACCCCAAAATACATTCTGCTGCCTCTCCTGAGTACGGAGATACCACATGTGTGGGACTTATTGGGAGCCTAGCCGCGTACGGGACCCCAAAAACCAAGCACCGCCTTCGAAGTTTCTAAGGGCATAAATTTTTGATTTCACTCCTCACTACCTATCACAGTTTTGAAGGCCATAAAATGCCAAGATGGCACAAAACCCCCCCAAATGACCCCATTTTGGAAAGTAGACACCCCAAGCTATTTGCTGAGAGGCATGTTGACCCCATTGAATATTTTTTTTTTTGTCCCAAATGATTGAATAATGACAAAAAGAAAAAAAAAATGTACAAAAAGTTGTCACTAAATGATATATTGCTCACACATGCCATGGTTATATGTGGAATTGCACCCCAAAATACATTCTGCTGCTTTTCCTGAGTACGGGGATACCACATGTGTGGGACTTTTTGGGAGCCTAGCCGCGTACAGGGCCCCAAAAACCAAGCACTGCGAACGCTGCAGTTATGTGTGTTGTGTTTGGTAAGTGACAGTGATCGATCGATACTGCACTTGGGTGGGCTGGGCTGGGCTGGGCTGGGCGGAGGGGCTAAACGCAGGCGCTAGCAGGTATCTGGGCTGATCCCGCTAACACTGCGTTTTTGGGAACCCTAAACCGCTGGGGATGCTAGTATAGATCTGATCAGATCTGATCAGATACTATACCACTAAGGGGGGTGTATGCTTTGCGCGTGGGTGTTAGCGTTACTGTCACTAACCTAACACTGCCTGGGGCGACGCAGACCCTCTCTGGCGCTAAAACCTAATTGATCTCACCCGCCGGGCGATCAGGGGGGTTAAACCTTTATTGGGTTATATACGGCGGGTGCCCTGATGCTATAAAAAGCAAACTAATCAACCAGCGTCACCCGTAACCTTTATATGGTGATCACTGGTGAAAGGGTTAACTAGGGGCAATCAGGGGGTTAAAATCTTTATTAGGTTAAATATGGGGGTACCTGACACTATATAAAAACCTGACGGGTAACCTAAATAACTAAATAACTTACTGGCTAACCAGTGACACCAGTGACGCTTATACGGCGATCACTGGTGAAAGGGTTAACTCTAGGGGCAATCAGGGGGTTAAAATAATATATGGGGGTACCTGATACTAATAAAAACCTGCGGCGAACCTAAAAAAAAATAACTGCCTATCTAAAACACCAGCGACACGAATACAGCGATCGGAAAAACAATCGCTTAGTGACGCTGAAGTTAGGGGGTGAAAGGGTTACCTGGGGGGTGATCAAGGGGTTAAACCTTTATTAGGGGGGGTTAGGGGGCTACCCTGGACCTAAAGGGGCCTAATCCTAACTGCCCTGCAACTTTTTACAATCACAGATGACACTAAATGCAGTGATCAGTAAAATAAATGATCACTGCAATCAGTGACACTGTGATTGGGGGCTTTGGGGTGACCTGGGGGGTGATCTGGGGGTGACTGGGGGGTGATTTGTGTGCCTATGTGTACCTACGTGTCAGTGGACTGTTAGTGCACTAACCTGCTTCCTCTCTGCTCGGCGCCGGGAACGGAAAGACCGCGGCGAGGGAGATGACATCACTTCCTCCAGCCTTGTTTACATCACATGGCGGAGGAAGCATTTTCATTGGCCGGGAGCGATCGCGAGGGGGGGGCGGAATCGAGCGCCCCCCCCCTCATGCCTGATCGCTCCCGAACACTTAACGGCCGCTCACTGCAGTGAAGGGGGGTCCGGATGGATCCCCCAACTGCACAAAGGCGATCACGTAGATCTACGTGATTCTGCCTGTCCGTGCCATTCTGCCGACGTAAATCGGCGGTGGGCGGTCGTTAAGTGGTTAAACCTCACAATGGGTTAAAAAACAACCATCCAATGTTCAACCGTGATTCAAAACAGGATCTCTCCACATGTGAAATGAAAAAAGTGCTCCAATAGCGTGATATCGTTTCAACCAGTTTATTAAAATCACACAAGCACTCACATTTCAAACTGATAAAACCAGCATAAAGTGAAAAACCACAGCAAAACTTGTAAATGATTGCTCAGCGGTGCACTGCAGTCACGGTGGACCTGAAGTATGCGCTCGATGTAAATCTCTCACCCACTCCAAAGTCCCGAATCGTGGTGTCAGTGTCCTGCTCACAGCTACGGCGTCACACGTCAGTGTAGTTGATTGCCGTACAGCCATGCCCCCGACATGTTTCGTCACTTATGCCGCGTACACACGACCGTTTTTAATGTCATTGAAAAAAACAAAGTTTTTCTCAACGTGATTCTTCTGAAGCCTGCCTTGTCTACACACTATCATGAAAAAAAATGCTCGAGCAAAGCGCGGTGACGTACGAAATGTACGACGGCACTATAAAAGGGGAAGTTCCATTCGGATGGCGCCACCCTTTGGGCTGCTTTTGCTGATCCTTGTGTTAGTAAAGTTTGGTGAGAGACGATTCGCGCTTTTAAGCCTCGTGCTCTTCAGTCCGTTACAGAGTGAAGAATGTGCTATCTCCATTATGAACGCTAGTTTTACCAGAACGAGCGCTCCCGTCTCTACACTTGCTTCTGAGCATGCGCTTTTTTTCCCGTCGTTAAAGCCTACACAAAGCCGTTTTTCATGACGAGAAAAATGACAACGTGAAAAACGACGAGAAAAATTAGAGCATGTTCCAAATTTTTAATGCCCATTTTTCACGTCGTGAAAAATGCTCTGGAGCCTACACACGACCAAATTAAAAAATGTAATGTGAAATCTGTGAAAAAGAAAGAGTTAAAAAAAAAGAAACACAGAGACCCAGTGATGATGTCACTGGGAATAAAATCAGGTATGTCATAACAAAGCAAAGTTTTATTTGAAAATGTAATTAGCATGTTTTAATGATTGTTGTGCAGAGAGGGCAAATATAAGCAGAATAAACTTCAAGTTTAATAAATAGAAATAAAAATGCCACATTATTATCAGTGCAATCAATAATATATGTGTATAACAAAATCACAAAACTGGTAGCTGCTCCAACCAAATCATGTAATCACCACACAACTATATCAAATATATAAACAAATTCAGGTGAAGCGCTATCCTCAGACACTAGACCTCTCTATATTAAACACAAAAATAAAAAATATTAACAGTGCCCATATAGAATTTCATCAAAGCATAAACAAAATCTACAACAATCATACAGTGCCTTGAAAACTTATTCGTACCCCTTGAAATTTTCCACATTTTGTCATGTTACAACCAAAAATGTAAATGTATTTTATTGGGATTTTATGTGATAGACCAACACAGAGTGGCACATAATTGTGAAGTGGAAGGAAAATGATAAATGGTTTTTAAACTTTTTTACAAATAAATATGTGAAAAGTGTGGCGTGCATTTGTATTCAGCCCCCCTGAGTCAATACTTTGTAGAACCGCCTCTCACTGCAATTACAGCTGCAAGTCTTTTTGGGGATGTCTCTACCAGCTTTGCACATCTAGAGGGGGACATTTTTGCCCATTCTTCTTTGCAAAATAGCTCAAGCTCTGTGAGATTGGCCTAAGAAGAGTGTCTGTGAAGAGCAAGTTTCAAGTCTTGCCACAGATTCTCAATTGGATTTAGGTCTGGACTTTGACTGGGCCATTCTAATGCTGCGTACACATGATCGATTTTCTCGACGGTGAAAACACTGTCGAGAAAATCAACGGGAAAAAGAGGAACGGCTTGTTCCCCTACACACGGCCGGTTTTCTTGACATTTTTTCTCGTGGTCGAGAAAAACGACCAGGTGTAGGCTCCCTGGCAGTGTTTCCCTATGGGAAAACTGCCGCGGAAAAAAATGCCGTGAATCACGACGAGAAAAATTAGAGCATGTTCTAATTTTTCTCGTCGTGATTCATGACGTTTTTTCTCGTCGGGAAAAATGATGAAAAGCCCACACACGGTCGTTTTTCTCATCTAAGAGAAAACATTAAATTTTTTCCGACGAGAAAAATGGTCGTGTGTAAGCGGCATAACACATGAATATGCTTTGATCTAAACCAGGGATATGCAATTAGCGGACCTCCAGCTGTTGCCAAACTACAAGTCCCATCATGCCTCTGCCTTTGGGTGTCATGCTTGATGCTGTCAAATGTCTCGCTATGCCTCATGGGACTTGTAGTTTGGCAACAGCTGGAGGTCCGCTAATTGCATATCCCTGATCTAAACCAATCCATTGTAGCTCTGGCTTTATGTTTGCAACAAAAATATTCGCCCTTTGGGACTTTAAATAAGGTGGGCACCATTGGGCCAGTAAACATAGTAGCAGTAAATGCAGTATAAAGTAGATGTGTTTATTCAGATAAAAGTAATGTAATGCATGCATTTGGTGCACGCAAATCATCCAATCATAGCGTTGGGGGCGGAGCTTCGCTGGGCCTGCTGTGGGTATATATTGGAGGGCTGACATGGTGTGGATTTTAGTGTCTGCATCTCAGAGCACACACACACACCTGTAGGATTCACCTGCTCAGACTCACCATAGTCGTATACTCTCATACTCATTCCTAGTATTCACTTGTGTTTGATTTTCTTGCATTTCTTTTGCCTTTTTGTTTTTACACACATACTATTTTGTTTCATTTTGTTTCACTTTTTTTCTTTTTCCTCTTACCTATTTTCTTGACTCCTATCACTCACTGGCATCTCTCTGCCTTTTTCATTCCTCCTTCAGTCTCCATGTCCTTACCATTCCTGGCTAAAGCCTCGTACACACGGTCGGACTTCCATCAGACTTTTCCGTGGATTTTTGTCCGAACGGAGTTGGCCGGGCACACCCATAGCATACACACCACAGGACTTTTCTGCAAACTTTCCCAAAACTTTTTGCAACATCACATGGTTTTTCTGCTCTTTACCGCCACCCTTTGATCAACTTCTGCTATTGTTGGTTGATTTTAACATTAGTTGTTTTGTCCATCGGACAAAAGTCCTATGGTTTTCTGTACACACGGTAGGACTTTGCTCCATCGGACTTTTGTTGGGCAAAAGTTTGTCCGTTTGCAGACCCAACTTTTGTCCGATGAAAACAAAACCAAACGAAAAAAAGTTTGTCCGATGGAGCGTACACACGGTCAGATTGTTGGTCCAACTTGCTTAAAACAAAGTTTGTTGAGCAAAAGTCCGACCGTGTGTACGGGGCTTTAGGCTTTTTCACTTATACAGAGATTCATGCATACCATTATTACTTAATTTACCATTGCATACGTTCTGATAAACCCATTTACGCCTACAGCTTTTACCACACATGGACATAATGAGACCTCAGCCTCCTCAGCTCCCAGGTGAGACACCTGTTGCTGCCTCTGGGAACCACACACACCTGCTGTTTTGGCCCTATTTAGTGGTGAGTATGGGATCCTGTACCACGGTTCCCTATACCTTACGCTCATTATACTACATACCCACCTATATTTTTCCATCCTAGGTACAGTTGTACACGCATTCACAACTGAAGAGCGAGCTGGGTCTCGCGAAACATGTCATGTCGGGTACATCGGATGCCTGTGTATCACATGTCTTTTACTATACATGTACCAATTGTCTATTTATATGTATGTAGTGTACAGGACGCCGTGGCTGGGTCCTGGAAGGACGCTATATTTCCCCTCTGTTTGGGCTGTGGTTCCTTTAAGGGAACAGCAATGGTTAACACACCTGTCCAAGGAAGTGGTTTAAGAGAGACAGGAAGTTGTAGGTGAGAGAGTGAAGGAGTGTAGTAAAGTCTGCATGGTGAATGGTGGACACTGCAAAAGCTGTGGAGGCTGGGAAAAGCTCTGGGAAGCTGTGAATGTACATGGCAGTGGCCTGCATGGAAGCCTGCTAGCTGGGAAACTTACCTGCAACACCAAGTAAGGACTGTTTAACTGCGACAGCAGTTATAAACTCTACAAGTCGGTGAGACTGTCATTTCTTTTGTTTTGCTGCTGTGAAGCCATTTAAGTTTAAATAAACATCCTTTTGTTTGAAAAGCCTGTGTCCTGCGATCTAGCTGGTTCCCCGAACATTACACTGGTGGAGAATGCGGGCAGGACAGAATAACAGGCATAAGAAGAAAGAAAAGAAAAAAAAAAAACTTTTTTTTTTTTTTTTTTTTTTTATCTTTGCATTTGAACAGTTAAAGGGACAGTAAATTGGATTTATGTCCTGGGTTAAAGCTGCACAAACATTGAAATCTGAAACAATGGAGGAGCTAATTAAACAGCTGTCCCTGGCTAATATGCAAGCGCAGACTCGCCATGAGGAAGCTAATCAGCGCTTAGCAACCCAGCTGGAGGTACAACAAAATCACCACAAAGAGGCGCTGGCTCTGCAGCAAGAAAATACTCGAGTTTTGGTGGCCCAGTTGGCAGCCCAGCAAGCGACCCAGCAAGGGGTTATGCAGGCGCAGGTTACTGTCTTAAAGGAAGCAGTACAGAAGCTGTCTCAGGAACAAGTGGCTGTTGCCCCTGGCAACCAGGTGACTGTGAGGGCAAGCCATTTTTTGCAGAAATTGTCCCTGAGCGATGATGTAGAGGCATTTCTTGCTACATTTGAGAGGACGGCAGAGAGAGAAGGGTGGCCTCAGGACCAGTGGGCCGGCCTCATTGCTCCTTTTCTCACCGGAGATCCTCAAAAAGCCTACTTTGACTTGCCACCCGATGATGCTAAAGACTATCAAAAGTTAAAAGCAGAAATTCTGGCTCGTCTGGGGGTGACTACGGCCGTTCGGGCCCAACGAGTACACCAATGGAAGTATCGTCCAGATCGGCCACCCCGGTCTCAAATGCATGACCTGGTGCAACTGGTAAAAAAATGGCTGCAGCCTGAGGTGTTGTCGGGCCCCCAAATCGTGGAACGGGTTGTGCTGGACCGATACCTGCGATCCCTGCCAGACGACCTTCAACGGTGAGTCAGCCATGGAGACCCCAAAACAGCAAACCTCCTTGTCGAGATGGTGGAACGATATATAGTGGTGGAGGACCTGCTCGGACCTACCAAGCGCATAGGCCCCAGTCTACCACGGCCTGTTCGACCAACTGCTGCCCTTCGAAAGGATGTTCCAAGGAGTCCTGGAGCAAACACCCCGGAAGGTCAAGAGTCATTCCCGGTACCCCCCTCAGCGTTCTGTTCCTGTTCGGAGAGGAGGGGATGTACAATGTTGGCGATTTCATTCCTGGGGTCATACCCGGGCACACTGCCCACTGCAAGAGGAGCCCATGGAATGCGGGGTTCTTCGGAGGGGGTCTTTTTATGCCCATAAAGTATGCACCACACAGCTCGACCTGGGTGAGAAAAAATTTGAGTGTGAAGTCCAAGTGAACCACCTCCCTGCCCGGGCTTTGTTGGACTCCGGAAGCATGGTAACCCTGGTTCATCCTAGAGTAATTGGGAAGATCGGTCCGGTAAGAAAAACCTTATGGGTGGTGTGCATTCACGGGGACACTAGAGAGTACCCTCTCATCTCGGTGACCATCTCCTCAGCATGTGGCACTGGTACTCAAGAGGTGGGGGTGGTAAAGAACTTGGTACATGATGTTATAATAGGACGAGACTGTCCGTTGTTTACAAAACTGTGGGAACAAGGAGAACAGTTCAGAGATTGGGGAGAAACTAGCCTCCCTGTTCCTGCTGCTGAGAGGAATAACCCTGAACTGCCAAATGTTCTTAATGTGGATCCAAATGATGAAATTGCTAATGGTTGGGTTAATGGTGATGAAAGTAGAGCTGATACTGTTGATAATGTCAAGACATGTGGTCCACAGACCTACCAAAACACTGAGGGGGGAGGATCTTCCCCACTTCAGGTAATGCTGGGGGAAGAGGACGAGGAAGTGGCCTCTACCCCTGCCCTGCCAGATTTGAGTGTTCCCCAGGGGGCGTTTGGTACTGCTCAGATGCAGGACCTCACTTTGGCCCGTGCACGGGAACAAGTTGTAGTAGTAAATGGGGTTCCCCAAGAGCCAGGTGCAAATGAGCGGTGGCCACACTTCGCAATGTATAATGAGTTATTGTATCGGGTTACCAAGGTGAGGGAAAATGTGGTAGAACAATTGTTGGTACCCCAACAATATAGACGAAAGGTTCTGGACCTGGCCCATGATGATGTGTTAGGGGGACACCTGGGAGTTGAGAAGACGGAAGCACGGATCACCGACCGGTTTTACTGGCCAGGTCTGAAAGCAGAGGTAAAGAAATACTGTACCTCTTGTCCCACCTGTCAGTTGACCGCTCAGGTGACCCACTTCCGGAGCCCTTTGATCCCTCTGCCCATAATTGAGGTCCCATTCGAGAGGATAGCCATGGATATAGTGGGTCCCTTGGTAAAGTCGGCTCGAGGTTACTCCTACATATTGGTGATTCTTAACTATGCCACCCGATATCCTGAGGCGCTTCCACTGCGGAATACCTCCTCTAAGGCTATTGCCCGGGAATTATTCCAGTTGTTTACACGGAGGGGTTTTCCCAAGGAAATACTCACAGACCAGGGCACCCCATTTATGTCGAGAGTTATGGCCGATGTGTGCAAGCTGTTCTGGATTAAACAGCTGCGCACATCGGTCTACCATCCCCAAACGGACGGGTTAGTGGAACGCTTTAACAAGACCCTTTAGTCTATGCTAAAGAGAGTGGTACAAAGGGATGGGAAAGACTGGGACTGCCTGTTACCAGCTCTCCTGTTTGCTATCAGGGAAGTGCCCCAGGCCTCCACTGGGTTTTCGCCCTTTGAGTTGGTATATGGGCGGAGACCTCGCGGACTACTTGACTTTATTAAAGAGGAATGGGAAAGTGAACCTGTTCAGCATAAGAGTGTTCTTGAATATGTCTCCCAAATGCAGGAAAGGATCCAAACTGTGATGGCACTAGTCAAAGAGCATTTGAAAAAAGCCCAGGAGGCTCAACGACGGGTCTATAACAGGGCTGCTAAAATAAGGCACTTCCAAGTGGGGGATCGAGTAGCGGTGCTAATTCCCACTGTGGAAAGTAAATTCTTGGCCAGATGGCAAGGTCCCTTTGAAGTTGTGGAAAAAGTGGGAGAGGTAAATTATAGAGTCCACCAGCCAGGCAAGAGGAAACCGTATCAGATATATCATGTCAACTTGTTAAAGCCCTGGACAGACAGGGAACCGGTGACCTCCCTGGCTAGTGCAAGACTTGAGCCTCAGGTTGGGGTGGAGAGTGTCCAAGTAGCAAGTACCCTGTCTAAAATCCAAAGTCAGCAGGCAAAGGAGTTCTTGCAGAGAAATAAAGAAAAGTTTTCAGACTTGCCAGGGCTAACTAGTGTTATAGAACATGATATTATCACGGAACCTGGAGTCAAAGTTTTTGTCCGGCCCTACCGCATCCCAGAGGCTCAAAGGAAGGCCGTTTCAGAGGAAGTGAAGAAGATGCTGGACCTGGAGATCATTGAAGAGTCGCAGAGTGAGTGGTCGAGCCCAATTGTGTTGGTACCAAAGCCCAACGGGACTCTGCGATTCTGCAATGATTTCCGGAAACTTAATGAGGTTTCACGGTTTGATGCCTACCCCATGCCCCGGGTAGATGAGCTTATTGAGAGACTAGGTCCAGCCAGGTATATTACAACATTAGACCTTACCAAGGGGTATTGTCAAATCCCGTTGACTAAGGCTGCTAGAGAGAAAACTGCTTTTTCTACCCCAGAGGGGAGTTTTCAGTACAAAAGAATGCCTTTTGGACTACAAACTGCTCCAGCCACTTTCCAGCGAGCAATGGATAGGATTTTACGACCTCACCGGGAGTATGCCTCAGTGTACTTGGACGACATAGTCATTTTTAGCAGAGACTGGGAATCACACTTGCCCAAAGTCCAGGCAGTACTGGACTCTCTTTGGAAGGAGGGGTTTACAATAAACCCTGAAAAATGTGCTTTGGGAATGGAGGAGGTGAAATACCTGGGCTATATTGTAGGTAGAGGGGTGGTGAAACCTCAGGTTAACAAGGTAGAGGCTATACAGAATTGGCCCCGCCCTCTCACAAAAAAGCAGGTACGTGCATTCCTGGGCATGGTGGGATACTACAGGAGATTCGTACCCAACTTTGCCACATTGGCGGCTCCATTGACCGATCTGACTAAGGGACGGAAATCGGTCATGGTGGAATGGAATGCAGATGCTGAAAAGGCTTTTTTGGAGCTCAAGTCAGCACTGTGTCAACACCCTGTCCTGATAGCACCCAATTTTTCAAACGAGTTTGTTGTCCAGACTGATGCTTCCGATGTAGGATTGGGAGCTGTGTTGTCACAGGTTGTTCATGGTGAGGAGCACCCAGTAGTCTTCCTCAGTAGGAAGTTGACACCAGCGGAGAAAAGCGACGCTATAGTTGAACGAGAATGTCTGGCCATTAAGTGGGCTCTGGAATCCCTCAGATATTACCTCTTGGGAAGGAAGTTTAGGTTAATTTCTGACCATGCCCCTTTAACATGGATGAGGCAAGGTAAAGGGACTAATGCCAGAATTACACGTTGGTTCCTGGCGCTCCAGGAATTTAAATTTGTAGTGGTGCATAGGCCCGGGAGACTGCATCAAAATGCAGATGCCCTCTCCCGAGTCCATTGCTTTAGCTCCACTGTTGCCTCCACCTCCTTGGCGTTGGGGCACAGGGGGGGGATATGTACAGGACGCCGTGGCTGGGTCCTGGAAGGACGCTATATTTCCCCTCTGTTTGGGCTGTGGTTCCTTTAAGGGAACAGCAATGGTTAACACACCTGTCCAAGGAAGTGGTTTAAGAGAGACAGGAAGTTGTAGGTGAGAGAGTGAAGGAGTGTAGTAAAGTCTGCATGGTGAATGGTGGACACTGCAAAAGCTGTGGAGGCTGGGAAAAGCTCTGGGAAGCTGTGAATGTACATGGCAGTGGCCTGCATGGAAGCCTGCTAGCTGGGAAACTTACCTGCAACACCAAGTAAGGACTGTTTAACTGTGACAGCAGTTATAAACTCTACAAGTCGGTGAGACTGTCATTTCTTTTGTTTTGCTGCTGTGAAGCCATTTAAGTTTAAATAAACGTCCTTTTGTTTGAAAAGCCTGTGTCCTGCGATCTAGCTGGTTCCCCGAACATTACAGTAGTTTTATAATTGGCCACTGTTGAGGATATCTATGCATGCATTGCATTACTTTTATCTGAATAAACACATCTACTTTATACTGCCATTACTGCTACTATGTTTACTGGCCCAATGGTGCCCACCTCATTTAAAGTTTCAAAGGGCGAATCTTTTTTGTTGCATATTACTGGGATGGAGGTGGGTAACCGGTGACACCAGATCCCCTTTTTTTTATTTTATAACGGCTGTATGTTTGGGGTCATTGTCCTGCTGGAAGGTGAATCTCCACCCCAGTCTCAAGTCTTTTGCAGACTCTAACATGTTTTCTTCTAAGGTTGCCCTGTATTTTGCTCCATCCATCTTCCCATTAACTCTGTCCAGCTTCTCTGTCCCTGCTGAAGAAAAGCATCCCCACAACATGATGCTGCCACCACCATGTTTCACGGTGGGGATGGTGTGTTCAGGGTGATGTGCAATGTTAGTTTTCCGCCACACATAGTGTTTTACTTTTAGGCCAAAAAGTTCAGTTTTGGTCTCATCTGACCAGAGCACCTTCTTTCCACACGTTTGCTGTGTCCCCCACATGGCTTCTTGCAAACTGCAAACAGGACTTCTTATGGCTTTCTTTCAACAATGGCTTTCTACTTGCCACTTCTCCATAAAGGTCAGATTTGTGGAGTGTACAACTAATAGTTGTCCTGTGGACAGATCCCCCCCCACCTGAGCTGTGGATCCTTGCAGTTCCTCCAGAGTAGGGATGAGCTTCGTGTTCGAGTCGAACATACGTTCGACTCGAACATTGGCTGTTCGATCGTTCGACGAAGATCGAACGATTTGGGCCGTTCGCGCCAAATTCGAGTGACGCGAACGGCCCACAATGCACTACGCCATCGCAGTGTCATCCAGGCGCTGTGATTGGCCAAGCATGCACTGTGACCCCGCATGCTTGGCCAATCACAGCGCCGGCAGCGAGGAGAGCAATGATTGGCCACAGGCAGGATGCCTGTGGCCAATTATTGCTGAGGGTGTTTAGTACACGCCCCACACTATAAAAGGCCGCCAGCACGGCGGCCTAGTGTAGTGTGTTCCGGAGCAGGGATAGAGTAGCATAGGCAGGGACAGTGACTGTTATTTCTTTCTTGCTTAACCTGGATTCCTTTAGTTTAGGGAAAGAGAAGGATAGGTAGGGAGAGTGTCAGTGTGTTTTGTGCTTCTGCTATAGTGTGCTTAAAAAAAACATTTATTCTAGGGACAGAAAACTCTAGGTAGGGACAGTGTCAGTTTCTTTCACTCTGCAAGTCCTTGTTTCCAGGGACCTGTAAGGACAGTGAGTTAATTGTCCTTGTGCTATATTGTGCTTAAAAAAAACATTTATTCTAGGGACAGAAAACTCTAGGTAGGGACAGTGTCAGTTTCTTTCACTCTGCAAGTCCTTGTTTCCAGGGACCTGTAAGGACAGTGAGTTAATTGTCCTTGTGCTATATTGTGCTTAAAAAAAACATTTATTCTAGGGACAGAAAACTCTAGGTAGGGACAGTGTCAGTTTCTTTCACTCTGCAAGTCCTTGTTTCCAGGGACCTGTAAGGACAGTGAGTTAATTGTCCTTGTGCTATATTGTGCTTAAAAAAAACATTTATTCTAGGGACAGAAAACTCTAGGTAGGGACAGTGTCAGTTTCTTTCACTCTGCAAGTCCTTGTTTCCAGGGACCTGTAAGGACAGTGAGTTAATTGTCCTTGTGCTATATTGTGATTAAAAAAAACATTTATTCTAGGGACAGAAAACTCTAGGTAGGGACAGTGTCAGTTTCTTTCACTCTGCAAGTCCTTGTTTCCAGGGACCTGTAAGGACAGTGAGTTAATTTTCCTTGTGCTATATTGTGATTAAAAAAAACATTTATTCTAGGGACAGAAAACTCTAGGTAGGGACAGTGTCAGTTTCTTTCACTCTGCAAGTCCTTGTTTCCAGGGACCTGTAAGGACAGTGAGTTAATTGTCCTTGTGCTATATTGTGCTTAAAAAAAACATTTATTCTAGGGACAGAAAACTCTAGGTAGGGACAGTGTCAGTTTCTTTCACTCTGCAAGTCCTTGTTTCCAGGGACCTGTAAGGACAGTGAGTTAATTGTCCTTGTGCTATATTGTGATTAAAAAAAACATTTATTCTAGGGACAGAAAACTCTAGGTAGGGACAGTGTCAGTTTCTTTCACTCTGCAAGTCCTTGTTTCCAGGGACCTGTAAGGACAGTGAGTTAATTTTCCTTGTGCTATATTGTGATTAAAAAAAACATTTATTCTAGGGACAGAAAACTCTAGGTAGGGACAGTGTCAGTTTCTTTCACTCTGCAAGTCCTTGTTTCCAGGGACCTGTAAGGACAGTGAGTTAATTGTCCTTGTGCTATATTGTGCTTAAAAAAAACATTTATTCTAGGGACAGAAAACTCTAGGTAGGGACAGTGTCAGTTTCTTTCACTCTGCAAGTCCTTGTTTCCAGGGACCTGTAAGGACAGTGAGTTAATTTTCCTTGTGCTATATTGTGATTAAAAAAAACATTTATTCTAGGGACAGAAAACTCTAGGTAGGGACAGTGTCAGTTTCTTTCACTCTGCAAGTCCTTGTTTCCAGGGACCTGTAAGGACAGTGAGTTAATTGTCCTTGTGCTATATTGTGATTAAAAAAAACATTTATTCTAGGGACAGAAAACTCTAGGTAGGGACAGTGTCAGTTTCTTTCACTCTGCAAGTCCTTGTTTCCAGGGACCTGTAAGGACAGTGAGTTAATTTTCCTTGTGCTATATTGTGATTAAAAAAAACATTTATTCTAGGGACAGAAAACTCTAGGTAGGGACAGTGTCAGTTTCTTTCACTCTGCAAGTCCTTGTTTCCAGGGACCTGTAAGGACAGTGAGTTAATTGTCCTTGTGCTATATTGTGCTTAAAAAAAACATTTATTCTAGGGACAGAAAACTCTAGGTAGGGACAGTGTCAGTTTCTTTCACTCTGCAAGTCCTTGTTTCCAGGGACCTGTAAGGACAGTGAGTTAATTTTCCTTGTGCTATATTGTGATTAAAAAAAACATTTTTTCTAGGGACAGAAAACTGTAGGTAGGGAGAGTGTTTTTTTTCTTTCACTCTGCAAGTCCTTGTTTCCAGGGACCTGTAAGGACAGTGAGTTAATTTTCCTTGTGCTATATTGTGATTAAAAAAAACATTTTTTCTAGGGACAGAAAACTGTAGGTAGGGAGAGTGTTTTTTTTCTTTCACTCTGCAAGTCCTTGTTTCCAGGGACCTGTAAGGACAGTGAGTTAATTTTCCTTGTGCTATATTGTGATTAAAAAAAACATTTATTCTAGGGACAGAAAACTCTAGGTAGGGACAGTGTCAGTTTCTTTCACTCTGCAAGTCCTTGTTTCCAGGGACCTGTAAGGACAGTGAGTTAATTTTCCTTGTGCTATATTGTGATTAAAAAAAACATTTATTCTAGGGACAGAAAACTGTAGGTAGGGAGAGTGTTTTTTTTCTTTCACTCTGCAAGTCCTTGTTTCCAGGGACCTGTAAGGACAGTGAGTTAATTTTCCTTGTGCTATATTGTGATTAAAAAAAACATTTTTTCTAGGGACAGAAAACTGTAGGTAGGGAGAGTGTTTTTTTTCTTTCACTCTGCAAGTCCTTGTTTCCAGGGACCTGTAAGGACAGTGAGTTAATTTTCCTTGTGCTATATTGTGATTAAAAAAAACATTTATTCTAGGGACAGAAAACTCTAGGTAGGGACAGTGTCAGTTTCTTTCACTCTGCAAGTCCTTGTTTCCAGGGACCTGTAAGGACAGTGAGTTAATTGTCCTTGTGCTATATTGTGCTTAAAAAAAACATTTATTCTAGGGACAGAAAACTCTAGGTAGGGACAGTGTCAGTTTCTTTCACTCTGCAAGTCCTTGTTTCCAGGGACCTGTAAGGACAGTGAGTTAATTTTCCTTGTGCTATATTGTGATTAAAAAAAACATTTATTCTAGGGACAGAAAACTCTAGGTAGGGACAGTGTCAGTTTCTTTCACTCTGCAAGTCCTTGTTTCCAGGGACCTGTAAGGACAGTGAGTTAATTGTCCTTGTGCTATATTGTGATTAAAAAAAACATTTATTCTAGGGACAGAAAACTCTAGGTAGGGACAGTGTCAGTTTCTTTCACTCTGCAAGTCCTTGTTTCCAGGGACCTGTAAGGACAGTGAGTTAATTTTCCTTGTGCTATATTGTGATTAAAAAAAACATTTATTCTAGGGACAGAAAACTCTAGGTAGGGACAGTGTCAGTTTCTTTCACTCTGCAAGTCCTTGTTTCCAGGGACCTGTAAGGACAGTGAGTTAATTGTCCTTGTGCTATATTGTGCTTAAAAAAAACATTTATTCTAGGGACAGAAAACTCTAGGTAGGGACAGTGTCAGTTTCTTTCACTCTGCAAGTCCTTGTTTCCAGGGACCTGTAAGGACAGTGAGTTAATTTTCCTTGTGCTATATTGTGATTAAAAAAAACATTTTTTCTAGGGACAGAAAACTGTAGGTAGGGAGAGTGTTTTTTTTCTTTCACTCTGCAAGTCCTTGTTTCCAGGGACCTGTAAGGACAGTGAGTTAATTTTCCTTGTGCTATATTGTGATTAAAAAAAACATTTTTTCTAGGGACAGAAAACTGTAGGTAGGGAGAGTGTTTTTTTTCTTTCACTCTGCAAGTCCTTGTTTCCAGGGACCTGTAAGGACAGTGAGTTAATTTTCCTTGTGCTATATTGTGATTAAAAAAAACATTTATTCTAGGGACAGAAAACTCTAGGTAGGGACAGTGTCAGTTTCTTTCACTCTGCAAGTCCTTGTTTCCAGGGACCTGTAAGGACAGTGAGTTAATTGTCCTTGTGCTATATTGTGCTTAAAAAAAACATTTATTCTAGGGACAGAAAACTCTAGGTAGGGACAGTGTCAGTTTCTTTCACTCTGCAAGTCCTTGTTTCCAGGGACCTGTAAGGACAGTGAGTTAATTTTCCTTGTGCTATATTGTGATTAAAAAAAACATTTATTCTAGGGACAGAAAACTGTAGGTAGGGAGAGTGTTTTTTTTCTTTCACTCTGCAAGTCCTTGTTTCCAGGGACCTGTAAGGACAGTGAGTTAATTTTCCTTGTGCTATATTGTGATTAAAAAAAACATTTTTTCTAGGGACAGAAAACTGTAGGTAGGGAGAGTGTTTTTTTTCTTTCACTCTGCAAGTCCTTGTTTCCAGGGACCTGTAAGGACAGTGAGTTAATTTTCCTTGTGCTATATTGTGATTAAAAAAAACATTTATTCTAGGGACAGAAAACTCTAGGTAGGGACAGTGTCAGTTTCTTTCACTCTGCAAGTCCTTGTTTCCAGGGACCTGTAAGGACAGTGAGTTAATTGTCCTTGTGCTATATTGTGCTTAAAAAAAACATTTATTCTAGGGACAGAAAACTCTAGGTAGGGACAGTGTCAGTTTCTTTCACTCTGCAAGTCCTTGTTTCCAGGGACCTGTAAGGACAGTGAGTTAATTTTCCTTGTGCTATATTGTGATTAAAAAAAACATTTATTCTAGGGACAGAAAACTCTAGGTAGGGACAGTGTCAGTTTCTTTCACTCTGCAAGTCCTTGTTTCCAGGGACCTGTAAGGACAGTGAGTTAATTGTCCTTGTGCTATATTGTGATTAAAAAAAACATTTATTCTAGGGACAGAAAACTCTAGGTAGGGACAGTGTCAGTTTCTTTCACTCTGCAAGTCCTTGTTTCCAGGGACCTGTAAGGACAGTGAGTTAATTTTCCTTGTGCTATATTGTGATTAAAAAAAACATTTATTCTAGGGACAGAAAACTCTAGGTAGGGACAGTGTCAGTTTCTTTCACTCTGCAAGTCCTTGTTTCCAGGGACCTGTAAGGACAGTGAGTTAATTGTCCTTGTGCTATATTGTGCTTAAAAAAAACATTTATTCTAGGGACAGAAAACTCTAGGTAGGGACAGTGTCAGTTTCTTTCACTCTGCAAGTCCTTGTTTCCAGGGACCTGTAAGGACAGTGAGTTAATTGTCCTTGTGCTATATTGTGATTAAAAAAAACATTTTTTCTAGGGACAGAAAACTGTAGGTAGGGAGAGTGTTTTTTTTCTTTCACTCTGCAAGTCCTTGTTTCCAGGGACCTGTAAGGACAGTGAGTTAATTTTCCTTGTGCTATATTGTGATTAAAAAAAACATTTTTTCTAGGGACAGAAAACTGTAGGTAGGGAGAGTGTTTTTTTTCTTTCACTCTGCAAGTCCTTGTTTCCAGGGACCTGTAAGGACAGTGAGTTAATTTTCCTTGTGCTATATTGTGATTAAAAAAAACATTTATTCTAGGGACAGAAAACTCTAGGTAGGGACAGTGTCAGTTTCTTTCACTCTGCAAGTCCTTGTTTCCAGGGACCTGTAAGGACAGTGAGTTAATTGTCCTTGTGCTATATTGTGCTTAAAAAAAACATTTATTCTAGGGACAGAAAACTCTAGGTAGGGACAGTGTCAGTTTCTTTCACTCTGCAAGTCCTTGTTTCCAGGGACCTGTAAGGACAGTGAGTTAATTTTCCTTGTGCTATATTGTGATTAAAAAAAACATTTTTTCTAGGGACAGAAAACTGTAGGTAGGGAGAGTGTTTTTTTTCTTTCACTCTGCAAGTCCTTGTTTCCAGGGACCTGTAAGGACAGTGAGTTAATTTTCCTTGTGCTATATTGTGATTAAAAAAAACATTTATTCTAGGGACAGAAAACTCTAGGTAGGGACAGTGTCAGTTTCTTTCACTCTGCAAGTCCTTGTTTCCAGGGACCTGTAAGGACAGTGAGTTAATTGTCCTTGTGCTATATTGTGCTTAAAAAAAACATTTATTCTAGGGACAGAAAACTCTAGGTAGGGACAGTGTCAGTTTCTTTCACTCTGCAAGTCCTTGTTTCCAGGGACCTGTAAGGACAGTGAGTTAATTTTCCTTGTGCTATATTGTGATTAAAAAAAACATTTATTCTAGGGACAGAAAACTCTAGGTAGGGACAGTGTCAGTTTCTTTCACTCTGCAAGTCCTTGTTTCCAGGGACCTGTAAGGACAGTGAGTTAATTTTCCTTGTGCTATATTGTGATTAAAAAAAACATTTATTCTAGGGACAGAAAACTCTAGGTAGGGACAGTGTCAGTTTCTTTCACTCTGCAAGTCCTTGTTTCCAGGGACCTGTAAGGACAGTGAGTTAATTTTCCTTGTGCTATATTGTGATTAAAAAAAACATTTATTCTAGGGACAGAAAACTCTAGGTAGGGACAGTGTCAGTTTCTTTCACTCTGCAAGTCCTTGTTTCCAGGGACCTGTAAGGACAGTGAGTTAATTTTCCTTGTGCTATATTGTGATTAAAAAAAACATTTATTCTAGGGACAGAAAACTGTAGGTAGGGAGAGTGTTTTTTTTCTTTCACTCTGCAAGTCCTTGTTTCCAGGGACCTGTAAGGACAGTGAGTTAATTTTCCTTGTGCTATATTGTGATTAAAAAAAACATTTTTTCTAGGGACAGAAAACTGTAGGTAGGGAGAGTGTTTTTTTTCTTTCACTCTGCAAGTCCTTGTTTCCAGGGACCTGTAAGGACAGTGAGTTAATTTTCCTTGTGCTATATTGTGATTAAAAAAAACATTTATTCTAGGGACAGAAAACTCTAGGTAGGGACAGTGTCAGTTTCTTTCACTCTGCAAGTCCTTGTTTCCAGGGACCTGTAAGGACAGTGAGTTAATTGTCCTTGTGCTATATTGTGCTTAAAAAAAACATTTATTCTAGGGACAGAAAACTCTAGGTAGGGACAGTGTCAGTTTCTTTCACTCTGCAAGTCCTTGTTTCCAGGGACCTGTAAGGACAGTGAGTTAATTTTCCTTGTGCTATATTGTGATTAAAAAAAACATTTTTTCTAGGGACAGAAAACTGTAGGTAGGGAGAGTGTTTTTTTTCTTTCACTCTGCAAGTCCTTGTTTCCAGGGACCTGTAAGGACAGTGAGTTAATTGTCCTTGTGCTATATTGTGCTTAAAAAAAACATTTATTCTAGGGACAGAAAACTCTAGGTAGGGACAGTGTCAGTTTCTTTCACTCTGCAAGTCCTTGTTTCCAGGGACCTGTAAGGACAGTGAGTTAATTTTCCTTGTGCTATATTGTGATTAAAAAAAACATTTTTTCTAGGGACAGAAAACTGTAGGTAGGGAGAGTGTTTTTTTTCTTTCACTCTGCAAGTCCTTGTTTCCAGGGACCTGTAAGGACAGTGAGTTAATTTTCCTTGTGCTATATTGTGATTAAAAAAAACATTTTTTCTAGGGACAGAAAACTGTAGGTAGGGAGAGTGTTTTTTTTCTTTCACTCTGCAAGTCCTTGTTTCCAGGGACCTGTAAGGACAGTGAGTTAATTGTCCTTGTGCTATATTGTGCTTAAAAAAAACATTTATTCTAGGGACAGAAAACTCTAGGTAGGGACAGTGTCAGTTTCTTTCACTCTGCAAGTCCTTGTTTCCAGGGACCTGTAAGGACAGTGAGTTAATTTTCCTTGTGCTATATTGTGCTTAAAAAAAACATTTATTCTAGGGACAGAAAACTCTAGGTAGGGACAGTGTCAGTTTCTTTCACTCTGCAAGTCCTTGTTTCCAGGGACCTGGAGAGACATTGAGTGAATTGTCCTTGTGCTATATTGTGATTAAAAAAAACATTTATTCTAGGGACAGAAAACTCTAGGTAGGGACAGTGTCAGTTTCTTTCACTGTGAAAGTCCTTGTTTCAAGGGACAGAGAAGGACACCTGAAGGTAGCCCTTATTGCTTTTTTCCCATCTCCCTGCAGGCCATCTATTAGAATGTCTGGAAGGCAAACAAGGAGAGGCAGACAGTCAGGAGGCAATAAAAGAGGGCAAGCAGGCTCTGTGTCTGGGGGCAACAGTGCTGGTCGTGGACGCGGTGCATTGTCATCAGCACATGGCCATGGGACACGCTTGTCCTTCTTTTCGGCAGCTGGACATGTTGAGCCACATCATGCCGAAGACTTGGTAGAGTGGATGACCAAGCCCTCCTCCTCCTCCTCATCCTCTCTCACCCAGGCTCAGGGTACTGGAAAAGCAGCTGCCAAAGCGTCGTCTTCCCTGGTATCAATGTCAGACAAATCATCAGTCACTCCTTCCCTAGACCCACCATGTCCTCCTCCTGAGGAGTCCCCCGAACTGTTTCAGCACAGTGTTGGGTACATGCTCCAGGAGGATGCCCAGCGTTTCGAAGGGTCTGATGATGAAACCCAGCTAGAGGAAGGCAGTAGCGTGAGAGCAGACAGAGGGGATGCTCAAGAAGGACACCAATCTGGCAGTCATGTTCCAGCAGCTGCAGCATACTGCCAGATTGGCTCCAGTGATGAGGAGGGAGGGGATGATGAGGTCAATGACTCCACGTGGGTGCCTAATAGGAGAGAGGAGGAGGAGGAGGATGAGGAGGAGGCACATCTCCAACGAGGCAGGATGCCCTTTGGTGGCCAGCGTAAGGGCAGTACACCGACGGAATCACACCGCAGAGCTCCGCCTGTGCAGGGCGCTGCCTCTGCCCGTCATTCAAGAAGTTCTTTGGTGTGGGCCTTTTTTGAGGCTAGTGCATCAGATCGCACAGCTGCTGTTTGCAACATATGTCTCAAGCGTATATCGCGTGGCCAAAACATCAGCCGCTTGGGTACCACATGCCTGACCAGACATATGTTGACCTGCCATGCAGCTCGTTGGCAAGCCTACCTCAAAGACCCACACCAAAGAACAAAGCGGACCTCTCCTTGCACCGCATCAGCTGGGATCTCCAACCCCACTATAACTTCAGTCCTCTCTGAAACATGCACTGAGAGGAATGAAGGTGTAGAATTAGGTGTGTCACAGCCAAGTACTTGCGCCCACTCTGCTAGCAGTACACCGACGTCCGATTCTAGCAGGCAAATTTCCCTGCCCCAGCTGCTGGACCGTCGAAAGAAGTTCACTCCCAGCCATCCACATGCCCAGCGGTTGAATGCTAGCTTGGCTAAATTGCTAGCGCTTCAACTGCTGCCTTTTCAGTTGGTAGACTCGGCCCCCTTCCGTGAGTTTGTGCAATGTGCGGTTCCTCAGTGGCAGGTTCCCAAACGCCACTTTTTCTCACGGAAGGCTATTCCGGCTCTCTACCGGCATGTGGAAGGCAATGTCTTGGCCTCGCTGGACAGGGCGGTCAGCGGTAAGGTGCATATTACCGCTGACTCATGGTCCAGCAGGCATGGACAGGGACGTTACCTTTCTTTCACGGCCCATTGGGTCACTCTTTTGGCAGCTGGGAAGGATTCAGGACAAGGTGCAGTAGTGTTGGAGGTTGTCCCACCGCCACGCCTCCAAAATGCTACTACTGGTTGTGACACACCTCTCTCCTCCACCCCCTCCTCTTCTTCTTCCTCCATGGCCTCTTCCTGTGGTTTGTCCTATGAACCAGCGGTGCTCCGTAGCCGTTCACGGGGCTACGCAAGTACGCAGGCAAAAAGATGCCATGCCGTGCTTGCGCTGGTGTGTTTGGGGGACAGAAGCCACACTGGGGCAGAGGTCCTGTCTGCTCTGCAGGGCCAGGCCGAGAGGTGGTTGACGCCACGCCAGCTTAAGCCAGGAATGGTGGTTTGCGACAATGGCACCAACCTCCTCTCCGCCCTCCGACAGGGACAACTGACCCATGTGCCCTGTGTGGCTCACGTCCTTAACCTGGTGGTGCAGCGCTTCTTGGGCAGGTACCCGGGCTTACAGGATGTCCTGAGGCAGGCCAGGAAAGTCTGTGTGCATTTCCGCAGATCTTATAATGCCAGTGCTCGCCTGGCTGAGCTGCAAAAGGAGTTGAACCTGCCCAAGAACCGCCTTATATGTGACATGCCCACCAGGTGGAACTCAACGTTGGCCATGCTGCAGCGGCTGCACACGCAGCAGAGGGCCATCAATGAGTACCTGTGCGACTACGGCACCAGGACAGGGTCAGGGGAGCTTGGTTTTTTTTCTCCACGCCAGTGGGGCATGATCAGGGATGCATGCACTGTCCTGGCACCATTTGAGGAGGCCACGAGGATGGTGAGCAGTGACAGTGCATGCATCAGTGACACTGTACCTCTTGTCCACCTGTTGGAGCACACGCTGCGTGGAATAATGGACAGGGCACTTGAGGCAGAACAGAGGCAGGAAGAGGAGGACTTCCTTGCCTCTCAAGGCCCCCTTTACCCAGACAGTGTTCCTTCTGTCCCACCCATCGCACAGGAAGAGGAGGAGGAGGAGGAGGAGGAGGAGGAGGAGGAGGATTGTGTCAGCATGGAGGTGGAGGCTGGCACTCAGCATCATCAGCAGCAGTCTTTTAGGGATGATTTACAGTCCCAAGAAACCAGTGGACTTGTACGTGGCTGGGAGGAGGTGGCTGCGGATCATGTCGTCCTTAGTGACCCAGAGGACTCCGGAGCGAATGCCTCAGCAAACCTACGCTGCATGGCCTCCCTGATCCTGCAAAGTCTGCGGAAGGATCCTCGTATTCTTCGGATCAAGGAGAGGGACCATTACTGGCTGGCCACTCTCCTTGATCCACGGTACAAGGGTAAGGTTGCGGACCTTATGTTACCGTCGCAGAGGGAGCAGAGGATGAGACAACTCCGGGAGGCCTTGCAGAAAGGTCTGTGCAACGCGTTCCCAGAGACTGGGAGGTTGCAAACTCCTGGTCCTGGACAACGAGTTGCTGAGGCTTCGGCCAGTCAAAGAAGGAGCGGTGGGGAAGGTGGCCGTCTGACCGATGCGTTCAGACAATTCTTTAGTCCGCAGCCCCAAAGTATGATCGGTTCCAGCAACCATCGCCAGCGTCTGATAAACATGGTGCAGGAATATCTAGGGGCAAGGTCAGACTTGGACACCTTCCCCACCGAAAATCCTCTGGCTTACTGGGTCTTGAGGATGGATCACTGGCCAGAGCTTGCACAGTATGCAATTGAGCTACTGGCCTGTCCTGCATCCAGCGTTCTTTCGGAACGCACATTCAGTGCTGCTGGAGGATTTGTCACGGATCACAGGGTGCGCCTGTCCACCGACTCGGTTGATCGACTGACTTTCATCAAGATGAACCAGTCTTGGATCACCACCAGCTACCACACACCTGATGCTGATATAACAGACTAATTGATTTTAAAATGTCACATCCCTTCAAGACTGATGCTGATGCTGAGTGCCTGTGCTGTTATGTTGACTGGCTATCCTCCTCCTCCGAGTCCTCAATGATACGATTGATGATGATAGCTTGGAAGATCATTTTTGTTTATGGGTGCCGCCACCAGTGCCTAACGCCCAATTTTTCAGCCCCTGTTTAACAGTGGCGTGTAATTACAATTTTTGAAGCAATACTTTGCAACAGGGCTCATTGCTGTGCTCCAAGTACAGTATCTGTGAGGAGTTGCAGTGTTGTGCCACCAGTGCCTAAGGCCCAATTTTTCAGCCCCTGTTTAACAGGGGCGTGTCATTACAATTTTTGAAGCAATACTTTGCAACAGGGCTCATTGCTGTGCTCCAAGTACAGTATCTGTGAAGGGTTGCAGTGTTGTGCCACCAGTGCCTAAGGCCCAATTTTTCAGCCCCTGTTCAACAGGGGCATGTAATTACAATTCTTGATCTAATAATTCACAGCAGGGCCCATTGCTGCACCCACCAAGAGTAACTGTCAGGGCTTACAGTGTTGTGGCACCAGCACCACCATCAAAGGCCCAATTTTTACTACCACTGTTCAACAATTATATGTAATTAAAATTCCTGATATAATAGTTGACAGCAGGGCGTTCCAGCACCAACCAAGAGTAACTGTGAGTGCTTACAGTGTTGTGCCAACACCAACAACTAAGGGGCCTATTTCTGCAGAGTATATACGGCAGGTCCCTACTTTCAAACATCCAACTTACAAACGACTCCTACTTGCAAACGCAAGAAGACAACAGGAAGTGAGAGGAAATCTACCACTAGGAAGGAAAATTCTCTCCTGTAAGAATAAATATGGGAGAAAGGTGTCTCCTCTGTACTGATGCTTTATCAGCAATCCTTGTTTCAAGAAAAACACCACATTTCAAAAACAGTTGTCATTAGGACGGAAAGTGAGGTGAAATGTTCTGAACAGGGGCACAGACAGCAAAACAAATGTTACAGGGGTGATAACCCTTACCTATGTTTTCCAAAAAGTTTAAAAATAGATTTTTGGTCTGGAGCTACACTTCAACAATGTACCTGTTCAAAATTACAAACACATTCTACATAAGAACAAACCTACAGTCCCTGTCTTGTATGCACCGCCTGTATACGGCTGTTCAGAGTATATAGGGCCTTTTTTATTTTATGTGCGGGGTTCCCCTTAATATCCATACAAGACCCAAAGGGGCTGGTAATGGGCTGGGGTAGGGGGGGGGGTCATGGGGTAGCTATGCCATTTTTCTTAAAGATTTTCATCCATATTACCGGGACCAGACATTACATTAAAGCCGCAAGCAGTTTTAAATGGCTTTTTTTTCCTTTAGAAGTGTCATTTTGTGCAGGGACAGTTCTAAACACGGGAAACACGTGGCACTTCACAGGCATACTTTAGACACCCCCCAGGTACGATATTTAAAGGAATATTTGACTTTTTTTTTTTCACTTTATGCATCATTAAAATGACTGCTCCCGGAAAACGACCGTTTTTAAAACTTATTTTTGCATTGATACATGTCCCCTGGTGCAGAACCCGGGTTCCCAAACCCTTTTTAGGACAATAACATGCATAATAGTTGTTATAATTAGCACTTTAGAATTCGAACGTTCGCATCCATTGTATTTAATAGGGTTCTAATGTTCGTTCGAACTTTCGGTCCGTTCGCGGGTTCTGGTGCGAACCGAACCCGGGGGTGTTCGGCTCATCACTACTCCAGAGTTACCATGGGCCTCTTGGCTGCTTCTCTGATGAATGCTCTCCTTGTCCGGACTGTCAGTTTAGGTGGACGGCCATGTCTTGGTAGGTTTGCAGTTATGCCATACTCTTTCCATTTTCAGATGATGGATTGATTGAACAGTGCTCTGAGAGATGTTCAAAGCTTGGGATGTTTTTTTATAACCTAACCCCGCTTTAAACTTCTCCACAACTTTATCGCTGACCTGTCTGGTGTGTTTCTTGGCCTTCATGATGCTGTTTGTTCACTAAGGTTCTCTAAGCAATCTCTGAGGGCTTTGCTGCATTCATACTGAGATTAAATTACACACAGGTGGAGTCTATTTACTAATTAGGTGACTTCTGAAGGCAATTAGTTCCAATAGATTTTAGTTAGGGGTATCAGCATAAGGCCTGGTTCACACTGGGGCGACAAACGCTCCGACATTGGGAGCTCATGTCGCATGACGTGTAAAAATCAATGTTTCCCTATGGGAGCTGTCTTAACTGGTCCGACACATGTCGGTCCGACTTTGAGAATGCTCCCTGTACTACTTTGGTCCGACTTTGATCCGACTTCAGCCCATTGACTATCATTGAAGTCGGATCAAAGTCGGACCGCAGTCTTGCATGATCCGACTTTGGCATGCGACTTGTGCTGTGCTGCTCTTGAGGGGGAACTTCACGCCAAATTTTAAATAAAAAACCGGCATGGGTTCCCCCTCCAGGAGCATACCAGGCCCTTGGGTCTGGTCTGGATTTGAACGGGCACCCCTACGCCGAAAAAACGGCGTGGGGGGTCCCCCCAAGATCCAAACCAGACCCTTATCCGAGCACACAACCTGGCAGGCCGCAGGGGAAGAGGGGGGGACGAGAGAGCGGCCCCCCCTCCCTCCTGAACCGTACCAGGCCACATGCCCACAACATGGGTGGTTTGGTGCTCTGGGGCAGGGGGGCGACCTGCGGCCCCCCCACCCCAGAGCACCCTGCCCCCATGTTGATGAGGACAGGGCCTCTTCCCGACAACCCTGGCCGTTGGTTGTCGGGGTCTGTGGGCGGGGGGCTTATTGGAATCCGGGAGCCCCCTTCAATAAGGGGGCCCCCGGATCCCGGCCCCCCACCCTATGTGAATGAGTATGGGGTACATCGTACCCCTACCCATTCACCTGGTGGAAAAAAATTGCAATAAAAAAACACTACACAGGTTTTTAAAGTAATTTATTACAAAGTAAAGTAATTTATTACACAGCTCCGGCGCTCTTCTTCCGACTTCCGGGGGTCTTTTCCGACTTCGGGGGTCTCCGGTGTTGTCTCCGCGCTCTCCGGTTCTTTCTTCCGCATGTGACTGTGACGTCATGGGAAGCCTATATTAATGCGGAGCGGAGCGGAGAGCCAGTATTACAGCGGGAGGAAGCGACGAGGAGAAGAGGGAAGAAGAAGCCGACGGCGACGACGGGAAGACCGACCCCTCCACTAGCGAAAGAGCTACCAAGAAGTTAGTGGAGGGGCCGGCAGAAGGACAACGGAGAGCCGAACGAGACAACGGGAAGACCGGGCCTCCGTTAGCAAAAGAGCTAAAAAGAAGTTAGCGGAGGCCCGGCGGAAGAAAGAACCGGAGAGTGCGAAGACGACACCGGAGACCCCCGAAGTCGGAAAAGACCCCCGGAAGTCGGAAGAAGAGCGCCGGAGTCGGAAGAAGACCCCCGGAGCTGTGTAATAAATTACTTTAAAAACCTGTGTAGTGTTTTTTATTGCAATTTTTTTCCACCAGGTGAATGGGTAGGGGTACGATGTACCCCATACTCATTCACATAGGGTGGGGGGCCGGGATCCGGGGGCCCCCTTATTGAAGGGGGCTCCCAGATTCCGATAAGCCCCCCGCCCGCAGACCCCGACAACCAACGGCCAGGGTTGTCGGGAAGAGGCCCTGTTCTCATCAACATGGGGGCAGGGTGCTCTGGGGTAGGGGGGCCGCAGGTCGCCCCCCTGCCCCAGAGCACCAAACCCCCCATGTTGAGGGCATGCGGCCTGGTACGGTTCAGGAGGGAGGGGGGCCGCTCTCTCGTCCCCCCCCCCTCTTCCCCTGCGGCCTGCCAGGTTGTGTGCTCGGATAAGGGTCTGGTTTGGATCTTGGGGGGACCCCCACGCCGTTTTTTCGGCGTAGGGGCGCCCGTTCAAATCCAGACCAGCTCCAAGGGCCTGGTATGCCTCTGGAGGGAAACCCACGCCGTTCTTTTTTAATTTAAAATTTGGCCTGGAGTTCCCCCTCAAGATTCATACCAAACACAGTGCCTGATATTGGCGGGGATCCAAGTCGGATCCCCGTTCATTGAAAGTCGGACATATGTCGGCTTCATGTCGCAGGGCAAAGTCGGATCCAAAGTAGGACAGATGTCGTGTCGCACTAGTGTGAACCCAGCCTAAGGCCTGGTTCACACTGGGGCGACAAACGCTCCGACATTAGGAGCTCATGTCGCATGACGTGTGAAAATCAATGAATCCCTATGAGAGCCGTCTTAACTGGTCCGACACAAGTCGGTCCGACATTAAAAATGCTCCCTGTACTACTTCTGTCCGACTTTGATCCTGCTTCAGCCCATTGACTATCATTGAAGTAGGATCAAAGTAGTATCCTGTTCATGAAAGTCGGATGGATGTCGGACCAATGTCGGACCAATGTAGGACAGATGTCGCAGAGCAAAGTAGGATGAAAGTCTTGTCGTATAGTGTGAACCCAGCCTTAAGGCTGGGTTCACACTTGTGCGACACGACATCCGTCCTACTTTGGATCCGACTTTGCCCTGCGACATGAAGCCGACATATGTCCGACTTTCAATGAACGGGGATCCGACTTGGATCCCCGCCAATATCAGGCACTGTGTTTGGTATGAATCTTGAGAGGGAACTCCAGGCCAAATTTTAAATTAAAAAAAAAAACGGCGTGGGTTCCCCTCCAGAGGCATACCAGGCCCTTGGGTCTGGTCTGGATTTGAACGGGTGCCCCTACGCCGAAAAAACGACATAGGGGTCCCCCCAAGATCCAAACCAGACCCTTATCCGAGCACACAACCTGGCCGGCCGCAGGGGAAGAGGGGGGGACGAGAGAGCGGCCCCCCCTCCCTCCTGAACCATACCAGGCCGCATGCCCTCAACATGGGGGGTTAGGTGCTCTGGGGCAGGGGGGCGACCTGCGGCCCCCCCACCCCAGAGCACCCTGCCCCCATGTTGATGAGGACAGGGCCTCTTCCCGACAACCCTGGCCGTTGGTTGTCGGGGTCTGCGGGCGGGGGGCTTATCGGAATCCGGGAGCCCCCCTTCAATAAGGGGGCCCCCGGATCCCGGCCCCCCCACCCTATGTGAATAAGTATGGGGTACATCGTACCCCTACCCATTCACCTGGTGGAAAAAAATTGCAATAAAAAAACACTACACAGGTTTTTAAAGTAATTTATTACACAGCTCCGGGGGTCTTCTTCCGACTTCCGGGGGTCTTTTCCGACTTCGGGGGTCTCCGGTGTCGTCGCCGCCACTCTCCGGTTCTTTCTTCCGCTGGGCCTCCGCTAACTTCTTTTTAGCTCTTTTGCTAACGGAGGCCCGGTCTTCCCGTTGTCTCGTCCGGCTCTCCGTTGTCCTTCTGCCGGCCCCTCCACTAACTTCTTTAGCTCTTTCGCTAGTGGAGGAGCCGGTCTTCCCGTCGTCGCCGTCGGCTTCTTCCCTCTTCTCCTTCTCGATGTTGACGCGTCGCTTCCTCCCGCTGTAATACTGGCTCTCCGCTCCGCTCCACATTAATATAGGCTTCTCATGATGTCACAGTCACATGTTCCCATGACGTCACAGTCATATGCTCCGGGGCCATGTGCCCCGGAACATGTGACTGTGACGTCATGAGAAGCCTATATTAATGCGGAGCGGAGCGGAGAGCCAGTATTACAGCGGGAAGAAGCGACGCGTCAACATCGAGAAGAAGAAGAGGGAAGAAGAAGCGACGGCGACGACGGGAAGACCGCGCCCCTCCACTAGCGAAAGAGCTAAAGAAGTTAGTGGAGGGGCCGGCAGAAGGACAACGGAGAGCCGGACGAGACTACGGGAAGACCGGGCCTCCGTTAGCAAGAGAGCTAAAAAGAAGTTAGCGGAGGCCCGGCGGAAGAAAGAACCGGAGAGCGCGGAGACGACACCGGAGACCCCCGAAGTCGGAAAAGACCCCCGGAAGTCGGAAGAAGAGCGCCGGAGCTGTGTAATAAATTACTTTAAAAACCTGTGTAGTGTTTTTTTATTGCAATTTTTTTCCACCAGGTGAATGGGTAGGGGTACGATGTACCCCATACTCATTCACATAGGGTGGGGGGGCCGGGATCCGGAGGCCCCCTTATTGAAGGGGGCTCCCGGATTCCGATAAGCCCCCCGCCCGCAGACCCCGACAACCAACGGCCAGGGTTGTCGGGAAGAGGCCCTGTCCTCATCAACATGGGGGCAGGGTGCTCTGGGGTGGGGGGGCCGCAGGTCGCCCCCCTGCCCCAGAGCACCTAACCCCCCATGTTGAGGGCATGCGGCCTGGTACGGTTCAGGAGGGAGGGGGGCCGCTCTCTCGTCCCCCCCTCTTCCCCTGCGGCCGGCCAGGTTGTGCTCGGATAAGGGTCGGGTTTGGATTTTGGGGGGACCCCCCACGCCGTTTTTTCGGCGTAGGGGTGCCCGTTCAAATCCAGACCAGACCCAAGGGCCTGGTATGCTCCTGGAGGGGGAACCCACGCCGGTTTTTTATTTAAAATTTGGCCTGGAGTTCCCCCTCAAGAGCAGTACAGCACAAGTCGCATGCCAAAGTCGGACCATGCAAGACTGCGGTCCGACTTTGATCCGACTTCAATGATAGTCAATGGGCTGAAGTCGGATCAAAGTCGGACCAAAGTAGTACAGGGAGCATTCTCAAAGTCGGACCGACATGTGTCGGACCAGTTAAGACGGCTCCCATAGAGAAACATTGATTTTCACACGTCATGCGACATGAGCTCCCAATGTCGGAGCGTTTGTCGCCCCAGTGTGAACCAGGCCTAAGGCTGAATACAAATGCACACAACACTTATTATTTGTAAAAAAAAGTTAAAATCATTTATCATTTTCCTTCCACTTCACAATTATGTGCCGCTTTGTTTTGGTCTATCACATAAAATCCCAATAAAATACATTTACGTTTTTGGTTGTAATATGACAAAATGGGGAAAATTACAAATCGTTCTTCAAAACAAAAAAAATCATGTTTTATCAGTCCCATACACCAATCAATCTTCCTGTGCAATTCCCAGTGATACTGACAGTATTGTCGTGCTCCAAAGGACATAATCTTCACAAACCTAAAACATCAATGTGCCCATCACCACACCTTATGGGTGTCTCCTCACCTTTTTGGATGGGCCCCACTATGTACGGTAAATGGAAGTCTAAAACGCTTATATACAATCAGAGAACATGCATCCAGATCTTCAGCCTAGCTCCTTCTATGCTTTTTGGCATTGTTAAAACTCCCCACACTACAGCTAACAACACACAACCAATTGCTGCTGTCAATGAGATTCTCTGTGGAGGGCAGGGTTGAGCCTCACTGTGCGTGGACCCACAGGTGTACCACCATAGGAAGCAGCTTCCTATTGGAGTTGCACAAAGAAGAGGAGGAGCTGAGAACACCGGTGGGGGTCTTCGAAAAGGTGAGGTTCAAGGCCACTCAATGCAAATCCATTGCACAGAGCATGTTAAGATAACATGTGTAGCTTTGCTGAATGTAGTGGTTCACCTGTCACCCTGCCCAGCCTGGCATTTATCTCTCAGACACCCAGAGACATAGAGCAGTCCATAAGCTTTGTTTTTTTGTTTTTATTGAGGGGGTATAACTTGGATGGGAAATGGGAAATTATGAGATGACCAGGAAGATTCAGTGCAAATTGCTTGGGACTTCTATATACACTCCAGTATATACACTCCAGTCCTCTCTCCAGCACAAACTCTTGCTTAAGACCTCTTATCCTTCACTAGCACTTCACTTGCTGCATACCGTTATGTCCCGTACACACGACCGGTTTTCCTGTCGGAAAAAAGTTGGATGGTTTTTCCGACGGAATTCCTCTCGAGCCTGCCTTGCATACACACGGTCACACAAAAGTCCGGTGAACTTTTGACTGCAAAGAACGCGGTGACGTAAAAGACTACGACGAGCTGAGAAAATGAAGTTCTATGCTTCCGAGCATGCGTCGATTTGTTTCCGAGCGCGCGTCAGGATTTGTACACACGACCTGCTCTCTTTTTTCCCCAGCAGTTTTCCTGTTGGTAAAAGTCTGATGGAGCATACACACGGTCGGGATCCCCTACCAAAAGCTCTCATCAGACTTTTTCCAACAGGAAAACCGATCGTGTGTACGGGGCATAACTCCTCCGGCACTTCCCTTGCTGCAGACTGTTACTCCTCCAGACTAGCTAGCACCACATAGTTAGGCCTAACACTAACTCAGCCAGGCCTCAGTGAACTGCCTTTTGTGGGCAGGGACCTTGGGTCCCTGTGGTTTAAAAATAGTTCAGGTGCTAACTGTCCTCTGCACAGCTACCAATCCCAGTTAGCTCTCTTCAGGCCTTGCCAGCCAACCTGGCTGCAATGACCTCTTTCCACTGCCATTCCCACAGTCCTCTCTTCTGATTCTGCACCCATCTCACACTGAAATCTCCCAGTTCTCTCAGGTGTGCCTCCCGAGTCCTCCCGACTGTGCTTCACTCACCAGCCCTCCAGGCTGCAACCAGTTGTCCTCCCTGGAGTCTCTTATCAGTGTTCTCTCCCGCTGTCCTCTCCTTGCTCTCTCATTTGCCTCTCCTTCCAGGATGTCTTCTCTCCTCCTGGATGCACCCGAGCCCTGGCCCTGGCCCCCCCCTCCTTGTGGGCCCCGCCAGCCTCCACGCTCTCTCACTCCAGCTCTTCCACCCGACAACTCCTCCCCAGCTGGGCTGACCCTGGGTATTTAAGGAGGCTTGTCCCCTGCCAATCCATGCTGGGGATTGATCAAGGCTCCTTAGAATACCCTAGGCAGCTCTACCTCTCCTCCTTTATTTCCAGCACCTTCTAGAAAGAAGAGGGAGGTGACAGTGATGCTCCATGTGAGTCACCCAGCCCGGCCCTTAGCCACTCCCAGCCCAGAATGAAAATAAACAGGCCTAGCCACCAGCTAGACCTGCCTAAATGTTGCCTAATCTGCTAGAAAAATCCTCACTCTAGCACCTACCTAACTAGAGAGTGCTACACATGTTTGTTATTTAAAAACATATACTATATATGTACAGGCCTTTATAACTGCTTTCAAAATGGGAATATGTAATATTTAATATAATAAATGTGTCTGTTTATGCCTGTTTGCATGTTGTAGATGCAACATTCCATCCTCCACTTAGTTTGAGAGGCACAAATAGTTTATTTATGCAGCTGTATGTCTATTACTGTAAGTATCAACCCTACTCTCTTTTGTCTTTTGTTGGTTATTCTATGAATTCAGAACAGGCCTGCTTGTGATGCTTAACTGCTTGCCGACCAGCGCACGACGATATACGTCGACAGCATGGCACGAACAGGCAGAAGGACGTATATATACGTCCCCTTTAAAAAGCCGGCATTGTGCACGCGCGGGCGTGTCCCGATTGCGGGTCCCGCAGACTCGATGTCCACGGGCATACCCGCGATCGTATAAATAACACAATATAATAGCGCTACAAACATATATTCCAACAATATACAGTATAAGTGCAATTCTGTTAAAAGAAAGTCAAATACTGTATGTGAGAAATCCTCAAGCAGTCCCGTGATCACAACACCAGAAAAGAGATCCTATTTGTTTTTAATACCCGCGATCGTGTCACGGTGAGGAAGAAGGGGGAAATGCTTATTTAAACAAGCATTTCCCCAGTCTTCCTAGTGACAGGACAGAGTACACAGCTTCCTGTAATCGGAAGCTGTGATCACTGTCTTGTCACACATAGCCCATCCCCCCCTACAGTAAGAATCACTCCCTAGGGCACACTTAACCCCTACAGCGAAGTGGTTAACCCCTTCACTGCCAGTGTCATTTTCACAGTAATCAGTGCATTTTTATAGCACTGATCGATGTTCCCAAAAATTTGTCAAAAGTGTCCGATGTGTCCGCCATAATGTCGCAGTCACGATAAAAATTGCTGATCGCCGCCATTACTAGTAAAAAAAATTAATAAAAATGCCATAAAACTATCCCCTATTTTGTAGACGCTATAACTTTTGCGCAAACCGATCAATAAACGCTTATTGCGATTTTTTTTTTGATTTTTTTTTTACCAAAAATATGTAGAAGAATACATATCGGCCTAAACTGAGGAAAAAAAAATGTTTTTTTTTTAAAATATTTTTGGGGGATATTTATTATAGCAAAAAGTAAAAAATATTGCATTTTTTTCAAAATTGTCGCAACACCGATCTCGGTAAAGAGCCTTCGGCAGAGGCTCTTTACCACGTGATCAGCCGTGTCCAATCACGGCTGATCACGATGTAAACAGGAAGAGCCGTTGATCGGCTTTTCCTCACTCGCGTCTGACAGACGCGAGTAGAGGAGAGCTGATCGGCGGCTCTCCTGACAGGGGGGGTTTGCGCTGATTGTTTATCAGGGCAGCCCTCCCTCGGATGCCCACACTGGACCACCAGGATGCCGCCCAGGACCACCAGGGAAGCACCTAACATGTGGATGGCCATCTAAGTCCCCCATGGCCATCTACATGTACAAATGTATGCCTAACATATGCCAATCAGTGCCCACAAATGGGAACTGACTGGCACCATCATGGCACAAACAAAATTAGTGATGCCCAGCAGTGCCACCCAACAGTGCCCATCAGTGCCACCCACCAGTGCCCATCTGTGCCCACCTATCAGTTCCTGTCTGTGCCACCCATCAGTGCCGCCTATGAGTGCCCATCAGTGCCGCCTCATCAGAGCCGCCTCATCAGTGCCCGTCAGTGCCGCCTCATCAGTGCCCGTCAGTGCTGCCATATCAGTGCCCTTCAGTGCTGCCATATCAGTGCCCGTCAGTGCTGCCATATCAGTGCCCATCAGTGCAGCCATATCAGTGCCCGTCAGTGCAGCCATATCAGTGCCCGTCAGTGCAGCCATATCAGTGCCCGTCATTGAAGAAGAAAAGGTATTTATTTACAAAAAAATTAACAGAAACAAAGAAAAAAAATATATATTTTTTTTTATTCGCTCTTTTTTTATTTGTTGCGCGAAAAATAAAAATCGCAGAGGTGATCAAATACCACCAAAAGAAAGCTCTATTTGTGGGAACAAAATGCTAAAAAATTTGTTTGGGTACAGTATGACCACGCAATTGTCATTCATATTGCGACAGCGCTGAAAGCTCAAAATTGGCTTGGGCAGGAAGGTGTATAAGTGCCTGGTATTGAAGTGGTTAAAGAAAACATAATATTTTAAATAAAATTGCTACCCAAGCCAGTTGTAATTGAATGTTGTTAGAATACCTTTCTATATCAGTTTAAAGCCACTTTAATTTCTAAAGCTGTTAAAACATTAAACACACTATGGCAACTTGGGGGCGCCCTATACACCAGAGATGTTATTTACTGCTTGTGTGATTGGCTCATTGATTTTCTCAGCCTTCTGCATTGAGATACACACAAACATTTAGGCAACCTCTGCAATAGGAATTCAATTTCTGGAGCGATGCTTAGGGTAAACATTTCTAAAGGGATGCAGGCAATGCAACTTTCCTTGTTGGAATACTGAGAGTGTACCAGGAAATTATAATGGTTGCAGACTCTCCCAATTAGGGATGAGCTTTGAGTTCGAGTCGAACCCATGTTTGACTCGAACATCGCCTGTTCGGTTGTTCGTCGAATTGCGAACATTATGGGCCGTTCGCGCCACTCGAAGTAGCGCATCACGGCCCATAATTCACTGTGGCATCGCAGTGCATTGCTGGCTGATGATTGGCCAAGCATGCACTATGACCCGCATGCTTTGGCCAATCACAGCGCGCAAAAAACGGAGAGCCATAATTGGCCAAAACCAGGGTGGCTTTGGCCAATTATGCCTCAGGGGGTTTAGTACACGCCCCACACTTTATAGGGCCACCTCCGTGGCGGCCTTGTGTAGTGTGTTGGCGTTGGTTAAAGAGAGAGCTTACAGAGAGAGAGAGAGAGAGTGAGAGACAGTGTCATTTATATTGAGTTAGATAGAGCAGTCAGGCGAGTAAGTTAGCTGCAGTTACAGTGTGTAGAGGATATATATGCATTCTAAGTGTTGTATATATATTTACACACTGTATTCAGTTTAGCTAGATCCGTTCCTGTTATTCTCTATCCTGACAGGCAGGCAGGTGATTGTGCTAGCTGCAGTCGGTGTTTCACTTAGTGTACTGTGTGCTTTGCATAGCGTTCACCTAAAGCTTACCTGAATACAGTTAGTGACTAATACTGGTGTTCTCATATTAAAACCACAGGCAGAGAGCTGCAAGTATTTTCAGTTAGTGTACTACTGTGTCCTCTGCACAGTTTTCACCTAAAACTAACTGAAGACAATTGCTGCTTTTCTCATACTAATACCACAGCAGGCAGTTGATTCTGATAGCTGCATTACAATCAATATAAATTTATATATATATATATATATATATATATATATATATATTCTCCCACCCAGCTACATCTCACTGCAGGCCATTAGTATGTCTGGAAGGCCAACAAGGAGAGGCAGACAATAAAAACCCCAAATTTTCAAAAAACATTTGTCATTGGGACAGAAAGTGAGGTGAAATGTTCTGAACAGGTGCACAGACAGCAATGTTACAGGGGTGATAATACTTCCCTATGTTTTCCAAAAGCTTAAAAATTTATTTTTTGTTTGGAGCTACACTTAAAAAATTTACCTGTTTCAAATTACAAACAGATTATACTTAAGAACAAACCTACAGTCCCTGTCTTGTTTGCACTGCTTGTATACTGCTGTTCAGAGTATATAGGGCCGTTTTTAAATTTGGGTGTGGGGTTCCCCCTTAATATCCATACAAGACCCAAAGGGGCTGGTAGTGGGCTGGGGGGGGGGGGGGGTACCCATGCCATTTTTCTCAATGATTTTCATACATATTGCCGGGACCACACATTACATTAAAGCCGCAAGCAGTTTTAAATTACTTTTTTTCCTTTAGAAATGTCAATTTGTGCAGGGACAGTTCTAAACACGGGAAACACGTGCCACTTCACAGGCATACTTTAGACACCCCCCAGGTGCGATATTTAAAGGAATATTTAACTTTTTTTTCACTTTAAGCATCATTAAAATCACTGCTCCCGAAAAAACGTCCGTTTTTAAAACTTGTCCCCTGGGGCAGAACCCGGGTCCCCAAACACTTTTTAGGACAATAACTTGCATATTAGCATTGATAATTAGCACTTTTGATTTTGAACGTTTGAGTCCATTGTATTTAATAGGGTTCTAAAGTTTGCGCAAACTTTCGGTCCGTTCGCAGGTTCTGGTGCGAACCGAACCGGGGGGTGTTCGGCTCATCCCTACTCCCAATCAGAAATTGGTCTTGAATGGAATTAGTGAATATCTAAAGCTGACTATACACTGTAGATTATTGAATTAATGTTCCTATGAATATTCCTATGACATTTTTTTTGTGCATCAAAAGACTGGACAAATGTAATTTGAAAGTACTTAAAAATGTTGTTTGCTTTGAACATTCGATTTTGGATTAAATCTAATTTCCCAAACCAACACCACAAACGTTGTTAGAAATTAGTTTGTCCAAGACAAATTTTCTATCCTGCTCCTTTGACAAACATCAATTTGCCCCACTAACAATTAGAAAATCGATCAAACAATTCTAAAACCAAAAATTTTCAATGAAATTCTATAGCCAGCTTAGGGATATAGTAATGAAAAAAAGATTGAGCACACAGTAAGAACAATTCAATGTAGAGCCAACGACACAAAAATCATTTCTGGGTTTAATGAAACCTAAACAAGCTGAAGTTCATTGGTCTTGTTTTGCAGGAGAGGAGCTGATAACATTTCAGAGATTGTGGAAGAACCTAAATACAGTAGAAAAGTAAATGTAATTATGACAGCTAACAAGTTGATATGCGACTTGAGCAAAGCACCAAATAATCAGGCAAATGTATCCTGGAGGTGTCTGGGTCTGGCTGTGTTCAACCGGTGTCCTGTTATGTACTAGCAGAAGGTTCAAGGCAGTTGAAGGAGAAATGAACAACAGAAAACTGGGAGACAGATCAGAGTCATAATCAGAATAGAATTAGGATTCACAAGACAAATACTAAAGCTCAAAATGACCAGCAGGAACCTTTTCAGGAGAGTGTCATTATATCTACTTGTAGCGTTACCCCCAGTTAAGAGAGCCGCTGGTTTGATTTCGGGCCCTGTATACAGCACCGCCAACCCCCGGCAATCTTACTCGACCCACTCTGGCACAGCTAGTCTAGGGATTATACCTATCACAATCAACAGTATTGCAAGTAGTAATCTCTTTGCAGTAAGACAACACACTGAGGCGAGAGATCAAATATAATAGTTTTACTTTTATATCAAAAGGCATAGGCAGAACAGAACACATGCAACTTGCTTACAGAGCCCTGTAGCAATAGGTGTAGCACACAACAATGGCCCAGCGCGGTAACCCACCGCGCGCAGCTATTATGGTGTACGCGCCCTGTGGCGCACTAAACAATATTCTATCTCCCCTCCCTGGTCAGGCCTGACATAGAGGAAATCTCAGTCTTTTCACTTAGTATTTCTTCGCATGCAAACTTTCGGTGGTGCACTTGATGAAACAGTATTTGTAATCCACAAGTAGGCAGTCCCAAGGAACACTATACTGGAGACCCTTTAACTCTGTCCTGCTACTGGTCTCCTAATGGAACAACAAACAACGATAGGTGGGCCAAGGCAGTCTATAGGCCTAAACACGGTACAGTCTATTGGCTTGAGCAAGTGCTCGCTCACCACTCCGGATGCGATTCCAGTCCGGGACTTCCACCTGCTGTGTCTCCGCACACAGCGTCTGCAACGATCAAGTCCCCGATCCAACTGATGTCCTCACTCGACAAGTCTGGTGCCACCCAGGCTCCGCAGTGGGGTGGAAGGCTCTTCGGAAGTTGCGCAAGGCCCCAGGCTTCAGGCCTTGCACTGCAGCAGATTTGCACAGGAAGAAACTGTTGCTTGCAGCGCTGTGTCCAAAGAGGCCGAGCTCCGCCTCGCCTCCTTCTTAAATAGCCCCTCCCATGAGTCTCTGCAGTGGCCAATTGCAATCTGGGTGCCAAACAGGGTTCTGGGTAACGTAGTCCTGGGGCCTTAAAGGAGACCCCGCTACACACTCCCCCCACTTAAACTCTTTGGTCCCCAAAGATAACATAACATTACATTACATTACATTACAGAACGTACAACATCAACCAAAGTTGCGTATGAGGAAATTCCTACCAAAAACGAGGCAGGGAACTTCCCTGCCCACAGGTCACACTATCATTAGTGTCCTGCCTAACTGTGCCAGAGAGTGAGTTGGGGTTGCCCCCCACTAAATGAACAGTGGGAGGATCAGGGTCTTCCATACTCCTCCTGGCAGTAACCACAGTGTCTTCCGCACTCCTCCCCATCTGTGGGTAAGTTAATCTTCTGGGAGGCTTTATGGCTCTTCGCTTCCTCTGTCCTATTGGGCTTTCTGTTAAAACAGGCTCCTCTTCTGGAACCGACTTAGGAATTTCCTCTGGTTCAGGAGCACTGGACTCCGGAGCAGGGAGGTACAGGGATTCCCTTGGATCTTCTTCTGGGAGTAAATCACAGGCACTCTCCCAAGAATCTGACCAAGGACTGGACGGAATGAACTCAGTAGCTTCTGCATTCAGCGTTCGATCTATGGTGTCTTCTTCAGGTGGAAGATCAATAGCAGAAGTTCCTGGGGCCTGTGAAGGCCAAAGCCAATCAAGTTCTTCTCCCTCATCTTCACTTATCTCAGAGGTCTCTGTATCCCCAATCTGAGGGGTCTGGGACCGAGTGTTTGGTCTGGAAGTATCCAGGATGGAAGTTGGCTCAGGGGAATCCATTACAGGGGGTATCCGAACTGCCTCAGCTAGTGGGAGTAGGTGGTTCCAGTGCCAGGTCTTCAGAGGTCCCACCTTCCCTTCTGGTCTAAATCTGTAAACGGGCAGGCCCGATAGCCTTTTGCAAACAACATAAGGTTCAGGTCTCCATCTGTCTGCAAGCTTGTGTTTTCCAGGGACCCCCAAGTTCCGTAGCAACACTCTGTCTCCGGGTTGTAAATCTTGAATCCTAACTTTCAGATCAAAATTTTTCTTGTTGCAGGCCCCCCTTTGCTCCGAGGCCGCCTGGGCCTGTTCATAGGCCAATTTCAAATTGCATCTGAGTCTATCGACATATCCCTTGTGGGAAGCAGCAGAACAATGGTCTATGGAAGTGCCAAAGGCCAGATCTACTGGTAGTCTTGCTTCTCTCCTGAACATAAGTCGATAGGGTGAGTACCCTGTAGCGTCACTGGTGGTGCTGTTGTATGCATGCACAACTGCCTCTATGTGGTTGCTCCAATGCTGCTTCTTTTCACTGCTTAGGGTCCCCAGCATGTTGAGCAGGGTTCGGTTGAACCTCTCCGGCTGAGCATCACCTTGTGGATGATAGGGGGTAGTTCTTGTCTTCTTGATCCCCAAAGAATCCAGGAGCTTCCGGGTCAACCGACTTTCAAAATCCCTTCCCCGATCTGAATGGAGCCATTGTGGTAGCCCATAGTGTACAAAGTATTTCTCCATCAGCACTTTGGCCACAGTGGAAGCCTTCTGGTCCTTGGTTGGGAAGGCCTGGGCATACCGGGTGAAATGGTCGGTTACTACCAGAACATTTCCTAGTCCACTCAGGTCGGGTTCGAGGCAGAGAAAATCAATGCATACCAGATCAAGTGGGCTTTGACTTTGCAGATGGCCCATTGGGGCAGCTTGATGAGGTAAAGTCTTTCTCTGGATGCATCGTGCACATGAGCGGCAGTATTCTTCAACTTCCGCCCTCATGCAGGGCCAATACAAACGGTCCCTAACGAGTTGGAAGATCCTTTCCGCCCCTAGGTGGCCATGGTTGTCGTGCAGAGCAACCAGGACAGTCTCTCGGTGTTTCTCGGGCAGGAACAATTGCCATTTGTCTTCCAGGTCATCAGAGGGGCCCCTTCGGTAGACCACTCCCTGATGTACCTGCAACCTGTCCCACTCCTTCCTCAACAGGCGAGCCTCCTTTGAAGGGTGACGTAAGAGTCTATTCGGATCCTGATTCTCTAGGGCCTCCGAGACCAATCTCCCCATGGGGTCTTCCAATTGGTCAGATCTCAACTCCTTTTTTGACAATTTTGGCAAGTTATCTTCCCCCAGTTGGGTTACCCCACAGTACTGCTTGGGGACTCCGACTATGGTAACCCCTATCTCTTCTACTCTTGAGCCGCCGCTGGCTTGGAGTTCAGCCCCTTGACAGAGCGCCCGCACCCCGTCGGGTGCCACTTGGGTCCACTCTTCTGTACTGAAAGTGGTGACATGAGATCTTCTAGACAAGGCGTCTGCGTCTCGGTTTCCAGCCCCAGGTCTGTACTTTAAGCTGAAATTGAATTCAGACAGTGCCGCCAGCCATCTATGTCCTGTGGCATCCAACTTTGCTGTGTTGAAGAGATAGGTGAGGGGGTTGTTGTCGGTTTTCACTGTGAACTCCGCCCCATACAAATAGTCTCTGAGTTTGTCAACTACCGCCCACTTAAGGGCCAGGAACTCCAACTTATGGGTGGGGTAGTTCTTTTCAGAGGGAGTCGGACTTCTGCTCACATACGCAACGGGCCTCAATTGCTCTTCATGCTCCTGGTATAGCACTCCTCCCAAACCATCATGACTGGCATCTACATGAAGTTCATAAGGCTTCTTAGGGTCTGCGTAGGCCAGGACAGGGGCAGTGGTTAAGGTTTTCTTCAACATCTGGAAGGCATCCTCACACTTCTCGTTCCACGGGTCCTTAACTGACTCCCCTGGCTTTCTGGGGCCCAAGTCATCCTCTTCCCCCTCCATCTTGAGCAGTTCATTCAGAGGCCTGGCTATCTGAGCAAACCCCTCCACGAACCTCCTGTAATAGGAACAGAACCCCAGGAAGGATCTGAGCTCTGTCACAGTGGTGGACCTTGGCCAGGAGGTGACTGCCTCCAATTTCTCGGGGTCTGTGGCTACCCCATCTTCAGACACTATGTGCCCCAGATAGTTGACTGATTGAATTGGCATTTTTCAGGTGAGAGCGTGAGCCCTTCCTCACTCAGTCTCTTCAAAACTTTCTCCAGCCTCTCTTCATGTTCTTCCAAGGTTCTTCCGAAGACAATGATGTCATCCAAGTATACTAAGACTTTGATGAGGTTCATGTCTCCTACAGTCTTCTCCATAAGACGTTGGAAGGTAGCTGGGGCTCCAGACAGACCTTGAGGCATCCGATCAAATTCAAAGAACCCTACTGGGGTTATGAAAGCCGTCTTCTCTTTGTCTTCTGGATGCATTGGGATTTGATAGTACCCGCTCTTTAGGTCCATAACACTGAACCACTTGGCTCCAGACAAGCTCTGCAGGGCATCCTCTATCCTCCGAGTGGTATACTGGTCGGGTATGGTTCTCCTGTTGAGGGTCCTGTAGTCTATGCACAGCCTCAATGATCCATTCTTCTTTCTGACCACCACTATCGGGGAGGCATAGGGGCTTCTAGATTCTCGAATCACACTGGTTCGTTTTAGCTCGGCAAGCTGTTCCCTCAAGTCCTCGAGGTCTGCTAACGGAACTCGCCTGACTCTTTCCCTAAAGGGCTTGTCCTCCTGGAGGCGGATTCGATGGGTGGCACTCTTTGCACAACCCACATCGAACTCATCTTGGGAGAAGATCTTTTCCCACCTGGTCAACTGAGCCTTGGCTCTCTCTTTCCAAGCCCTGGGTAGGTTTGGGTTCTCCATGGAAAGTTTCTCCCACACAGTGCTTTCTCCATCTGTCTTCTCCACATCCGACAAAGCAACTGGGGTGGCAGGGCTCACCTGGCCCAGCAGCATCCTGGCTGGGATCTCCATGGGGCCACCTGTAGTATTCCTGACACTCACAGGTACCTTACAGTGGGCCTTCTTCAGGGCCCTCAACGGGACCACTTCTGGGACTACTTCTAAGCCCGAATGTTCTCCCCTTGGGTCGGGTTCCAACATGACAAAGGGCCCAGGCTGCTCCCAAGTGAGTTTCACAGTGGCTTTCAAACAGGCCACTTCACCGGGCTGTAGCACTATTCCTTTTCTTCCCAGCCTCCAAACCTTCCCTACCCCCTCTTCTGGGGCCTTCTGTTCTAAGATCAGTCGTTGATAGGCTGTCTTCAACATTGGGTGGATCCCAGTGACTGTGGGGTCTTTCCCTTTTGTTAGAGGGGCCAAGAGTCTTCGGACCAGATCCGTGTTGGTCCCTAATTATTAAGGAACTCTTGTTAGCTCAAGGCGCTCGGGGGCATACCACAGCTAAGGTATCAAACACTTCAGCCTTCCCGGCTATGGACGGGTCAAAAGCCAGTTTTATAGGCAGATAGCCATCATAAGGGAAGCTCTCTGTCCCAATTCCCCATATCTCCAACCCTTCTGACACGTACCTTGGAGGTGAGCCTGACGTGCAGAGGGAGACCTCTCGTACAGCCCAGGTCACTGGAGTTGGGACAGTGGCCGAAGGAGCGCAGTGGGGTATGAGTGCCTGTTAGGTTCTCCTGGACTAGATGAGAAGCCCGCTATGGACAGCTGAAGATGCAGGTCAGGTGATGCAGGCCAGTGGGTGCAGGTAGCTGGGGATGCGGCTGGAAGGTGCAGATCAGCTGATGCAGGTAGCCGAGGATGCCGGAAAATATGGATACAAGCAGCAGGCTGTAAGGTACCTGTGATAGGTAGTGTCCGAAGTGGAACTTGTGTGCTGAGGATTCAGGCGAAAACGTAGTTAGGCAGATTAGGTTGGCAACAGATCAGGCAAAATGGTACACGATCGAAAACCAGAGAGTGGTCAGGCAGGCAAAGGTCATACACGAGCTGGCAGTGAAGTACAAAATCAGCAGGCTGGAGAGTAGTCAGGAATTCAGGCAGAAGTTCAACACGAAAATCAGGCTCAAAAAGCAGTCACAACACCCAGGGAGCTATTCCACACAAACGGGCGCTGAGAGATAGCATCACTTCCTTTTTAAGGGCTGCTTTGATTGAAAATTGTCCACAGCTGGCAGTAGGTGGGGCTGGTGAGTCCAAGGTAATGTTTAATACTGAGAGGACATTTCCAAAAGTCTAGATCTGCTCAGTAGCGCAACAGGTAAGGCTGCAGCTTTGGGACCAGGAAGATCCCGGTTCAAATACACCCAGGTACATGACACAGGCAGGAGAAAGGTCAGACGAGCCAGGTCATGCACAGCGGATCAGATACAGGCAGGAGCGTCAGGCAGCGGAGGGTCAAGTTCAGGCTGGATCAGGCAACAGAGGATCAGGCAGACAGATGAGCAGGACTGGGTCTAGGTAGCCAAAAGGTCAGGACTGGAGATAGCAGCAAGGTCAGGAAGCCGGGTCAGAGTAACAGCAGGTGCAAGTTCAGGATCAGGTCACTGGATAACTGCAGCTCAGACAGCAAGAGTCTGGACAGGAGAAGCCCCTTTTAAAGGCCACTGGGTGCCAAGGCAGCGTCACCGTGCGTGCGCGATTGGCACGCGCATGCGTGAATGGCGCACGCGCATGCGCAATGGAAAGCTTCTGTTTACACTTGGAATCCTACTAGCGGGGATGTGCCTGAGCCTTGTTGTGGGTACCAGAGGCATACGTCCATGACATTGCCCCCCCTAATGGGCAACCTCCGGGTGCCCAAAAGGACTCTTTTTTGAGGGTGGCTGCGGAAGAAGGCCTGGATCAGCTCTTGGGCATGCACATTCTGCTTGGGTTCCCAAGAGTTCGCCTCTGGTCCGTACCCCCTCCACTTGATCAAGTATTGCAGTCGATTACCTCTCCTTCTGCAGTCTACGACAGCCTCCACCTCATATTCCTCATCCCCATCAACCATTACGGGTTCAGGTGGCCCCACTCCCCTGTCTGGGAAGGGGTCTGGTACTGTGGGTTTCAGCAGGGACACGTGGAACACGGGGTGGATCCTAAGTGAATCAGGTAAGACAAGTTCATATGAGACTTCGTTCAGTTTCCTCTTGACTGGGAAAGGTCCGATAAACTTGGGTGCCAGTTTCTTCGAGGGACAAGCCATTCTGAGGTTGGTAGTAGACAACCACACTTGGTCGCCAGGTTGGAGGTGCAATTCCCCTCTTCTCTTCCTGTCATAAACTCTCTTATTCATTGCCTGTGCCTTGGCCATAGTCTCTTGTAGCAGTTTGTTGTTGCGACCCAGGAAGTCAACAGTACTCTGTACCGCTGGAACCGGAGATTCAGGGATAATGTTAGGCAGGAAAACAGGGTGAAACCCATAGTTTGCAAAAAATGGGGACTAACCCGTGACAGAATGGCTGGCATTGTTGAAGGCAAATTCTGCCAACGCCAATAGTGCTACCCAATCGTCCTGGACAAACGTGGTGAAACAGCGTATGTACTGCTCAAGGGTCTGGTTCGTCCTCTCGGTTTGTCCATTAGTCTGAGGATGGTAAGCAGATGACATGGATAGCTCAATCTTCAGGGCCTGGCATAGTGCTTTCCAAAAGCGGGAGGTGAACTGAACCCCCCTGTCGGATACAATGTTGGTTGGTACTCCATGTAATCTTACGATCTCCCGGATGAACACTTGGGCGGTCTCCATGGCAGAAGGCGTACTTTTCAGAGGTATGAAGTGGGCCATCTTGGAAAGGCGGTCGACTACAACAAAGATGGCTGTATGTCCTTCGGATGGGGGTAGTTCGACTATAAAGTCCATGGCTATCATGCTCCAGGGTCTGTCAGGAATTGGTAGTGGTCTGAGAAGACCCCAGGACTTGGTTCTAGCAGATTTGCTTTGGGTACAAACAGTACATGATTTCACGTAGTCCTCACAGCTCTTCTCAAGCTTTGGCCACCAGAACATATGCTGAATCAGGTCAAGGGTCTTGTGGACCCCGAAATGGCCAGCCAGAGGATGGTCGTGGCATAGGTTCAGAACCTTTATACGGAAACTTGCTGGCACAAAAATGTTATTGTCCTTCCAAAGCAACCCATCTCTGGGTGTCAGGGACACTCCAGGTGGACTGGGCATTCCCGCCGAGGCTTGTTTTAGGCTGGACATCAGATCTGTCTGGATGAGCAGAAAGTTACCCTCAGATAGGATAGTATCTGGGACTGAGGCATCCTTGGGATCGTCAAACATACGGGAGAGGGCGTCTGGCTTAGTGTTCCTTGATCCCGGCCGGTAGGTGATGTGGAAGGAGAATCTGGAAAAGAACAGCGCCCACCGTGCTTGACGCGGCTTCAGGCGCTTGGCGGATCTCAAGTATTCCAGATTCTTATGATCCGTGTAAATAAGAATGGGATGTGCTGCGCCCTCTAAGAGATACCGCCATTCCTCAAGCGCGGCCTTAATGGCCAAAAGTTCCCGATCTCCCACATCATAATTTCTTTTGGCAGGGGAAAGCTTACGAGAGAAGAAAGCAACGGGATGCATGAGATCCTTGAGGCCTTGGCGCTGGGAAATCACTGCCCCTACCGCTGTTTCTGAAGCATCTACCTCGAGTAGGTAGGGTAGAGAGGGGTCTGGGTGGCTCAGGATGGGAGCAGAAGTAAAAAGTCCCTTCAGAGTTGCAAAAGCAGTCTGAGCCTCAGAGTTCCATTGAAAACGAATGTTCTGTTTTGTTAGCTGAGTGATGGGGGCAATGATTGCAGAAAACCCCTTAATGAATCTTCTGTAAAAATTGGTGAAGCCAACAAAACGCTGCACCCCCTTTTTATCTGAGGGTGCAGGCCAGTCCAGAATAGCTGTGACCTTTTGTGGATCCATCTTGAACCCTTCCGTGGAAATCACCAGGCCCAAGAACTGGATACTCTGCCGCTCAAACTCACATTTCTCTGGTTTAGCATATAACCCGTGCTGACGGAGTCGGCAGAGTACCATCTTTACATGTTTCCGGTGCTGATCTAGAGAAGTGGAGAAGATCAGGATATCGTCAAGATAAACAATTACGAAGATATCTAACCAGTCTCTGAAGATATCATTTACGAAGTGCTGGAAGGTAGCAGGGGCATTGCATAGGCCAAAGGGCATCACTAAATATTCATAGTGGCCGAATCTCGTACGGAAGGCCGTCTTCCACTCGTCTCCTGCACGGATACGAACCAAATTATAGGCTCCTCGAAGATCGAGCTTGGTAAACACGGCAGTGGTTCTTAGTCTTTGAAACAGCTTGGGCATCAGAGGTAGAGGATATCGGTTCTTAACTGTCACTTTATTTAATTCCCGATAGTCCACACAGGGACGTAAGGAGTCGTCCTTCTTTTCTACAAAAAAGATTCCGGCCCCTGCTGGAGAGGTAGAGGGCTGGATGAATCCTCTCTTGAGATTCTCATCCACATACTCCTTTAATACTTCCAGTTCCCGTTCAGACAGGGGGAAAATCCGCCCGAAGGGGATCTCAGCTCCAGGCAACAACTCAATTGGGCAGTCATATGAACGGTGGGGAGGAAGAGTCTCAGCCCCCTGTTTGCTGAACACATCCAGAAACTCGTGGTATGGTTCAGGTACCTTTGAGCGTAATTCTGAATCAGATTCCAGGCACAGCAGAGGGCTAGACACCCTAGGAGGAGAAGGCAGGCAATGTCTTTGACAGTAATGGGACTGGAACCTAACTTCCCCAGTGCCCCAATCAATTTGTGGGTTGTGGGCCTGTAGCCATGGCAGGCCAAGGATGACCGGGAACAGCGGGGATGCAATTGCATCGAGATTCAACAGTTCCTTATGACCCGCGGCTGTGACTACGGGTAAGGGTGGAGTCTCTTGGATGACTAGGCCAGATTTTATACGAGACCCATCTGCCAAGAAAATGGAAAGCCCTTGAGCCCGGTGCTGCAGTGGGATGAGCTGTTGGTTGGCAAAGTTCAGGTCAATAAAACAACTACAAGCTCCAGAGTCTATAATCGCAATAACAGGCACAGTCCTATCTGGAAGCTGGAAGGAGATGCCAAGGGCCAGACGAGTGGTATTGGCAGAAGGTGCTGGTTGACTGGTGGGTGAGATGGACAAGCATCTTTGACGTTTAACTGGGCACGAATGTACATAGTGGCCGGTTCCCCCGCAGTACAGGCAGAGATTGAGCTGATGCCGGCATGAGCGTTCCTCAGCGGATAGCGAGGGTCTTATTAAACTGACTTGTACCGGTTCAGAGGAGGTTGGTCCAGGTCTAGCTGAGACAGGTCTGATGGAAGCAGAACGCGTGGTCGTGGCCACACGGGGTAACATCCAGGTTGGGCGCGTCTGCTGGTTCATCTTCTCTGCAGTGCGCTCCCGAAGGCGCCGGTCTATCTGGATGGTCAATGTCATTAAGTTCTCTAAAGAGTCTGGTATGCCAACTCGGGCAAGTTCATCCTTTAACCTTTCGGATAGGCCTAAACGGAACTGATGCCGTAGCGCTGCATGGTTCTATTAAGTATCTGCACTCCAGCGCCTAAAGTCCGTTATGTAGTCCTCAACCGCTCTGCGGCCTTGCTGGAGCGCGTGAAGAGCAGCTTCGGCAGTGGAAGTCCATTGGGGGTCATCATAGAGGAGCGACATGGCCTTGAAAAAGGATGGCAAAGAGTCCAGTGAAACGTGGCGTTCTTCAAGCAGGTGGTGAGCCCAAGACTGAGGTTCCCCCAGCAAGAGCGAGATGACAAACCCCACTTTGGTGGTCTCCCGGGAGAACGTTAGGGGTAGCAGGGAGAAGTACAACTCGCAGGCATTGCAGAATGTCCGGAACTTATTTTGATCCCCCGAAAACTTCTCCGGAATGGGGACCCTTGGCTCAGGAGGCAGCATCGTTACAGCAGGTGCAGAGATGGCTTCTGTGGGTGTCCTGCTGGCAGGAGGGTCTGTGGTGGTAGCCGGAGATTGCATTTGTTCCTCCAAATGTTTATGACCATCCTGGAGAGATTCCACCTTCAGAGTGAGATCAGAAAGGAGTTGGCAGATCTCATCGGTGCAAGAGGTCCCTCTTGCAGGCTCAGGCATGGCTGTCTGATACTGACACGTACCTTGGAGGTGAGCCTGACGTGCAGAGGGAGACCTCTCGTACAGCCCTGGTTCCCAGGTCACTGGAGTTGGGACAGTGGCCGAAGGAGCGCAGTGGGGTATGAGTGCCTGTTAGGTTCTCCTGGACTAGATGAGAAGCCCGCTATGGACAGCTGAAGATGCAGGTCAGGTGATGCAGGCCAGCGGGTGCAGGTAGCTGGGGATGCGGCTGGAAGGTGCAGATCAGCTGATGCAGGTAGCCGAGGATGCCGGAAGATATGGATACAAGCAGCAGGCAGGAGAAAGGTCAGACGAGCCAGGTCATGCACAGCGGATCAGATACAGGCAGAAGCGTCAGGCAGCGGAGGGTCAAGTTCAGGCTGGATCAGGCAACAGAGGATCAGGCAGACAGATGAGCAGGACTGGGTCTAGGAAGCCAAAAGGTCAGGACTGGAGATAGCAGCAAGGTCAGGAAGCCGGGTCAGAGTAACAACAGGTGCAAGTTCAGGATCAGGTCACTGGATAACTGCAGATCAGACAGCAAGAGTCTGGACAGGAGAAGCCCCTTTTAAAGGCCACTGGGCGCCAAGGCAGCGTCACCGTGCGTGCGCGATTGGCGCGCGCATGCGCGAATGGCGCACGCGCATGCGCAATGGAAAGCTCCTGTTTACACTTGGAATCCTACTAGCGGGGATGTGCCTGAGCCTTGTTGTGGGTACCAGAGGCATACGTCCATGACACCTTCAACCTTCTGGATGGGTAGGTGACTTAGATGCTTGTCATAAAAGTCCCGGTACAAAAGGGTCACTTGCGCCCCAGTATCCAATATGGCTCTTGTGTAGACTCCCTCCACTTGAACAGGTACTATCGGGGAGGGACCCACCAACTTCTCTGGATATCGCTTCGAAGGGGTCTCTTTCCTTTGATCTTTGCATTTTCCTTTTGGACTTTCTTTCTTCCATTTCTCTTTGGACTTAAGTCTCTCTTGGGCCTGGTATGCATTGATCTCCTTCCTTTTTATGGGTGTAACTACCCACTGAGGGACACTACTCCCCTTCCCTGGGGTGCGTTCCCTCTGAGGAACCTTGTGTTTCTTCTAAGGGGTCTTCTCCACTCTTTTCATGTGCTTCTCATTCAGTTTGGAGCTCACTGGAGATGATGGGCACCCGGGTGACTCCTTCACCGGGGCCCGTTGAAGTTTTCCGGCGGCTTGCAGTTATTCATCTTTTTTTTTCTTTGGACTGGCACACACTTTGGCGAAATGGCCAGCTCCTCCACAATTGAAACAAATCACATCCCCCCAATCTTCCAGGGATGCGGGCGCTGAGGTGGTGGGAAACAGCTCCTTCCTCTGACTTTCCCTCTCTGGTTCCCTTGACTTCTTTTCCATCAGGGAGGTCAGCATTCCCAATACTTGGGACATCTGCGACTTCAAAGTATCCACCTCTGAGTCTCTTTCCAGGGTCATGGCCGTCCTGACCATCACCGGAGGAGGATTTACCGACTCAACTGGTTGGCTCCTCTTCTTCTCCTCCAGCATAGCTTCTTCCTCTCTGACTACTCGGATCAAGTCAGGGTACTCCAGGCTCTTCCCGTCCTGTCTTGTGCGTAGCGCCAATGCAATGGGGTCCAAGGGCTGAGATCCTCTCATCACCTGCTGAACACGGGCCTCATCCACCTTCCGCGGATCAATCCCCTTCTTCAGGATCATCTTATGCAGGATCTTATCCAGGCGCCTCATGAACTCTGACAGTTTCTCTCCTGTCTTTTGGTAGCAGTGCTCCAGCTGGTAAGTGAGCTCAGTGATTTTCTCTGTTCCACCGAACACATTCTGCAGAATGTCCAGATAGTCCTGTGCATCACAGTCTGTCTTACTCATCTTGAGGTTGCGTATGGGCTCTAGCGCAGGCCCCTTCAAGCTTTCAGCAATTCTCTGCTTCTTTCTGTGGTCTGGGACTTCCCATTCTTCTAAGGCCTGAGTGGCACCGTCTAACCACTCCTCAAACCCCTCTTCACCCGAAGGTACAGGTTTCCTTCCAGAGAATATTCAGAGTTTTCTGTATCCCGACATTTGGTAGTCCGTAGGGTCCTTCTTACACTGGGCTACAATTTCCCCCAGGACTGGGCATGATTCTGCGCTGAGGGTGGCAGGTGGTGACCCGGGACTTTCCCTTTTCTCCCGTTTTTCTGCTTTTGGGGTGGGTGATGGAGATAGTTTCGGTGTCTGAAACCGTCCTCCTGGCTTGAGCGGCAGCACGTGTATCAGGCTATAAGTCTGATCATCTATTGCTTCTACACTTGGATTTTTTTAAATGCTCTGGGACTCCGTTCTTCCACTCTATTAGTGCGTGGGTCAGTGAAGAATTCGACCTGACATCTACCACCCATACCTTCTGGTGCAGGGACAGCGACATCACTAGCTGCTTCACCGCTTCTTCTTGCCAGATCCCTGGGAGTTCTATGACTACTACCCCGGCTGGATCTGTGCCGACCGCTTTGCACCACTGTCCTACTTCTAGTGGGTCCATGCTGGTGCTTTTGGCGCGTTACTTGCTGCAACAGGATCCCGGACTCGAGAGCCCCCACTTGTAGCGCTACCCCCAGTTAAGAGAGCCGCTGGTTTGATTTCGGGCCCTGTATACAGCACCGCCAACCTCCGGCAATCTTACTCGACCCACTCTGGCACAGCTAGTCTAGGGATTATACCTATCACAATCAACAGTATTGCAAGGAGTAATCTCTTTGCAGTAAGACAACACACTGAGGCGAGAGATCAAATATAATAGTTTTACTTTTATATCAAAAGGCATAGGCAGAACAGAACACATGCAACTTGCTTACAGAGCCCTGTAGCAATAGATGTAGCACACAACAATGGCCCAGCGCGGTAACCCACCGGGTGCAGCTATTATGGTGTACGCGCCCTGTGGCGCACTAAACAATATTCTATCTCCCATCCCTGGTCAGGCCTGACATAGAGGAAATCTCAGTCTTTTCACTTAGTATTTCTTCGCATGCAAACTTTCAGTGGTGCACTTGATGAAACAGTATTTGTAATCCACAAGTAGGCAGTCCCAAGGAACACTATACTGGAGACCCTTTAACTCTGTCCTGCTACTGGTCTCCTAATGGAACAACAAACAACGATAGGTGGGCCAAGGCAGTCTATAGGCCTAAACACGGTACAGTCTATTGGCTTGAGCAAGTGCTCGCTCACCACTCCAGACGCGATCCCAGTCCGGGACTTCCACCTGCTGTGTCTCCGCACACAGCGTCTGCAACGATCGGGTCCCCGATCCAACTGATGTCCTCACTCGACAAGTCTGGTGCCACCCAGGCTCCGCAGTGGGGTGGAAGGCTCTTCGGAAGTTGCGCAAGGCCCCAGGCCTCAGGCCTTGCACTGCAGCAGATCCGCATAGGAAGAAACTGTTGCTTGCAGCGCGGTGTCCAAAGAGGCCGAGCTCTGCCTCGCCTCCTTCTTAAATAGCCCCTCCCATGAGTCTCTGCGGTGGCCAATTGCACTCTGGGTGCCGAACGGGGTTCTGGGTAATGTAGTCCCGGGGCCTTAAAGGAGACCCCGCTACATACTGTATAGATACTTTTTAGTGTTAGTTCATCTTTAGGCTGCTTTCACACTGGGAAGGGCGTTGACGGTAAAACGCTGCTAGTTTTAGCGGCGCTTTACCGTTGTTTTAGCTGCACTATTCGGCCACTAGCCGGGTGCTTTTAACCTCTGCCAGCGGACAAATAAAGAGTTAAATGCGCCCGTGTAGCGAATTCATTTCAATGGGCAGGAGCGGTGGAGGAGCGGGGTATACCCCGCTCCTCCACCGGCCCAATTATGCTGCTTGCAGGACTTTTTTTAACGTCCTGCCAGCGCAGCCCCCCAGTGTGAAAGTATTCTGGCATTCACACTGGGACTGCAGAGGACGCGTTGTTTCAGGCACTTTGCAGGCGCTATTTTTAACCCAAAAGCCCCTGAAAAAGGTCTCAGTGGAAAAAGGGGTCTTTACAGAAAGAAAATGTAAAGGTGAACTAACACTGAATCACTTTCCACCCCCTCGTTCCCATCTGTACTTTATCTCCGGGGTTGCCGAGCTATTGTAATGGAAGTGACTAAGGTATTATAGCAAAATGCCTATTTTCAATGTGTAAGATATACGTTATCACTGTTTGCTTAAATCGCTTAGCTTATTGAGCCTTAACTTCAGATCATAAGATGGATGCTGGCTGCTCTCCTACCCCTCCCTTATTGCGAAACTGAACTGCGAAGAGTTAACAAGATATTGTGCCTCCTTCAATATGACTGTCACAAAGACATCAAAGGAAGATGACCATTACCATATATAGTTATACAGCTTGCTACCCAACTCTTACCCCCATACATTGACAAAAGTCTCCCAAAAGCTTATGGGTGTCACCAGGGCCGGATTAACATAGGGGCTATTGGAGCTGCAGCTCCAGGCCCCTTCCTCAAGATAGGCCCATTTGCCCAAAAAAAAAAAAAAATCTAAAAAAAAAAAAAAAAGATCGGCTTCGAGGATTGTAGCTCGGCGACCAGGGGCCACAGAGACCCCATATGGGGGGTATGCAGCTGAAGACCCACCCCACCACTGGTCAAAATATGGGGCTGCTATCATTTATGGTTCCGGAGATACGGGGCTGCTTGCGCAGCCTGTCAGAAGCTATATACAGAGAGGCCAGTTTAAATACAAGCTGACACACTCTGCAGCAGAGAGGATGAGCTCACAGTGCTTATCATAATTATTTGTATATCACTAAGACTGCTTTCACACTATGCCGCCCCGAGCGTTGGCGGTAAAATAGCGGTAAAACGCTGCTATTTTACCGTCGGATTTGCGGCACATTGCGGCCACTAGCAGGGCGCTTTTAACCCCCGCCAGCGACCGAGAAAGGGTAAAAAAAACGCCCGAGATGTGCCGCTACAGCGGCGTATTTCCAGCATACGGCAGTGCTGCCCATTGATTTTAATGGGCAGGAGCGCATTAGGAGCGGTGAGTTCACCGCTCCTAATGCACTCTAAAGAAGTTGCTGGCAGGACTTTTTCTGACGCCCTGCCAGCGCACCGCTCCAGTGTGAATAGAGCACCTGTTTAAGGGCGGATTGCAGGCGCTATTTTTAACGCTATAGCGCCTGCAAAACGCCCTCAGTGTTAAAGGGGTCTTATAGTAATTAACCCCTTGCCACCCAGGCCAATTCTGAAACTTCTCTCCTACATGTAAAAATCATCATTTGTTTTTTGCTAGAAAATTACTCAGAACCCTCAAACATTATATATTGTTTTAGCAGAGACCCTATGGAATAAAATGGTGGTCTTTGCAACTTTTTATGTTACACGGTATTTGTGCAGCAATTTTTCAAACCTGTTTTTTTTTTTTAAAGAGACTGTTTGTTTGATTCATAAAAAAAAAAAAAAAACACTACAGTTATCACGATTTATTTTGTTGTATACTAAGCGATGCTTTAATTTTTTTTACAGGTTACATGTTGAGAGTTACAGAGGGGGTCTAGTGCTAGAATTATTGTTCTCGCTCTAACGATCGTGGCGTATGTAACCTGTGTGTATCTGGCTCTGATACTAGCCAGGGCCTACCCAGCCACTGACTAGTATCTCTCCCCAGCCTGTCCCCACACACCCTCTCACCTGCTGACCTGTGGATGGGGGAATCACTCCTGCAGTGTTATTGTGTTCTGCCTGCGAATACAATGATTAGTGTTGCTAACTATAGCTGGCAGCACTGATTGTTTTGGGAAAAACCTGACAGGCTGGTTGTACTCAAGTCAGATAATAGATTGACTTGTGTAAAACCAGCTAGCCCATACATAGATCGACTATGGCTGGTCTCTGCTTAATTGGCGTAATTTCAATCCATGTATGGCCCGCTTAACCACTACGCAGTCCCTAAACATCCTTCCACAAACCTTTACATTTTTCCTTCCCAGATTCCTTTATCCTCCTCACCTGTACATACCCTCCACACTTCTCTCCTATACATACTGCTCACTGTCATACCCTCCACACTTCTCTCCTATACATAGTGCCCACTGTCATACCCTACACACTCCTCTCCTGTACATAGTGCCCGCTGTCATACACTTCTCTCCTGTACATAGTGCCCACTGTCGTACTCTCCACACTCCTCTCCTGTACATACAGCTCACTGTCATACCCTCCACACTCCTCTCCTATACATAGTGCCTACTGTCATACCCTCCACACTCCTCTCCTATACATAGTGCCCACCGTCATACCCTCCACACTCCTCTCCTGTGCATACTGCTCACTGTCATACCCTCCACGCTCCTTCCCTATACATACTGTTCACTGTCATACCCTCCACACTTCTCTCCTATACATAGTGCCCACTGTCATACCCTCCACACCTCTATCCTGTACATACTGCCCATTGTCATATCCTCCCCACTCTTCACCGTCATACCCTCCACACTCCTTTCCTGTGCATACTGCTCACTGTCATACCCTCCACGCTCCTTCCCTATACATAGTGCCCACTGTCATACCCTACACACTCCTCTCCTGTACATAGTGCCCGCTGTCATACACTTCTCTCCTGTACATAGTGCCCACTGTCGTACTCTCCACACTCCTCTCCTGTACATACAGCTCACTGTCATACCCTCCACACTCCTCTCCTATACATAGTGCCCCCTGTCATACCCTCCACACTCCTCTCCTATACATAGTGCCCACTGTCAAACCCTTTACACTCCTCTCCTATACATAGTACCCACTGTCATACCCTCCACACTTCTCTCCTATACATAGTGCCCACCGTCATACCCTCCAAACTCCTCTCCTGTGCATACTGCTCACTGTCATACCCTCCACGCTCCTTCCCTATACATAGTGTCCACTGTCATACCCTCCACACTTCTCTCCTATACATAGTGCCCACCATCATACCCTCCACACTCCTCTCCTGTACATACTGTTCACTGTCATACCCTCCACACTTCTCTCCTATACATAGTGCCCACTGTCATACCCTCCACACCTCTATCCTGCACATACTGCCCATTGTCATATCCTCCCCACTCTTCACTGTCATACCCTCCACACTTCTCTCCTATACATAGTGCCCACTGTCATACCCTCTACACTTCTCTTCTGTACATACTGCTCACTGTCTTACCCTCCACACTCATCTCATGTACATACTGCTCAGTATCATACTGTCCACACTCCTCTCCTGTACATACTGACCACTTTCATAAACTCCTCTATTGTACATAGTGCCGGCTGTCATACCCTCCACACTCCTCTCCTTTACATACTGCTCGCTCTCATACCCTCCACATTCCTTTCCTGTACATACTGCCTATTGTCATACCCTCCTCACCTGTACATACTGCCCACTGCCATTCCCTCCACACTCTTCTCCTGTACATACTGCTCACTGTCTTACCCTCCACACACATTTAATGTACGTACTGCTCAGTATCATACCGTCTACACTCCTCTCCTGTACATACTGCTCACTGTCATACCCTCCACACTCCTCTCCTGTACATACTGCCCACATTCATAAACTCCTCTATTGTACATAGTGCCGACTGTCATACCCTCCACACTCCTCTCCTGTGCATACTGCCCACTATCATACCCTCCACACTCCTCTCCTGTACATACTGCCCCCATTATACCCTCCACACCCCTCTCCTGTACATACTGCCTGCTATCATACCATCCACACTCCTCTCCTGTACATACTGTAACCCAACCTTACCCTCCACACTCCTCTCCTGTACATACTGTAACCTAACCTTACCCTTCACACTCCTTTCCTGTACATACTGCCAACTATCTTTCTCTCCACATTTCTCTCCTGTACATACTGCCCCCATCATACCCTCCACATTCCTTTCCTGTACATACTGCCCACTGTCATACTCTCCACACTGCTCTTCTGTACATACTGCCCACTTTCATACCCTCCACACTCCTCTCCGGTACATACCACCCTCTGTCATACCCTCCACACTCCTCTGCTGTGAATGCTGCCCACTGTCATACCCTTCAAACTCCTCTCCTGTACATAGTGCCTTCTGCCATACCCTCCACACTACTCTCCTGTACATAGTGCCCACTGTTAGACCCTCCACATTCCTCTCCATTACCTGCACATACTTCCCAGTTTTATACCGTCCATACTCCTCCCCTAAGCCTCTTACCCACAAAAAACAGTTATTTAAAATTATACAGAATATCCTCAATGTTACCAGATCTAGAATAGGCACAATTTTGTTAGTTCAACTGAAGGAAATCTTCTCAGTCCTCATATTTGTTCTGCCCCATTATTAGTACTCATTTCATTTTGTGATTACTATTGTGATGTACAGAGGAACATAGGGGATCTCAGCTACTCTAAATATAGCACTGGTGAAAAAAGTGCCCCTTAAAAATATTTTTGAAATGTTGGCAACTATGCACTTAGGCACTGACCAAAGGCCACCGGGTCAGTAGGGGCCCCATGAGAGGCTCCTGGGATCCTGTGATAATAAAGCGGTAGTAAACTTCGCTAACATTACTACTTTTTAGAGGCCCTGAGGTAGGTTTTGCCATAATGTACAAGTATGCACAGCATATTAGCACATTAGGGTACATTTAAATTGTCAGACTGAGCCCTCCAGCGCTGTGATCAATCCGGCGGGTCCTGAGCGCTGCCATTTTCACCCGGTCTTCCTTCTGGGCTCTGTGCCTTCGGTCACTTGCCTTGGCCGGGCTGCGTTGATGTCATTCCCACGCATGCTCATGCGCATCCTCTCTTTCTCATCCCCCCTTTCTTCCTCATCCTCCCTCCCTTACCCCTCACCCCTCTCTCACCCTCTCTCTCTCTCTCTCTCTCTCTCTCTCTCTTTCTCATCCTCCCTCTCTCTCTCTAATTTAATTTGTTATAACAAAAATTGTTTGCATATTTATTTATTTATTATTTAGAAAAGGCCCACCAAAATCCTCAGCACCAGGCCCATGATGTTCTTAATCTGGCCCTGGGTGTCACTCACCTAATTGTCATAATTGTCATAAGATTATGTTTTGCATATGTCTCGCCCTATCTGAATAGCATACTATATAAATAGCGAAAAGAGGAACAATAAACGGAAGAATGTTCACTCTGTGCTTGTGTGTGTCAGTGTGACATTTCTTTATTTCTTTAAGTGTGTACACTTTACATTTAATTTGGACAGGGACAGATATAATAGTTCGGATGGTTCTGATCCGATCCAAAACACTATCAGCATCACTGCATCCACTCCAGGGGTCCAGGGATGTGAAAATTCCCACTCTTCTCCGTCAGTGCTTCCAGAAAGGATAGAATGGATCGGTCAGTGCCGTCAATGTGAGGAGGGGGAAGGGAGGGTGTTTGGTGTTAGTTCACTATTACATTTTTTTCTATAAAGGTGAACTGACCATTTAAAGAAAAACTGAACTCTGGAAGCTGAGGCCAAAAACGTTAGGTACTGTGCAAAGGCCTAAGTCACCAGTATTGCCTGTGGCCTCCCTGCAGCAGATCTTTTCCATGCCTTCTTCTGCACTTTCTTGGCTATATTCCCGTTCGCATACATTCCTGGAAACAAGACTCATCACTAGTGGGTGCTGTAGCGACTACCAGCTGGTTACTGGAAACACCATAGATAAATGCACATATTTGCCAGCACACCAGGGAACTTCAAATTTAGTCCAAAGGCTTTTATTGCAGAAAGATCACATCACAAGAACAAGTGTAACATCCCGGAGCTGCGTAGGACCCTTTCGTCAGGCATGTGACCTCACATGCCTGACAAAGGGTTCCTGCGCAGCTCGGAAATGTTGTACTTGTTCTTGTGATGTGATCTTTCTGTAATAAAAGCCTTTGGACTACATTTGAAGATCCCTGGTGTGCTGGCGAATATGTGCATTTATTCTTCTGCACTGTGTATCTGTGTGGAGGCAACCATCTTGGCAGAGGCAGGGCTTTGCTTTCTTATTTTAATGCCTGCAGCAAGGAGAACAGTGGGGTGTGGTGACATCACCAAACCTCACTCCAAATCTTCTGAAACTACCAGTCAGAGGCATCAGTGCCTTAAATCTCAGATGTACAGTTATGATATTTTGAGCAAAGAACATACCAGGAAGTGCACTGCTATTTTTTTAAGAGAATGTTCCAGACAAAGGGTAGATCTTTTATTCTAGGTATGGATGCATGGCTAAATTGCCTCATCTCTGAAAAGTAATCCGTGTTTAGATCGCTTATCAAAGATGTTTGAGAGGTGGGGAGGAGGTGATATGATGCCTTCTTGCTGCCTGTTTTAACGATGTAAATACTTGTGGTGTGTCTGCATTTGCTTAAGCGCATCGAGTTTATCGCTGAATGTGACACAAGGGATGATTTTAGCTATGAGAATGAAGCAAAGAATCATGACCACAGCATGAGAACACCCCATCCGCTATCTTTACAGGTTAAGGGAGGTGGTTTAGCGGCTCTAAAAATGCAGCTTTTTTTAATGCCCTCCAACCACAAGTCTTAAAGTGGTTGTACACCCTGTACAACCACTTTTACCTACAGGTAAGCCTAGATTAAGGCTTACCTGTAGGTGCTGGAAATGTCTCCTAAACCTCCACGGTTTAGGAGATATTTACAATAGAGACGAGCGCCGATGTCTACGGCGCGTGCGCCGTAGACAACGGCGCAGGTGCACTTTAGAAACGGCGATCGCGCCGTTTCTAATGGAGGTCATGCCGTGACTGGCGGCTCCCCCGCGCATGCGCGGGAGTGACGTCACGCGACTCCGGCCAGTCAGAGTTCACGGCCCCAGAAGGAAGAGGGGTGAAGATGGACGCTCGCTGCTAGTGGGGACAGCAGTGACATTGCAGGCTTCGGTTTCAGGTAAGTGACACATAATGGGCTACTATGAGATGCACAGTAGCCCATTATGCTTTACCTTTGCAGGGAAATAAAGACGAAGTAAAACCCATCAGGGTTTACTTCCTCTTTAAGCCCCGTACACACGAGCTGAATGTCGGGCGTCATTTGGTCCGTGTGTACTGCAGCCGGTCCGACAGAGCAGGCATGACCGAAAAAGGTCTGCCAACTGGCTCACGAGCCAATGGCTGAGTGCGATAACCGTAGTGTTCTGGCTTGGGGGGGGGGCATCCCCATGTCATAACACAATAGAACAGCAGGGGGGATTGCTGTACCAACATTGGATTGTTAGTACAGCGGCTCTAACCTGAGATGCCTTTTTTTTTTCGCTCAGTAATAAACCAGCAGTGTGTTCTAGGCTTAAACAACCCCTAGGGCAGTGGTTCTCAACCTCAGTCCTCAAGTACCCTCAATGGGCCATGTTTTGGGAACTTCACTTAGAGAAAATAGCTCTTATTAATACCATGTCATTGATATTGATTTAAAGCAGCTATGCAAAGTAAAGGAAAACCTAAAAACATGGACTGTAGGGGGTACTTGAGGACTGAGGTTGAGAACCACTGCCTTAGGGTACTGCTTAGGCACAGTAAACACTGCTAGATGTTGCCTATAGCATAACAAATTTTCATTTTTTGAGGTGCGGTCCACTTAAAAATTTGAAGCACGAAACCCATTATATAATGCAAATATATACTCTGAATTTTCCTATTAGAAATGTACCATGCACGACAAATTGCAAAATAGGTCCTAGCACTGCATTTCCTCCATACAGCAGATTCAAAAGTAGAAAAAAAAGGAGCTGCACAGACTAACACTCATAAAATGGTGATAATGACAATCTGCTTCAGAATGATTAATGCAAGACAACATACAAATTATCTGACCCCCTGTAATAAAGGGGTACTTGTGGTATGCAAATCATGCAGAAATGGTGATCAACCCTTTTCAAAGTACTGCTAGGGAGAAAAAGAAATAATACATGAAGAAAAAATGACAATTGGATGAAAATTATTTACTAAACTCGAATGTTATGGTGATAACTTGATGCAGAGCTAGCTGCCTCCGTAATTTCAATAGGGGAGGGGGGGGGGGGGGGAATTTTCTGGTTCTTTAAGCCCGATAACAAGTGGTGAAATGGTTCTTGACACTGTTCCAACATTTGGAGGAAAGGCAGGCTACCAAATGTTGGGAGTTTCTTGTTTAAAGAAATAAAGTCCAATTTATCCTACTTTAAACTACCTAAGATGCTGGTCGGTGCCCTGTCTGATCCATTGGACAACTCCGCCTTGTGCCTTGCCTTTTGCTGAACCTTGAACTCTTTGCTCCTCCAATAAACTTTTTGATTTAAGCCATGTCTCAGCACTTTCTGTTTGCCAGATTATTGTGCTCACTCATTTTCCCTGCTGCCAGTGTCTCACTCATTTTCCCTGCTGCCGTCCATATTTTGCTACCACTCGTTATTGACCCTTGGCTTGTTCCTCGACTACGCTTCTGCCTGATCCCAACCTGCAACTACTTTGTACCAACCTTTGGCTTGTTTACTGACTATGCTTCTGTTTGATCCTTACCTGTTTATCTGCTTCTGGACCCCAGCTTGCTCACCAAAATCCATCTCCACCATCAGGAGCTCTGTTGAACACCAGTTAACACTTAGACTCTGCACCTCAGGTGAGCCCGCGCCATCCGCCAGGGAGGCTGCCTTTGTACCCAATGGCAGCTGGTGGTATATTTAGGGGGCAAGCAATGCACCCACAGCCTCCCCCCGGATGGTCAGGTTACCCGTACCCTGTGCGGTAGCCACGCTACTGCTATAGCAACTGGTCTTTGAGCCTAACCCCTGATCATGACACGTGTATTATCCTTTCCCCATTGTGTTTAACTGTTTAGTAGGCATGGGGGAGGAAGGAGGGCAGGATCTGTCATTTATCCAGAGTGTATACACCCAAATGTATGACTCTATATTCATGTGGGCTGCATAGATAAGAAAAAGGAGATAATGAGCAGCTTAGAAGGGAACTGAAACTGGAGCATGCTCAGTAGATGTGGCAATGGCTGGTTTACACAATCTCAGGCTGCAGCAGGGACACAGACAATGAGGGAGGGACAGGACTACCCAGGTTTTTTGTAAAATACAAAAACGAATCCCATAGTGACTGAGTAAAGAAGAACAGCATGTAATACAGCATGCACTAACAGGTTTTAATGATGTGGGTTTAATGACACTTTAGGAATACCTACTTGAATAGATTTTTTTACATCAGTGTTTAATGTCACAATAATGATTTTTAGTTATGTTTTTTTCTTTGATGTGAACATTTTAAGCTAGAGGCAAAAAAACATTGTTACAATAAATCTAAACAACTTTTTTGTTTTTTGGCAGACAGCTACTGTATAGCATGTGTGTTAGTTGGGGAGAAGGGGTTCTTAGTAATTTGAAGACATCAGCAGCTTAGTTAGTTTTCTAGAATTGCTAAGCCGCTTTGTGTATTCATAGTGACTCAATGCTCCATTGTTAGTTCTACAAGCTCAACTGCTAAACCTTTGTGTTAATGCACATACATAACCACATCTTTACCATGTTAACAGGGGAATGTCTAAGTTAAATACTGGTAGGTTAACTACTATAAAGAAGGTCAACCCAAACAATGCAATTGACAACATTTTTATTTTGAGAGATTACTATGAGCTTCATATGTGTTTCAAGTCAAACAAGCCTATCTGATTCACTGAAAATATACTTGTTACATATAGTATGTAGAATATATTTTTTAAATTCTAAATTAAAACAGTTTTAGCCAGTAGGATAACGTACCAGGGCTTCAATTTACCTACTACCTATAACCCATTGAGTGACCCTACTTCATACTCTCCAAATAGGTTTGTGTATACTTTCATCTGATGGTACTTAGCCCTGCTCTGTTCTGACACACATGATGACTGTTGAGGATGTATCCTATCAATGTTTGTAATGTTTAAGACAATGTATGTCTTTTTCTGTCGTTTCCTTGCATAAACAAATAAAATAAGATTGAATTAAAACAGTTTTAGTATTTTAGTAGTAACATACTAATGCCAATTTGCAAAGCTGTGAGTTATTTTACATAAATTCTCCATATAATAGGTTTCCAAAGTGTTCAATTCACAAATAGAAATATTGCATATTTAATGTAAAATTAACACTTAACCCTTGAAAACCATTGTTTCTCATGAATTGCTTTTTTATTCCTCCTTTTCAGGGACAGAAAAATACCATACAGCCTATATTGCTGGGATGGAGAAGCAGGCCAGACAGGTGGTCAAGGAGGAGGGGAAAACCTGCATATTCACTGTAGCCAGTTATACCTATTCCTCCTCAAGCAAACTGGTTAATAGCACAAAACTGTTTGAATAATCTACTTAATGATGCCCATACCTGCATAATCCTGGCACTGCTTTTAACAGAAACTGAGGTCTAGCCGCAGTGCCCCATTTACTCTTTTCACTTTACCACTGACACCAATGATGACACCTGAGTTGACCACTGACCACCAAAATAAGAAGGCACAACTCAACTACCCACCAATGTAATAGATGAACTCCTCCACTGACCACAAATCTAACATTGTAACATAATATAAATAAAAGCCAAATCCAGGAAATGAGCAAAGCCCCTCCCATCCCATTCTAACGAATTACTGGTATGAACGAAAAAAATATCCAAAATATCTATTTTACTCATATGACTACGCCAGCCCAATCCTTTTCTCTTCAACAGTAAGGAAGCTGACAGACTCAGAGAGGCATGGAGGCATCGAGGGCCGGATAGGGACAGCCAAAGGTGCGGATGTGGCCCCAGGGCTGCAGTTTGCCCAGGTCTGCGCCAGACGTAGCAAATCACAGGTCGTCCAGCAAGCATATATATGTACGGTGGTCAAGATAGCGTCACAGTATTAAATCTAAAGACTAAATACAAAAAAGACCATAAAATACCAAAAATTTATCGCTCAGTAGGCTAATTTGGATTAGTACAGGTGTATTTCTAAGAAATGTGTTAAGTTCAATGCTGCCTGACACTCATAGCGGGTGATAAGGCAAATGACTGGTATTGGGTCACTAGAGTTATTTGATGGGTTGTAATGTATGTTTTTAATGTATAATTGTACAAATAAAGAACAATTTGATTTTAAGTAAAAATTTTGAATTAATGAAGTGCCTCAAAAGTACAACAACTTCTTCTTACTAGAGGCTGCCATTTTTCTAAACCATACTGTCAAACTATCAAATGGCTGGTGTCATAACTGATCACATGTGCAGCACCATGGCAGGTGCAGAACAAATTGAAGCAGCTTCCTTGGCTGTAAAGGATAGGAGGGTTTAGGGGTCTCAAACTGGCAGCCTTCCAGCTGTTGCAAAACTACAAGTCCCATGAGGCATTGCAAGCCTGACAGTTACAAGCACGACTCCCACTGGCAGAGGCATGATGGGATTGTAGTTTCGCAACAGCTGGAGGGCCGCCAGTTTGAGACCCCTGGTTTAATTCTACTTTAAGACTGTCAGCAGATCAGCATCTACAAATTCAGCAGTGCCTAAAAATGGAGAGCAACTGAGCATGTGCAGAGCAGGATGAGACAGTGTATTACTGGGTTGTACACAGTATAGACACTTATTTTTAATGTTTTACATAGCTATACCTGCAAAAGGGGTCAGTCTGAAGTGATCTAGCAGGACTTAATTTTCTGAGTAAAGTTACAATTTAATGATTATCCTACAGGAGACAGAACAAGACACATAGGGCTGTGTCTTGGCCCTGCCACCACTCTCTCCTCATTGGCTCACTGGCTGTGATTGCCAATGGCTCCTGTCTCAGCCAATGAGAAGAAAGAGACCCAGAACAGCTGAGGCTCCCGTGTACATCACTGGATCTAGAGGCGGCTTTGGGGGGAGCTGTGGTAAAAAAAAAAAAAAAACCTTCAGCGTTTACAACCACTTTAATCTCCCCAGCAGAGGAGACAGGGGTTCTACCCCTTGCCCACTCTATTGACCACTTGCCGCCCGCCATATACCAAAATGACGACGGCAAAGTAGTCTAGTTATCCTTATCGGACATCATATGATGTGATCAGGATAACTAGCGGACACACCGCAACTCCGATCTAGGTAAAGAGTCTCGGATGGAGACTCTTTACCACATGACCAGCTGTGTCCAATCACAGCTGATCACAGGGTAAACAGGAAAAGCTGTGTATCTGCTTTTCCTCACTCGCGTCTGTCAGACGCGAGTAGAGTAGAGCTAATGGGCTGCTCCTTTGACAGGGGGGTCTGCGCTGATTATCAGTGCAGCCCCCCCAGGATGCCCACCCAGGACCACCAGGGATGCCACCAGGACCACCAGGGATGCCCACCACTTGTGACCACCAGGTATGCCACTCATGGCCTCCAGGGATGCCAATTAGTGCCCACAATTGATGCCAATCAGTGCCCATCACTAACGTCTGCCAGTGCCTGCCAATCAGTGATGCCCATCAGTGCCATCTATCAGTGCCACACATCAGTGTCCATCAGTGCCACACATCAGTGTCCATCAGTGCCACACATCAGTGTCCATCAGTGCCGCACATCAGTGTCCATCCATGCCGCCAATCAGTGCCCAGCAATGTCACTTATCAGTGCCACCTATGCGTGCCCATCAGTTTAGCCTATCAATGCCCATCAGTGCCGCCTATCAGTGCTGCATATTAGTTCTAATCACCAGTGCCCATCAGTGCCACCTCATTGGTGCCCATAATTGCCACCTTATCAGTGCCCGTCAGTGAAGCCTCATCAGTGCCCATTAGTGACGGAGAAAACATACTTATTTACAAAGTTTTGTAACAGAAACAGAAAAAAAAATTGGTCTTTTTTTATTTGTTTAGCACCAAAAGAAAGCTCTATTTTTGGGAACAAAATGCTAAAAATGAGCATGACTGTGCAATTGTCATTCAAATTGTGACAGCGCTGAAAGCTGAAAATTGGCTTGTGCAGGAAGGGGGGAAAGTGAAGTGATTAAAAAATAAAATAAAAAATAGGCTTTAATTTTGGGTAATTTAATTCATTGCATTCATAAACTGAAAAATTGTAATGCAGCTTTGGCCATACTATGATTGAATGTTACATAGTAATAGTTTGGATGATGAAAATATGAAAAAAACATTAATAGGAAGACAAAGTAGAAGTCACACAAGCCAGTTGGTAGGTGAGTGAAGTATACATTCTATTGCTATTATCCCTTTCCTATTTATAATAGAAGGAATTATATAATTGGCAGAATATAAGATGAGTTAGAAAATCGAAAAGTATAATCAAAAACAAGAGTAGAGTTGACAGCATGCCACTTAAGGTAGAAAACCTCATTCTGTAACTCGTATTATCCTGAACCAAGACCACTATCGCAGATTAAATCTTCAGAATGCCACTACCAAATTAACGGTCATCAAATGTGTATACAAAACAAATGCTCAAGTCCAACCACGGCCATCTATAGCAGAATTTTTCTTGAGTGTTTCTCTGGCCAAAAGTTAGTATTAATAATGTAATGTAAAGATAATATTCCTAAAGAAAATATTTCAGCATATCAATTTATTGAATATAATAACCTGTCAGCTTATGTAAAATGTTACCTGGCAACAGAAACTGATTGACATTGCAAAGTAAAAACAATAAGCTAATGCTGTATTGTTATTCATGCACATTAAAGAGAACCAGTCACTACTGAGAATCTGAGATAATGTGAATCTCCGCTGTTATAAAAGTTAAGAATTGCCGCTCAAGGATTTGTTTTTATTACTATTATTATTATTATTATTATTGTATTCTCTCCCTGCCACAGCAGAAGTGCCAAAGAACTGCCAAACAACCTACTGGGATACATTAATGAAAATTCGAATTGACTGCCTTAGCCCTGTAAAGAAGCCAAAAGAGAGTGTAAGTTATCAGCCTTGAGCTCAGGTAGAGGATCTCACATTTTGACATTGGGCTGACATTTTTGCTCTGACAGGAAAATTAGTAAAAGTACTAAGGGCTTTATTTCAGCAGGAACATCAAGGAATGCAGTTCCAGCACCTCCAGTAGTGAAAGCATGTGATGGCAAGGGGTAGGCGGGTGTGCTGGAAGGTTTATTATTGTTGGATGCTGTGAGATCTATTGTTACGGGGGACTATTGGTGCTGGAGAGCTCTATTTTTACTGCCGGCGATCTATTGTTGCTGGGGGGAGGTCTTATGTTGCTGGGGGAAATAGTTGTTGTTGGGAAAGATCTCCTGTTGAGGGAGCGGTCTATGAGATCTGTTGGGGTTCTATTGTTGCTTGGTGGATCTATTGTTACTGGAGGTATCTAGTTGTGGGAGGTCTATTGTTTCTGGGGATCTGTTGTTGCTGTGGAAATCTATTGTAGCTAGGGAGGGATCTTTTGTTGCTGGGGGTCTATTGTTGCTGGCTGCAGGGGATCTATTTTACTGCTTATCTTGTTAACAAATTATATACAAATTACTTATAACCAAAAAATTATACTTGGTTCTGTATTCTGTAAAAGGGGCAGTACTGGGAGGTGGGTAGGTGATGGAATCAAGGGATACTGCTCAGAGATGGATAAGGGGACAAGTGGTGACTCAGAAGGGGGGATTACCTGCACCTATTCTATGAGGAATAAAATAAAAGCCCTGAAAATACAGTATCTCACAAAAGTGAGTACATCCCTCACATTTTTGTATATATTTTATTAAATCTTTTCATTTGACGACACTGAAGAAATGACACTTCGCTACAGTCTAAAGTAGTGAGTGTACAGCACACAGTCATTAATTTCTAAACCGCTGGCAACAAAAGTGAATACACCCCTAAGAGCCCATTCACACAGGGGCGTCTTTGGATCCGACTCCAAATCGCCCCAGGTCGCCCCTAGTTGCCTCAGGTCGTGCTGGCTGAAGAAATCAATGTAAGTTAATGGAGCCGTCCTTATGCACACTACTGCAGTCGCTCCGACTTCAAAAAAGGTCCCTGTACTACTTCAATCCGACTCCTAGGCGACCTGTAACCATTCATTTCAATGGGAGTCGCCTCTCACTGTCTTAATAGGAGCGACTCTCCAGGAAGAAAACATACATTTATCAGGCAAACCTCTCCCTCCCCCCTCCCTCCCACAGAGCTGATTCTTGTTTGATTGGCCACTGGAATGTCTCCTGTCCTGCAGGCAACTTGGAGTTGCCTTGTAAATAGCTCCAGGTCGTGCTGAGTTGCCTCATAAAATCGTGTCTGAGTTGCCTCATAAAATCGCGCTGGAAGTCGTGTTGCCCCAGTGTGAATGGGCTCTTAGTGAAAATGTCCAAATTGGAAAAAAATATTGACACTTTGTGTCAGGAATTGGTAAGACCAGATTGTGTGGACTGCACAGAGAGAACCAAAACGCATGTAAAGTGAATATATAAGCGTTTATTAAGATAGTGATATACAAATACACAAACACCTCCAAAACCAACAGTGACAATAAACCCAAACAGTGACCCACAAATAACTATATACAGAAGATGGGGAATACCGTAATCAAGAACGAGAGCCAGGCCAGGGTCATACACAGAGGATCAGCAGATAAACAAGGGCAGTTCCAGAATCACAAACGTAAGGCAGGCCGGGGTCATACACAGGGAATCAGCAGATGGGGGAAGGTGCAAAGGGATCAGGCTACAGGGCAAGGATGAAAGGGAACAGGAACACAGGAGGGACAGGATCAGGATAGGCTCGGGATCAGGATTAGATGGAGGCTCAGGATCAGATAACAGGATAGTAAGGTCAGGGCGCAAGGAGAGATACCAAGGCAACTAGAGAGTGTGAGTTGCCGGGTATTTATACATATCTCCTGCAATCAGGCTCAGGTGACGCCTGACCGCAGAAGATAATGTCAGCTCAACACTTTCGAAAAAATCCCGCTGGTGGACACCAGTACTACGGCCCATGGATCTGACAGTGCCACCAGCAGGTGAAATCCTTTATTACAAACCCTGGCTGCAAGAAGACACCCACTGGTGGACACCGGTACTGCGATCCATGGGACCAACAGCGCCATCAATGGGTGAACCCTTTCCTAACACTTTGGGCCCAATTTGGACATTTTCACTTAGGGGTGTACTCACTTTTGTTGCCAGCGGTTTAGACATTAATGGCTGTGTGTTGAGTTATTTTGAAGGGCCAGCAAATTTACTGCTATGCAAGCTGTACTACTTTATATTGTAGCAAAGTGTAATTTCTTCAGTGTTGTCACATAAAAAGATACAATAAAATATTTACAAAAATGTGAGGGGTTTATTCACTTTTGTGAGATACTGTACATAACAGCTCCCCCTTAGATGCATTGTTAGTGCAAACTAAACAAGGGTTTAGTTTGCACACATTTGCAAATACATGTGTAGCGGGTGTTTGATTTTAGGGGAGGCATCTGGGTGGTAGTGTAACCCAGATGCATTGATTGTTAGGGAATCTGAGACCCTTTTATGGTTCTTGGAGGACTCTGGTGGTGTGAGGTTCCCTGCGGCCTGCAGGTGGCGCTGTCACCCTGGCTGGAGTTGAACACTCACTGCAAGACTGCTTCCCTTTTTGTCCTTTCCTGGCGCTGGTACAGCAGGGCGGGGAACCCGCTGTGACGCAAAGGGAGAGTAGATAAAAGGGGTGGATGCCCTGACCTTGGGGTTCAGAGTCGGAGGACGCAGCCGCACCCAGGCACCTTAAGCTGGGGTGCTGGCCTTCCGGAGTTCCGGGCCCAAGTGCCCTTGACCTGGCCGGAGCGGGAGATGGAGTCCATCACAGGCACCTTTAGCCTGGGGTGAGGTACTATGGCGGAGGCCTGGAGCTCAGTACCTTCGACTGAGTTCCGCGAGGGTGGAGGAATCCGAGGGGGCCCTAACTCCTTGGGTGCCCGTGTCTGAGACGAGGAGGCCGGTGAGCAGAACTTCTACGGAGAGTCCAGCGCAGCATTGCTAGTGACGGAGAGGCCTCCGGTAACTGTCTTGGACGGATGTCCTTCCCCTGATAGGGCTACAATAGCGAAGGTAATTCATGTTCTGTTCAATATAGTCAGTGGCAATGACTATTCGCCACTGGTGACACTACAGTGGTTAGCTCTATCTAGAAGAATTGTGCCTTGGCCTACTCCCCACAAATACTGAAGTGGTATATGGGTCTCAACCTGTCTGTGCTGTATGACTATTTATTGAGGAGAATAAATACGAGTTGGACCCTTTCAGTGTGTGGAACTCTGGTTACTAGGAGCAAAAGGGAGTCAATCCGAGGAGAGGATTCGACTCTGGGACACATACACAAAACCCGATAGTTCTGGCCTTCACCTACACTCGTTGGAGGACATGGGCCGTGGTGTATCTCATCCCTCCCCCCAGTGTTAACCCCTAGACGAGACAGACAAGCCGTGAATGAGAAGGGGTGAGAGGGATAAGGTCGCTACACGTGGGGGCTCGTCCGGGATGTGTATGGTGTCTGAATTTGAACTTTGCTGCCCGGAGGAGTTCCGAGTAGGTCGGCCATATTGGCCAACGTGCCACGAGGCAAACCATAGCTGCGCAGTTCGTGGGCGGGGAGAAGGAAAAGCCCGCGAACAAATGCAGAGTGTGGGAGGAGTCTGGCCATGTGGAAGGACACACGTGGAGATTCCGGCGCGAAGGGGTCAGCGCGCCTTGGAGCAGCAAACAGTCAGGATGACTTCAAGTACCCCATGGATTTCTGCTTCTTCTGTCACCGAGATGACTTCGTTTGCTGCCCAGATTACGGATACAGGAATAAGACTAAGGCCCTGGGGGCGGTTGGCTCTGTATACCTGCAGAGACATAGAGGCCCTCGGTGTGATCTGTCCCGGCTGTTCGGGACTGGTGGTCCAGTTGAAGCCGTTCGGGCGATGTGAGGTCTGCAAAGAGTTCCTCTTCAAGGTGGAGCCATCCACAGAAAGGCCTTGCGCCTTCCACCTTAACTACCTCACAGGGACTGCCACTCCAGAGGGAGAGATCGATGCCTGTACGTTTCCTGTGCGCGCTGACCAGGGCGACGTGACAGCCCAAGCGGAGATGAAGAGAGAGAAATCCGAGGATGCTGCCTCGGTCACCACAAGCTCCCTGCTCCCACCGCTGAAGAGGAAAGTTAGCCTGGTGATGGCATCCTGTGGTCGCGGAAGAGCTTCACCCCGTCGCTTGCCTGGCCTGGATGGATCCGGAAGGAAGAGTCCTGGACGTCCGTGTTCTTCAAAAGGCCCAGGTGAGCCAGGGGTCAGGACTGTGTGTGTGGTTGGAGGTGTAGGGAGCCCAGAGTCGGTGGAGCCCATCGAGGGGGGTGATTCCGTGTATACGGGGAATTGCCTGCCCGCAGAGTGTTATGACACCTCCGACCTAGAGTCGCTATCAGATGCCGGTGATGATGGGGAGATAGATGAGATCTTCCACAAGAAGGGATGGGACAAGATGAAGCTACCCGCGTCCCGTGTCTTAAGGGACTCACCTATGTCCATTGGGGATAGTGCACCCCGGGTGGAGGCTTCGGAGCCTAGGGCGGAATCTGGTTCCCTCTCCGTGATCCCACTTCTTGAACCATCAAGTGTTTCACCTGCTCCTGTTGCGGGAGTGCAACGGGCATCACTGCGGGCTCCTAGGCCCAAATCTACAGAGGTGGTGACTGTACCTCGCCATCCGGAGTCCATTGTTCTACCTGGAGTGGGAGACCGTGCCACAATGCCATCTCTGGCTAGGCTGCAGCGTCTCTTTTGCCAGAAAGTTGCCCGAGAATATGGGTGGGAATACCCGTATCTACCCCGGGAATTGCTCTACGAGGTAAAAGTTTTTCGGCAGCGGTGGTACAATGATTTTGTCTGGACTAAGCTGAAAGTACCTCATGCACGCCGATACCTCTCATGCTCACCTACAGTCACCAGAAAGTTCAAGGACTGTAAGGCAGTGTAGATGGTGGGAAGGCACATCCATGCGGACAAGGTGGTAATTTGTCGAAAGGATGGGGGGAACATTGAGTACCATGTGGAGGCTTTTGACCAGCACTTAAGGCCTTTGTTTTTGCCAGATCCCAAGTTCTATTTGTAGGAGAAAGAGACTCCTTTCCATTTTTTTCTTGTTGCTACCAGAGACAGAGACTGTGCTCTAATTTTTCTTTTGGGATGTTTTACTCTTTGGAGAAATGGGAGCTGTTGTTATTTTTGTTCTTCCTCCTTCTCCTCCCATCAAGAGAAAAGGAATTCATGACTTTGGGGTTTAGCCAGCATAGGGTCACAGCACAGAGAAGCTGAAGTTCATCTGGATCTGACAAGTGCCTTTACCGCGGCATTGCCACCAGGTGGTGGTGTTGCGCAACGATTGCTTGCTTCACACTCTGCACTACATTATTGGAGAGAATGGGTTTCTCTACGGATAGACCCATTCCTTCCAAGAAAAATACATACATTATGCTAGGATGTGTGTTTCTTTGTTTTTTTTCCCCTCTGCAGGAGATTTCATCTATCAAGGCTGCTGAGAATGGGGTGGTCCTTAGATAGTGAGGGGGGAATGTCAATGTGTAAAGTTATTTAAAGTTTTTTTTTATATACGAAGTTCATTGTTTTATATTCCTGTTTCCCTTTCCCATTTTAGGTCCTGGCACAATTCATGACTAAATTGTTTGTCAGGGTCACCTGTGGCCAGGTGACAGATGCACACCGTAGGGGGACAGGAGTGCACCGCGAGGTAGTGAACCCTATGGCTGGCTTCTGTGGATAGGAAACTGGGTGGTTGTGGAAAGCGGGACCAGAGGAGCACAACCGGGATCCCAACGGAAGCGAGAGCCAAGATTCCCCAGGGCGCAGAGTCTAAGACCCAGCTGGTCTTCTCCAGGGCCTCTAGTGGTGAGGATGTTACGCTGCAGGCTGGGACCAGGTCGCGGCCCCTGGAGTTTCCTAGCTCACGCCCCGTAGGATAAGGGGAAGCAGCAGCACACGATAGAGAGAACCGAATAACAAGCCGAAGGTCAGGGGCCACAAGCAGACAAGGATAACAAAGAACGAGCCGAAGGTCAAGGGTCACGAGCAGACAGGGATGGTCGGGGACAAGCCAATAACGTAACAGAGAGACAGACGTAGCACACGGCAGGCAGGAACCCAAACACACAATGCCTAACAAACACGTTGATCAGCAAAGCAGGCTTGCAGTGCACAGGTTAATATAGTGTTCAGTGATAGGGCCTGGGGTGGAGTCAGGCTGGGAGGAGATTATAAAGGAAGCCAGGTGAAGGAGGTCTGGTCTCTAGATGAACACATGAGGAGGAAGGTAAGATGGCAGACAGACATAAATGCATATCCATGACAGTACCCTCCCTCTTACGAGGCCTCCCCCTTCCCCGCCTGGGCCCAGGTTTAGAGGGAAACTTCAGATGAAACTCCTTTAACAGACGAGGTGCAAAGACCTCAGATGCAGTGATCCAAGACCTCTCCTCAGGACCAAACCCTTTCCAATGAACGAGGTACTGAAGAACGCCTTTACAGAGTCGGGAGTCCAGAATTTGACTGATCTCGTACTCCTGATTATCCTCCGAGACAGGCGCCACGGTAGGAAGAGGACGAGAGAATTTATTGAGGACTAAAGGCTTTAGAAGAGCAACATGAAAGGAGTTAGTGATTTTAAGGCTCTTAGGAATCTGGAGTTTGAAACAAACCGGATTCAGTTTAGCAGTTACCGTGTATGGACCGATGAATCGTGGAGCAAACTTCAGAGAAGGAACTCGGAGCTTGATGTTCCTGGTAGAGAGCCAGACTTTGTCCCCTGGCTGAAGAGAAGGCGGTTTACGCCTGCGGCGGTCGGCAAAGCCTTTGAATTTTTCAGCAGCTGCCCGGAGGGAATCATGAACGTGACCCCAAACGGAATTGAGAGACTCCTGAACCGAAGCCAAAGCTGGAATGTCTGGAGAACAGATCATAGGAAGAGGAAGTTGAGGGTGTTTTCCATAAACTGTGAAAAAGGGTGTCTTCTGCGAACTGGTATTCACATGATTGTTATGGGAGAATTCTGCCCACGGGAGTAGAGAGGACCAATCGTCATGGTGAGAAGACACAAAGGTGCGAAGAAAGACCTCTAACTCCTGATTAACCCTCTCAGTCTGTCCATTGGATTGGGGATGGTAAGAAGAAGAAAAATCCAAGACAATATTGAGGGATTTGCAAAAGGCTCTCCAAAAACGAGACGTGAATTGGACTCCCCTGTCGGAAACAATATGAGAAGGGACCCCATGTAGGCGGAGAATTTCTCGAATGAAAATGGGAACCAAGGCAGGGGCAGAAGGAAGACCAGGAAGAGGAACAAAATGAGCCATCTTGGAGAATCGATCGATTACCACCCAAATGACTGTATTATTCTCAGACAGTGGGAGATCGGTGATAAAATCCATGGCAATATGGGCCCAGGGTTCCTTAGGAATAGGCAAGGGCATGAGGAGACCAGCAGGAGCTTGTGTGGAGGATTTGGACTGAGCACAGACATGACAAGCTTTAACGTAGTCTTTGACGTCTGAGCGGAGATTAGGCCACCAGTAGTGACGACTGATGAGTAGGAAGGATCGGAGGAATCCAGAATGCCCTGCCACCTTGGAATCATGTCCCCAACGAAGGATCTTAGCTCTTAGCTCAGTGGGGACAAAGGTCTTACCAGGCGGAATTTTAGACTTCAGGGTGGTAGAGTGGGCAACAATGCATGAGGTGGGAATGATCGGCTCAGGTTCAGGGGCGGACTCCTCGTCCAAAGTGTCAAATGACCTAGAGAGCGCATCAGCCCGACCGTTGCAGGAACCAGGTTTGTAGGTAATCGTGAAATTAAAACGGGCAAAGAAGAGACTCCACCTGGCCTGTCTAGGATTCAGACGTTTAGCATTCTGTAGATACTGTAAATTCTTGTGATCGGTAAAGATCGTTATGGAGTGAGGGGAACCCTCCAAGAGATGACGCCACTCCTCTAACGCCAATTTAATTGCGAGAAGTTCCCGATCACCGATGGCATAATTCCTCTCTGCCTGAGAATTTTTTTTGGAGAAGAACGCACATGGTTGGCGTCTCTTCTCAAAGATTTGAAGAAGCACAGCTCCCACCCCCATTGAGGAAGCGTCCACTTCAATAAAAAATGCATTCCCAGGATTTGGTCTCCTCAAGAGGGGGCCAGAAACAAAGGCCTGTTTCAGGTTGTGAAATGCAGAGACAGCTTCGGGAGGCCAGTCTCTGGCATTCACACCCTTCTTGGTCAAAGCGATAATAGGCGCGGCAATGGAAGAGTAATTCCTTATGAACTGCCTATAATAATTAGTGAAGCCAAGAAAGCGCTGTGTGGCCTTGAGGCTAGCAGGAAGAGGCCAGTTGGTGATAGCCAAGACCTTCCCAGGGTCCATACGAAGCCCCGAACATGAGACAAAGCACCCCAAAAACAGGACCTCAGAACATTCAAAGGAACATTTCTCCAGCTTGGCATAGAGATTGTTCTCTCTAAGACGTTGAAGTACAGTGCGGACATGGTTTCTGTGGACGAGCAGATTTTCAGAAAAGATCAGAATGTCATCCAGATAGATGACAACAAACTGGTACAGCAGATCTCTGAAGATTTCATTGACAAAGTTTTGAAACACGGCTGGAGCATTACACAGACCAAAAGGCATCACCAGATATTCGTAATGCCCGTCTCTAGTGTTAAATGCAGTCTTCCATTCGTCACCCTCCCGTATTCGAATGAGATTGTACGCGCCTCTGAGATCCAACTTGGTGAAAATGGAGGCACCCTTCAACCTATCGAATAGCTCAGATATTAAGGGTAAGGGGTATCGATTTTTAATAGTAACCGCATTTAAACCCCGATAATCGATGCAGGGTCTTAAGGTACCATCCTTTTTGGCAACAAAAAAGAACCCTGCCCCTGCAGGCGATGAGGATTTCCGGATGAACCCTCTCTCCAGATTCTCTGCTACATACTCCGACATGGCCTGGGTCTCTGGGATGGACAGAGGGTAGGTACGACCCCTGGGTAGAGTTGCTCCGGGGACAAGATCAATAGCACAGTCAAAAGACCTGTGGGGAGGAAGCACCTCAGCTGATTTTTTACAGAACACATCCCGGTAATCGCTGTATGCGGCGGGAAGATCAGAAGAAACAGAAGTGGCAGCAACCGGAAGACTCTCCTTGGGGGTCACCTTGAGAAGACACGACGAGAAACATGAGGAACCCCAGGCCAGGATCTGCCCAGAGACCCAGTCCACATGTGGAGAGTGGAGCTGTAGCCAAGGGAGGCCCAATACAACTGGGGTAGAGGCCTTGGGTAGAATAAGAAAGGATATCCACTCCTGGTGGAGAATCCCTACCGACATCCTAATGGGTAGCGTCTGGAAGCGAATAGGGCCCCCTGGGAGAACAGTGCCATCAATTGCCGAGACTACCAATGGGGTAGTGAGAGGTGAAAGGGTAAGCTTCATAGAAGAAGCAGTTCTCCAATCCATGAAATTGCCGGCAGCCCCGGAATCCAGGTATGCAAGGGTTGACTGAGGAGAAGTGCCTACATGAAGGGACACCGGCAAGAGCAGGCGAGAAGGTGATGTTTCTGGGTCCAATACTCCACCTTCCAAATGTATTAGACCCGAGCGTTTCCCGGACGAAGCGAGCAGGAGTCACGAAAATGACCCTTGCCCCCACAATAGAGGCACAAGCCCAGAGTTCTGCGCCTAGCACGTTCTTCGGGGGTTAGTCTGGTCCGGCCCAGCTGCATAGGTTCTTCAGCAGGTAGAGGATGCTCCACGGAATGAAGGGAGGGGAGCTCAGACTGGCTAGGACCCAGAGAGTGCTGGCGTCTTTTTTCTAAGGACCTCTCTTGAAAACGAATGTCGATCTGGTTGCATAATGAAATTACATCGTCCAGACCGACGGGAATGGCTCTTCCCGCTAATTCGTCTTTCACTCGGTCAGAGAGGCCATGTAAAAAGGTAGCGACCAGGGCCTCATTATTCCAGCTCAATTCAGCTGTGTGGATACGGAACTGAAGAGCATATTGCCCCACTGAACTAGATTCTTGGCGAAGACGTAAGACAGCACTAGCCGCTGAAGAAGCCCGAGCCGGCTCTTCGAAGATATTACGAAAGAGCTTCAAGAATTCGGACAGACTGGAAACCACCGGATCGTTCCTCTCCCACAGGGGGGCAGCCCAGGCCAAAGCTTCACCGGAGAGGAGGGAAATGATATAGGCTACCTTAGCCCGGTCAGATAGGAAGCTTTGAGGCTGAAGCTCAAAATGAATAGTGCATTGGCTGAGAAACCCCCTGCAGGCCTTGGAGTCCCCAGAGAAACGGAACGGAGCTGGCAATCTTAGTGAGTGTGAGGCTGCGACTGGTGCGATAGGTACAGCCGCTGGTTGTACTTGGGGTTGCGGATTCGGGGTTCCCAAGGAGACCTGAAGCTGCTCGAATCGAGAAGCCAGATCCTGGAGGAATCGCATCACCTGGGTCTGATTTGATTCCTGGGTCTCAAGTCTGCGAACTATGCCCTGCAATGGATCATCCGCGGGAAGCGGGATGTCAGCCGGGTTCATGGCTGATCAAACTGTCAGGGTCACCTGTGGCCAGGTGACAGATGCACACCGTAGGGGGACAGGAGTGCACCGCGAGGTAGTGAACCCTATGGCTGGCTTCTGTGGATAGGAAACTGGGTGGTTGTGGAAAGCGGGACCAGAGGAGCACAACCGGGATCCCAACGGAAGCGAGAGCCAAGATTCCCCAGGGCGCGGAGTCTAAGACCCAGCTGGTCTTCTCCAGGGCCTCTAGTGGTGAGGATGTTACGCTGCAGGCTGGGACCAGGTCGCGGCCCCTGGAGTTTCCTAGCTCACGCCCCGTAGGATAAGGGGAAGCAGCAGCACACGATAGAGAGAACCGAATAACAAGCCGAAGGTCAGGGGCCACAAGCAGACAAGGATAACGAAGAACGAGCCGAAGGTCAAGGGTCACGAGCAGACAGGGATGGTCGGGGACAAGCCAATAACGTAACAGAGAGACAGACGTAGCACACGGCAGGCAGGAACCCAAACACACAATGCCTAACAAACACGTTGATCAGCAAAGCAGGCTTGCAGTGCACAGGTTAATATAGTGTTCAGTGATAGGGCCTGGGGTGGAGTCAGGCTGGGAGGAGATTATAAAGGAAGCCAGGTGAAGGAGGTCTGGTCTCTAGATGAACACATGAGGAGGAAGGTAAGATGGCAGACAGACATAAATGCATATCCATGACATTGTTGAGTTTGGTTTTAATGTGTAGTTTGGTCTCTGGGTCGAACTTATGTCACCACTCCTTGGGAGATATGGGTTTGCAAAAGACACTGGGGACCAGTGTCCAATTACCAGGGGGAGAGTGTAGCGGGTGTTTGATTTTAGGGGAGGCGTCTGGGTGGTAGTATAACCCAGATGCATTGATTGTTAGGGAATCTGAGACCCTTTTATGGTTCTTGGAGGACTCTGGTGGTGTGAGGTTCCCTGCGGCCTGCAGGTGGCGCTGTCGCCCTGGCTGGAGTTGAACAGTCACTGCAAGACTGCTTCCCCTTTTGTCCTTTCCTGGTGCTGGTACAGCGGGGCGGGGAACCCGCTGTGACGCAAAGGGAGAGGAGATAAAAGGGGCGGACGCCCTGACCTTGGGGTTCAGAGTCGGAGGACGCAGCCGCACCCAGGCACCTTCAGCTGGGGTGCTGGCGTTCCGGAGTTCCGGGCCCAGGTGCCCTTGACCTGGCCGGAGCGGGAGATGGAGTTCATCTCAGGCACCTTTAGCCTGGGGTGAGGTACTATGGCGGAGGCCTGGAGCTCAGTACCTTCGACTGAGTTCCTCGAGGGTGGAGGAATCCGAGGGGGCCCTAACTCCTTGGGTGCTCGTGTCTGAGATGAGGAGGCCGGTGAGCGGAACTTCTCCGGAGAGTCCAGCGCAGCATTGCTGGTGATGGAGAGGCCTCCGGTAACTGTCTTGGACGGATGTCCTTCCCCTGATAGGGGCTACGATAGCGAAGGTAATTCATGTTCTGTTCAATATAGTCAGTGGCAATGACTATTCGCCACTGGTGACACTACAGTGGTTAGCTCTATCTAGAAGAATTGTGCCTTGGCCTACTCCCCACAAATACTGAAGTGGTATATGGGTCTCAACCTGTCTGTGCTGTATGACTATTGAGGAGAATAAATACGAGTTGGACCCTTTCAGTGTGTGGAACTCTGGTTACTAGGAGCAAAAGGGAGTCAATCCGAGGAGAGGATTCGACTCTGGGACACATACACAAAACCAGATAGTTCTGGCCTTCACCTACACTCGTTGGAGGTCATGGGCCGTGGTGTATCTCATCCCTCCCCCCAGTGTTAACTCCTAGACGAGACAGACAAGCTGTGAATGAGAAGGGGTGAGAGGGGTGAGGTCGCTACACATGCATAAGTTGCAGAGGCCTCGACAAGGCACACCAGTATTATCTGCAGTCCTAACGCTATACGTTTTGAGAGCCTCCATAGTAGGAGCTATCCATTAGTATATACAGTATATATTAATGGATAGATTGAGGGCAGGTTTGCCTAGAGGGAGCCCACTCCTCCTTATCCATTACTATATATGTGCTTCTACTATGGAGGCTCTAAAAATTTATAGAGTTAGGACTGCAGATAATACTGGGGTGCCTTGAGTTGTCGCGGCCTCATTAGCTTACGCATGTATTTGCAAATGTGTGCAAACTAAACCCCTGTTTTTAACGTGAACTGTTGGACAGAACAATTTTGGTTTGCTGCCTGCTGGTTGGTAAGTTGAGCTGGCAATTTTTATTTGTTTTTGTCTGACATGCGTAACCCTTCCATGTGCTCCTTGCTGTTAAAATGATTGTTAAGCCACTGTGTGATATTGCTACAATCTTCTCTGTTTATGTTAAATTATTTGACCAGTGTATGTGTATTTTTAAAAATAAGCCGCTGTATATCCTATTTTATAGCGCCGCTCTGCGCTCACGTGACTGCCCACCGCTCTCCTCTCCAGGCCTGATAACTTCAGCGGGAGAGGCTGAGAATCACCCGCTGACGTCAGCCAGGAGGAGGAGAGGAGAAGAGGAGAGAGGTGGGTGATCACGTGAGTGCCGAGTGGTGCAATGAAATAGGATATACAGCGGCTTATTTTATAAAATACAAATAATACAGCGGCTTATTTTATAAAATACACATACACTGGGGCACATCATTTAATATAACAGAGGAGATTTTAGCAATAAGACTCAGAAATGATAGCAGCAGGAGGGGAGGGCCAGGGAGCAGATCGGAGCTGACAGGCGGGGGGTGGGAGAGGACAGAGGAGAGCTGCGGATGAAAGAGGCACATAAACTGACTACGTTGTCAGGGCTCAGCAGCCATGATAAACCGTGGTCAGTTAACAGAGGGGAGGGCAGAACCAGATAGGATCAACCAGGTATTTCAGGTAATGCAGGGGGTCAAATGACAACAGCACAAGCATTAAAACATGCTTTAACCAGTTCCCTACCAAGCCATAGTAATATGACGTCGGCAGGAACCTTGTCTCCCTCCGGGTGGACGTCATATGACGTCCTGGGCTTCCCGGGCGCTAGGGGGCGCGCGCGCCGCCGGCATCGCTCGGGACCCGGTGCGCGATGTCCGCTGGGCACCCGTGATTGCCCGTGATCACGGCAGGAGTGTGGATCTGTGTGTGTAAACACACAGATCCACCTCCTGTCAGAGGTGAGGAGGCCGATGTGTGTTCCCAGTACAGAGGAACACAGATCAGTCTCCTCCCCTTGTGAGTCCCCTCCCCCTACAGTTAGAATCACTCACTAGGGAACATATTTAACCCCGTCAGCGCCCCCTAGTGTTAACCCCTTTCCTGTCAGTCACATTTACACAGTAATCAGTGCAGTTTTATAGCACTAATCGCTGTATAAATGTGAATGGTCCCAAAAATGTGTCAAAAGTGTCCGATATGTCACGGTCACAATAAAAATCGCAGATCGACGCCATTACTAGTAAAAAAATAAATAAAAGTGCAATAAAACTATCCCCTATTTTGTAGACACTATAATGTTTGCGCAAACCAATCAATATACACTTATTGTGATTTTTTATTACCAAAAATATGTAGAAGAATATATATCGCCCTAAACTGAGGAAAATTTTTTTTTTTTTTTTTTTTTTTTAAATGTGATATTTATTAAATCAAAAAGTAAAAAATATTGTGTTTTGTTTCAAAATTGTCACTCTTCTTTTGTTTATAGCGCAAAAAATAAAAACCGCAGAGATGATCAAATACCACCAAGCAAAATCTCTATTTGTGGAAAAAAACCCATAAAGATTTCATTTGGGTACAGTGTTGCATGACCGCGCAATTGTCATTCAAAGTGCGACAGCGCTGAAAACTAAAAATTGGTCTGGGCAGGAAGGGGGTGAAAATGCCCTGTATTGAAGTGGTTAAAAGAACAGGATTAAAAGATTTAAGCCCCGTACACACGATCGGTTTGACTGATGAAAACCGTCCGATGGATGGTTTTCATCAGACCAACCGATCGTGTATGGTACCCATCGGTCTTTTTTCCATCGGTTGTAAAAAATAGAACTTGTTTTAAAATTTTCCGATGGATAAAAAACCGATGGGAATTTCCGATCGTCTATGGGCAAGTCCATCGGTTAAAAAACCCACGCATGCTTAGAATCAAGTCGACGCATGCTCAGAAGCATTAAACTTAATTTTTCTCGGCTCATCGGAGTGTTTTACGTTACCGCGTTTGGAACGGTCGGTTTTTTGACTGATGGTGTGTGGCCAAGACTGATGAAAAACAGTTTCATCCGATTTCCGATGGACAAATCCATCGGACGAAAATCCATAGGTTATCCGATCGTGTGTACGGGGCTTTAGGGTTACAACCACTTTAAGCCCAGTTATAGGTTGGTGCAGTTGCCGTTTGTTTGTACAGATGTAAAATACAATCTGATGACAAATGACAATGACAAAGGGCTAAGTAGTTGCTTCATCAGGAACAACATAACTACCAAAAAAAAAGAAGAATTTTTACATTAGTTTCAGCTATCTAATTCGTTTTAAGAGAAGATTAAAGGGTGAGTGTGAGAATGAAGTAAAAGGTTGGGTCAAACATTAGAATAAAGCCCCGTATACACGGTCAGACTTTTGGCCAACAAACTTCATTTGGAGCAAGTTGGACCGACAATCTGACCGTGTGTACGCTCCATCGGACAAACTTTTTTTGTTTTTTTTTTGTTTTCATCGGACAAATGTTGGGTCTACAAACGGACAAACTTTTGGCCAACAAAAGTCAGATGGAGCAAAGTCCGACCGTGTATACAGAAAACCAATCGGACTTTTGTCCTATGGACAAAACAAATAATGTTACAATCAACCAACAATAGCAGAAGTTGACCAAAGGGTGGCGGTAAAGAGCAGAAAAGAGCAGAAAAACCATGTGATGTTGGAAAAAGTTTTAGGAAAATTTGCAGAAAAGTCAGAGCGTGTGTATGCTATGGGTGTTCCCGACCAACTATGTTCGGAAAAAAAAACATGGAAAGGTCCGATGGAAGTCCGACCGTGTGTACGGGGCTTTAGGATGAGCAAGCCATTTATTCCAAGACTTTAGACATTTAAGCCTCGTACACATGGCCGAGAATCTCGTCGTTAAAAACATGTCGTTTTTTTCGACGAGATCCTTGGACAAGAAACTTGTCCCGGCCGACTGTACACACGCTCATTTCAAAGAACCTGCGGTTCTTTGAATGGAGCGTACGCGGTGACATCATCGAATACGACGAGCATGCGCTCGTCACATTCGATGCCGTCGCCGCCATCTTGGTTCACCCTACCTATGCCTAGGAAGCTACCGCGCATGCGTCAAAGTCATTTTGAGCATGCGCGGGCTTCCCAGCGAACAGGTAAGTGTACACACACACAATTTTCTCGTTGAGAAACAGGCTGACGAGAATCTCGACGAGAAAATAAAGAGCAGGTTCTCTATTTTCTCGTCGAGATTCTTGTCGCTTTTCTTGACGAGAAACCATACACACGAACGAATTTCTCGGCAAGAAATCTCTGCCAGCAAGTTTCTTGCTGGTTCTTGCCGAGAAACTCGGTCGTTTGTACGAGGCTTCAGTGTAACAATCTTTCTTAATAGTGAACAATTTTTTCCTGTACGCACTGAAAATTTACATCCCTAAAAACATCCGAAAATCCTGGAGGAGAGGAAGAATTCCATTTACGTGTAATATTTATTTTGGCCGCAAACAGAATATGAATAATAATTGTTCTATATACAGTATAGTGGAAATAACATTCACATCGATATAGAGGACCCAACCAGAAGTTTGGTGATCCAGGAAGAGCAGCTTTCAATAGTACAAAATGTCATTGGCTAACCATTTGAAGAAGTATTTTTATGGCGAATGTTTCTTTGGTGTATTTAAATAAATTAAACCAAAAAAAAAGGTGAAAAAGAGGCAAGTTTAATACTACCTTAAAGGGATTGTAAAGAATTATTGTTTTTTTTTTAAATAACAAACATGTTATACTTACCTCCACTGTGCAGCTTGTTTTGCACAGAGTGGCCCCGATCCACGTCTTCTGGGGTCCCTCGGCAGCTGTCTCGGCTCCTCCCTGCAATCACTCACCACCTATATGCGAGCAAGCTCGCATGGTGGTGAGTGATTGCGGGTGCACTCCAGTGATACAGCCAACGGCTATTGCCGCTCACTGTATCACTCGGCCCCGTCACCCCGGTGCGCTGCGTCATTGGATGTGATTGACAGCAGCGCCAGCCAATGGCTGCGCTGCTTTCAATCCATCCACTGTAGCCAATCTGCCAGGCTGAAAGGCGAGGAGGATGACGGGGCGAGCGTGGGACTTTAGAGGGATCAGGTAAGTAAAACGGGGGCTCGAGGGGGGGGCGGTATTGTCGGATGTTTTTTCACCTTCATGTATAGGATGCATGAAGGTGAAAAAACATTTACCTTTACAACCCCTTTAATTTTACTGTGGCTGCTGAAGCTTTATTACTCAAGCAGCACTTACAGCAATTTTAGTTGCCCAGTGAGTTAAGTCTTACTTTACTGTTTCCAAGGAGGAACATTCAGTAATGTGCATTGTCATATTGCAGCACCCTGGGGTGTCACCTGGATCATGGGACCCAGCTTGCCCTGGATCGGCATCATGAATTATCATGGTTCGTGAGAGCCGGCTGCTGGCACAATAAGAATCAATGATGCTGTAGAGCCAGGACGCATGGCAACATTCATTGCTATGGTGATGGTGACCGGCTTACCCACACCATGGCAAAGTATGACTTTGATCCAGGGCAGGTAGCATCCAGGTCAGGGGCGGATCCAGGGGGGGGCAACAGGGCAATTGCCCCCCGAGACCATCTGTCACACTCACTTGCTTGCTCTGTTTTTTTTTTTTTTGCGCCTGATCTCCCAAATTTTGCGGACCTGGTACCGGACGGTCGTAGGTCCCATGGACCCCAACCTTGGCACACATGTAGCCCCATGTCTCCTCTATAAGTGTGCAAAGATTGGTGTCTGGGAGACCTACAGCCAGGGAGAACCGATTTTTCAAAGCCGGGCAATCCTTCCATAGACTCCCAAGTTAAACATCAGTCTAATCATGGGCACAGTGAGGCATGGGCACAGTGAGGCATGCAGATGGACACCCTAGGCTAATACTCGAGTCAATACGTTTTCCCAGTTTTTTGGGGTAAAATTAGGTGCCTCGGCTTATATTCGGGTCGGCTTATACTCGAGTATATACAGTACTTGTTCTGCGGCTGCCGCTGCCTCTCTGAGTCTCTCTCTCAGTTTCTCACATCAGCCGATCAGCGGCGCCGAGAGAGAGACTCGTCTAATGTAGTTACGCGGCGCACTGACACGATACCAGGAGCGGAGGAGGAGGTGGGTGGAGCCTCTTCCCTGCACTCGTTGCTAACGCCTGGGCCGCATGGCGTCTAGCAATGTCTAGCGGGCGGCTACGCTTGCGGCGCGGTTTGTGGGCGGGCAGCGCAGTTCGTGGGCAGACTGTGCTGCTCAGTGTGTTGGCAGCGCAGGTGAGAGTGAGAGAGCAGGCTCAGTGTGGCAGCTGGCCAATCAGCTAGCCGGGAGCGAGGGAGCAGAGAGATGAGATCATCTCTCACCGCCCGTGCCTGCCCTGCATTCCTGCAGTGACTTCCGCCCTCACTGTGCAGGCAGCAGAGAGATTACATTATCTCTCTGCTGCCTGACTCTGGGAGTCTGGGACACAGCAAGAGACAACCAAAACTACACCTTAGCAGGCAAGTTAGTGACAATCAATCCACAAGGTGTGGCAGGCGACGTGGCAAGTGACAATCCGCAAATTGTGTCAGGTGACGTGGCAAATGACAATCTGCATCTGGTGGCAGGCAAGTGACAATCAGCAAGGTGTGGCAGGTGACGTGGCAAGTGACAATCCGCAAGGTGTGGCAGGTGATGTGGCAAGTGACAATCCACAAGGTGTGGCAATTGACAATCCACAAGATGTGGAAGGTGACGTGGCATGTGACAATCCCCAACGTGTGGCAAGTGACACGCTCAGGGCTCCCACTAATTGCAGGCGACGGTGGCAAGTGACACACTTGGGGCTCCCACTGATTCTGCATTGAACTATTTCATTTTATATTGCAATGTAATAATAGAAATAATGCGCTTCAATCATCCTGACACCATAACAACCATGGTGCCGGGATGATTGAAGCGCCGACACCAGCCATTTCCCCGATAAATTTCCCACAAAAAAAACATTTTTTGGCAGTGCCCCTCCCGAGAAAAGATTCTGGATCCGCCCCTGATCCAGGTAGGGTTTCCACCTGTCCAGAATTCACCCGGACAGTTCTTTAGACTGGATTATGGCTTCCCAGCAGAGTTGCTGGCTGCAGTTGTCTGAGCTTTGAGTGTCTGTTTATGTTACACTCTTTCACACTGCCCAAAGCCAGCACTAACACCCCCCCCCCCCCTCCCACCCAAAACACCCCTACCCTTCTGTGTCTGCCCACACTCCAATCCTCAGTGCTGTGCTTCAGAAAAGGAAAGTTGGGGCCAGAAATTTGAAGTCCAGCAGCCTCAGATACATCTGGATGAGAGGTGCTGACTGCCAAGAGGTAAGAGAGCTCACCATCCATCCCTGTCTGTGATTGAAGTCTCCCCCTTCTCTCTCCTGCCTCTGAGTAAGTACACTGAGGCCCCTTTCACACTGGGGCGGGAGGTGCGTCGGCAGTAAAGCGCCGCTATTTTTAGCGGCGCTTTATCGTCGGATTTGCGGCGCTATTCTGCCGCTAGCGGTGCAGTTTTACCCCCCGCTATCGGCCGAGAGAGGGTTAAAAACCACCGCAGAGGCGCTTTGCTGGCGGTATAGCCACAGTGTCCCATTGATTTCAATGGACAGGAGCGGTGGAGGAGCGGTATACACACCGCTCCTTCACCGCTCCAAATATGCTGCTAGCAGGGCTTTTTTTACCGTCCTGCTAGCGCACCGCTCCAGTGTGAAAGCCATCTGGGCTTTCACACTGGAGACACAGCAATGGCTGTTTCAGGTCGGTTTGCAGGCGCTATTTTTAGCGCAATAGTGCCTGTAAAACGACCCATTGTGAAAGGGGTCTAAGGCAAATCAGGCTTCTCAGAACACCCCTTACGTCACAATTCCCCTTTACACCAGAGGCCACAGTGTTCCCCATTCAGAGTCTTCTTCGTACATCAGAGTTCTCAGTGTTGCCCATTAAATCAGGGTTTGTAGTACATCTCTTATGTTAGAGTCCCCAGAGTTCTCCCTTACATTAGAGTCTTCAGAGTCCCCCCCTTACAGGGAAAGGGAACTCTGCGAGTTCAGATGTAAAAGTGTTCGAGTTTGACTTAAAGAAAAGGTGGCAACCCTAGCCCCCCCCTCTGTATTTGCACCCCCTCCTCTTTATTTGCCCCCTACCTCTAATTGCCCCCCTATCTCTGTAATTGCCCCATCCTCTGTATTTGCACCTCCTCCTCTGTAATTACCCCCTCTTTATTTGCACCCCACAATCTCTGTAATTGTCCCCCCTCCTCTGTAATTGCCCCCCAATCTCTGTAATTGTCCCATCTCCTCTGTAATTGCCCCCTCCTCTAATTACCCCCCTCCTCTGTATTTGCAGCCCCTCCTCTGTATTTGCACCCCCCTCCTCTGTAATTGCCCCCAATCTCTGTAATTGTCCCCCCCTCTGTAATTGCCCCCCATGCCCGCCGCTCCGAACCCCCTGCTGTCCGGGCCCCCCTGTGTGCTGGGGCCCCATGATACCCCCTGTCCGCTGCCATGGGGGTATTGGAGGGAGGAGGATTTGTGCTGGTAGGAGAAGAACATTTGTAATAGGAGGGGATGGGGAGAATGGTGCCCCAATCGCGAAGCAAAACTTCTTTTGGGTGACAGGCATCACACAATTCTGTTCACGTGATTTTGCCGTGATTTGTCGGGTGACAATCACGGCAAAATCGCACCGCGGTTGGGGTGCCATGCCATGCGCCGCTAAAGTGTTCGAATTTGGCTTAAAGAAAAGGTGGCAACCCTACTTGTCCCCCACTGCCTCTAAGCCTGAGAACTGAGTAATTATGTGACCATTTGATCGCTCAGTTCTCAGGTCTGCTTTAAAGTGGTTATAAACCCATAGAAAACAAAACCCTGCAAGAAAAAGGCATAATGAGCTAGTATGCAGTTGTACTGCCTGAGAGGTATGGGTTAACTCAGCTGGCCAGGTTTTCCCGGGCTTTTCTGAGAAGTACCGACCTCTGCTGGACAAAACATATAAAAGGGGAACTATAGCTAGGTAAAAGGTCTTTGGTCTTGATTCTCTGCATGGGAAAAGAAGGAGAGTGCTGCTGAGGATGGAAGAGGGGGAGTTAACAGAGTTGGGAGGGAGAAGAGGGGGGTAAGCAGAGTTGGGGCGATGGAGAAGCGGTTGGGGGTGAACCGAGGTGGGGGTGGAAAAGAGGGGGGGTTATGATCAGAGCTGGGCTGTTCTGGGCAGTTAGGACATGTGTTTTCGGGGTCAGAGCAGAGACTGCTGGAAGGGAATACACTGGGACAGGATGGTGGGGGGACAGGCACACAGAAGTTGCTGAGTACATGGCAGTGGTACTGAGGAGTCAGGCTCAGTACAGGACAGTCAGCAGACAGCCTTCTTTAGGAGGACTCACTATGGCTTTGGCTTTTCTGGCCAATGTCCTATATCCTTCAATAACCCAGAGATAAGCTGCATGGAAGGGGGTGGTCCAGCGGCATCGCGAGGCACAGCAGACACTCAGCCCCTCCTCAGCCGATCCCACCAATCACAAGCTGAGTCGGGACCAGACTGGAGACTGAAAGGGGCCACATGGTGGGCGTGAATCAGTGTGACAGATGGCCCGCACAGGACCCTGGTAGCTACGCCATTGGTGTCACTCAGGTGCATTCTGAACCCCCATAGCGACACTACTGGCTGTAATAACTGTGTCAGTGCCAAACTCCCACTGTCCGTGACAGAGAGGATTCTGCCCAGGACAGGCTCTGAGCAGGGTGCCTGTCTGATTTCTGGGAATGTCCCGGGGAGACCATGACTGTTGGCAACTATGCACTTGAAATTGCTGCAACCATTGGGAGAAGTTACAGGACGTGAAACAGACACTAAAGGTTAGCCTTAAAGGAGAAGTACAGTCAAAGCTTGTTTGGCTGTACTTCTCCTGTGGATCACAGGGGTGCACTCCTGTGACCTGCTTTCAACAGACAGCACCCGCTGTTGGCAAACATCACAGAGCCGGTCTAGGCTGGGGCAAGATCGCGACAATGAAGTTGGGATCTACCCACATGCCTTGATAGGCACCGGCCGGCTGCTCCCGCCCCTTCAGTGAGCTGGGGAAGAGCAGGCAACCCTCTGTTCAGGGAGTCCTGAGAACTGAGCGATTGTCGCTTGGTTTTTAGTGTTAGAGCTGGCGGGGGCCAGATGCAGCATCGGACCGATGCTGCATCCACCTAGGTAAGTATGATTCTGAAAATTTATGTGACCACAGCCTCAGCCTGTAATGCAGGCATTAGCGAGTGTTGTACTGTGACAGCTCCCAAAGGAGCACGATAGTCGAAGTCTGTATACAGTGAACAGGCTGTTTCTTTCAGTATCTCTAGACTCCAGGTGCTGTGTGCAGGCAGTGCATTCAAATCTATTAGGATGCAGCTGCTGAACAGACACAACCGCTCATTAGGGTTGCCACCTCATCCCTTTTAACCATAGTTGCCAACATTGCAAAAAAAAACCCCGGGACACATTTTTGCATTTAGGCGGAGCCTTGCTATAATTAGGGGGCGGGGCATTTGTTTGTAGGTGTGTCACATCCTAGTAGAAAAATGCGGCGCGACACAGCAAAAAATGGGCGTGGTTTACGCGTGTAGCGCTACCCCCAGTTAAGAGAGCCACTGGTTTTCAGTTCGTTCGGGCCCTGTATACAGCACCGCCAACCCCCGGCAATCTACTCAACCCTCTATGGCACAGTTAGTCTAGGGAATGTTTCCTTCATATAATTCTATACCTGGTTATACACAATCTCACAGCAGGATAGGCAGTTAATATGCAATGATAAACACTGAGTCAGGATTGGTAAACTATATCTGATTTACTTAGGTGTAAATGTATAGGTTAAACATAACACATAGCATACATGCAGAGCCCTGCAGCAATAAACCTACTAATCAGTGATAGTGCAGAGTGATCACACGCCACGTGCAGCTATCTTCTCTATGCGCAATGTGGCGCACCAACAAAGTTTTAAACCCCTGGTCAGGCCTGACTCAGATAAAGCTCAGTCTCTGTGAAAACAACTCTTCGCATGCACATGAACGGTGGTGCACATTCAGGAACAGTATTTGTAATCCATTAACGGTTAATAAAAGAGGAACACTTCAGCGGAGACTACACAACTCAGTTCCGCCACTAGTCTCCGGCGGGATAATAACTACAGCACGATGGGCCAAGGCAGTCACTAGGCCTAATCAAAGTACAAGCTAAATAAGTGAGCAGATGCTCGCTCACCCCTCCGGACGCGATCCCAGTCCGGGATTTCCACCACTGTGTTTCCACACACAGTGCCTGCAATGATCAGGTCTCTGGTCCAACTGATGTCAGCAACTCAAAGAAGTCAGGTGTCACCCAGGCTCAGCAGTGTGGTGGAAGGCTCTTTGGAAGGTATGCAAGGCCCAGGCCTCGGGCCTTGCACTGCAACAGATACGCACAGGGAGTCCCCTTGATTGCAGCGCGGTGTCCAAAGAGGCAGAGCTTAGCCTCCCCCTTTCCTTTTATAGCCCCACCCATGAGTCTCTGCGGTGGCCAAATGCACCCTGGGTGCCAAGCGGGGTTCTGGGTAACGTAGTCCATAGGGCCTTAAAGGAGACCCCGCTGCATGCGGGTAGTGGGAGTGGCTTAAATGGGTGTGGCTCAAAGGGTGTGTGGTTAGAGTCTGAGATGAATGAGGGATGGAGGGAGAAAGAAAGGGAGAAATAAAGGGAGAAAGAAAGAGGGAGAGAAGGAGAGAGAAGGAAGGATGGAGGGATAGCAGGCCCAGATCCTACACCACAATAGAAATATGTGTATTCCAGTGTTTAACAATCAGCAGATGAAGATACTACAAACACCTGGTGTTAGCGCTTCAATTATCCCGGCACCATGGTTGTTATGGTGTCAGGGTGATTGAAGCACATTATTTCTATTTTTACATTGTGTTAGACCACTTTCACACTGAGGCGCTTTTCAGGCGCTTTCACCCTAAAAAAAGCGCCTGAAAACGTATTTCCATTAAAATCAATGGATGCTTTCACACTGAGGCAGTGCGTTGAAAAAACGCCCCTCTCCATTGAAATGAATTGAAAGCGCTTCAAAAGCGCTTAGTGTTTTACTGGCAGTTTTTTAAGCGCCTCAGTGTGAAAGTGGCCTTATAGAATGAAATTATTCAACTTACCATAATGCAGAATCAAGCGTCCCCAGCGGAGTCCCTCCATACATAAGGTGTACCCAGCGGAGTCCCTCCATAGATCAGGAGTACCCAGCAGAGTCCCTCCATACATCAGGCGTACCCAGCGGAGTCCCTCCATACATCAGGCGTACCCAGCGGAGTCCCTCCATACATCAGGCGTACCCAGCGGAGTCCCTCCATACATCAGGCGTACCCAGCGGAGTCCCTCCATACATCAGGCGTACCCAGCGGAGTCCCTCCATACATCAGGTGTCCCCCCCATTGGAGCCCCCTTTAATCAGGTGTGTCCCCCATTGGAGCCCCCTTTAACCAGGTGTCCCCCATTGGAGCCCCCCTTAGTCAGGTGTCCCCCTATTGGAGCTGTCCTTGCATTGATATAGCCGATGTCTCCTGTCGCGGCCGCAATTACTGTTTCCCCTTCCCCGAGGGGGAACAAAGTAGAGGCGGAGCTGGCCGCGTGGCTGCAAAAAAAAATTAAGCTGTGGCGGCTTAATTTCTATAGCAGCCAAAACACAGATGGCTAGTATAATAGAAAATAAAGCTGCTGCGGCGCCGCCGAAACCCCCGACCCTTTCCATAACAGACAGACTTGCAGCGGGCAGGGGTGGCCAGCGCCGCAGCAGCTTTATTTTTTATTGTACTAGACATCCGAGTTTTGGTCTTCTTAAAAATGGCGGCGCGGCGGAAACATTGTCTCTGCCGGCCGTGGACCTCTAGCGGCGGCGAAAAATCGGGAAAAAACGTATTTGCCGGGACATTTCCCGGGACAAAATAAATCTGGGAATAGGGTGTGAATCCCGCCAATCCGGGACAGTTGGCAACTATGCTTTTAACCCAAACACATATTAATTACACGGGTTCTGAGGATAATTTAATGCAGAGAAGGCACCAAGTGAGTTTAATTACCACCTTAATCAGCCACAGAACCTGTGTAATTAATATGTGTTCGGTTTTAAACGGATGAGGTGGCAACCCTACGGCTCATCCCAATGTGACAGGTGTGCGGGCATGGGTAAACAGTCTGAACTCAACCTATCTGCGTTCGGGGGCCACTCAGCTGCAGTCTTATGCCTTCTGGGATGAGCGGTTGTGTCCATGCAGCTGCTGAGTCCTAATAACTTTCTTTACCTGTTGTTACTTAGGCTCTGTTCACATATGAGTGATGCAGCAGCACATGTTAATGTGTTTATCTGAATAGGTTGCCTACCGCACCTAAATCACACCAAAGGAGTGCGTGATCTCTTTTTTTTTTTTTTATCGCATAGCACCAGAACACATTGTTACCGTGTTTATGCAATGCGATTTCTAACGCACTTCAGCACAGCGTGTTGGGGTGTCATTAACAATAGCACCGCAGTGCACTACAGGAACCCACGTGATTGCGCGTGCGCTCCCACATCCCTAGTTTTAGGCCTGATTCACACCTATGCATTTTTAGTGCCATTTGCAATACAGAACGTGTTCCATAGGAAACCATGTTAAATGGACTGTAGTGCAAATCTGAAAAATACAAAAAGTACTAAAAATGCATAGGTGTGAACCAGGCTTTATACACCTATAATAAATAATTACATATTATTTCTCTTTTTTTTTTATTCCATTGGAAACACATGACACTGTATAATAGGAAGACATTCACCTCTGTATATTATAGTGTGTTATCAGAGGGAGTATAAATGAAGGGATTATACAGGAAATCAGTGTGTCAGGTTCTGTGCACAGATCTGTGTTAAGTATCAGTGAACCGGAAGTAGTTTGTAGAGGAAGGGGCGGGGTCTTGGTGAGCGTGTCCCCGTACATGCCGTGTCCTGTCACCTCTCCGGGATGTCATGGAGGATCAGGCGGCTGTACAGGACACGGATGGGGAATACGGAGCACAGGTCACCCCGAAGGACAAGCTGCTTCTCATTAAAGGTGCTCGCTTCCCCCACCCTGACATATAGAGTACAGTCTGGTGCCAGTACTGAGTCTCCCCAGACAGCCTGCGTCTGGTTTGTAGAATAAATAGGGAGTCCTCGCCAGTTTTTTACATTGTCACCAAATACAAAGTGTAAAGTTCCATTCATATCTGTGCATGCAGTGAATGTGATGTATGAAAAACTGACTTGCGGTGCCATTGTAAATGGCCAATAAAATGCGTGTTTTCGCTTGCAACAAAACACAAGTGAAGCATTGCGCCCAAAAAAGGTTCTTCTCTGTATTTAACCACTTCAGCCCCGGAAGGATTTTTTCCCTTAATGACCAGGCCATTTTTTGCAATGCATCACTGCGTCGCTTTAACTGACAATTGCGCGGTCGTGCGACGTTAAACCCAAACTAAATTGATGTCCTTTTTTTCCCCCACAAATAGAGCTTTCTTTTGGTGGTAGTTGATTACCTCTGCTTTTTTTATCTTTTGCGCTATAAACAAAAATAGAGCGACAAAACCAATATTTTTTTACTTTGTGTTATAATAAATATCCCCCAAAAAAAAAAAAAAAAAAAATTTCTTCCTCCGTTTAGGCTAATATGTATTCTTCTACATATTTTTGATAAAAAAAAATCAATTAGCGTATATTGATTGGTTTGCGCAAAAGTTTTGCTTCTACAAAATAAGGGAAAGATTTATGGCATTTTTATTACTATTATTATTTATTTTTTTTACTAGTAATGCCGGCGATCTGAGATTTTTAGCGGGACTGCGACTTTGCGGCGGACAGATCGGACACTTTTGAATTTTTTTGGGGACCACTGACGCTTATACAGCTATCAGTGCTACAAAAATTCACTGATTACTGTATAAATGTCACTGGCAGGGAAGGGGTTAACGCCAGGGGGCGATAAAGGGGTTAAATGTTCCTTAGGGAGATGCTTTCTAACTGTGGGGGGAGGGGACTGACAGGGAGTAGAGAGAGATCGCTGTTCCTGATCACCAGGAACAGACAATCTCACTCCACTGCCCTGACAGAAGGGGGATCTGTTTCTTTACACTGGCAGATCCCCGTTCTGCCTCTCTGTGGATTGATCGCCGGTGGGCGGCGGACATCGAGTCCGCCAGACCCACTGATTGGCTCCCCCGCTAGCGAATGAACGAGTGCGGCCACAGATTACCATGTACGCGCCCGACGTACAATGACGGCGATTCACGCAGGAGAGCCAACCTGCCGCAGTGCAACTGCAGCGGCTGGTCAGGAACCAGTTAATGCACGCAGGGCAGCCCATTTAAATAAAGCGGTTACAAAAAAGCGCAATCGTGGTGCATGGAGGTCTGATTGGGGCCTTAGATTAGTATATAAAGGCAGGTTTACACCAGAATGCGGTGCGGGAAAGGCGAGTTACATTCGCTATTCCTCCACGCGCTCCAAACTCACTGCCGTGCGATCATCTGCAGGTGTCAATATATTCCTAACAATATTCCACACGCAGATCACGCATGTAGTGCATTTGAATGCACCAGATTAAATGGTACCGCAGTATCATGCGATTTGGTGCTGCACAATTTTGAAAAGTAGTGCATGGACTACTTTTTATGCGACCCAGTGCGATTTCAGCTTATTCAAATGAATAGGCTGCAGAACGCACAGCACAGGCACGCAGACTTTTCTCCTGTGCAATTCAGGTGTGAACCAACCTGCAAAGTCACATGACAGTGAAAATAGAATTGTCAGCTTTTGGGTTCACACTGCCGTAACTTGTGCCCAAGGCTGCGTTCACACCAGAGATTTAGTCCGTGTGAATTGTGGTGGGAGGAATTTTCTAATTCCTGCTGCAGCTGTGAGCTATAATGACAGGTCGCCGGCAGCTGCAGCTATTACCAGCTCCCCGCACCTCCAACCATTACCTGCAGTGATCGCTGCTGGATGCAAACAGCCTCCAATAGCTGCGACCACTGGCGACCTGTCATAGTTAACAGGGCCAGCGGCTGCACCTAGCCGCTCACAGCCACAGCAGGAATCAGAAGATCCCTTCCACTACAATTCGCACCGGCCTAAATATGTGGTGTGAATGTAGCTTTAGTGTGGGCATTGGGGGTGCAGTGCCTGCTATTCCTAAAGGTATCACACTGCACCATGCCAACACACTTGCTTTGCAGCACACCACAATGCACAATAAGGGCTCGTTTCCATGGACGCTCAGCCCCGTACAGCATGAAGAGACATTTGTTTACATTTTTGTCTTGGGCTAGGTTCACACCTATGCGTGTTTCAATTGATGCGTTTTTTATGTATTTTGCATTTTTTTTTGCCCGATAGGAAAGTATGATAATTTTGGGTTAGGGTTAAATGTTAGGGTTAGGTTTAAGCATTAGTGCGCTAACCCTTAACCCTAACCCAAAACTCATACTTTCCTATTGGCCCAAAAAAAAACTGCAAAACGTATCAAAAGCGCAACACTTGCTTTTTTTTGGTGCAGTTCCATTGAAGTCTATTGCACCAAAAACACAATCTGAAAATGCATAGATATGAATAAGTCCAACAGGAAACCATGTTAAATGGACTGTAGTGCGTATCTGCAAAACGCATAGGTGTGAACCTAGCCTAAAGCCTCGTACACACGGTCAGACTTCAAACAAACTTTTCTGTGGATTTTTGTCCGAAGGGAGTTGGCCGGGCACACCCATAGCATACACATGGCAAGACTTTTCTGAAAACTTTCCCAAAACGTTTCCAACATCACGTGGTTTTTCTGCTCTTTACCGCCACCCTTTGGTCAACTTCTGCTATTGTTGGTTGATTTAAACATTGGTTCTGGGCATGCTTATTTGTCCATCGGACAAAAGTCAGATGGATTTCTGTACACACGGTCGGACTTTGCTCCATCGGACTTTTGTTGGCGAAAAGTTTGTCCGTTTGCAGACCGAACATTTGTCCGATGAAAACCAAAAAAGTTTGTCTGATGGAGCGTACACACGGTCGGATTTTTTGTCAAACTTGCTCAAAATGAAGTTTGTTGGCAAAAAGTCAGACCGTGTGTACGGGGCTTTAGTATTGAACTGCATTCAGGCTGCCCATACAAATTAAATGGGAGTGTGGTGGCTGTGCACACTCACTCGCAGGGACAGGTGCACAGACCTTGCGCTGGGGTCGGTGTGCCCATCCCTGTGTACCCGTAAAACTCGGCTGTGCAGGGAGTCGGTACAGTCAGCGTGCGTCTATTCACTAACATGGGTGGCCTGCACACAGCTCAGCAATAAGACACCAAAATAAACAAAGGGCTCCTCACACTATACAGGGCTGAGCACCCATGTGATTGACACGCTACCATATATTGTGGAGCGCTGCATTCTGATAAAAAAAAACACGTTGAAGTGTTTCAAACGCTTAATATTCAAAGCAGACTCTCCCATCCATCCATGTCTCCATGCTTTATTTTTTACTGGGAAATCACTTTAAACACCCCCCCCCCCTCCTGGGTAAGGGCAGATGATTCCTGTAGCATTTACTTTCTGGAATCCATATACCCTTAGCTCAGGCAGGTGGGTGTGCTTGGCTGAGAAAACCCCTCCTCCCCTCTTGAAGACTCTTGGGATGTATGGCTTCATTTGACTGGAAGGAAGTAACCAAATAAATGTAAAAAAAAAATAAGGTTAAAACAAGTAAATACTTTCATATCTTTTTACTAATGATAGCAGCATGAGGATTAAAACTAGTCAAAATTGACTGAGAGACTAAAGTTCTGCTTTAACACGTGAAGTAAGGCACATTAAAGGTGTGTGATTATTGCATTTTAAAAGTGTAACGCCAGCCTAAGGGCTTTAGGGTGGCCTCCTAGATCAGCATATTTCTGCTGCATTTCCGATCAGCCACATGGAATCCTTCCCTGCTGTTAGGTACAGATGTGCACCCCCTGGGTGCAAACAGTCTGTGGGGGAATAATTGAAAATGAGCAGTGGTGTATAACAAGTGGTTGTAAACCCCATACCGCCCAACATTTTGAGATGGGAATGAGGGACACCTACTAACAAACATATGTAGGCATAGGACACGCCCCCTGTCACACCCCCTTAAAGGAGAATTAACCAAAAAGAAAAGTTAAAGCGGAGGTCCCGTGAAAAAAAAAAAATATTAAAAGCCAGCAGCTACAAATACTGCAGCTGCTGACTTTTAATAAATGGACACTTACCTGTCCTGGAGTCCAGCGATGTCGGCAGCCGAAGCCGAGCAATTGCTCTTCTCTCGGCTGTCCCCGCCGCCATCCTTGGTGAGGGAATCAGGAAGTGAAGCATTGCGGCCTCACTGCCCGATTCCCTACTGCGCGAGTCGCGCGGCACCTTCTCACTGGTCCCCGCTGTCTCCTGGGAGCCCCGTGTGTTTCCCAGAAGACAGTGGGGGGGGGGGGTGATGCGAAGGGGCGCAACTATATAGATCAGACCAAAATGAGGGGGAAAGAGGGACATTGTTCCAAATCAGGGATAGTCCCTCGAAATTAGGAAACCCAGTAAAGTGACTAGCCTCAGGTGATACACAGAGATTAAACAAATCCTCCTACATAAGTTTTACCTGTTTGTATGGCTGTAGAGGAAGTTAGACTGCAGATAAAGTGCTGAATTTTTAACCTTGTCTGAGCTTTCAGAAAAAAGAGGGCAGAGAGGGGACATTACTGCAGAGCTTAGTGAGGAGAGCTCTGAAAGATGATTGGAGGAAAAAGACACCCCTACAGCACACAGGATCAGAACTGAGGCTGTCAATCTCTTGGTGTCAGGAAAACTTGTCAGAAGTGACTCATTCTGATAGCAGAGGAATGAATCAGCAGACAGAAGTAACACTTCACGTAATTGAGACACACTATAGAGCAGGGATCCCCAAACTACGGACCCTCTAGCTGTTGTAGAACTACACATCCCATGAGGCATTGTAAAACTGACATTCACAGACATGACTGGGCATGATGGGAATTGTAGTTCCTGACCAACTGGAGGGCCATAGTTTGGAGACCCCTGCTATAGATAGATATGAAAGGAACACAAAAATCCCAATTACTGAATAAACCTGGAAGAATTCATGCTTACCAGATAAGTAAGCCAATAGAACATATGGCTTTTACCCAGCCAGGGCCTTTCAATTCCCACAAGGTTGATTCGTCAGAGAATTATTGGGTATGGTCGCTTGAACTATGACTCCATATTATGTATTACATTCGACCCAAAAAGGAGAGAGAAAAAAAAAAAAACATAGCGTGATCCTGTCTCGATAATTAGTCAATAGAAATCAGCATTGTGAACAACACTCGATGTGGGAAGTATGCAAAAAGTGAACCACCACCTCACAGTCAATCTCCTTACCAGATTGCACTACATAAGGAGCTTTAAGCCAAAAAAACACCCCAAACACAGAAGGTTGTGATCCACCACCTCTCATGCAATCTTCTTACCAGATAGCTAGTGTAATACAGCCTGATGTATGTAGGTGACGATCCGTAACCGAAATCCTATAGATAGCTGCAGGCTCGAATGATAAGGGGGTGAAATCAGATTCTCCCCACTGGGACCGTAAATCCACGTATGCAGTGTGATCATTTATTACCTCCTCTTGCTGATCGGATCCTCTCAGGCACTGGGGAGATTGCATGAGAGGTGGTGGATCACAACCTTCTGTGTTTGGGGTGTTTTTTTGGCTTAAAGCTCCTTATGTAGTGCAATCTGGTAAGGAGATTGACTGTGAGGTGGTGGTTCACTTTTTGCATACTTCCCACATCGAGTGTTGTTCACAATGCTGATTTCTATTGACTAATTATCGAGACAGGATCACGCTATGTTTTTTTTTTTTCTCTCTCCTTTTTGGGTCGAATGTAATACATAATATGGAGTCATAGTTCAAGCGACCATACCCAATAATTCTCTGACGAATCAACCTTGTGGGAATTGAAAGGCCCTGGCTGGGTAAAAGCCATATGTTCTATTGGCTTACTTATCTGGTAAGCATGAATTCTTCCAGGTTTATTCAGTAATTGGGATTTTTGTGTTCCTTTCACACCAGCCTGCCAAATTGGACTTTATTCAATAATTTGTGATTCCTTAGCGCGATTTTCTTTTTTATTTCTATTTGTGTTTATCCCACTTTTATTGCTGCTGTAAGGACTTTATTATTGTATTATTAATTTAATTTAATTAATTATTTTTCGTAGTAAGCGCGGTTTTTTTCCCTTTGTTATAGATAGATATGGCTTGTTCATTTTTCCCCTCTGAGGTTTACAACCACTTTAAATTAACAAGTTGAAGATAGAAGCTGATTGGTTGCCATGCACAACTGCTACGCTTTTTTTTATTTTTATAAATTCCCCTTTCTGTGTCCAGAGATACACATCTATCCCTAACCACAGGTATTCACTCCAAGTGCAGTTACATGCAGAAAGAGTCAGCCTGTCATTGATTAGTACTGGCTGATCAGAAACATCTGGCCGTACCCGCCACAGAAATATGCTGACCCTAATCGGTTGTGTGCCTGAACCCTAAGGACAACTTCATCTTTAGGGCTCTTTCACACGGAGGTCCGTTCAGGTCCGCCTGTCAGTTTTTTAGGCAGACCTGAAATGGATCCTCCATGCACCCCTATGGAAGCACGGATGTCAGCGGTGACATGTCCGCTGACATCCGCTCCACTCCGAAAAAGTGTGACGGAGGAAAATCCTATTTTTCCTTCCATCTGCGGAGCGGATCGGATGACAACGGACTCTACGGTCCGTTGTCATCCGATTCCCCATAGGGGAGAGCGGCGCTCTGACAGGGCGGTCCTTGCACAGTGTGCGGGGACCGCCCAGTCATCCGTCGGCTCAGCAGGGATCAACGGAGCGATCCCCGCTGAGCAAGCAGAGCTTCACGGGGCGGATCTTCACGGATCCGCCCCGTGTGAAAGAGGCCTTAGTGAATTTGTTATTATTAAATCCCCCACGCTAAGTGTAGTCCACCTGGGCTATTCACCTTCCTCCCTGATCCAGTGATCTTTTCTCTGACAAGGTCTCGCTCTCTCCTCTTCACACCGTGTGTGCACTGCAGCTCCATTCATTCCAATGGGTGAGCCATAATCATGGTGGCTTCCAAAAGTCCCTCGGTGTATTGTATAATCATAGCAATTATTATTTTGACAGTTTTTTTTTTTTTATGGGAATAAAGCACTTCAACCATGAGCTTAGCATGTGGCTCACGGTCACAGCACAGCCCCATTTATATGTGGTGGCATTGGGGGGGGATCTTTTTTTTATTTTATTTTTTTATCTATTTTATTGGAATTTAAAGAGAAATACAGAAAAGGAAGGGAGGATCATTTTGCACCATGGCATAAGTATGCCCCTGTACCGCTGCCTTTGCAGCTTCAGATTGGGGGGAAGGGGGAGGTGTAGGATAAAAAACAAGGCTAATATGCCTAATTGTAAGCTAGGTGTTAAACTGAAGTTCTTTTATTTTCCTAAGTTTTATGAATTGAAATACCTGGTGATCACATTCAATCAGAGGAAGTACAGTGAAACCTTGGATTGCGAGTAACGCGGTTAACGAACATTTCGCAATACGAGCATTTTTTTTTTTTTAAATCCTGACTCGGTTTGCGAGTGTTGTCTCGCAAAACTAGCAGGATTCAAGCCTCTGTGGTGTGCAGTACCGCACTTGGCCAGAGGTGCAAGGGCTCCGGAGCCGATCGGAGCTGTTCGGAAATACTCTGTTCCCGAGCCTTTCCAAGGGTTTCCGAGTTCAGCCGACCTGTCCCTGCGTATGTCCGAGGCTCTCCAGCGTCCCCCACCTCTGGCCACAAGCGGTATTGCATGCCATAGAAGTCAATGCGGAACAAATTATTTTAGTTTCCATTGACTTCTATGTAGGGCTTGGGAAAAAATCGATTTGAATCGTGAATCAAGTTGCGAGGTCAAATCGATTTCAGATTTTCAGAAAATCAATTTTATTTTTATTTTTTCCCCAGGACCGGCGCTAAGAAGGGCCGCGAGGCCTGCCGTCAGGGACTAGGCCGAAGCCGCGGCCTCACCTAAAAAACTCCTATCAGCAGCTCCTCAGGACCGGCGTGGTGGGCCGCGGACTAGGCCGAAGCCGCGGCCTCGCCTAACAACTCCTGCCCGTAGCTCCTCAGGTCTGGCACAGTGGGCCGCAAAGCCGGACGCCGCGAACTAGGCCAAAGCCGCAGCCTCGCCTAAAAACTCCTGCTCGCAGCTCATACAAGGTTAGAGAGAAAGAGATTTTTACCGCTCCAGGTGAACACGCTCCAGCAATTTGTAGTATCAGGACTACCGTGGGTGCCAGCAATGCACGTAGTATATAGAGAAGAAAATAAAAAATATGGACAGCCGCACTCCAAAAAACCTTTGACGGTCGCCTTTATTGTAAAAAATGGAAGATCACACCAAAAATCATCACAGCATAGCCGGGGTAACAGCTTACATGTTTCACACTGAAGGTCAGTGCTTAATCATAGCTATGATTAAGCACTGACCTTCAGTGTGAAACATGTAAGCTGTTACCCCGGCTATGCTGTGATGATTTTTGGTGTGATCTTCCATTTTTTACAATAAAGGCGACCGTCAAAGGTTTTTTGGAGTGCGGCTGTCCATATTTTTTATTTTCTTCTCTCCTGCTCGCAGCTCCTCAGGACCGGCGCGGTGTCCATCAAAAAAAAAAAACTTGAATCGTAAATCAAGTTTTTTACAAAAAACACAGATTTCTTGGGGGGGAAAAATCGCCCAGCTCTACTTCTATGATGAAACTCGCTTTGATATGCGAGTGCTTTGGATTACGAGCTTTATCCTGGAACGGATTATGCTCGTAATCTAAGGTTCCACTGTATTCATTCATAAAATACTAAGCTTCCTGTGAATGGATGAACAGTACTCAGCTCGACATGATTTTGGCCTGGAATGTCCCTGTCTGTCTGCCGGAGCGCAGCGCTGTATACTGTGTTTAGCTGAGGCTCCATACAGTTCACATAGCTTTGACAGCCGCTGCATGTGTTAGTGAAGGAAATAGTTCATTTGGACCAAGCTTAGTCCATGTTCGAGTTCAGGCTTTAAAGTGGATGTAAACCCAATTCATGAAATTTGTATATTGTATATCTGCAGTATTTTGTTATCTCTCTTCAAAGAGCTAAGTCCCATAGCTCTCTTCCGACCCGTTCCTCTGTTATCAGCCTGATAACTCCTGACAAATTCTCTGACACATCAGATCAAAGCAGCCTGAAATTTCTGTCTGGGGAGGTTGCTATAAATAGATTAGCAGGGAGCTGGCCCTGTTACAAAACACCTCTAATGCCTCGTACTAGGGCTGGGGAAAAAATCTATTTAAATCTTGAATCGAGTTGAGAAGTCAAATCAAGAAAAAATTTCAGCAAATCGATATTTTTTGATTTTTTTTTTTTCCACCAGAACCGGCGCTGACACCGCGCCGGTCCAGAGGAGCTGCGGGCAGGAGTTTTTAGGCAAGGCCGCGGCTTCGGCCTAGTCCGCAAGGCCGAAGCCGCGGCTTCGCCTAAAAACACCTGCCTGCAGCTCCCCAGGACCGGCGCTGACACCGCGCCGGTCCTGAGGAGCTGCGGGCAGGAGTTTTTAGGTGAGGCCGCGGCTTCGGCCTTGCCCGCAGCTCCTCAGGACCGGCGCGGTGTACATAAAAAAAAACTTGATTTGAATCGTACATTTTTTTTTTTTTAAATCGCAGATTGTTTTTTTTTTTTTTTTTTTTATCTCCCAGCTTTACCTCGTACACACGATCCGATTATCGGATGATAAAAATCGCTTTTGGATAGATCGTTCGATAATCTGATCGTTGGTACACAGCTTTCGACAGCCAATCACGACAGTCCGTCCAACAAAATCCAAAGGGACAAACACGAAAACTTTGCTCGGACAACAGCCCATCGTACGACAATCGTTTAATCAGTGCGTCCACTAAAAATCGATAGACGAACACCATGCATGATCGGAAACACGAAAATAAACCAAAAGGACTCAGGGGTCACACGTATTTGCCATAATTTTAGATATGTAGCTACGCACACCGGAAGGTTTTTCCAGAATCGTACGTCAAAAATCTTACTTTTCGTAGAGCATATTTTGCACTCTTGTATTCGGTATTAGTTTTATGCAACAAAATGCGAATGATACGTCGTACGATAATCGGATTGTGTGTACGAGGCATAAGATGTCTCTGCCTATGATGAGAGGCGGTGTGTGCCTTTCCTCCAATCAGCAATTTTAGCTATCTTGGCTGTATGCCCAGACATCACACCCTGTGTTAACCAGGAAGATAAAATCGAACACGATCTCAACTTTCTAAACAGTATATACATGTAAAACTTATGTAGGGAAATTGGTTTCATCTCTGGGTATCATCTGAGGCTGTTCACTTCACTGCGTGTCTGGAGGGTTTACATCCACTTTAAATACAGAAGCCTTCGTTTGACAGCAGTGCCCATGTACACAATCCTTTTTTTGTGTTATAAGTAAGCTTTCATGAGAGATGCCAGGAGGTTGCCTCCACCAAGCACTCTTTATGAAAATGCTAGTTGCTTGGCTGCCTTATTGACCCTCTTGCTTCAGTACTTTGATTCCATACCCAAAGCAATTATGCAGTTAAAGACTTCTCATTATCCTGATGTGCATACTTGTTCCAGCCCAGGGAATTAGAAAGTATTAAAGCCTTTGGGTCATCAGCCAGCTAGGCAGCTAGCATTTTAAAGGAAGAATTCAGCCATGACAGCTCCCAAGTATTTCAGTGTTCCATTTTATTTACCTGGCTTCTGTATTCTACATTTACATGTACATTTTCAATGTAGTTTTCACCAAAATTTTACCAAACCAATTAAAACCTTATTCACATGGGCTCTGTGGCCAAACCGTGTGAATGGGCCGTTTGTTTATGTGGCTGTAGCTGCGTGCAGGTAGTCTGCGTTACTCTATGGGAATGCAGCAACTGTATGGACACAACTGCTCATCCTGATTTGACAGGCATGCAGGGATGGGGGAATAGTTCTGAATTTAGACCGTGTGCGTTTGGGGCCACTCACTGTCCCCTGCACACCTGCAAATTAAGATGAGCGGTTGTGTGTGTACACCTGCTTTGTCCTCATAGTAACAAAGGGGGAGATTTACTAAAACTGTTGCACACAGAATCTGGTGCAGCTGTGTATGGTAGCCAATTGGCTTCTAATTTCAGCTTGTTCAGTTACCGTATATACTCGAGTATAAGCCGAGTTTTTCAGCACATTTTTTGTGCTGAATATGCCCGCTCAGCTTATACTCGAGTCACCTTTTTGCACCTGATCTCCCACCTTTGGTGACCCGGTACCTTGGCACACATGTAGCCCCACTCTTCCTCTACAAGTGTGCAAAGTTTGTTGTCCGGGGAACCTACGGGCGGGGAGCACCGATTTTTCAAAGCGGGCACCCCTTCCATAGACTCCCATGTTAAACGGTCATTTCTCTGGTGATTTTGGGGACCCGGAACCGGCCGGTCGTGAGTTCCCTGGACCCGAAACTTGGCACACATGTAGCCCCATTTCTCCTCCACAAGTGTGAAAAGATTGTTGTCTGGGGGACCCATGGCCGGGGAGCACCGATTTTTCAAATCCGGGCACCCCTTCCATAGACTCCAATGTTAAATGTCAGTCTAGTCATGGGCACAGTGAGGCATGGGCACAGTGAGTCATGCACATGGACACAGTGAGGCATGCAGATGGACACCCTAGGCTTATACTCGAGTCCATACGTTTTCCCAGTTTTTTGTGGTAAAATTAGGTGCCTCGGCTTATATTCGGGTCGGCTTATACTCGAGTATATACGGTAAGCTTTGGCAATAAAACCTGGAAGCTGATTGGTTTCTATGTAGAGCTGCACCAGATTTTGCACTCTCCAGTTTTTGTAAATAACCCCTATAGTCTATCTGTATGCCACTCTAACCGGAAAAACAAATGGCCCATTCACGCTGTACAGGCCACGGTGCCTGTGTACATGAGGCCTAAATATAGTCTGACCTGTAATGGCCAGGGATAGAAATTTTGTTGCACTATATTTCATATAGCATATTAAATCCGGTTTTTATTTTTATAACAGGAGGACTTTTTCTTGGCACTGTTGCAACAGCAGGAATGCTTGCAGGTTTTGGTACAACATTGTCTCTTGCAAAGAAGAAAAGCCCTCACTGGTTCAGTAAGGTATGTGTTGGTGCGTGCATGCAGGAAAGCCTGCAACACCAAAACTTTATATAAGGTGACCAATTGAAGACAAGCATATTACACCCTCTTCCTGCCCAGGCCATTTTCCAGTTTCCAGCACTGTGATATTGTGCCTGACAAATACTCGCTCATGCAACGTTGTTTCCAAATTAATTTTATAAAATGTATTTTAAAAAGAGACAAATATTTGGTGGATTTTATTTAATTTATTTTTTACGATAAAAAGGAGAAAAAGACCAAAAAAAAGAAAAAATTGCAAAAAATCTGTTCCCCTTACTTTCTGGTTTAAAATTACAATAAAAAATGCCAGGAAATTACCCCTTTTTTTGGAAAGTGGACTTCTCAAGGTGACCTGTGTTTGTTTTGTTTTTTTGTTAGAATTATTTGAAAATGAAAAACATGCTGGTACAGGTTACAGTAGTAATGTAGGGGTCAAATGGAGGAACAACTGACTGCAGCAAATAATCAGACGGTGTAAAATTCTGTAGCGTTTGAGATTTCTATTAATTACATCTGTGTTCAGTGGCTTGGGCAGCAGAAGAGGTTATAAGCAATTTTATTTTAGGGACAGCTTTATTTCAAAGCATAGCTAGCAATTTTAAAACACGGAAAAAAATATTCAGGCATGTGGTTTATATCTATAATGAGAGCATTCAGTTTATGAGTTATATTTTTATCTTACATTTATCTCACACTTTTTATTTATATTTTTCTAATGCGGCGTACACACGTACGTTTTTAATGCCATTTTTTTAACCGACGTTTTTCTCATCGTTTTTTTTCATGTTTCCTCTCAAGCCTGTCTTGCATCCACACGATCATTAAAAAAAACGCTCGAGCAAAGCGCAGTGACGTACAACACGTACGACGGCACTATAAAGGGGAAGTTCCGTTCGAATGGCGCCACCCTTCATGTTAGTGAACTTTGTTGAGCGGCGATTCGCGCTTTTCAGCCTCGTGCTTTTCAGTCCGTTACAGCGTGACGAATGTGCTATCTCAATTACGAACGCTAGTTTTACCAGAACGAGCGCTCCCGTCTCATACTTAATTCTGAGCATGCGCGTTTTTTTTACCCTCGTAAAAGCATACACACTATCGTTTTTCACGTCGTTAAAAAAAACAACATGAAAAACGACGTGAAAAAATAGAGCATGTTCGAAATTTTTAATGGCCGTTTTTCACGCCGTTAAAAATGCTCTGGAGCATACACACGATCGATTTTAATGGCCATTTTTAAAAATGGCATTTTTAACGGCATGAAAAATGATCGTGTGTACGCCACATTACATTTACATTGGAGACCAAGCTATCTTGTCTTGAAAAACAGTTACAGGGGTGGGGAGAATCTATACCAGTCCCAGAAGTGCTTACAATTGTCAGCTTTAAATTATTATGGTTTAATCCTCTCTCCTCAACACACCCAAACAAATTAATAATCTGTTGCTGTGGCAAGACCCCGGGTGCAGACGGCCTTCCTACAGAGTTTTACTCTCAGCATGCAGACATCCTCACCCCTAGGCTTGAAGCCCTTTTCTCTGGACTTGCGGAGACTGGCGCGGTGCCCGAGTCTATGGAGGAGGCCATCATTGTCCTGATCCCTAAGCCTGGTAAGGACCCCCAGGACTGTGCATCATATAGGCCCATCTCGCTACTTAATGTAGACGCAAAAATATTGGCGAAGATACTGGCCACCCGCCTGTCTTCAGTAATATCCACACTGATCCATGTTGACCAGACTGGGTTTATGCCAGGCAAGGGCACTGACATCAATATCAGGCGTCTCTTCTTAAACCTATCCATACTACATGATAATGCTGGATCCCGGGTTATTGCCTCCCTGGATGCCGAAAAGGCATTTGATTCAGTGGAGTGGGAATATCTTTGGGGGGTTTTAAAACACTTCGGTTTTGGCCCTAATTTTCTCCGCTGGATACAGCTGCTATATCGAGCGCCGAGGGCTAGGGTGCGTACCAATGACTGGGTCTCTGACTCCTTGTCTTTGCACAGGGGCACGCGTCAGGGGTGCCCTTTGTACCCCGGTCTGTTTGCCCTGGCACTGGAGCCCCTGGCAATTTTGGTCAGGGAGTCTTTGGAGGTCCGGGGGATGCAGATCGGTAGGCTGGAGGAGAAAATATCCCTCTATGCCGATGACACCCTTCTTTACCTGAATGATGCGGGCCCGTCCTTGTCTGCTGCTTGGGAATTGTTTGATAACTTTGGTTCCCTATTGGGTATTCGTATTAATTGGTCGAAGTCGGTTCTTTTCCTTTTGGACACTCAGACTCCTGCTTTGCCTAGCCCCATACCATTGCAATGGGTCACATAGTTCAAGTACCTCGGGGTAACGGTAGCTAGGACTCCTTCCCAATACTATCCACTTAATATACTCCCCCTGCTCCAACTCCTCAGGGAACGCTGTCAATCCTGGTCCAGCCTTCCGTTGAACTTAATTGGTCGAATTAACATCTTAAAGATGATTATCTTGCCTAAGTTCAATTATCTTTTTCGGAACAGCCCGGTTTGGATCTCGGCGGCTTACTTTCGGGAGGTGGACAAGTGTATTGTCTCCTTTATCTGGAGCGGGTCTGTCCCCCGGTTGGCAAAATCTACACTGCACTTACCTGGGGGGTTTGGCCCTTCCAAATTTTAAGATCTACTGCTGGGCAGCAATGCTGGTCACAACATATTGGTGGTTTGGGGCTAAACGCTCTAATGCTGCAGTCTGTGTAGAGGCGGCTTGGCTGGGCTCCCTTTAGGCGCTTCAAAACTTGGTTTATAGAGGGTTGAGGGCTTATGAGGGTCTTCCGGATCCGACCAGGGCGATGCTTAAAGTGTGGGTTGCGGCGCGACGTAGATTCTTCCGGGAGGAGTGCTGGTCTCCGGTCCAGCCTCTCTGGGGGAATCCTAATCTGCCACACTTTCGGTCCATGCCTGATCCTCAGGTCTGGGCGAGATTCGGCATTAAGACATTGAGAGCTATCATGCTGGCAGGTGCTCTGCTGTCATTCTCTCAGTTGACCCAGACCTACAATTTACCTGGCTGGATGTTTTTCCAGTATGTCCAGCTTCGTCTTGCTGCTAGGGCCCAATTTTTCGCTCCTCTGAGCCTTCGGCTGGACCCGGTGGAGGACCTCTTGTCTTGTGGTGAGATGCTAAAACCTCTCTCTGCTCTATATAGTACATTGCTCCCCATCGACTCCCTTAAAATGGATAGGCTCTGGGAATCTTGGAAGTCCGATATACCGGCCCTGGAGAGGGAGGACTGGGAGGATTGTCTGGAGCGAGGCCCCAAATTGGTTGTCTCTGCGGGAGACAAGCTCATACAAACCAAATTTCTTCATAGAGTTTATTTTACCCCGTTGCGCCTGTCCAGAATATATCCTGATAGAGACCCGCAGTGCCCACGGTGTCGGTCGAATCAGGGCACCTATCTACATACGTTCTGGATGTGCCCTGCTCTGTCGTCCTTTTGGTCGGGGGTATTCGATCACTTAAATGTGCGTCTTGAGCTTTCTGTCCCCATGACATCTGCACTGGCCTTGCTGGGTGTCATTGATGATGAGCAAAGGTCTCACCATAGTAAGTTGTTGATTTCGTATCTACTGTTCTATGCCAAAAAGGAAATATTATGTAAATGGGCCTCCTCTGTCCCCCACCTCAGTGTCCTCATGGGAAACCAAAGTCAATGCAGCACTACCTCTGTATAAATTAACGTACATTAGTCGTGGTTGTCCCTGGAAGTATGACAAAGTCTGGCTGCCGTGGACAGCATTCTGACCTCTCTGGCTATGACTAGCTGTGGTCCCTCCTTTCCCTCCCCCTCCTCCCCCCCCTTCCCTACCCTTCACTACCTTATCCTCCATTCCTTCTTCCCTCCCTCCTCTCTCCCCTATTCCCCCTTCTCGCTATTAATGGGCCCGGAGTTTCTGACCAAGATCCTTCATTTCTGTTCCTTTTTCTCCGTATATTTCTGTTTGTGTTGCTATGCTGGCTGTACTGATGATCAAGCGTAGTATGTGAAACATGTGTTGTATCACGTTAATGTAATAAGCCGGATCTACTTGACGAAATGTCTGTATTGTCGATATATTATTATGTATGTTATCCTTCAATAAAGCACTCCTGATTGTTAAAAAAAAAAAAAAAATCTGTTGCTGTAAGAGCCGGTTCACACTGGGGCAACACGACTTCCAGCGCGACTTTACAAGGCAACTTCAAGTTGCCTCCAGGACAGGGGACTTTGCCAGTGGCCAATCAAACAATAATCAGCTCTGTGGGAGGGAGGGGGGAGGGAGGGGTTTGCCTGAGAAAACTATTTTCTCTTCCTGTAAAGTTGCTTCAGTTAAGACAGTGATCCGACTTTGGAGGCGACTTCCATTGAAATCAATGGGTACAAGTCGCCTAGAAGTCGCCTTGAAGTAGTACAGGAACCTTTTCTGAAGTCATAGCGACTTCAGTAATGTATATTAAGACGGCTCTCATTCACCTGAATGTAATTTGTCATGTCGCGCGACACAAGTCAGATCCCAAGTCGCGGTAGTGTGAACTGGCTCAAACTGCTTTGTTTGGATTAGATGTTAAAGAAGAACTAAAGACAATTATTTTTATGTTTTCCATAAAGAAATGGAGGCTTATAACCCCTGTCAATTTTCTTTTTGCCATCTGTGTCTCATTGGGGAGATTTCCCTTCATATCCTATCTCATAGCCAAAACAGGGTTATCAGAGCTAGTGTCCCCATTGGAAGATTTCCTATTCCAGTTCTGGTGATCACTCAAAATGTGTGATTTTATTTTTATACTCTGTGATAAAAGTCACCAGGACGACTAGAGAGGGGGAATGTCCCTAACAGGGACATAGAGTGTAGAGGGATTAGAAAACCTGTATGTTTTTTTTTTTTTTATTGTCGTCTATCTAAAAATTATTCATTACGTTTTCCTTAGAAGCAATTGAGGAGCTTTAAAATAAGTCATCCACAACCTCTCTAGCTGCTTGTACTGTGAAGTAATTAATTTGCGGACAACACAATAAAGGTTCTAAAGTCAGTTTCATTCGGTTTCCAACAGCTTAGAAAAACCTGCTGTGTTACAATGAAGGGCTGATAGGTTGTTAAGGTTTGGTTGCGGTAGAAAATATTAGAATAAGAGCTAAGATTTCGGTGCCTCAGTTGTGAAATTTAGAGAAACATGCAAATTCAAATTGAAAGAATATTGCCTTTGCATTTTTGCAATCAATAGGCCCCAGTGCGTATAGAGAAACTGCGCAGCTTCTAAAAATTTTGAATGATATACAGTATATACTCGAGTATAAGCCGACCCGAATATAAGCCGACCCGAATATAAGCCGAGGCACCTAATTTTACCACAAAAAAATGGGAAAACTTATTGACTCGAGTATAAGCCTAGGGTGTCCATCTGCATGCCTCACTGTGTCCGTGCCTCACTGTTCCCATGCCTCACTGTCACTGTGTCCATGCCTCACTGTGCCCATGCCTCACTGTCACTGTGTCCATGCCTCACTGTGTCCATGCCTCACTGTGACTAGACTGACGTTTAACATGGGAGTCTATGGAAGGGGTGCCCGGCTTTGAAAAATCGATGCTCCCCGGCTGTAGGTCCCCCGGACACCAAACTTTGCACATTAGTAGAGGAATAGTTTGTTTACATGTGTGCCAAGTTTGGAGTCCAGGGGACCTAGGGCCGGCCAGTACCGGGTCCCCAAAATCACTGGAGAAATGACCGTTTAACATTGGAGTCTTCGGAAAGGGGTGCCGGGCTTTGAAAAATCGGTGCTCCCCGTCCAAAGGTCCCCCGGACACCAAACTTTGCACACTTGTAGGGGAATAGTTGGGCTACATGTGTGCCAAGTTTGGGGTCCAGAGGACCTACGGATGGCCGGGATCAGGCACACAAAGTTGACGTCGGAAACAGACTTGAGTATAAGCCGAGGGGGGGCATTTTCAGCACACAAAAAATGTGCTGAAAAACTCGGCTTATACTCGAGTATATACGGTAATTGATATACCTTTAGGCCATTTGCTCCTCCTCTACTGAAACCTGCCTGAAATTCTCAAATAGAAAGCTTTGCCCCATGCTGACCAAATGCTAAGATGCTGCAACAGTTGGACGCCTGCACCCAGTTTTATTGGAGCGAGAGTTCTTCTTGTTCTAAACTTTGTGTATGTGTCTTTCCTTCTCCACCGTAAAAGGAGAACGCTCCTTCCTGTGACGCTATGGTTGATTATCTAACGGTTGCAGCATATTAGCAACAGGGCAAAGCTATCTATAGGAGGAGTTCAACATGTTTTCTAAGGGGGGTATGCAAATGGCCCACAGGTAGGGCAAATATGAGGGGTCTTTTAAAAGTTTACACACTTTTTTATATTTAATAGAGTTAACTTTAACTTGGAAACTTTTTGAAATACCCTTGTATATTATACTACACTTTTGAAAGCTGCAGAGCTTCACTTTACCTCCTAGGCCCCCTTGACTGCATAGGCAATTTTCTTTCAGAGGTGAACTTTTTAACTAAGTAACCACTACTAAGTCACACTACTCCCTATGTTGCAAGCCCTGATAAAGGGGGCAAGACTTGCCCCCGAAACACATTGGCTCTGTATGCACTTTTTCATCCGATTTTACATTGGTATTAATTTTTGTCTGGAATACAGTATCATGGGGTGGCACTTAAATTTTAGATTAACTCATCAAAGCTAGCAAGACATTTTCTTGTATTAAAGGGTTAGTTCACCTTTCCAGATAAAATGAAAAGGTAAACAAACACCCCTTCCCCTCAGTCCTCACTGTACTTGCCTCCATGGGTGATGAGCTGTGAGCTGCCCAAGCAGCCAGTGTAATGGTCCAGGAATTTTAGATTACCTTCTTTCTGCAGGGCTCCTGAGCCATATCAGAGTGATTCTGATTGGTCAGCACTGGCACAGATTTCAAATACTCGGACTGCTACACTCACAGCTCAACACAGAGAAAAGTCCAACAGAAACTGGGGGGAGGATGTACAGTGTAAGTTTATTTTTTCATTTTAATTGGAAAGGTTAAATAACACTTTAGAGCAGGGGTGTCAAACTCAATTTCATCGTGGGCCGCATCAGCATTATGATTGCCCTCAAAAGGGCCGGTTGTATCTGTAAGATAAGATGACCAGTGTAACGACACCCCAAGTATGAAGGGGGTTAAAGCCGTTTATGATATGCCATTCCCGAACACCAAGGCAGCTACTGACACTCCACAGTCAGGCGAACGAGACCCATAATGATAATTCCCCCCTAATAACGAGACACAGCTCTTTTGTTAGGTTTCCAGCAGGTCTGACAATCTTTATTGAGAAAGCAGGCTCTTATATACACTCAAAGAATACTGTGGTCCAAATGAACAATGACCCAACTCCACCCACAACATCACACAATGGTTACATAACGAGCCCCCAATACACATTATTCTGACATCCCTTAGCAGGCAACAGATGAGTTCATTAACTAATCCCTTTACAGCTTAAATGACAAATATGCATGACCTTTACGTTTCCCAGACTGGCTGTCTGCTACCTTACAATATCATAAATACACCTTTGACCAGACCTAATTTACATGAGCTAATTACCTAATTCCTTTATACAATTACAGAGTTAATTATCACAATCCACAATGAAAAGATCTTTAGAAGTTAGCCTGGACTCATTTACATTACACAAGCAGCCAGGTGGTTGGAGCTGATGACATTAACATCTTTCAATTAACCTGTTGAGTTCAGAATCAACAACCAGTAAATAGTTATTTTACTTATATCCTGGGGAATATTGTGGATTAATATTACAGACCCATTTTAAAGCAATCCAAGACATATTCTGAATGTCCATTATTTTCTGGCTCATACTTTCTAAGAGCTTCTGGGTTCCACGGGCCCACCTGTTACAACCAGCATATCCCCTCCTCATATAGTAGATGTCAAGAGCCACCCCACCATCAGAAGTTGAGTCCCCCACTCTCCCTTATATCACAGTGCACCCCCCTTTCCTTATGATGCTGCTGGGAAGAAGCTGATTGCATTGCTTGAAAGCAGAAAGTAAGGGTCTGGAGGAGGAACAGAGGAGGGCTGGAGCGCTCCTGCAGCTGCAGGAGAGGTGCGAGGGCCACATGAAATGGCCTGGAGGGCCGGATTCGGCCCGCAGGCCTTGTGTTTGACACCTGTGCTTTAGAGGCATAGATTTGAGAATGTGAGAGAGAAACATAATTTTCCCTTTTTGACTCGCGTCCAAATGCAGATTAATGCACAAAAAAGTGAGCATGCATAGACTGGTCCTTCCAAAAACAATAGATTTTCTATTGTTCATGTATTTTGCCTCCACCGAAAAATCCAGCACAATGTGTCACAAACCTCTTATGTGAATAAACCCTAAAGCTACAAAATATACAATGGCACCCTGGCTATTGGAAAAAAATAGGATTTTTTACTCACCGTAAAATCCTTTTCTCTGAGTCCATGGACCGACACAGCTTCTCTATTGTCAAAGTGGGTATTATCCGTTAATTAGGAGTGACTAGGCAGAAAAACTTGTAAAAAGTGTTGCATCACACCTTCTACAGTACCGCCCAGGGGGCGGACCCTCTGGGTATACCCTCTCAGTCTGCACATCGCAGATCAGTTCGTCAAAAAGCAGTACAAACTTAAAAAGAGGGGTGGGTGCTGTGTCGGTCCATGGACTCAGAGAAAAGAATTTTACGGTGAGTAAAAAATCCTATTTACTCTTTCGTCCATGGACCGACACAGCTTCTCTATTGACAAAGTGGGACGTCCCAAAGCAGTGTCAGAGAAAAAACGAGGGGTGGTAACAGCATAAAAACAAACTTCACCCCAAAACACAAAACAGCACTCCTCCAACGGAGGAGTTGCAACTCTAAACAGCCGCCTGCAAAACCTTGCGGCCGAAAGAGGCATCCGAAGATGCACCTACATCAACTTTGTAGAATTTTGTGAAAGTGTGAGCGGACGACCAAGTCGCCGCTTTACATAGTTGGGAAACAGACGCTTGATGTCGGAAAGCCCAAGAGGCACCTATTGCCCTGGTCGAATGCGCCGTGACAGGAAAGGGGGGCGCCTGACCCTTTAAGGCGTAAGCCTGGATTACTATCTGTCGGATCCACCTAGAGATGGTGGCCGATGAGACTGCTTGGCCCTTCTTGGGACCAGCCACCGAAACAAACAGTGAGTCTGACTTCCGGAACAGGGAAGTAGCAGATATGTATACTCTCAAAGCTCGGACAACGTCCAAGGAATGCAACGCCGACTCCTTAGGATTCGACGGCTGAGGACACAAGGATGGAAGTACAATGTCTTCGTTGAGATGAAAAGCCGAAACGACCTTCGGAAGAAAGGAAGGCTGCGGCCGCAGCACCACCTTATCCTTGTGGAAAATCAAATAGGGAGCCTTGCAGGACAAGGCTGCCAGCTCAGAGACTCGTCTAACTGACGTAACAGCCACCAAAAAGACCACCTTCTGAGAAAGTGTCAACAGGGGAATATCTCTAATATTCTCAAACGGTGCCTTCTGAAGCACCGAGAGGACCAGGTTCAAGTCCCACGGAGGTAACGGGGGGCGGACCGGAGGGGCCACATGTCGAACCCCCTGCACAAATGTACTCACGAGAGAGTGAGTCGCCAGGGGTCGCTGAAAAAAGACAGCCAGGGCAGATATCTGTCCCTTAATCGTACTTAGGGCAAGCCTTTGGTCTACCCCATGCTGTAAAAACAGCAGGATTCTGGAAACCAAATAGGTACGCGGATGCCATTTCATTTCCTCACACATGGAGATGTAGGCCCTCCAAGTGCGGTGATAGACCTTCCTAGAGGACGGTTTCCGAGCACTTCTCATAGTAGAAATTACTGAGTCTGACAGGCCCCGGTCTCTCAGTACCTGGTTCTCAACAGCCATGCCGTTAAAGCCAATGACTGTAAAGCAGGATGGAATATGGGACCTTGCGACAGCAGGTCCTTCCGTAGTGGTAGGCGCCAGGGGACGTCTGCTACCAGACGTACTAGATCGGCGTACCAAGGACGCTGAGGCCAATCTGGAGCGATTAGGATCATTGGAATTCCCTCTGCCTCCACTCTGCGGAGCAGAAGAGGAAGAAGCCTTAAGGGAGGGAAGGCATAGATTAGCCGATACTGGCCCCACGATGCTACCAACGCGTCCGTTGCGTCTGCCCATGGGTCTCTTGACCGGGCCACAAACCTCAATACCTTCCGATTGAGTCGGGAAGCCAGAAGATCTACGTCTGGTGTGCCCCATCTTTGGCAGAGGAGTTGGAACACCTCCGGGTGTAAGGACCATTCTCCCTGGTCCAGCATCTGGCGGCTCAGGTAGTCCGCCTGCCAGTTTTCCACACCCGGAATGTACACGGCCGACAGTGCCGGTACGCTCCTCTCTGCCCACTTCAGGATGCGAGCGATCTCCGATGCTGCAGCTGAGCTTCTTGTTCCTCCTTGATGATTGACCTATGCCACTGCTGTGGCGTTGTCTGACTGGATCCTGACTGGACGCCCTTGCAGTCTCTGAGACCATTTGAAGAGGCACAGCTTGATCGCCCGGATCTCCAGGACATTGATCGGCAGGAGGGCTTCCTCTGGGGTCCAGCGACCTTGCGCCGACTGGACACCCCAGACTCCCCCCCAACCTGTAAGGCTGGCGTCCGTCGTGATCACTATCCAGTAAACCGGAAGAAATGACTTCCCGGCCATTAGAGCCGGTGCTGTCAGCCACCATACCAGGGATCTCCTGACTAGGTGGCTCACTCGGATTTGATAATCCAGAGATGAAGGGCATCTGTTCCATCTGGACAGAACTTCCCTCTGTAACACTCGAGTGTGGTATTGAGCATATGGGACCGCCTCGAAGGAGGCTACCATGAGGCCCAACACTCGCATGCAAAAACGGAGTGACGACCAATTCCTGGAAGTCAGCTGCCGTACTGCAGCCCGGAGGGTCTGCAACTTCTCCACAGGGAGGAATACCTTTGCCTCTGAGGAATCCAGAATCAACCCCAGGTACACTAGGCGTTGAGTGGGCACCAATACTGACTTTTGCGTGTTTAGTATCCAACCACAGTCTCGAAGAGTCTGACAGGTAATGGACACGCTTACCTCTAATTCTGAGCTTGAAGGGCCCTTCAGCAGAAGGTCGTCCAAGTAACCTGTGATAGCGATACCCCGCTGTCTTAGAAGTGCCAGAATCGGAGCGAGCACCTTGGTGAACGTCCTGGGTGCTGAGGCAAGGCCAAACGGGAGGGCCACAAACTGGTAGTGGTTCTTCCCGATAGCAAATCGCAGAAACCTCTGGTGTCTGGAGTATATGGGGACATGCAGGTATGCGTCCTTGATGTCCAAGGAGGCCAGAAAGTCCCCCGGATGGAGAGCCGTGACTACGGATCGAACCGACTCCATCCGAAATCTTTGTACCTTCACAAAGCAATTGAGGGCTCTGAGATCCAAGATTGGACGAACCCCCTCCTTCTTTGGCACAATGAACAGATTTGAGTAAAAACCCTGACCCCGTTCCTGTTCTGGAACTGGAATAACTACCCCGCGTTCCAGTAGACCCTGGACCGCCCCATACAGGGCCTCCCGACGGGTCGGTAGTAGCTGGAGATTGGAGGTGATGAATCTGTCTGGTGGACAAGAGAGAAATTCTATCTTGTAGCCTGAGGAGATTACTTCGCAAACCCACCTGTCGGAGACTAGAGCAGTCCACTGAGTCGCGAATTTGCGAAGACGTCCCCCCACCCGAGAGCTGGGTGGGGGCGGACCTTCATGTGGACGCAGATTTGTCCACAGGCTTGTTGGGTCTGCGGGACCAAGGACGCTTTTGTCCTTGGGCAGGCGCTTTATCGGCCTGGGGTCTTTTCCCTGTCGCCTTAAGAGGGCGAAAAAACCGCTTACGTGCAGTAAAGGAGGGCCCTTGCCCTTGGCGTGGTCCCCTACCCTTGCTAGTTTGGGGAAGCAAAGTGCTTTTACCTCCTGTAGCATCCTTGATGATGTCATCCAGAGAATCCCCAAAAAGTCTGTCGCCCTTAAAAGGCAGATCCAATAGGGCTTTCTTGGAAGTCTGGTCCGCAGACCAGCCCTTTAGCCAGATCAGGCGGCGTATTGCTACTGCATAAACCGAAGCTCTTGACAGCAGGGGAATAGTATCCATGTCTGACTCGCAGACAAACTTAAGGCCCTGGACCAACTGGTCGGCCAAAGTTATCTCATTAGGAGGAGCATCTCGCTCCTTTAACCCCTGGAGTAGCAATTTTGCCCATTCAGTAAGTGTCTGAGACACTAGGGCCCCCGCCAATGCCGGGCGTACTACTGAGCCTACCACTGAGTATAGGTAGCGAGCGAGTGCTTCAGCCTTCTTATCCACAGGGTCCTTGAAAACAGGAGCCCCTTCTACTGGAATAGTGGTGGCTCTATTAAGTCTGGACACCGAAGGGTCCACTATAGGGGGAGAGGTCCATATCTTCAGAAAACTCTCCTCAAAGGGGTACCGTACTGCAAACCTCTTTGGGGCTGTAAAGACCCTCAGTGGGTTCTCCCATTCCTTGTATAAGAGTTTGTCAAAATAAGACACACAAGGGAACACCTTAGCAGTGCGGGCAGGTTTACGAAACCCAAAGGGGACTGGAGTATCTGCTACTTCTTCAGTCCTTTCCAACTTTAGCGTATCCCGCACTGCAGTAATAAGGTCAGATACCAAAGCCGTCTCGCGTACTGACCTGGACTTGGAGTCCTCCTCACTGTCCGATCGGTCACGGTCTGCAGTCTCTGATGCATCAGAATCTGGGCCATGAGCCGTAGCTGGACCTGGTTCTGCATCAGAAATATCCCCAGAAGATTGCAGGGGACGGGGGCGTTTATTACCCCCTGTATTCCCGTGTGCTGCTTCCACCCTGGCAGCAAACGCCTCTAGGATTGCCGACATAGCGTCCATAGACACCTCAGGGACACCAGCTGCTAAATCTGGTGTTTCAGGGGAGAAGACATCTGGCTCAGATGCCATGCTGACCACACGCTGACACTCACAGGGCTCCAGGCAAGATATCACTAGGCCACCCTTCTTCGCTGCAGAGATGCTGGGTTACCCAGAGGACTCACCACCCTGGATAGGTACTGCTATGCTGCGCCTATGATGCTGTCCCCTTGCTGCTGTGTCAGTCTGCTTCTTTTATCAGCACTTCCTGTGTGAATTTTCGCGCCAGTGTAATGCACCCTAGAGGCCGGAGGCTCTCGCAAAATGGTTGCCAAAACCGTCTGTATGGAAGATAATGTGGGCTCTAAGAAAATGGCCGCCGACAGAAGATAGAGGTCAGGCAGCCATAGCCCACAAAAAAGATGGCCGCCGAACGGCAATATCTGCATACAGGGTGGACAAACATGGCCGCCGATCACCTGATAGGGGCCAGTGGGTGTGGCCGAACTACAGGAAGATGGCCGCCAGGCAGTTACAAGAGGCCAAACTTGGCATGGACCACCTCAAAATGGCCGCCGACAGCATGGAGACACAGAAACACAGGTAAGCAAAAATGACATTTCTTTTAAATGTTAGTTACAGCCAGCCCCGCTCCAGTGGGACCCCCTAGGTGACCCCCAGCACCCAGCAACCTTTAGCTAGAAGCCCAGGGAGGAGGGAAAGGCAGGGAGAGAGGGAAGAAAGGGGCCACAACCACTTACTTGATCTCTCCAGGAATGTCCAGCTAAATCACCCAGCCGAGGCAGGGGAGTCTTACTTACCTATCCTGCATGTATTCTGCTGGAAGACATTCCAAACAGATCATCGTCCGCGCACGGAAGGTGACTGTTGGCCAGGCATGCTGTGATTGGACCCAGAAGGGACGATCATATGTATGCCCTGGAGCATGACGCTCACCGGACAGGCTGCTGCGACTCGGCCGTAAGGTCAGCCGAAGCTGAGCGGTCCGATGCAAGCCTTGGAGCGTAAGCTCACCGGCCAGGCTGCTGCGACTCGGCCGTAAGGTCAGCCGAAGCTGAGCGGTCCGATGCAGGCCCTGGAGCGTAGGCTCACCGGCCACCCGTGGAGCGACGGGCATGTCGTGGAAAACCCAGCGCGTAGCTAGGGTCGGCACACGCTCGATGGCCGAAACTGGGGAGACTACAAGGATCGAGGATCCAGCCTGTCACCCAGTCGGCAGTTGATCGAAGATCGCAGGAAACAACAAATGTAGCAAAAAAATAAAATATATATATATCTTTTTTCCCCGGACCAATGAGCCCGAAGGGAGCCATGTCCTACTCCTTGCTAGACAGAAAAAAACTGATCTGCGATGTGCAGACTGAGAGGGTATACCCAGAGGGTCCGCCCCCTGGGCGGTACTGTAGAAGGTGTGATGCAACACTTTTTACAAGTTTTTCTGCCTAGTCACTCCTAATTAACGGATAATACCCACTTTGACAATAGAGAAGCTGTGTCGGTCCATGGACGAAAGAGTAAAGAGGTTTTGATCTTTAAACTGCAAGCTTTCTTTAAGGTAACAGTTGTGAAAATGGGTCGCAGCCAGGAAGTGATTGTAGCTGATACGGTAGATTCTTACACAAATGATTGGGTGATCTCCGAACAGCATGTAAAGGAATTCATTCAGTTCTAGAAATCCAGTACACAGTACAATGTTGTTTGTGGCAGTAATTTGCCTCTAGGGTCCAGACAGGAATTTTTCTTCCTCTAAGTATTTTTTTTTGTATGCATCTCTGGATGAACTATGGTTTCTTGGGATGCAGTGATTTTCTTTTTCTGAGAATTATTTTGCAGGATTAAAAAAACAAACAAAAAACTCACAATGCAATGCTGTAAAAAGCTGACTGATTTACTTATAGGTAACGTCATTAAAGTGATTGTAAAGTCTTGTTTTTTTTCCTAATAAACATGTTATACTTACCTGCTCTGTTGCAGTGGATTTGCACAGAGCAGCCCCGATCCTCCTCTTCTCGGGTCCCTACTCTGTGATCCTTGCCCCTCCCTCCTGTTCAGTGCTCCCACAGCAAGCAGCTTGCTATGCGGGCACCCGAGCGAAGCCACAGCTCCCTGCATCCATTCGACACAGAGCCCACCCCGCCCCCTCTCTCCCCTGATTGGCTAGCTGACATTGATTGACCTCAGCGGGAGCCAATGGTGCTGCTGCTGTGTCTCAGCTAATCAGGAAGGAGAATCTAGGACAGCTGAGACACTCGTGGACATCGCTGGACAGAGAGGGACCTCAGGTAAGTTAGGGGGGCTAAGGGGGGGGGGGCTAAGATAAAAAACCTTTTGCCTTTACAACCCCTTTAAAGCTGACCATACACAACCCCTTTAAAGCTGACCATACACTAGTAGAATTTCCTACGATCATACGAAAATCCTTATCAAAACATTCATTCTTAGAACAATCTCTCTTGACATCGTTTGTCAACGAATTGTTCGAAAGCCCTTTAAAATTTCATGCAGATCGGCTCTTTGGATGTAATCCCTGACGTATTGAACAGGTTTCATCACAATATGTGTGATTTTTCGCTAAAGAAAACCACATTCAAATTATTGTTCTGTTGAGAAAATGTTTCCATTCTTGCTCCTGTTTATTTTTTTCGGAACTACAGTCGAAAACTAACATCAATGTGAAAATCAATCATTCTTAAAACTATTGAGCAAAGGCTGATTGGACATATTCAAATATAATGATAATGAATGCAACTGATTGTAACATATGAACAAAAAAGATTAGACAAAGACATACAAATACACAATGGCAATATCATGCAAAAACTTTATAACAGATGTACAGTGACGATCTTTGGGGAGCTGCATTTTAGTTAAGTATATTTTATTAGAAATATACTCAGAATAGATACTTTAGTATTTTATCCTTTTAGGTGAACCTGTCATATGCCCTTCGATTGTACAATAGTGCTAAGTGTGTGTGAAAGTTATTAGCTATTCATGACTTTCCTGTGCTGCCACTTAAAGGGGTTGTAAAGATTTGTTTATTTTCTAAATAGGTTCCTTTAAGCTAGTGCATTGTTGGTTCACTTACCTTTTCCTTAGATTTCCCTTCTAAATATTTTTTTTCTTTGTTTTCCATGTCTGAATTTCTCACTTCCTGTTCCTCCTCAGTAAGCTGTTCAGTAAGCTGTTCAGGCTGACTCCACACCACTCGGATGATGGTGTGAAGTTTACTGAGGAGAAACAGGAAGTGACAAATTCAGACAAAGAAAAAAAACATTTACAAGGGAAATCGAAGGAAAAGGTAAGTGAACCAACAATGCACTAGCTTAAAGGAACCTATTTAGAAAATAAAAAACGAACCTTTACAACCCCTTTAAGCCTTTTCCTCTGGTCCTGCTATTTCTGTATTAGAAGCTATAACGCCCCACAGGCAGTGGAACCCTTTTGTGGTTAAACAGATCACTTTATGGTAGATTTTCAACAAGTGTTTTTAACGATTTACCAATCATGTTTATTGAATATTTGTACCATATGTTATGAGCCTTTATATTTTATGTGCAAGTCATTATGACCACTAATTAATTGTTGATTATTCAATTGTTTTTTTCATCCTGATTATAAAAATAAATCTTATGAATTCCTTTTATCATATTCCACGTATCATCATTTGCCTATGCCAAGCCTCATTTAAAGTCCCACTTTTCCTTCCTGTTTTTTTTTTTTATGTTAGTTGGAACTTGAAGCTACCCTTAAAGTGGTAGTAAAGTTATTTTTTTAAGTTGTACCTACAGGTAAGCCTATAATAAGGCCTACCTGTAGGTACAGTGAATATCTCCTACCATTGAGGTGTTTACAAGATATTCACACTGCATGCAGCCGGTGACGTCGCAGGCACATACGCTCTGAAGTAGGGCTGCAACTAACAATTATTTTCATAATCGATTAGTTGGCCGATTATTGTTTTGATTAATTGGTTAATAACCTTAAAAATGTGTGGTGTATAATTTAGCTAATATGTAAAGTTTTAAAAAAAAAGCAATTTAATATTAAATATCTATATGCAGTGGTAAATATAAATAACCAACTACCGTATATACTCGAGTTCAAGCCGACCTGAATATAATCCGAGATGCCTAATTTTACCACAAAAAACTGGGAAAACGTATTGACTCGAATATAAGCCTAGGGTGTCCATCTGCATGCCTCACTGTGCCCATGCCTCACTGTCACTGTGCCAATGCCTCACTGTGTCAATGCCTCACTGTGCCCAATCTTCCTACCTGATCTCTGGCGCTGTGTGACTAGACTGACATTTAACATGGGAGTCTATGGAAGGGGCTACATGTGTGCCAAGTTTGGAGTCCAGGGGACCTAGGGCCGGCCGGTCCCGGGTCCCCAAAATTACCGGAGAAATTACCGTTTAAAGTGGTTGTAAACCCTGTAGACAATTTTTTTATTTTTTTTTACTTTCCTGCAAGACAAAGCTATAATGAGCTAGTATGACTAGCATACTAGCTCATTATGTACCACTTACCTTCGATCGGGGCCCCCGAAGTCGTCCGTGTCCCTCCTCTAGCCGCATCCATCGCTGCGGCGATAGCCGGAATGTTACTTCCGGGTATCGCCGCTGCAGCCAATCACAGCGCCGCTCCGGCGCTGTGATTGGCCGGAGCGGCGAAGACGTGACTCCGCGCATGCGCGCGTGAGCTGTAGAATTCGGCTACGTCGTCGAATGTTGCGACCTAGCCGAATTTGTGAATGGGGTGACGTCAGCGTCGCCGCATTTACATACAAATATCTCCTTAACCGTGTAGGTTAAGGAGATATTTCATGCACCTACAGGTAAGCCTTAATCTAGGCTTACCTGTAGGTCTTTGTTTAAAAAGTGGGTTTACAACCACTTTAACATTGGAGTCTATATAAGTGGTGCCCGGATTTGAAAAATCGGTGCTCCTCGGCCGTAGGTCCACCGGACAACAAACTTTGCACACTTGTAGAGGAAGAGTGGGGCTACTTGTGTGCCAAGTTTGGATCAGGCGCACAAAGTTGAAGATGAACACAGACTCGCGTATAAGCCGAGGGGGGGCATTTTCAGCACAAAAAAATTTGCTGAAAAACTCGGCTTATACTTGAGTATATACGGTGTATGGTTAGGGAGCAAAATATCTAATCCACTCTGAGAATAACTGACAGAAGAGATATACTGTATATGCTATTAGAGGGTGAATCTGGTAAACATCATCAGACTCGGATCAAATTTCTTTCTCGTACATCACGGGACACAGAGCGGCATAGTCATTACTATGTGGGTTATATAGTTTACCTTCAGGTGCTGGCACTGGCAACTTCCAAACCGGAAGTACCCTCCCCTATATAAGCCCCTCCCATCCGGGAGCACCTCAGTTTTTTGCCAGTGTCTAAGGTGTTGGCCAAGAAGTAACATGTGTTTTTCACTGAGCTTGCGTACAGGTTCTTTTGGGCCTCAGTAAGCTATTCCGGATCCGACCAAAAAAGCTTCATAGCTAAACGGTCGGTACCCGGGCCTTGCAGAGAAGAGCAAGGTTTTGCCTGTAATGCTTCTCTTAGGAGGGCTGGACCCTGGGATCCAGAGCTCTGGTCATACCCACGACCAAGATGTTTTCTGTGCAGGGTGCTATACAGGTCCAGGGGAGTGGAATCCTTGGGAGCCCGGTCCCTGAAGGTTTAATTACAATGCCTGCCGTGAGAGGTGAAGTTTGGGCTTCTGTGGACCAAACAGAGTCCTGCGGCGGGGAAAAGGTAAGTGGGGGCCCCTCAGGAACTTTGTTCTATTGGGGGACCCCCAAGCCTAATATGTCTTTCTGCCTGTTACCTAACGGTATTCCCGCTAAATATCTGTGCATGCCTGTAACTACTAAAAAATGTAATAATTTTAAGAGTGGTCAAGAAAAAAAAAAAAATGGTTAAACCGCGGTACCTGTGTTAAACCACTAGAGGCCGCTGTGGAACGTTGTTTTCTTGTCATGTGGATTTTTTCTTTCCAAGTCAAAATCCAGGCAGATGGTGAGTTCTCTGAATGGGAAACTGTTTTCTCTGCCATGTTGCAATGCTCGTCCATCCCCCAGCCCTGTGGCAAACAGGGCCCTGGCTTCTGTCCCTAGTTCCTTTTCAAAAAGAGCACGCGCCTCTATTTATAGAGGTGAGCTGGAAAAAGGGGCGGAGCTTGGTGGATGACGCTCTGTGCGCGCCGCAGCGCTTCTGCGCATGTGCGGGCGTCCCAGCATGTTAAAAAGCACAATTAGGTGTTGTCAGCTGGTTATGGAAGGCAGAAACAGAGCTGGCAACATTTAGAAAGGCATACAGCAGGCGGTTGATGCAGGCATCCCCATAGAAAGGCACATTAGTAGACACCAACTGTTTATATAGCAGCAATTGTGCTAGACTATTGTCAGTAAGTGGTGTATTTCGGCTGGAATACCTCAGCTTTGGGCTTAGGAATATGCCGTCTAAAGTCTCCGGGACTAAGAATCCCAGGAAGCAAAGGGGGTCTCCATCGGGCTCTGAGGATCTTGGGCATGCTTTGGCTGCACCAATCTCCCCTGAAAAATCAGAGGTTAGTGACCGTAGAGCACCCTCAGGAGTACCTGGTACTGTGGCTGTCCTCAGTTCACCTGCTCCTGTGTATATAACAGAGGAGGTTTTTTCCTCAGCTCTGGGAGGACTGGAAGAGAGATTGACAACATTGATCGCTGCTTCCCTGTCAGAGGGAAAGCGCGCCCGATCTCCGTCTCCTCCCTCAGAGTACCTGTTAGCAGAGCAACAGTCCCATACAGGGATCAACCTACCTGAAGGGGATCAGGATGAGGTTGATTCTGTTGTAGAGGAATCAACAGTGGAAGAGCCATTCTCAGCATCACATGCTGAAAGATTATGGGTTCAGTCCCTGACTAACATGGTCCGATCAGCATTTAAAATGCCCCTTGCGGAGCCATCATCCACTTCTGTCTCCTCGTTGGGGTCGCTAAAAGCTCCCCAGACTGTTTGTTCCTTTCCAATCCATCCTTTACTGGAAGGGCTCATTTACCAGGATTGGGAACATCCTGATAAAATATTTACTCCTCCCAAGAGATTTCCGGTGGTCTATCCCATGGAGGATAAGTTCATCAAAAAATGGAGGGTCCCTACAGTGGACGCAGCCATCTCTTGTGTGAATAAATCACTGACATGTCCAGTAGATAATGTCCAAATGTTCAAGGATCCAATAGATAAAAAATTGGAGTCCTTATTAAAATCTGCTTTCTCTACAGCAGGCTTGGTGACACAACCAGCAGTGGCAGCTATTGGGGTCTGCCAAGCAGTGAAGGATAAGTTGAAAAAGGTCTTAAGGGACCTGCCAGATCAGCAGGCCCTTGCCCTAGCTGATCTACCTAGAGCCTTATGCTTTGCGGTTGACGCCATAAAGGATTCAATCCATCAGGCCTCCCGCCTTACGCTGTCTGTAGTACATATGCGCAGGCTTCTATGGCTCAAAAACTGGTCTGCTGAAGCTCCCTGTAAAAAATTGATGGTTAGCTTCCCATTTCATGGTGAACGCTTATTCGGGGAAGACCTGGACAAATATATCCAGAAAATTTCCAGCTGTAAAAGTACACTCTTGCCGGTTAAAAACAGAGTTAGAGGTCCCTCTTTTAAGAGGCCTGCTTCTCCAGTCCCTGGGACATCGGCTGTGAAACAGTTCCGACGGCCTCCTCGGTCAAATCCCGGGGGTAAAAATCAGGGACAATCGCAGGGTAACAAGAAACCCTGGGTCAGGAGAGGTACAAAACCTCCCCCAAAATCAAATGCATGAAGGGTTGCCCCCACTCAATCGGGTGGGGGGAAGACTTCAGTTGTTCGCAGAGACCTGGCGGGACACGATCAGAGACAGATGGGTGCTCTCCGCAGTAAGTCTGGGATACAAATTGGAGTTAAAAGACTCCCCTCCTTCCCATTTTATAAGGTCGAACGTGCCAAGGGATCCCCGGAAGAGAGGATCCCTCCTGTTGGCACTAGAACAACTATTGCTCCAAGGAGTAATTATGGAGGTTCCCCTGGAAGAATGCGGGTTCGGGTTTTACTCAAACCTCTTTACAGTCCCGAAACCAAACGGGGACGTGAGGCCCATATTAAATCTAAAAGGGCTAAACAAATTCCTACATATCAGAACTTTCAGGATGGAGTCGATCCGATCGGTGACCACTGCCCTACAAGGGGAGGAATGGCTAGCCTCGATCGACATCAAAGATGCTTATTTGCACATTCCCATCTTTCCAGTTCACCAAAAATTTCTACGCTTTGCAGTAGAAGGGCGCCATTTTCAGTTCAGAGCCTTACCCTTCGGTCTGGCCACAGCACCACGAGTGTTCACAAAAATTCTGGCCCCATTATTGGCCAATCTAAGAACACAAGGTGTAACGATAATGGCATATCTAGACGACTTGTTGCTGATAGACCACTCAGTGGAAAAACTAGAAGTGGTTGTTCACGAGACAATCAAGTATCTGGAATCTCACGGTTGGATTATCAACCGAGACAAGTCAGCCCTAAAACCAGTCAAAAGTCTGGAATACTTGGGGCTAAGGCTGGATTCAGACCAGAGAAAAATTTTCTTGCCTCGTCTTTGAGAGATTTGATCCACCTAGTGGGTACAAAAAGACAGCCGTCCATACGCCTGTGCATGAGGCTGCTGGGAAAAATGGTGGCATCATTCGAAGCAGTACCCTACGGTCAATTCCATTCAAGGAATTTGCAAAGGGCCATACTGTCAGCCTGGAACAAAAAAGTTCAGGCCCTAGACTTACCAATGTCCTTGTCCCCTTCCGTTCGCAAGAGCCTCCGTTGGTGATTGGTTCCCCAGAATCTGGAAAAAGGGAAATCCTTCAGTCCGATTTCTTGGAAGGTGGTCACTACAGATGCCAGCCTTATAGGCTGGGGAGCAGTACTGGAGCAATGGTCTCTCCAGGGCAGATGGTCGGATGCAGAAAAGGCCCTGCCCATCAATCTCTTAGAGATACGAGCAGCCCGGTATGCCCTAGTAGCATGGACATCCAAACTCCAAGGGTCCCCTGTCAGAATTCAATCAGACAATGCCACGGCAGTGGCATATATCAATCATCAGGGTGGCACCAGGAGTCGTGCAGCCCAGAGGGAAGTAAATTGCATCCTGAAATGGGCAGAAAGATATGTCCCAGCCATATCCGCGGTATTCATTCCAGAAGTGGAGAATTGGAAGGCGGACTTTCTAAGTCGCCAACAATTATGCCATGGGGAATGGTCCCTTCACCCCGAGGTTTTCCGGACAATATGTCAGCGGTGGGGAACACCGGATGTAGATCTGCTAGCATCCAGATTCAACGCAAAGATGGACAGATTTGTCTCTCGGACAAGGGATCCCCTAGCTTGCGGCTCGGATGCCCTAGTGTTCCCTTGGGATCAGTTCAAGCTGATATATGCATTCCCACCGCCACAATTGTTACCTCGATTACTCCGCAGAATCAGGGTAGAAAAGAAACCAGTGATTCTGGTGGCTCCAGCGTGGCCCCAAAGAGCGTGGTACGCGGAGATTGTAAAGATGTCTGTGGGGAGTCCTTGGACCCTTCCACATAGTCCGGACCTGCTTTCACAAGGACCGATATACCACCCTTCCTTACCAGCCCTAGGTTTGACGGCCTGGCTATTGAAGCCCACATTCTAAAAAAGAGAGGTCTCTCTAATCCTGTGGTATCTACCATGATCAATGCCAGGAAGCCGGTATCCAGGCAGATCTACTATAGAATCTGGAAGGCGTACATCGCTTGGTGTGAGGCCAGGAAATGGCATCCACGTAAGTACGTAATAGGTAGGATTCTGGACTTCCTACAGTGGGCTGTAGATAGGAAGCTTGCCTTGAGTACTATCAAGGGTCAGATTTCGGCCTTGTCAATATTTTTTCAAAGGCCCTTGGCTTCGCATTCACTAGTCAAAGCCTTTATACAAGGAGTGATGCGTATTAGCCCTCCGGTTAATATTCCCATATGTCCATGGGACTTAAACCTGGTTCTGTCGGTTCTACAGAAACAACCATTTGAACCATTACAGCACATTTCCTTGGTTCTTCTCACCAGGAAATTGATTTTTCTAGTAGCCATTTGTTCGGCTAAAAGAGTGTCGGAATTGGCCGCTATGTCCTGTAAAGAGCCATAATTGGTTATCCATAAGGACAGAGTAGTGTTACGTCCTCATCCAGCCTTTCTTCCTAAGGTGGTATCGAGGTTTCATTTGAACCAAGATGTGGTTCTTCCTTCCTTTTTCCCCAAACCTAGTTCGGTAGAGGAAAAGTTATTACATTCTTTGGATGTAGTAAGAGCAGTTAAAGCTTATCTAAAAGCCACTGCTCAGATTCGCAGAACGGATACTTTGTTTATTCTGCCGAAAGGCCCCAGAAAGGGTAAGTCAGCGTCAAAATCTACTTTAGCCAAGTGGATTCGACAGGTCATAATGCAAGCCTATGGCTTGAGAAGGAGACCGCCTCCGTTCAAAGTTAGGGCGCACTCCACGAGAGCAGTTGGAACTTCATGGGCAGTGCATCACCAGGCCTCCCTGGCTCAAATCTGTAAGGCCGCAACATGGTCTTCAGTACACACGTTTACTAGGTTCTACCAGGTGGACGTTAGAAGTCAGGAGGATGTCGCCTTTGGGCGCAGTGTGTTGCAGGCCGCAAAAGATCCTCATGTCTAAGATAGCGCCCAGCTTATGTATGGTGTATCCCCCCCCTCATTGGGCATTGCTTTGGGACGTCCCACATAGTAATGACTATGCCGCTCTGTGTCCCGTGATGTACGAGAAAGAAAATAGGATTTTTATAACAGCTTACCTGTAAAATCCTTTTCTTGGAGTACATCACGGGACACAGAGCTCCCACCCCTCTTTTGGGGACACTTATTGCTTTGCTACAAAACTGAGGTGCTCCCGGATGGGAGGGGCTTATATAGGGGAGGGTACTTCCGGTTTGGAAGTTGCCAGTGCCAGCACCTGAAGGTAAACTATATAACCTACATAGTAATGACTATGCCGCTCTGTGTCCCGTGATGTACTCCAAGAAAAGGATTTTACAGGTAAGCTGTTAGAAAAATCCTATTTTTTTAATTTAAAAGGAAAAAAAAGTTAGACGTCTTCCTTCAAAAAATAAATAAATCATTTTAAGAACATTTGTTCAAATTTTCTAATCGTCAGTGGGGTCAAATCGACTTCCTTTTTGTAACCACAGTGATGAGAAAGTTTAGGAATAATAGAAAACTTATTTTTCAGACAGTATATGTGGTTTTCGTTCAGAAATGACATTCATTTTAAAACTGTATGTTAAAAGCAATTCAAAAGTTCAAACTTTCTTTCATTTAGCGAATGTACAAAGATTTTTTTGTATTAATATAATATTAACAGTAGTGATTATTTGCTGTTTTTGTACTATAAAGGGCAAATTTTAGTTTTTTTAAACCCATTATGTTACTGGCTGATTAATCGATTATGAAAATAGTAATCGATTAATTTCATAATCGATTAGTTGTCGATTAATTGATTAGTTGTTTCAGCCCTACTCTGAAGGTCCGGCATAACAGGCTGGACCTTCAGAGCTCCATTCCGCAGCCGAGGGCTCCCACGCGCATGTGTGGAAATGACGGCCACTCATATAGCTGGAGCCCACGAACCCGGAAGGAAGACCGGGGGGAAGATGGAAGCCCTGTCAGCGGTGACAGTGCACCACTGGAGGGCTTTGTTCTAATGTAAGTATTTTGCAATGTGCTAGTATGCTATACATACTAGCACATTGTGCCATTGCCTTCCAGGGGATTTTTTTTTTTAATGCTGCGGTTTACTACCGCTTTAACAGTAGATCAGAAGGATGTGCTTTATGCAATAATGTTGTGGGTGCTGGAGGAGAAGTAACGGAAGAGCTGGTGGAGTGGAATGGTGTGCCCGTGTTTTCCTTCTGTGATTATGGAGGGCAGCTCAGTGCCGAATCCGGGCTTTATGGAGAGGACTGGCGTGTAATCCTAGTGGAGGAGTTCATATTCACAGACACTCTTGGAGACCCTGGCTGGGATAACAGCCATCTGCTTCTACTGATCTCTAATGGGATCAGTAGTTCGGGTAAGCGGCAGTAAACTCTAATGGTGGTGGAATCTTTGTCTATCAGAGTAACAGCACTTTTCCATCGGGTGTTTTGAGTTTGAAGTCACCACAGTGAATAGGAGACCTTCACTTATTTATGTCATTCTGTCGGACATTTTTCTTGAAGATCTATTGGTCATTTACAGGACTCTTTTTCTATTATTGGCGATCATTGTTAAATTTTGGTTTAGTTTAATTCTGAACAATTTATTTATTTATTGTTCACCTTTATTGCAAGAGATTGAGTTCTGAATAATCTTGGCTCACTTCAAAGATTTTTGTTTATTGTTTTGCGCAGCTTTTTTAATTTCTAATGTTAAAGAAACCGCTGCACACCTGGGCCAATCCTAGTAAGGATGTGTTCATGTGAAAGCCTCAGTCAATGCTTCTCCTCAGACCACGCCTTCGACACGTTTTGCCTCACCCACCAGGGCTTAATCATAGAGGTGAGGGGTGAGAGCAGGCCAACAGAATTTCTACCTCATCTGCTGTTAGGACTGAATCAATGAAACATGTGATTTCAGTAAAAGGTGTGATGAAATGTGAAAAAAATACAGAAATAATTTTTTTTATTATTTTTTTTTATTATTATATTATTTCTGTATATTTTATTTCTGTAAAAAAAAATATAGAAATAAAATAAATAATAATTTTTTAAAATATTTTTTTCTTTTTTCATATTTCTTCTCATTTGTTTATTTTTCATTTATCAGTTTAACTTTCACATTTTTCTTTCTTTATCTCTCTTCCTTTTTTCTTCATTTATCCAGGAGGCAGTTTCACTTTATCTTAACATTCTTTCATCACACCTTTTACTGAAATCACATGCACATGTTTCACTTATTCAGTCCTCACAGCCAATGATGTATAAATTCTGTTTTCTTTCTCGTACATCACGGGACACAGAGCGGCATAGTCATTACTATGTGGGTTATATAGATACCTTCAGGTGCTGGCACTGGCAACTTCCAAAACCGGAAGTACCCTCCCCTATATAAGCCCCTCCCATCCGGGAGCACCTCAGTTTTTTGCCAGTGTCTAAGGTGTTGGCCCTAAAACCAGTCAAAAGTCTGGAATACTTGGGGCTAAGGCTGGATTCAGACCAGAGAAAAATTTTCTTGCCTCAAGAAAAGGGGTCGTCTTTGAGAGATTTGATCCACCTAGTGGGTACAAAAAGACAGCCATCCATACGCCTGTGCATGAGGCTGCTGGGAAAAATGGTGGCATCATTCGAAGCAGTACCCTACGGTCAATTCCATTCAAGGAATTTGCAAAGGGCCATACTGTCAGCCTGGAACAAAAAAGTTCAGGCCCTAGACTTACCAATGTCCTTGTCCCCTTCCGTTCGCAAGAGCCTCCGTTGGTGGTTGGTTCCCCAGAATCTGGAAAGAGGGAAATCCTTCAGTCCGATTTCTTGGTAGGTGGTCACTACAGATTCCAGCCTTATAGGCTGGGGAGCAGTACTGGAGCAATGGTCTCTCCAGGGCAGATGGTCGGATGCAGAAAGGCCCTGCCCATCAATCTTTTAGAGATACGAGCAGCCCGGTATGCCCTAGTAGCATGGACATCCAAACTCCAAGGGTCCCCTGTCAGAATTCAATCGGACAATGCCACGGCAGTGGCATATATCAATCATCAGGGTGGCACCAGGAGTCGTGCAGCCCAGAGGGAAGTAAATTGCATCCTGAAATGGGCAGAAAGTTATGTCCCAGCCATATCTGCGGTATTCATTCCAGGAGTGGAGAATTGGAAGGCGGACTTTCTAAGTCGCCAACAATTATGCCCAGGGGAATGGTCCCTTCACCCCGAGGTTTTCCGGACAATATGTCAGCGGTGGGGAACACCGGATGTAGATCTGCTAGCATCCAGATTCAACGCAAAAGTGGACAGGTTTGTCTTTTGGACAAGAGATCCCCTAGCTTGCGGCTCGGATGCCCTAGTGTTCCCTTGGGATCAGTTCAAGCTGATATATGCATTCCCACCGCCACAATTGTTACCTCGATTACTCCGCAGAATCAGGGTAGAAAAGAAACCAGTGATTCTGGTGGCTCCAGCGTGGCCCCGAAGAGCATGGTACGCGGAGATTGTAAAGATGTCTGTGGGGAGTCCTTGAACCCTCCCACATCGTCCGGACCTGCTTTCGCAAGGACCGATATACCACCCTTCCTTACCAGCCCTAGGTTTGACGGCCTGGCTATTGAAGCCCACATTCTAAAAAAGAGAGGGCTCTCTAATTCTGTGGTATCTTCCATGATCAATGCCAGGAAGCCGGTATCCAGGCAGATCTACTATAGAATCTGGAAGGCGTACATCGCCTGGTGTGAAGCCAAGAAATGGCATCCACGTAAGTACGTAATAGGTAGGATTCTGGACTTCCTACAATAGGCTGTAGATAGGAAGCTTGCCTTGAGTACTATCAAGGGTCAAATTTCGGCCTTGTCAATATTTTTTCAAAGGCCCTTGGCTTCGCATTCACTAGTCAAAGCCTTTATACAAGGAGTGATGCGTATTAGCCCTCCGGTTAATATTCCCATATGTCCATGGGACTTAAACCTGGTTCTGTCGGTTCTACAGAAACAACCATTTGAACCATTACAGCATATTTCCCTGGTTCTTCTCACCAGGAAATAGATTTTTCTAGTAGCCATTTGTTCGGCTAAAAGAGTGTCGGAATTAGCCGCTATGTCCTGTAGGGAGCCATATCTGGTTATCCATAAGGACAGAGTAGTGTTACGTCCTCATCCAGCCTTTCTTCCTAAGGTGGTATCGAGGTTTCATTTGAACCAAGATGTGGTTCTTCCTTCTTTTTTCCCCAAACCTAGTTCGGTAGAGGAAAAGTTATTGCATTCTTTGGATGTAGTAAGAGCAGTTAAAGCTTATCTAAAAGCCACTGCTCAGATTCGCAGAACGGATACTTTGTTTATTCTGCCGGAAGGCCCCAGAAAGGGTCAGGCAGCGTCAAAATCTACTTTAGCCAAGTGGATTCGACAGGTCATAATGCAAGCCTATGGCTTGAGAAGGAGACCGCCTCCGTTCAAAGTTAGGGCGCACTCCACGAGAGCAGTTGGAACTTCATGGGCAGTGCATCACCAGGCCTCCCTGGCTCAAATCTGTAAGGCCGCAACATGGTCTTCAGTACACACGTTTACTAGGTTCTACCAGGTGGACGTTAGAAGTCAGGAGGATGTCGCCTTTGGGCGCAGTGTGTTGCAGGCCGCAAAAGATCCTCATGTCTGATAGCGCTCAGCTTATGTATGGTGTACCCCCCCCCCTCATTGGGCATTGCTTTAGGACATCCCACATAGTAATGACTATGCCGCTCTGTGTCCCGTGATGTACGAGAAAGAAAATAGGATTTTTATAACAGCTTACCTGTAAAATCCTTTTCTTGGAGTACATCACGGGACACAGAGCTCCCACCCCTCTTGGGGGACACTTATTGCTTTGCTACAAAACTGAGGTGCTCCCGGATGGGAGGGGCTTATATAGGGGAGGGTACTTCCAGTTTTGGAAGTTGCCAGTGCCAGCACCTGAAGGTATCTATATAACCCACATAGTAATGACTATGCCGCTCTGTGTCCCGTGATGTACTCCAAGGAAAGGATTTTACGGGTAAGCTGTTATAAAAATCCTATTGTCCTGCTCTCGCCCATCACCTCTGATTAAGCCCCCAGTGGGTGGGTCAAACGTGTCGGAAGGTGTGGTCTGAGGAGTGCCATTGACTGAGGATTTCACAGGTACTTATCCTTACTAGGATTGGTTCAGGTGTGCCTTGGTTTCTTGCTTCAGGCTGCATTCACACCTGAGCGTTTCAAAGTCACACGATTTTACAGCGTTTTTGCCGCGATTTTGTTCAGGTCACCAATGTAAAAGGCAGAAAAACGCCTGTAATCCGCCCCCAAAGAAGCTCATGTTCTTTTTTGGGCTTAGGGCGTTTTACGAGCATTTTATAAGCTGAAAACGCTCAGGTGTGAATGCAGCCTTAATGTTCACCATTCACTGGATGAGTTAATTTTTCACCCCGGCATCCCTGTAATCCTGAGCACCAGCAGGGCTTCACATCTCAGCTTGGATCAGCAGCAATAAACATAAATGGACTTATAATGCATTAATACCGGTGACATATATTGGTGACTACAAGGGTAGGGAAACAGGATTTATTTAAATGTCCGACCTAACTCAAATGTTTGCATGGGGTCGGGTAAATTATTTTTATATGTGAACGGAAGTTCAATATTAATGGTTTCTGTTTCTTTTTTAGGGTTCTACTGCCACAGCTTCCTTGCCAGAAAGTGGTGCATCCCTTGCCTTGAGAGCTTTAGGTTGGGGATCGCTGTATGCCTGGTGTGGTGTGGGACTTATCAGTTTGACTGTGTGGAAAGTACTTGAAGTACACAGTGTGAGTATTTAACAAGGGTTAACTATGGTATCCTTCAATATTAATTGAACATTCACAGGTGGCAACTTTAGAAACCTCCCTGTTTCCTCTTCTCTAGGAAGGCAAGATTTTATAGTCCTCAGAGTGAGCTGGGAACAGTAGTAATTGATAACAGCGAGCAGAGATCATGGAAACTCATCAGCTCATTTCTAGCAAGATCAACAGGGTTTTTTTTTTGTCATTTATCAAACAATTATAACAAAATGCTTTCAATAGTTTACCCCTCCCTGCCTGCCCTGTGGCCCTTATAAACCGTTCTGAACACCCAGGGGGGCAGGAATCATGGTCGCACAGTGGTCACATGATCAGTAACCGGTCCCGCCAGCTACTGAAAGTTAGTCTGAGCCGGGAGCCATCTGTGAGAGCGCAGCCTTTGTGCTGGGAGCACACAATGAGCGCACTCTCAGAACGTAAGCATCAACTACCCAGCAATGCATATGTGTGGGGGTTAAAGCCCATCCTTTTGCTGCGACGCATGTGTTGAGTGGTCATAAAGGGGTTAATGAACCAAATAAGTTCATTGTTTAAGTCTTGGCTAGAGTATGGAAGAGGACCTTTATTTCAAATATCAAGTTTGGCTGTTGAACAAATAATTATTAGCATAGTTTTTCCAATGCGTAGTCTCCAAAAAGAACCCATAGCTCAAGACTTTAATGGTACCATATTCAACACATGCATAATGCCATATTCTTTCACTGTAAAAATCGTGTTTTTATTACATAACTATATAAAAATTCATAAAAACATAATGTAATTAATTTATTTATACAATACCTTTTAAGGGTATAACCAATTACCACCTTACTGGTCCCATGCAGTGTATGCCACTTCTCTCCTCCTTTCCATCTTCATCCCCTTTTCTTATACCTGTTTATTTCTCCTTATTTCCATGTGTACTAGCGTGCATGAAAAAATTGCATTCCGTCAGAAGAATTCATAAGGAATGTGGTAAACAACCTTTAGAATTCTGTCGGGGCATAGTACCAAAAATATCAGTGCTTTCACTTCATTCATGTATCGGTCAGAGATAGGTACATGAATCTATCAGTGCCATACTGGAAACTCCTTTCTCATTGCTCTCCCTCCCTCCTCAGCCACTACGCCCATCACACTGATAGAAGCATGGCTAAAGAGTTTTGTATTCTTCCTCCACAGCCACTACATTCGTCACACCGATAGGTGCATGTCTAAGGAGTTTTGTATTCTTCCTCCCCAGCCACTACGCCCATCACACTGATAGGAGCATGGCTAGGGAGTTTTGTACTCTTCCTCCCCAGCCACTATGCCCGTCACACCGATAGGCGCATGGCTAAAGAGTTTTGTACTCTCCCTCCTTAGTCACTACGCCCATTACACCAATAGGTGCATGGCTAAGGAGTTTTGTATTCTTCCTCCCCAGCCACAACCGCCGTCACACCGATGGGTGCATGGCTAAGGAGTTTTGTATTATTCCTCCCCAGTCACTACGTCCATCACACTGATAGGTGCATGGTTAAGGATTTTTGTATGCTTCTTCTCCAGCCACTACGCCCGTCACACTTATAGTCGCATGGCTAAGTCGTTTTGTACCAGGGCAGTCTTTTGGGGAACTGGTGTCTGGTGGAAAAAAGGTTCACGGTTTCTGCTTGAACCTCTTTGCTGTCCTTAGTCATAGGGCGATGTTCATCCTAGGGTTGATTCTGTAGAATCTCACCAAGTTTTTTGTTCTAGATAAGGTCCTGGCCCACCCTTTTGCACCGGCTGTACCTGCTTAGTGCACAGATGCCCCCTCCATCTCTGGTACAAAGGGGGCCACCCCTCTGACAGAGGAAATCATTGCATATAGGGGTGACCTTGCTGTAGCCAGAGGTTTCTGGCATTGGTGGAGATAAAGGATGCTGCCTCTGTGTCTCAGTTTTGTTTCCTTCTCACCAAAAGTTCAGGCGATTTGCAGTATAGGACTGAAATTCCAGTGCAGGGCCCTCTCATTCATCCTGTCCACAGCCCAAGTATTTTTGAGGGTCTTGGGCTGATTTTCATGCCTTTGGAGATCCAAGAAAGGGACTATTATTGGCTACCTGGATGATTTGTTCAGCGTCACGGGCACAGCCTGTCTCTCATAGTACGCTCTTTGCAGAGGTGTGGCTGGATTTTTATCTCCACAAATCAGTATTGGTGTCAGCTCAGAAAATGGGATATCACATATCTGATTAAAATTGGTCCTGCGTGGCCCCAAAACACCCCTGTTGTTTTGCTGTGATGTAATGGTCAAATAAAGCATTGGACCCTTTTTGTTGTGCTGGTGACATATCCTTTGCTCTGAGTGTTTCCGGTCTCCAGCCGGTGGTCGCTGGAGCACCCTCTTACCTAACAGCCTTTTCCAGGTATGTGTGCGTTGGGAGTATTTCTCTGAACTTGACTATAGATGGTGTCCTTGCAAGGGTACTTCTTCCTAGGAGATGTGCCTTGCATTATGGAATCAAGTTGATTCTCTCAGATCCCTGAGGTTTTCCCTTGTCTCTACATGATAGTTGTCTATTCATGTAGCTCCATGCTCACCTTAGCTTAATTCCCCCATTCACTTCACTTTTGGGAACCCACCCTGTCATCATTAATTTCCCCTTTTTCAACACTTTTTGTTTTTTTGCTTTTGATCCTTCAGTTTACTGACAACCCTTTTCACTCACTCTTTATCAGCACCTGCACCTTGCTCCACGTCATGCCTTATGTCGGTCTGACATTGTACTGTGACTGTCCGGTTTCCTCCTTGGCTGATGTCCCACGCCATCCTTTCCTTGGCTCTCCTTTGTGCTGGAGGGTTCTTGGACTGTTGGGGTTGCATCCCCGCCTCAACCCCGGGGAAGACAGCTCATCCAGGACCACCATCCCACTTCCCAATTGGAATTCTTGAATTGACCCCTTTGGGCTTTGCCATGGGTAATGTATAAACTCACCCAACTCTGCTTTCTGTTTCAAGCATGACATCATTATTTTTTATGACCTTATTGACCTATTAATTTATCCCCCCTTTTTTTTAGCTAAATTGTACGCACCCCACTCCTGATGACTGGCTTTAAACGCCAAGAAACGCGCCAAGTCCATGCTCAGGGAAGCCAAGCTTAAGCCTGCCCAACTATGTATTTTATTAAATATTCTGGATTTATACATTTGGATAATCATGTTCACTGCACCTGTATGTCCATGCACTGTGATTGCTTTTATTAATCATGTCCTTGAGTATGAACAATTAAATATGCTAAGGTGATAATCACTACCTGTATTATGCCTCTAACTGCATGATCTCTGTATTATTTATTTTGATACAATACATTTTGAAATTCATATATGTGCCTTGATTTTCATTTTTTTGGTTTGATTATTTAGCAAAATCCCATGGTTACAGTGATTTCCCTTATGGGATTGTGACAGTATATTTATTTTGGATATCCTAGACCAACTTTCTACACCCATCCATGCCTCATTTAAAGTCCCACAGCCCTCTCTTTCTTTTTCTCATTGTACCAGGGATGGAGGCATGGGTAAGGTCATTATGGGTTCCAACAGGTCACTTACTCTCTTTTTTATGATAGTTGCCTAGTTTGAGGTGGTTCTTTTGACTCAGTTTCTTTTCGGTTTACAGCAGTATGTTTTGTTGGCATGAGATGGGAGGAAGCAGTCATGGGATTCTCCAATGTCCCTTCACCAAATGCGTAAACAGGTGGATTTCTCACCTAAAGGTTGGAGATAGAAAACCTTTTCTTCCCCTTTTATGGAGAATGTTTATGACAGTAGCCAGATTAATGTGGTTGTAAAGGCACAAGGTTATTTACCTTCATGCATTCTATGAAGGTAAAAAACTTCTGTGTGCAGCAGCCCCCCTATTACTTACCTGAGCCCCCTCTCGATCCAGCGATATTCATGAGAGCCTTGCCTCTTTGGGGACTTGCACTCCTGATTGGATTTTGACAGCAGAGGGAACCATTGGCTCCCGTTGATATCAATCCCAGCCAGTGAGCCAATCAGGAGATGGAGGGGGCAGGGCCAGACCACGGCTTTGTGTGTGAATGGACACACAGAGCCGTGGCTCGGGAGTACACCTGCTTGGGTGCCTCCACAGAAATCTGCTTGCTGTGGGGGCATCCGGCAGGAGGGAGGAGCCAGGAGTGCCAACAAAGGACCCCAAAAAAGGAGGATCCTAGCTGCTCTGTGTAAAACCACCGCACAGAGGTTAGCACAAAAACACTAAAAGTTTTTTTTTTTAAGCCAGTTTGCATGAACTCTAAAAGGTTGGGGAGGAGTTTTGGATCACTTTTTCAGCTGCAAGTCTTTCCAGTGAAGCTTGAATTGGACAAAGTCTCAGCTGTGGCATACATCAATCATCAGGCAGACACCAAATGCTGGGCAGCCCAAGAACAGTGGATGTCATTCTGTCTTGGGTAGAGCTCTATGACTCGTGTACATGTTCCAGGGTTAGGGATGACTGAGCTGTCTGTCTGAAGGCTTTAGAAGCTCAGGTCTGTAAGGCTACAACCTGGTCTTTTTTAGTCACACCTTTGCTTAATTTTACCAGGTGGATGTAAGAGCCACTAAGGACACTGCTTTTGGTAGCGGTGTTTTCTGCAGGCTGCTGTAGAGTTATTTTTTTTTTGGCCTGTTGGTGGTGGCCGTGTCTCCCTCCCCTCATGAACATTGTTTCGGGACATCCCTATGAGTAATCGTATCGTACACACGATCAGAATATCGTACGAAAACTGTCATACGAGGAAGAATCGTTCGATAATCGGATCGTTAGTACAGAGCTTTTGAGAGCTGATCACGACAATTCATCCAACATTATTAGATCGGACAAGCATGAAATTTTTCCACGTACGATACCAGATCGTACGATTTTCGTTTAGTCAGTATAGTTGTCGTCCGAAAATACAATACAAATACATTACAACACATGACATCACTTACGATTTATTTTTTCTGTCGTACGAGAATTTTCGTGACTTTAGTAACCGATTCAATTTCTACTTACGACTATTAAAAAGTCGGACGATCTGTCGTCCGATTTTCGGATCGCGTGTACGGGCCATAAGGAATAATATTGTGGCTCTATGTCCTGTGATGTACGGTAAAGAAAACTGCATTTTTGTACTTGCCTGTAAAATCTATTTCTTGGATACATCATGGGACACAGGGGTATTAGGATTTTTTTTATTTATTTTTTTACCATAGACATGTAGGAGAATACATTTTGGCTTAAATTTATAAAGAAATTAGATTTTTTTTAAAACATTTTATTGGATATGTTTTATAGCAGAAATGTAAAAAGTTATTTTTTTTTTCCCCAATTTTTCGGTTGTTTTCATTTATATAATAAAAGCCAGTGGTGATCAAATGCCACTGAAAGCAAGCTCTATTTGTGTGAAAATAATTATATAATCTTTGTTTGGGTACAGCGTTGCATGACCGCACAATTACCAGGTAAAGTAGTGCATTGCCAATAAGCAAAAAACGGCCTGGTCATGAACAAACTACCTTTGTTGAATTCCCCTGAATGTGTTTCCTGAGTACGTCTTTTTAGAAGGTTGTCCCTTTCTTGCTGTAGTCTTTATTTTTCTTTCTCGTACATCACGGGACACAGAGCGACATAGTCATTACTATGTGAGTTATATAGATACCTTCAGGTGCTGGCACTGGCAACTTCCAAAACCGGAAGTACCCTCCCCTATATAAGCCCCTCCCATCCGGGAGTACCTCAGTTTTTTGCCAGTGTCTAAGGTGTTGGCCAAGAAGTAACATGTGTTTTTCACTGAGCTTGCGCACAGGTTCTTTTGGGGCCTCAGTAAGCTATTCCGGATCCGACCAAAAAAGCTTCATAGCTAAACGGTCGGTACCCGGGCCTTGCAAGAGAAGAGCAAGGTTTTGCCTGTAATGCCTCTCTTAGGAGGGCTGGACCCTGGGATCCAGAGCTCTGGTCATACCCACGACCAAGATGTTTTCTGTGCAGGGTGCTATACAGGTCCAGGGGAGTGGAATCCTTGGGAACCCGGTCCCTGAAGGTTTGATTACAATGCCTGCCGTGATAGGTGAAGTTTGGGCTTCTGTGGACCAAACAGAGTCCTGCGGCGAGGAAAAGGTAAGTGGGGGCCCTCAGGAACTTGGTTCTATTGGGGGACCCCCAAGCCTATTTTGTCTTTCTGCCTGTTACCTAAGGTATTCCCGCTAAATATTCTGTGCATGCCTGTTACTACTGAGAAAATGTAAAAAAAATTATAGTAGGCAAGGAAAAAAAAAAAAAAAATGTAAGACCGCGGTACCTGTGTTAAACACTAGAGGCCGCTATGGTTCTTTTTTCTTGTAATGTGGATTTTTTTCTTCCGAAGTCAAATCCAGGCAGTTGGTAAGTTCTCTGCTGGGAAGCTGTCTCCTCTGCCCTGTTGCTGCGCTCATCCATCCCCGGGCCCTGCGGCAGGGACCCTGGCTCCCATCTAGCTCCTTGTTTTTTCAAAAAAGGCGCCGAAGGCGCACGTGCCCGCGCCTCTCTATATAGAGGCGATCTGGAAAAAGGGGCGGAGCGGGTGGATGACGCTCGGTGTGCGCCGCGGCGCTACTGCGCATGTGCGGGCGTCCAGCATGTTTAAAGGCAATCAAGCTGGCTATTGAAGTGCACAAACAGAGCTAGCAACAGTAAAAAGGCACACAGAGGCGGTTGATGCAGGCATCCCCTAGAAAGGCACTTTAGTAGACACCAACTGATATATAGCAGCAATTGTGCTAGACTATTCTCAGTAAAAGGGGTGTATTACAGCTGGAATACCTCAGCTTTGGGCTTAGGAATATGCCGTCCAGAAGCTCCGGAACTAAATCTTCCAGGAAGCGAAAGGGGTCTCCATCGGGCTCTGAGGATCTTGGGCATGCTTCTGCTGCACCAGTCTCCCCTGAAAATTCAGAGGTTAGTGACCGTAGAGACCCTGCAGGAGTACCTGGTACTGTGGCTGTCCTCAGTTCACCTGCTCCTGTGTATGTAACAGAGGAGGTTTTTTCCTCAGCTCTGGGAGGATTAGAAGAGAGATTGTCAACATTAATCGCTGCCTCCCTGTCACAGGGAAAGCACGCCCGATCTCCGTCTCCTCCTTCAGAGTACCTGTTAGCGGAGCAACAGTCCCATACAGGGATCGACCTGCCTGAAGGGGATCAGGAGGAGGTTGATTCTGTTATAGAGGAATCAACTGTGGAGGAACCTTTCTCAGCATCTCAAGCTGAAAGATTATGGGTTCAGTCTTTGACTAACATGGTCCGATCAGCATTTAAAATGCACCTTGCGGAACCATCAACCACTACTGTCTCCTCGCTGGGGTCGCTCCCCAGACTGTCTGTTCTTTTCCACTTCACCCTTTATTGGAAGGGCTCATGTACCAGGATTGGGAACATCCTGATAAAATATTTACTCCCCCCAAGAGATTTCCGGTGGTCTATCCCATGGAGGATAAGTTCATCAAAAAATGGAGGGTCCCTACAGTGGACGCAGCCATCTCTTGTGTGAATAAATCACTGACATGTCCAGTGGATAATGTCCAAATGTTCAAGGACCCAATAGATAAAAAATTGGAGTCCTTATTAAAATCTGCTTTTTCTACAGCAGGCTTGGTGACACAACCAGCAGTGGCAGCTATTGGGGTCTGCCAAGCAGTGAAGGATCAGTTGAAACAAGTCTTAAGGGACTTGCCAGATCAGCAGGCCCTTGCCCTAGCTGATCTACCTAGAGCCTTATGCTTTGCGGTTGACGCCATAAAGGATTCAATCCATCAGGCCTCCCGCCTTACGCTGTCGGTAGTACATATGCGCAGGCTTCTATGGCTCAAAAACTGGTCTGCTGAAGCTCCCTGTAAAAAATTGCTGGTTAGCTTCCCATTTCATGGTGAACGCTTATTTGGGGAAGACCTGGACAAATATATCCAGAAAATTTCCAACGGTAAAAGTACACTCTTGCCGGTTAAAAACAGAGTTAGAGGTCCCTCTTTTAAGAGGCCTGCTTCTCCAGTCCCTGGGGCATCGGCTGTGAAACAGTTCCGACGGCCTCCTCGGTCAAATCCCAGGGGTAAAAATCAGGGACAATCGCAGGGTAATAAAAAACCCTGGGTTAGGAGAGGTACAAAACCTCCCCCAAAGTCAAATGCATGAAGGGTTGCCCCCACTCAATCGGGTGGGGGGAAGACTCCAGTTGTTTGCAGAGACCTGGCGGGACACGATCAGAGACAGATGGGTGCTCTCCGCAGTAAGTCTGGGATACAGATTGGAGTTAAAAGACTCTCCTCCTTCCCATTTTATGAGGTCAAACGTGCCAAGGGATCCCCGGAAGAGAGAGTCCCTCCTGTTGGCACTAGAACAACTATTGCTCCAAGGAGTAATTATGGAGGTTCCCCTGGAAGAAAGGGGGTTCGGGTTTTACTCAAACCTCTTTACAGTCCCGAAGCCAAACGGGGACGTGAGGCCCATATTAAATCTAAAAGGGCTAAACAAATTTCTGCATATCAGGACTTTCCGGATGGAGTGGATCCGATCGGTGGCCACTGCCCTACAAGGGGAGGAATGGTTAGCCTCGATCGACATCAAAGATGCTTATTTGCACATTCCCATCTTTCCAGTCCACCAAAAATTTCTACGCTTTGCAGTAGAAGGGCGCCATTTTCAGTTCAGAGCTTTCCCCTTCGGTCTGGCCACAGCACCACGAGTGTTCACAAAAATTCTGGCCCCATTATTGGCCAATCTAAGAATGCAAGGTGTAACGATAATGGCATATCTAGACGACTTGTTGCTGATAGACCACTCAGTGAAAAAACTAGAAGTGGTCGTTCACAAGACAATCAAGTATCTGGAATCTCACGGTTGGATTATCAACCGAGACAAGTCAGCCCTAAAACCAGTCAAAAGTCTGGAATACTTGGGGCTAAGGCTAGATTCAGGCCAGAGGAAAATATTCTTGCCTCGAAAAAAGGTGTTGTCTTTGAGAGATTTGATCCACTTAGTGGGTACAAAAAGACAGCCGTCCATACGCCTGTGCATGAGGCTGCTGGGAAAAATGGTGGCATCATTCGAAGCAGTACCCTACGGTCAATTCCATTCAAGGAATTTGCAAAGGGCCATACTGTCAGCCTGGAACAAGAAAGTTCAGGCCCTAGACTTACCAATGTCCTTGTCCCCTTCCGTTCGCAAAAGCCTCCGTTGGTGGTTGGTTCCCCAGAATCTGGAAAAAGGGAAATCCTTCAGTCCGATTTCTTGGAAGGTGGTCACTACAGATGCCAGCCTTATAGGCTGGGGAGCAGTACTGGAGCAATGGTCTCTCCAGGGCAGATGGTCGGATGCGGAAAAGGCCCTGCCCATTAATCTCTTAGAGATACGAGCAGCCCGGTATGCCCTAGTAGCATGGACATCCAAACTCCAAGGGTCCCCAGTCAGAATTCAATCAGACAATGCCACGGCAGTGGCATATATCAATCATCAGGGTGGCACCAGGAGTCGTGCAGCCCAGAGGGAAGTAAATTGCATCCTGAAATGGGCAGAAAGATATGTCCCAGCCATATCCGCGGTATTCATTCCAGGAGTGGAGAATTGGAAGGCGGACTTTCTAAGTCGCCAACAATTATGCCCAGGGGAATGGTCCCTTCACCCCGAGGTTTTTCGGACAATATGTCAGCGGTGGGGAACACCGGATGTAGATCTGCTAGCATCCAGATTCAACGCAAAGGTGGACAGGTTTGTCTCTTGGACAAGGGATCCCCTAGCTTGCGGCTCGGATGCCCTAGTGTTCCCTTGGGATCAGTTCAAGCTGATATATGCATTCCCACCGCCACAATTGTTACCTCGATTACTCCGCAGAATCAGGGTAGAAAAGAAACCAGTGATTCTGGTGGCTCCAGCGTGGCCCCGAAGAGCGTGGTACGCGGAGATTGTAAAAATGTCTGTGGGGAGTCCTTGGACCCTCCCACATCGTCCGGACCTGCTTTCGCAAGGACCGATATACCACCCTTCCTTACCAGCCCTAGGTTTGACGGCCTGGCTATTGAGGCCCACATTCTAAAAAAGAGAGGTCTCTCTAATCCTGTGGTATCTACCATGATCAATGCCAGGAAACCGGTATCCAGGCAGATCTACTATAGAATCTGAAAGGCGTACATCGCCTGGTGTGAGGCCAAGAAATGGCATCCACGTAAGTACGTAATAGGTAGGATTCTGGACTTCCTACAGTGGGCTGTAGATAGGAAGCTTGCCTTGAGTACTATCAAGGGTCAGATTTCGGCCTTGTCAATATTTTTTCAGAGGCCCTTGGCTTCGCATTCACTAGTCAAAGCCTTTATACAAGGAGTGATGCGTATTAGCCCTCCGGTTAATATTCCCATATGTCCATGGGACTTAAACCTGGTTCTGTCGGTTCTACAGAAACAACCATTTGAACCATTACAGCATATTTCCCTGGTTCTTCTCACCAGGAAATTGATTTTTCTAGTAGCCATTTGTTCGGCTAAAAGAGTGTCAGAATTAGCAGCTATGTCCTGTAAGGAGCCATATCTGGTTATCCATAAGGACAGAGTAGTGTTACGTCCTCATCCAGCCTTTCTTCCTAAGGTGGTATCGAGGTTTCATTTGAACCAAGATGTGGTTCTTCCTTCGTTTTTTCCCAAACCTAGTTCAGTAGAGGAAAAGTTATTACATTCTTTGGATGTAGTAAGAGCAGTTAAAGCTTATCTAAAAGCCACTGCTCAGATTCGCAGAACGGATACTTTGTTTATTCTGCCGGAAGGCCCCAGAAAGGGTCAGGCAGCGTCAAAATCTACTTTAGCCAAGTGGATTCGACAGGTCATAATGCAAGCCTATGGCTTGAGAAGGAGACCGCCTCCGTTCAAAGTTAGAGCGCACTCCACGAGAGCAGTTGGAACTTCATGGGCAGTGCATCACCAGGCCTCCCTGGCTCAAATCTGTAAGGCCGCAACATGGTCTTCAGTACACACGTTTACTAGGTTCTACCAGGTGGACGTTAGAAGTCAGGAGGATGTCGCCTTTGGGCGCAGTGTGTTGCAGGCCGCAAAAGATCCTCATGTCTGATAGCGCTCAGCTTATGTATGGTGTATCCCCCCCCTCATTGGGCATTGCTTTAGGACATCCCACATAGTAATGACTATGTCGCTCTGTGTCCTGTGATGTACGAGAAAGAAAATAGGATTTTTAGAACAGCTTACCTGTAAAATCCTTTTCTTGGAGTACATCACGGGACACAGAGCTCCCACCACTCTTTTGGGGACACTTATTGCTTTGCTACAAAACTGAGGTACTCCCGGATGGGAGGGGCTTATATAGGGGAGGGTACTTCCAGTTTTGGAAGTTGCCAGTGCCAGCACCTGAAGGTATCTATATAACCCACATAGTAATGACTATGTCGCTCTGTGTCCCGTGATGTACTCCAAGAAAAGGATTTTACAGGTAAGCTGTTATAAAAATCCTATTATTTTTGAGTTACAGTCCTGGGAATTATTTCTGTCTGATATGACTTTTTGTTATCACTACCAAGTACTACTTTGTGTTATGTGATGCAGTTTGTGATACTTGCCAAAACCTCTAAGTGAACCTTGGAACAAAAACGAATATAGAGAGGGTGTGTTTTCCTTTTTTATTCAGGAACTTGTACATGCTGGGAGATTTTCCAGCGTCAGATTCCTAGCAGCAGAGTAAACATACTTTGCTAAGAAATGTACTGTTCACACTGCCAATGATGCCTAGTTGATGTCAACATCATACAAACATCTTGTAAAGTTTCTACTTGGTATTTTCGAAAGAACTAAGCAGGTGTAAATCGTGATTAGGAACTGTATGTGTTCTCTGTGTTAATTTAGAAGTTAAATGTTCTTATGTGTAGGTGATTGGTTCTCAAGCCCAGAGCCAGTCACCTCTGAACAGTCTGTGTCCCAAAACTCCAGTCTGGTACCTGCAGATCCTCACTGGTCAGTCTCTATATGTGGTCGGCCAATAGCTGTGCCAGGATGGAGAAGTCTGAGATTATATGTTTGGCTGGCAGTGTCAAAAGCAACCAGGTAGAGCAGACCTGCTCCCCCTCATCACTTCCACCACTACACGCTGAGCATCAGACCATCGGAAGGGGACGGTGGCCGAGGGTAAAGTCATACTTGATTTACTGGACCGAGACTGGAGTAAAAAAAAAATCTGTTATCTAATCATCTCGGTGCAATTAGAAGCTGCACAGGACCCGTTTGTCATGCATGTGAGGTACAAACCTAGTATGGTGTGCAGTGGGAATTTATTAACTGAGTGGGTAGTGGGTTCCCATGACAGAGCCAGGGATGCTGAGGAACAACTGTGAATAACTGGCCCTTAAGTGGCCCTTCTGATCTGCCAGAGTCCTAAAGAAAGTGCAATGTAATGAGAGGAGGTGAGGGGAAATCTTTGACTAAATCTGACTGACAGGAACACTAATGCCTCCTGCTGGACAGCCAGTACCAAACAGGGGACAGACCAAAAGGATGCACAGGGGCCTGGCTGAGGAGACACAGTTGCTGTCATACCCTTCACACTCCTCTGTCCATCATCATCTTCTGCATTCTATTTCTGCACGTACTGCCTGCCATCATACCCTCTGCACTTCTAACCTGCACATACTGTATTGCCGGCCAATATAAGCTCTGCACTCCTCTTGTGCCTGCTTTCAAATCTTCCGGAACTCCTTTATTGCTCATATTTCCTACCTTAATGTCTTTCATTATTCCTTCATGTAATTCTTGCTTTCATACCCTCCACATTCATCTCCTGTACATAATTGCAATATTCATACTCTTCTCTCCTGTACATACAGCCTGCTGTCCTACCTTCCGCACTCCTCTCCTGTACATACGACTTGCTGTCATACCTTCCACACTCCTCTCCTGTACATACTGCTTGCTGTCATACCTTCCACACTCCTCTCCTGTACATACTGCTTGCCGTCATACCTTCTGCACTCCTCTCCTGTACCTACTGCCTGCTGTCATACCTTCTGCACTCCTCTCCTGTACATACTGCTTGCTGTCATACCTTCTGCACTCCTCTCCTGTACATACTGCCTGCTGTCATACCTTCTGCACTCCTCTCCTGTACATACTGCCTGCTGTCATAACTTCTGCATTTTTCTCCTGTACATACAGCCTGCTGTCCTACCTTCCGCACTCCTCTCCTGTACATACGACTTGCTGTCATACCTTCCACACTCCTCTCCTGTACATACTGCTTGCCGTCATACCTTCTGCACTCCTCTCCTCAGCGCTCATATTTTGTACATACTGCCTGCTGTCATAATCATCATGCTCTTCTCCTCCACAGATTGCCTGCTGTCGTGCCCTTTTCACTCCTCATGCATATACAGCTTGCTGTCATATCATTTGCACTGTTCTGCAGATGCTGCCTGCTGTCATACCCCCAACACTCCTTTTCTGTACATACTACCAGCTTGCATACTTTTCACACTCCTCGCTTCCACATACTGAAAGCTAAATAATTTTTTTTTTTTTTTTTGTATTGTTTGCAATATTCCCAACCTTGCCCATCGTGGAATAGGCACACTTTTGCTAATTACTATAAAATGCAAAGCTAGCTGAACTGTTTTCTAAGTTTAGAATAAAGTGAAGAGATGTTGGAACCTGTTAGTTATTATTGTTTTTCGGTGTACATGGTGGGATTTTATATAGAAATAATGCTCATGCGCTAGCCATATAAAAAATATTTTGCCTGGTGTTTGGCTTTTATTTATGTGGACAGGTCAAGAGACCATGATTTCTGCATAGACTGAATGGAAAGCCAAACTGGCCTAACAGTCGTCTTTATTTGTTCCACTTCTTAGGAGCATCAGAATCTCTTAATATACTTATATATTATATTGCTCAAATAGACCACACATGTTTTCCTCAGTGGTAAAATAAAGCCTTCAGTCTAAAGAGTTGTGTTTAGAATGTCATAAGGTGAGTCATCTAGCCTTCACGGACATAAATTACCTAGAAATACTTTGAAAAACCTGGAAGATATATTTTCATACTGGCTACATCTGGAGGCCAGGAAACATTTTTATTATGCTGCAGCGGAGAGCTTTCTCCAGGACTAACATTAAGGCCGTCTCCTCCCTTTGTCCTATTTAGCCTGGGTGTATGATATTGCAGCTGAAAATATCTCATTACAGAATACTTGAGGCATGAAAACAAATGTCCCGAGAGAACCGCGTATATGAAAGGTTCCAGGGAGAAGTGTTTATCTTGATGTCATGGTTACTTCTAGGAACAAAATGGGAATAAATAACATTGTATTTGTAAAGCTATTTACCCAGCATATATACGAAAAGGGGGAATTGATTTATATACAGTGTGTGTGTGTGTATATATATATATATATATATATATATATATATATATATACACATACATACAGTATATATATATGTTACAGTCAGGGCAAAACATTTAGAAAAAAGTTTGAAAAATATTGCTTATGAATATATAGTATTCTTAATATAGCCAATACAGCCAACAGATGACGCTTTAGATTTTGTTTATATGTTTACCTGTCTAACCTTACCTGCTTTGTTAAATCGGAGCTCCAGTCGTTTTTTGGTTTATTAACCACTTGCTTACTGGGCACTTAAACACCCCTCCTGCCCAGACCAATTTTCAGCTTTCAGTGCTGTCACACTTTGACAATTACTCAGTCATGCAACACTGTACCCAAATGATTTTTTTGTCCTTTTTTTCATACAAATAAAGCTTTCTTTTGGTGGTATTTGATCACCTCTGGGTTTTTAATTTTTTGCGCTATAAATGAAAAAATACCGAAAATTTTGAAAAAAAAAATTTTTTCTTAGTTTCTGTGATAAAATTTTGCAAATTATTAATTTTTCTTCATAAATTTTGGCCACAATTTATACTGCTACATATCTTTGATAAAAAGAACCCCAAATTTTTGGAAATTATTTGGTCTGTGTGAAAGTTTTAGAGTCTACAAGCTATAGTGCAAATCATAAAAGAATTATCACATCTGATGTACTGGCGGCCTATCTCATTTCTTGAGACCCTAACAAGCCAGGAAAGTACAAATGACCACCAAATAACCCCTTTTTGGAAAGTAGACATTCCAAGGTATTTAGTAAGAGGCATGGTGAGTTATTTGAAGTTTGTTTTTTTCCTCAAAATTGTCATTGTAATAGCTTATTTCTCTCACATGGCATGTGCATACCACAAATGACACCCCAAAATACATTCTGCTACTCCTCCTGAGTATTACGATACCACATGTGTGGGACTTTTTTACTGCCTGGCCACATACAGAGGCCCAACATGCAGGGAGCACCATCAGGTGTTCTAGGAGAATAAATTACACATCTAACTAGTTGACTACCTATTACAATTTTGAAGGCCCTGGAGCACCAGGACAATGGAAACACCCACAAAATGACCCCATTTTGGAACGCTAACACCCCAACGTATAATCTATGAGGCATAATGAGTCTTTTGAACGGTTCATTTTTTTCCAGAAGTTTTTGGAAAATGTGGGAAAAAAATGAAAACGCATTTTTTTTACACTAAGTTGTCAGTTTATAAGATATCTCCAACACATAGCATTTACATAGCAAAAATGACACCCCAAAATACATTCTACTACTCCTCCTGAGTATGGCGATACCCCATGTGTGGGACTTTTACACAGCCTGTCCACATACAGAGGCCCAACATGCAAGGAACACCATCAGATGTTCTAGGGACACATAGCATGCACATACCAAGAATTACACCCCAAAATACATTATGCTGAACAAAGCGTAAACAAAAGATTACCTGTGGTTTTAGTAGCGCAGTTCTACACAGCAGGATAGCACTGGTCCAGGCAGCAGGCAGGGACTCCGTCAGCAATGGCATACACAATTGTCCAGGCAGCAGGCAGGGATACTGTCCATAAACAGTCCTGGGTCAGTGCAGGCAGAAATATTGTCAGCAGTGCCAAAAATATTAGTAGTAGGTAGGTCAATTTGGTGTGGTCAGTTCATGCGACAGGCAGAGGCATGATGGCATAGGTCCTACAGGCAGCAGGCAGAAGTAGGGCCCTGTTCAGGACAGAATAGGGAGAGGGGTAGAGGCTTCTCCCATCCAAATCTCTTTGAAGCCTCCGAGTCTCCAGACCCTAATCTAGGATGAGAAAACAAAAAAAATTGTTTTCTTCATCCAGAAAAACTTTTCTGGAGCCCCTCACATATGTCAGACCCCTGTGTTGAATCCCACTAGTCCAGTAGCAGGGTACAAGATCAATCCAAGAGGCAGGCAAAAAGCATGGTCAAACAGTCCAAGGTCAGTTCCAGATCAGGCAGAGGTAGTACAGAATCGTTAGGCAGAAGCGTGGTCGAATAACAAGCCAGGGTCAGTTACAGAGCAGGCAGTAGCATAAGGGGTGTGAAGGCAGGCAATGAGGATTACGTTTACCATACTTCACTAATAATTTAGTGAAGTATGGTAACGGCGAAAGCAGCCAATTACACAGAGGCCTGGTTGGGAAGGACACTCCGCACAATAATAAACTGTGTCTCGTCTGACTCCTCCACTGGCACACACCTTACATTTTTCTTGTTCATACATCACGGGACACAGAGCAGCATAGTCATTACTATGTGGGTTATATAGAATTACCTTCAGGTGCTGGCACTGGCAACTTCCAAAACAGGAAGTACCCTCCCCTATATAAGCCCCTCCCATCCGGGAGTACCTCAGTTTTTTGCCAGTGTCTAAGGTGTTGGCCAAGGTTAACATGTATTCATCTGGGCTTGTGTACAGGTTCTCTGGGCCTTAGCAAGCTATTCCGGATCCGACCAAAAAAGCTTCATAGCTAAATGGTCGGTACCCGGGCCTTGCAGAGAAGAGCAGGGTTTTGCCTGTAATGCCTCTCTTAGGAGGGCTGGACCCTGGGATCCAGAGCTCTGGTCATACCCAAAACCAAGAGGCTATCTGTGCAGGGTGCTATACAGGTCCAGGGGAGTGGAATCCTTGGGAACCCGGTCCCTGAAGGTCTAGTACAATGCCTGCCGTGAGAGGTGAAGTTTGGGCTTCTGTGGACCAAACAAAGTCCTGCGGCGGGGAGAAGGTAAGTGGGGGCCCCTCAGGAACTTGGTTCTATTGAGGGGACCCCCAAGCCTAATATGTCTTTCTGCCTGTTACCTAAAGGGTATTCCCGCTAATAGCTGTATATGCCTAAGAAATCCTAGAAATGTTTTTTCATAAGGGAAGTTTTAAAAAAACTGTAAACCTGGAAATGTTTTTCATAAAGGAGGTTTTTAAAAAAAAAAAAAAAAAAAGACAAAAGTGCGGTACCTGTGTTTGCCCACTAGAGGCCGCTCTGGAACGTCTTTTTTCTTGGGACTATTCCTTCCATGGTGAAAGTCCAGGCAGATGAGTGAGCTCTCTATCAGGGAAGCTGCATTCCTCTGTCATGCTGCCAAGTAGTTTCCTTCCATCCCCGAGTCCTGGTGAAACAGGGACCCTGGCTCCTCTCCCTACATGGCGCCAAGGGCGCACACGTGCACGCGCGCGCGCGCACACATGCTTTCTTTTTATAAGGTTTAGCTTCAAAAAAGGGGGCGGAGCCTGGCGGATGACGCGCTCTGTGCGCCCAGCGCTTCTGCGCATGTGGGGGCGTCCCAGCAAGATAAAAGGACTCAGTCCACGCTACTTGCTATGGACACAGAGCATGAAAAGGAGCTGGTAGCATGGTATAGGGGCTTACAGCGGGCGGTTGATACAGGCATCCCCAGAAAGACGCATTAGTAGACACCCACTGATGTACATAGCAGCAAATTGCATTAGACTATTTCAGTAAGGGGTGTATTGCGGCTGGAATACCTCAGCTTTGAACTAAGGAATATGCCGCCTAAAAAACTCAGAGATATACCTCTCAGGAAGTGTAGGGGGTCTCCATCGGGCTCTGAGGATCTGGAGCAGTCATCTGCACCCTCCTCCCCTGAGAAATCAGAGGTTAATACCCATAAGGAACCCCCGGGAGTGCCAGGTACTGCGGCTGTCCTCAGTCCACCTGCTCCTGCATATATAACAGAGGAGGTTTTTTCCTCAACTCTGGAGGGATTGGAGCAGAGATTGGCTGCATTGATCGCTTCTTCTCTACAGGAAAGAAAGCGCGCCAGATCTCCATCACCTCCATTAGAGTGCCTGTTGGCAGAGCAACAGTCCCAGGAAGGGACCGACCTACCTGAAGGGGATCAGGAGGAGGTTAGCTCTGTTTTTGAGGAATCGACAGTAGATGAACCATTTTCAGCATCACAGACTGAAAGATTGTGGGTCCAGACCCTAACTGACATGGTTCGATCTGCATTTAAAATGCCTCTTGTTGAACCATCAACTACTGCTGTCTCCTCATTGGGGTCGCTAAAAGCTCCCCAGGTTAATTGCTCCTTTCCAATACATCCATTATTGGAAGGACTTATATACCAGGACTGGGAACATCCTGATAAACTATTTGTTCCGCCTAAAAGGTTTCCGGTGATCTATCCCATGGAGGAAAAGTTCACCCAGAGATGGAATGTTCCTACGGTGGACGCAGCCATTTCTTCTGTGAACAAATCACTGACATGTCCAGTAGATAATGTTCAAATGTTCAAAGATCCAGTGGATAAAAAATTGGAATCTTTATTAAAATCTGCTTTTTCCACAGCAGGGGCTGTTACACAGCCAGCAGTGGCAGCTATTGGAGTCTGCCAAGCTTTAAAGGATCAAATGAAAATGGTCCTGAGGGATTTGCCAGACCAACAGGCCCAGGCTCTGGCTGATCTGCCTAGAGCATTATGCTTTGCGGTTGACGCCATCAAGGATTCTATCCATCAGGCCTCCCGCCTCACGCTGTCTTTGGTACATATGCGTAGGCTTCTGTGGCTCAAGAACTGGTCTGCTGAAGCTCCCTGTAAGAAGCTCTTAGTTAGCTTCCCATTTCATGGGGAACGCCTTTTTGGCGAAGACCTGGATAAGTATATCCAGAAGATTTCCAGTGGTAAAAGTACTCTCTTACCGAGTAAGAAGAGGTCTAGGGGTCCATCTTTTAAGAGGACTACCTCTCCTATCCCTGCGACGTCTGCTACTAAGCAGTTCCGACGGCCTCCTCGGTCAAACTCAGGAGGTAAAAATCAGGGACAGCCACAGGGTAATAAAAAGCCCTGGATCTGAAGAGGTACTAAACCAGCCTCCAAGTCAAGCCTATGAAGGGCTGCCCCCACTCAAACGGGTGGGGGGAAGACTTCAGTTGTTCGCAGAGACCTGGCGGGAGACGATCAAAGACAGATGGGTGCTCTCCGCAGTAACTCTGGGATACAAGTTGGAGTTTAAAAGAGTCTCCTCCGTCCCATTTTATGTGGTCAGGCATGCCAAGAGACCCTCTGAAAAGACGGTCTCTCCTATTGGCGTTAGAACAACTATTGCTCCAAGGAGTAATTATGGAGGTTCCTATGGAAGAGTGGGGGTTGGGTTTCTACTCAAACCTTTTCACAGTCCCGAAGCCAAACGGGGACATAAGACCCATATTGGACCTAAAGAGTCTAAACAAATTTCTAAACGTCCGGTCTTTCCGGATGGAGTCGATCCGATCGGTCACCGCTGCCCTACAAGGGGAGGAATGGTTAGCCTCGATCGACATCAAAGATGCTTACTTGCATGTTCCCATCTTTCCAGGTCATCAAAAATTCCTACGCTTTGCAGTAGAAGGGCGCCATTTTCAGTTCAGAGCCTTACCATTCGGTCTGGCCACAGCACCACGAGTGTTCACAAAAATTCTGGCCCCACTGTTGGCCGATCTAAGAACACGGGGTGTAACGATAATGGCATACCTAGACGACCTGTTGTTGATGGACCACTCAGTTGCCAAGCTAGAAGTGGTAATTGTCGATACAATCAAGTATCTAGAATCTCACGGTTGGGTCATCAACCTGGACAAGTCAGCCCTACAGCCAGTGAAAAACCTGGTATATCTAGGGCTACGGCTGGATTCAGACCAGAGGAAGATTTTCTTACCTCTAGACAAGGTATCCTCTTTGAGGGGCTTGGTCCGTCTGCTTTGTGCAAAAAGACAGCCGTCCATACGCCTGTGCATGAGGCTGCTAGGAAAGATGGTAGCATCATTCGAAGTTGTGCCATACGCCCAATTCCACTCAAGGAATTTACAAAGGGCCATATTGTCAGCCTGGAACGGAAAAGTTCAGGCTCTAGACTTCCCGATGGCTTTGTCCCCTTCCGTTCGGAAGAGTCTCTGCTGGTGGTTGATCCCCCAGAATCTCCAGAAGGGAAAACCCTTCAGCCCGATATCTTGGAAGGTGGTCACTACAGATGCCAGCCTTACAGGCTGGGGGGCAGTACTGGAGCAATGGTCTCTCCAGGGCAGATGGTCAAATGTAGTAAAAACCCTGCCCATCAATCTCTTAGAGATACGAGCAGCCCGGTACGCCCTAGTAGCCTGGACATCCAGACTCCAAGGGTCCCCTGTCAGAATTCAATCAGACAATGCCACAGCAGTGGCATATATCAATCATCAGGGAGGCACCAGGAGTCGTGAAGCCCAGAGGGAAGTAAGTCACATCCTGGAATGGGCAGAAAAGCATGTCCCATGTATATCAGCTGTCTTCATTCCAGGGGTGGAGAATTGGAAGGCGGACTTTCTGAGTCGCCAACAGTTATGCCCAGGGGAATGGTCCCTTCATCCCGAGGTCTTCCGAGCAATATGTCAGCGGTGGGGAACACCGGATGTAGATCTGCTAGCATCCAGATTCAACGCAAAGGTGGACAGATTTGTCTCCCGGACAAGAGATCCCCTCGCTTGCGGCTCGGATGCTCTGGTGTTCCCTTGGGATCAGTTCAGACTGATATATGCATTCCCTCCGCTACAATTGTTGCCTCGACTCCTTCGCAGAGTCAGGTTGGAGAAGAAGCCGGTGATCCTGGTGGCTCCAGCGTGGCCCCGAAGGGCCTGGTACGCGGAGATCATCAAAATGTCTGTGGGGAGTCCTTGGACCCTTCCACGTCGTCCGGACCTGCTTTCGCAAGGACCGATATACCACCCTTCCTTACTAACTCTAAGTTTAACGGCCTGGCTATTGAGTCCCACATCCTAAAGAAGAGAGGTCTCTCTAACTCTGTGGTATCAACTATAATCAATGCCAGGAAGCCTGTATCCAGGCAGATCTACTATAGAGTTTGGAAGGCGTACATCACTTGGTGCGAGGCCAGAAAATGGCATCCACGTAAGTACGTTATAGGCAGAATTCTGGACTTCCTGCAGTGGGCTGTAGACAGGAAGTTTGCCTTAAGTACTATCAAGGGCCAGGTTTCGGCCTTGTCAATACTATTTCAAAGGCCCCTGGCTATGCATTCACTTGTCAAATCCTTTATGCAAGGTGTGACTCGTATTATTCCACCGATTAAGACTCCCATATGCCCATGGGATCTAAATTTGGTTCTGTCGGTTCTGCAGAAGCAGCCATTTGAACCTTTGCGGCACATTTCCTTGGTTCTACTCACCAGGAAATTGATATTTTTTGTAGCCATATGCTCGGCTAGAAGAGTGTCGGAATTAGCCGCCATGTCCTGTAAAGAGCCATATCTGGTTATCCATAAGGACAGAGTAGTATTACGTCCTCACCCAGCCTTTCTTCCTAAGGTGGTATCGAGGTTTCACTTGAACCAGGATGTGGTTCTTCCTTCTTTTTTCCCCAAACCAAGCTCGGTAGAGGAAAAGTTATTGCATTCTTTGGATGTAGTAAGAGCAGTTAAAGCTTATCTAAAAGCCACTGCTCAGATTCGTAGAACGGATTCTCTGTTTGTTCTGCCGGAAGGCCCCAGAAAGGGTCAGGCAGCATCAAAATCTACTTTAGCCAAGTGGATTCGACAGGTCATAATACAAGCCTATGGCTTGAAAAGTAGACCGCCTCCGTTCAAAGTTAGGGCGCACTCCACGAGAGCAGTTGGAACTTCATGGGCAGTGCATCACCAGGCCTCCCTGGCGCAAATTTGTAAGGCCGCAACATGGTCTTCAGTACACACGTTTACTAGGTTCTACCAGGTGGACGTGAGAAGTCAGGAGGATGTCGCCTTTGGGCGCAGTGTGTTGCAGGCCGCAAAAGATCCTCATGCCTGATGGCGCCCAGCTTATGTATGGTGTATCCCCCCCCCCTCATGTGGCATTGCTTTGGGATGTCCCACATAGTAATGACTATGCTGCTCTGTGTCCCGTGATGTATGAACAAGAAAGTAGGATTTTTAAAACAGCTTACCTGTAAAATCCTTTTCTTGGAGTACATCACGGGACACAGAGCTCCCACCCCTCTTTTGGGGACACGTATTGCTTTGCTACAAAACTGAGGTACTCCCGGATGGGAGGGGCTTATATAGGGGAGGGTACTTCCTGTTTTGGAAGTTGCCAGTGCCAGCACCTGAAGGTAATTCTATATAACCCACATAGTAATGACTATGCTGCTCTGTGTCCCGTGATGTACTCCAAGAAAAGGATTTTACAGGTAAGCTGTTTTAAAAATCCTACTTTTTTGACCTCGTCGGCCTGTTGACGTGGGAGGGACTTTATCGGGAAAGTGACGTTCGGAGAGTCGACTCATAACATCAGATCGGATGTTTTGGGGTGGGCCATTCTGGAATATCAGGGCAGTGGTGATTTCCTCCTGGTAGCCAAGGAAGGGTAGGGGGTTTTGGGTGGACTTGCGGTAAATAATATAAGAGTTATATATGGCCAAATGAAAAAAATAAATTGCTGTTTTTTTATACCAATGGTATGACCGTTTTGTGGAAAGATAGGGTTCCAGCATTTGGTCGTTAAAGTCGACTCCCCCCATGAACAAATTGTAGTCCTGGATGCATTTGGGCTTTTGGATGGTGGTGCCATTCCTTCTGGGGATTTCCACGAAGGTATCATTGTGGATGGAAGATAACATATATACATCCCTTCTGTCCTTCCACTTCACTGCCAGAACCTCCTGGTTTCGCAGACTTGCCGACTCTCCTCTTCTCAACTTCTTATTCACAAGACTTTGAGGAAAGCCCTTCCGGTTCTTTCTGACCGTGCCACATGCTGGTGTCTTCTTCAGGTGAAGGTTGCGAAACAGGGGAAGAGATGTATAAAAGTTATCTACATATAAATGGTAGCCTTTTTCCAGTAGGGGGCTGATGAGTTGCCAAACAACTTTCCCGCTTGTTCCCAAGTAGTCTGGGCAATTGGGGGGATGCAGCTGGGTGACCTTCCCTTCGTACACTAGGAAGCCATACAGGTACCCTGTGACTCGGTCACAGAGTTTGTACACCTTCACCCCATAGCGGGCCCTTTTTGCTGGGGATAAATTGCTTTATTTGAAGCCTGCCACTAAATTTTACAAGGGACTCATCCACACATATGTGTTGGTCCGGGGTATATAACTGGAGGAATACTTCTGAAAAGTAATTTAGTAAGGGCCGAATTTTGAAAAGCCTGTCTTAATTTGGGTGATTTCGGGGAAGGCACTGGGTGTTATCGTTGAAGTGGAGAAACCTCATGATCATGAGGTACCTGGTTCTGGGCATTACATTGGAGAATATTGGCATGTGATAGATGGGGCGTTTGGACCAAAAGGAACGAAAGGTGTTTTTTGGGTTGAGTCCCATGCAAAATGTGAGGCCTAAAAAAACCTTCAACTCCTCCACCGTCAGGTCTCTTCACTCGAAGGAACGGGCATAATAGGATGTAAGATTACTTGCAATAAATTGCTGGGCATATAGATTGCACTGGGTGACAATGTTGGCTAGCATGTCCTCTGTAAAAATTAGATTGAAATAATTGATTGGGGAAAAATTGTCCGTGTTCACCTGGACTCCTGGCTGGGCAGTGAAAGGGGGAATGTTGGCTTCTCCTGAATTAGGAGGAAGCCACAAGGGGTTCTGGAGGGCATAGGGAAGGCTGGCATGGGTCCTTGGCTTTTCTTGCTGAGGCACTGCGATGCTGGTGGATGGCACTGCGGTGCTGGTGGATGGCACTCCGGTGCTGTTGGATGGCACTGCGGTGCTGTTGGATGGCACTGCGGTGCTGGTGGATGGCACTGCGGTGCTGGTGGATGCTACTGCTGCCTCAGCAGAGCGCCTTCTTTTGGCGGGCCGACTATCTTCCTCCTCTGAGGCTGTCTCTGTTCCACTACTAAAGACTGGGTCATAGTTTATGTCCGACTCAGAACCTGAATCGGAATCTGAAAAAGAGAGCTCCCCGTCGCTCTCAGTCGTGGAAAGAATTTGGTATGCCTCCTCGGCGGTAAAACACCTTTTTGACATTTTGGTTGCTGGCGGTGGTGATGCGACTTCACAGGTGTGTGGCGCAGATGGGCCCTGATTGATTGCACAGATGTGCACTAATAAGGCGGCGCAGATGGGTACTGAGATGGTGGCGCAGATGGGTACTGAGATGGTGGCACAGATGGGTACTGAGATGGTGGAACAGATGTACACTGATGAGGCAGCACAGATGTGCACTTATTGATGGCAAAGATGGCACTGAGGCGGCACAGATGGCACTAATGAGGCGGCACAGATGGCACTAATGAGGCGGCACAGATGGCACTAATGAGGCGGCACAGATGGCACAGATGCGTATTGATGAGGTGGAACAGATGTGCACTGATTGCACAGGTGGGCACGGATGAGGTGGCACAGGTGGGCACGGATGAGGTGGCACAGGTGGGCACGGATGAGGTGGCACAGGTGGGCACTGATGAGCACGTATTGCACAGATGTGCACTGATCACAGGTGGGCACAGATGGCACATGTGGGCACAGGTGGGCACTGTGTTTTGGCTGTGTTTTGACTGGGCACTAATTGGGCACTGAAAGAAGCAGTGTAACTCACTTACACACTCACAGATCGCTCTCTCTCCTCACACGCGGTGTCTGTGTGAGGAGGGAGAGCTGGCACTGAGAGATGATCTCATATGTTTACATTTGAGATCATCTCTCATTGGGCTCCTCGATCGCGCTGTAAATAGCCGCTCTGATTGGCTATTTACCGCGATCTGTGAATGGCTGTGTCCAAGGGACACAGCCAGCACAGAAGTTCCCCGATGCGCGCTCGGGGAACGAGGAAAGGGGAGGCCGTATAATGACGGCCTCCCGGCATTGTAGAGCCACATTGTGGCCGCATAAAGTCGTCTGCTGGGCGCGAAGGTGTTAAAGGTCAACAGCTACAAAAAGTGTAGCTGCTGACTTTTAATAAACACTCACCTGTCCCATGATCCAGCAATGTGATCACCCGAGCCACCCCTTCCCAAGTTCTTCTCTGACCGGTGTCGGTATTTTCGGTCTAAAATAGTTTTTGGTTAAACGTACTTTATTTGGCACTTCATGGTCCGCTGCAGCACTGGTGAGGTGGCAGAGGCCTTACAGCTGCTCCTTGGGAAGGTCACGTTACCAGCATCTTCCAGGAAGATCTTGAACATGCGCTGCATGAGATCTATCTCAATTTGCATTCAATAGCAAACTGACCTAGATTTATGATGCATGCACAGTTTAAGGTTTTTGTACAAACATGCATCATACTATAGGAGAGGTAAGTAAGACCTTGGACAGAGGGGTGGCTGTGGACGTGGTATACTTGGATTTTGCAAAAGCGTTCGATACAGTTCCCCACACGGCTCATGTGCAAGGTAAAGTCTACAGGATTGGAAATATCAGTTTGTAAATGGATAGAAAACTGGCAAAAAGACAGAATTCAGAGAGTAGTGGTTAATGATTCCTACTCTGAATGGTCTAAGGTTATCAGTGGTGTACCCCAAGGTTCAGTGCTGGGACCCTTACTTTTTAATATCTTTATAAATGATATTGGGTCTGAGATCAAAAGTAACATTTCTGTCTTTGCAGATGACACCAAGCTATGCAGTGGAATAACGTCCTTAAAGGATGTCACCAATTTACAAGCCGACCTCAATGCTCTGTCTAATTGGGCGACTATGTGGCAGATGAGGTTTAATGTTGATAAATGTAAAGTTATGCACTTGGGGGCTAAGAATATGAATGCATCATACATACTAGGGGGAGTACAACTGGGGAGATCCGTAGTGGAGAAGGATCTGGGGGTTTTGGTAGATCATAAGCTCAATAATGGCATGCAATGCCAAGCTGCGGTTTCCAAAGCGAGCAAAGTCCTTTCTTGTATTAAGAGAGGTATGGACTCCAGAGAGAGAGATATCATTTTGCCCCTGTTCAAATCATTAGTAAGACCTCATCTGGAATATGCAGTTCAGTTTTGGGCCCCAGTTCTCAAAAAGGATATTGGGGAACTGGAGAAAGTGCAGAGAAGGGCAACCAAGCTGATAAGAGGCATGGAGGAGCTCAGCTATGAGGAAAGATTAGAGGAACTGAATTTATTCACTCTTGAGAAGAGGAGATTAAGGGGGGATATGATCAACATGTACAAATATATAAGGGGTCCATATAGTAAACTTGGTGTTGAATTATTCACTTTACGGTCTGACATTTATAGGTGAAGTTGATCCAGGGAATATCCGATTGCCTCTCGGGGGATCAGGAAGGAATTTTTTCCCCTGCTGTAGCAAATTGGATCATGCTCTGCTGGTTTTTTTTGCCTTCCTCTGGATCAACTGTGGGTATAGAATTGGGTATATGGGATTGTACGATATTTCTTTAATTTTTATTTATTTTTATTTTTTTACTTTTTTATGGTTGAACTGGATGGACTTGTGTCTTTTTTCAACCTGACTAACTATGTAACTATATTCAGTGATCTCCTACTGCACATTTCTCTTTCGTCCATGGACGGACACAGCTCCTTTAGTCTTGACAAGTGGGTAATTATACCAAAGCTGAACAGCCCCGCCCAGGGGGCGGTCCCTCTGGTCATAACCCCTCACCCTGCACTCAGCAGCTCAGTTTTTTTCTGCCTAGTGTAGGAGAAGGACCTGTCTCCCTAGGGGCCCATTGGTCCTGGAGAACTTTTTTATTTTTTTATTTTCAATTTTGGATCCTGAGATCTACTATCAACTGTCGGCTGGGTGACAGGCTGGATAATATAGATCCTTGTAGTCTCCCCAGTCCGGCCATCGAGCATGAGCAGGCCTTTAGCTACGCACAACATACCCCGTTTGCTCCAGGGGTGGCCGGTGAGCTATATGCTCCGGGGCCCACATATGACCGGGCTACTGCTGTCCAGTCACAGTGGGCCGTGGCCGACAGCCACTCCGTACTGCTCGGTGATGGGTCTGTCAGGAATGCGTCCAGCAGTCCTCGCAGGGACGGGTAAGAAAGCTTCTTCCTGTCTTGGCAGGATGGAACAGCTGGGCATTCCTGGGGTGATCGATTAGGGGGTCTCTAGTCCTCCCTTTCCTCTCTCCCTGTCCATCCCTCCTCCCCATGCTTTGCTGGGCCTGCTGTGTACCTCACCAGGGGGTCCCTGAGGGGGGCTCTGGGTCCTGGCTGGGGGCTGCGCGGTGTGTCCGGGTCCGCTCTAGTGTGGGTGGTCTGCCTTGTGGGGGGCCTCCGCTCGGAGGCCCAGTGGATTTTTATTTTTACCTCAGGAAGCAGCGCTGTTCCTAATGCTAATACAGCTGGAGGCCATTTTCTTGTAGCCACGCTGTTTTTATAGCTAATACAGCGGTCTGCCATTTTCTTGGCTGGACCTCTAGCGCTGGTTTGTCATTCTGAATGGCAGATCACCTCAGAGACACCTCAGGCACACACTGTGCAGGAGTTTAGAGCAGACGACAGCGCTGAAGCAGTGCCTGGGTCAGGGCGGTGAGTCCTCTGGGAATACCCCTCGGTCTGGGCAACTAGGAGGGTGGGCCTTTTCTTGTACCTTGACTTGTTTCCTGAGTGGCTGTCAAGTGTGTGGGTCAGCATGGTGTCAGAAGCTGGCGTTTCTTCCCCAGACATTCCGGTGGTAGCAACCGGTATCCCTGCACATGCGGTACCTGTGGACGCTTTATCGGCGGTCCTGGAATCATTTGTTGCCAGGGTGGCAGCAGTGTGCGGGCACAAGGGGGGTAAAAAACGCCCCCTCCCCCCACCATCTTCTGGGGAAAGCTCAGACTCGGGCCTGGCTGTGAAACAGGACCCCTGTTCTGAAGGGTCAGAGTATGCAGACCAGGACCATTCGGACAGTGAGGAAGACTCTGTATCCGGGTCAGCGCAGGATAAGTCGCTTGTTGGAGCACTTATCACCGCAGTGCGTGAACCCCTCAAACTGGAGGATGTAGCTGGGACATCTGCTAAGGTGTCGGTCCCTTTTGGGTCCCACAAGCCGACCCGCACTACTAAGGTGTTTCCTTATGTAACTTATTTTGATAAGTTTATAGACGAGGAATGGGAACGACCACAACGGACCTATTCGGTCCCAAAATGCATGGTGGTCCGTTACCCTTTTGAGCAGAGCCTTCTGAAAAATGGCCATCTCCCCCGGTTGTGGACCCCCCGGTATCCCGGTTAAACAAAGTAACCACTATTCCGGTTGAGGGGACCCCTGCATTTAAGGACCCTACGGATAGGATGTTTGAGGCGGTGGCCCGGTCCAGCGGCTCTGGTGTCACAGACACATACAGAATGGGCTAAAACTTTGCACCAGGAGTTGGAAAGACAACAGGTTTACCCGGTCTGCGTAGAAATGGCTGACCAGTTGGTGCATGGCCTCAAATATGTCTGCGATGCAGCCCTGAACACAGCTCCCCTGCTTTCTAGAGCCTCAGAATTTGCTGTGGTACTGCGTCGCCTAATTTGGCTAAAATGCTGGTCCGCGGACCAGACTTCCAAGAAGGCTCTGACTGATTTCCTTTCCGAGGTGGAAGGCTTTTTGGAGCCTCGCTGGATGACATTATTAAGGATATCACTGGGGTAGGAGCACACTGCTCCCACAATCCAGAAAAGGTAAGGAGCCAGGCCGCAGGCCTGGGCCCTCCTTTTCCGCTTAGAAGCGGTTTTTTGTCAGTCCGGGCGTGCAGGTAAGCGCTCCCAGGCCGACAAGGGGCCAGCTGAGGGACAAAAGCATCCCTGGGTTCGCCAGCCAAACAAGCCCGCAAACAAATCTGCTACTGCATGGAGGTTTGCCCCCACCCGACTCTCGGGTGGGCGGTCGCCTTTGCGGGTTTGCAGCTCGGTGGACCTCCCTGCTTTCCGACCAGTGGGTTTGCGAAGTGGTTTCATCAGGGTACAAGATAGAATTTCTTTCTTGTCCACCAAACAGATTTTTTCCCTCAAACCTTCATCTTCCTCCAGCTCGTCGGAACGCCCTGTTTGGGGCAGTGCAGGACCTGCTGAAGCGCGGGGTGATAGTACCTGTGCCGCTGCCAGAAAGGTTTCAGGGATTTTACTCCAATCTGTTTGTAGTCCCAAAGAAGGACGGGTCCGTCCAATTCTGGATCTCAAGGCCCTCAACACCTTTGTAAAGGTGCGAAGGTTCTGTATGGAATCAGTTCGCTCTGTGGTCGCTGCCCTCCATCCGGGAGATTTTCTAGCGTCCTTGGACATCAAGGACGCATACTTGCATGTCCCCATATGCATCAGGCATTAGAGATTTCTGCGTTTGCAGTCGGGGACGATCACTACCAATTTGTGGCTCTTCCTTTTGGCCTGGCATCGGCACCAAGGGTTTTCACCAAGGTGCTCGCCCCGATTCTGGCCTTGCTGAGACAGCGAGGTATCGCTATCGTGGGCTACCTGGACGACCTCCTTCTCAGAGCTGCTTCAGACTCAGAATTAGAGGAGGATGTAGCGATTGCCAGTCAGACCCTTCAAGAATTTGGTTGGGTACTGAACCTCCAGAAGTCGGTGTTGGTGCCGACTCAGCACCTGGAATACCTGGGCTTGATCCTGGACTCCTCGGAGGCGAAGGTTTTTCTCCCTTTAGAAAAATTGCAGGCTCTTCAGGTGGCGGTGAAGCTGTTGGCATCCTGCAGGTGGTCGTCGCTGCGCTTTTGCATGCGAGTCCTGGGTCTCATGGTGGCCTCTTTCGAGGCGTTACCGTATGCTCAATTCCACACTCGAGTCTTGCAGAAGGAGATCCTGTCCAAGTGGGACAAGTCTCCGTTGTCCCTGGATTGTCAAATCCGGGTGTGCCAACTAGTCAGGACTTCCCTGGTCTGGTGGCTGACATCTCTGGCCCTTCAGTCCGGAAAGTCGATCCTTCCCTTTCACTAGACGGTGATCACGACGGGCGCCAGCCTGACCGGTTGGGGGGGTGTTTGGGGGGTCCAGTCGACACAAGGTCGCTGGACACAGGAAGAATCCCGCCTGCTGATCAATGTACTGGAACTTCGGGCGATCAGGCAGTGCCTCTCCACATGGTCACAGAGGCTACAGGGGCGTCCAGTCAGGATCCAGTCGGACAACGCCACAGCGGTGGCGTATGTCAACCATCAAGGAGGAACAAGGAGCTCGGCTGCCGCATCGGCGGTCGCTCACATCCTGCGGTGGGCAAAAAGGAGTGTGCCAACTCTATTGGCCGTATACATTCCGGGCATAGAAAACTGGCAGGCGGACTACCTAAGTCGCCAGATGCTGGACCAAGGAGAATGGTCGCTACACCCGGACATGTTTCAACTCCTTTGCCTAAAATGGGGCACGCCAGACGTGGATCTCCTGGCTTCTCGACTCAATCGGAAGGTATTGAGGTTTGTGGCCAGGTCAAAATATCCCTGGGCGGACGCAACGGACGCGTTGGTGGCCCCGTGGGGACAGTATAGGCTGATCTATGCTTTTCCCCCACTGAAACTTCTTCCTCGTCTGCTCCGCAGAGTGGAGACCGAGGGGATTCCGGTAATCCTAATTGCCACAGATTGGCCTCGGCGTCCCTGGTACGCCGACCTGGTGCGCCTGGTGACGGATGCCCCTTGGCGACTGCCAATGCGGGAGGACCTTCTGTCGCAAGGTCCCATACTTCATCCTGCTTTACAGTCGCTGGCTTTAACGGCATGGCTATTGAAAGCCAGGTACTAAGAGACAGAGGCCTGTCGGATTCAGTAATTTCCACTATGCTGAGGACACAGAAGTCATCTTCTCTGAAGATCTACCATCGCACGTGGAAGGCATACATCTCTATGTGTGAGGAGATGGAGTGGCGTGCATATTCGGTTTCCAAGATCCTGCTGTTTCTACAGCGCGGAGTGGATCAGAAACTTGCCTTAAGCACCATTTAAGGGGCAGATTTCAGCCTTGGCTGTTTTCTTTCAACGACCCCTGGCGGCTCATTCACTGGTGAGTACGTTTGTGCAAGGGGTCCGACATGTAGCTCCTCCGGTTCGACCACCACTACCTCCGTGGGATTTGAATCTGGTGCTCTCGGTACTTCAGAAACCTCCCTTTGAGAACATCAGAGAGATTCCTCTTTTGACACTCTTTCTGGTGGCCATTACATCTGTCAGGAGGGTTTCTGAGTTGGCGGCCTTGTCTTGAAAGTCCCCCTACTTGATCCTCCATAAGGATAAAGCGATGCTACGCCCGCAGCCTTCGTTTCTTTCGGCTTTTCATCTGAATGAGGACATTGTACTTCCATCCTTGTGTCCTTGGCCGTCGCATCCCAAAGAGGTTGCGTTACACGTCTAAGGAATGTATCTGTCTGCTACGGCTCCGTTTCAGAGGTCAGACTCACTGTTTGTGTCAGTGACTGGTCTAAAGAAAGGCCTGGCGGTCTCGTTGGCCACCATTTCTCTGTGGATCAGACAGATTGTGATTCAGGCTTATGCCCTTAAAGGGCGGGCGCCTCCCTTTCCTGTCACGGCGCATTCGACCAGGGCGATTGGTGTCTCCTGGGCTTTCCAACATCAAGCGTCTGTCTCACAGGTGTGTAAGGCGGCAACCTGGTCGTCCGTTCACACCTTCACTAAATTTTACAAGGTTGACGTGCATGCATCTGCGGATGCTTGCTTCGGCCGCAAGGTTTTGCAGGCGGCTGTTTAAGGTTGCAACTCCTCCATTGAGGAGCTCGGTTTGTTTGGGGTGAAGTTTGTTTGCTTGCTGTTCCCACCCCTCATTTTTTTTTACACTGCTTGGGGACGTCCCACTTGTCATGACTAAAGGAGCTGTGTCAGTCCATGGACGAAAGAGAAAATAGGATTTTTGTACTCACCGTAAAATCCTTTTCTCTGAAGTCCATGGACGGACACAGCACCCACCCCTCCTGTTTGAGTTTGTACTACTTTTTGACGAACTGAGCTGCTGAGTGCAGGGTGAGGGGTTATGACCAGAGAGACCGTCCCCTGTGCGGGGCTGTTCAGCTTTGGTATAATTACATGTTTTTGTATATCTAACATGTCTGCCTAGTCCTCTCCTAATAGACGGAACATAACCCACTTGTCAAGACTAAAGGAGCTGTGTCCGTCCATGGACTTCAGAGAAAAGGATTTTACGGTGAGTACAAAAATCTTATTTTCTTTCTCGTACATCACGGGACACAGAGCGACATAGTCTTTACTAATGGGTTATATAGATACCTTCAGGTGCTGGCACTGGCAACTTCCAAAACCGGAAGTACCCTCCCCTATATAAGCCCCTCCCATCCGGGAGTACCTCAGTTTTTTTGCCAGTGTCTAAGGTGTTGGCCAAGAAGTAACATGTGTTTCACTGAGCTTGCGTACAGGTTCTTTTGGGGCCTCAGTAAGCTATTCCGGATCCGACCAAAAAAGCTTCATAGCTAAACGGTCGGTACCCGGGCCTTGCAAGAGAAGAGCAAGGTTTTGCCTGTAATGCCTCTCTTAGGAGGGCTGGACCCTGGGATCCAGAGCTCTGGTCATACCCACGACCAAGATGTTTTCTGTGCAGGGTGCTATACAGGTCCAGGGGAGTGGAATCCTTGGGAACCCGGTCCCTGAAGGTTTGATTACAATGCCTGCCGTGATAGGTGAAGTTTGGGCTTCTGTGGACCAAACAGAGTCCTGCGGCGAGGAAAAGGTAAGTGGGGCCCCCAGGAACTTGGTTCTATTGGGGGACCCCCAAGCCTATTTTGTCTTTCTGCCTGTTACCTAAGGTATTCCCGCTAAATATTCTGTGTATGCCTGTTACTACTGAGAAAATGTAAAAAAAAATTATAGTGGGCAAGAAAAAAAAAAAAAAGTGTAAGACCGCGGTACCTGTGTTAAACACTAGAGGCCGCTATGGTTCTTTTTTTCTTGTAATGTGGATTTTTTTCTTCCGAAGTCAAATCCAGGCAGTTGGTAAGTTCTCTGCGGGGAAGCTGTCTCCTCTGCCCTGTTGCTGCGCTGATCCATCCCCGGGCCCTGCTGCAAGGGACCCTGGCTCCCATCTAGCTCCTGGTTTTTTTTTTCAAAAAAGGCGCACGTGCCCGCGCGCGTGCGCGTGCACGCGCCTCTCTATATAGAGGCAATCTGGAAAAGGGGCGGAGCGGGTGGATGACGCTCGGTGTGCGCCGCGGCGCTACTGCGCATGTGCGGGCGTCCAGCATGTTTTAAAAGCAATCAAGCTGGCTATTGAAGTGCACAAACAGAGCTAGCAACAGTAAAAAGGCACACAGAGGCGGTTGATGCAGGCATCCCCTAGAAAGGCACTTTAGTAGACACCAACTGATATATAGCAGCAATTGTGCTAGACTATTCTCAGTAAAAAGGGTGTATTACGGCTGGAATACCTCAGCTTTGGGCTTAGGAACATGCCGTCCAGAAGCTCCGGAACTAAATCTTCCAGGAAGCAAAAGGGGTCTCCATCGGGCTCTGAGGATCTTGGGCATGCTTCTGCTGCACCAGTCTCCCCTGAAAATTCAGAGGTTAGTGACCGTAGAGACCCCGCAGGAGTGCCTGGTACTGTGGCTGTCCTCAGTTCACCTGCTCCTGTGTATGTAACAGAGGAGGTTTTTTCCTCAGCTCTGGGAGGATTAGAGGAGAGATTGTCAACATTAATCGCTGCCTCCCTGTCACAGGGAAAGGCCCGATCTCCGTCTCCTCCTTCAGAATACCTGTTAGCGGAGCAACAGTCCCATACAGGGATCGACCTGCCTGAAGGGGATCAGGAGGAGGTTGATCTGTTATAGAGGAATCAACTGTGGAGGAACCTTTCTCAGCATCTCAAGCTGAAAGATTATGGGTTCAGTCTTTGACTAGCATGGTCCGATCAGCATTTAAAATGCACCTTGCGGAACCATCAACCACTACTGTCTCCTCGCTGGGGTCGCTAAAAGCTCCCCAGACTGTCTGTTCCTTTCCAGTTCACCCTTTATTGGAAGGGCTCATGTACCAGGATTGGGAACATCCTGATAAAATATTTACTCCCCCCAAGAGATTTCCGGTGGTCTATCCCATGGAGGATAAGTTCATCAAAAAATGGAGGGTCCCTACAGTGGATGCAGCCATCTCTTGTGTGAATAAATCACTGACATGTCCAGTGGATAATGTCCAAATGTTCAAGGACCCAATAGATAAAAAATTGGAGTCCTTATTAAAATCTGCTTTTTCTACAGCAGGCTTGGTGACACAACCAGCAGTGGCAGCTATTGGGGTCTGCCAAGCAGTGAAGGATCAGTTGAAACAGGTCTTAAGGGACTTGCCAGATCAGCAGGCCCTTGCCCTAGCTGATCTACCTAGAGCCTTGTGCTTTGCGGTTGATGCCATAAAGGATTCAATCCATCAGGCCTCCCGCCTTACGCTGTCTGTAGTACATATGCGCAGGCTTCTATGGCTAAAAAACTGGTCTGCTGAAGCTCCCTGTAAAAAATTGCTGGTTAGCTTCCCATTTCATGGTGAACGCTTATTCGGGGAAGACCTGGACAAATATATCCAGAAAATTTCCAACGGTAAAAGTACACTCTTGCCGGTTAAAAACAGAGTTAGAGGTCCCTCTTTTAAGAGGCCTGCTTCTCCAGTCCCTGGGGCATCGGCTGTGAAACAGTTCCGACGGCCTCCTGGGTCAAATCCCGGAGGTAAAAATCAGGCACAATCGCAGGGTAATAAAAAACCCTGGGTCAGGAGAGGTACAAAACCTCCCCCAAAGTCAAATTCATGAAGGGTTGCCCCCACTCAATCGGGTGGGGGGAAGACTCCAGTTGTTCGCAGAGACCTGGCGGGACACGATCAGAGACAGATGGGTGCTCTCCGCAGTAAGTCTGGGATACAGATTGGAGTTAAAAGACTCTCCTCCTTCCCATTTTATGAGGTCAAACGTGCCAAGGGATCCCCGGAAGAGAGAGTCCCTCCTGTTGGCACTAGAACAACTATTGCTCCAAGGAGTAATTATGGAGGTTCCCCTGGAAGAATGGGGGTTCGGGTTTTACTCAAACCTCTTTACAGTCCCGAAGCCAAACGGGGACGTGAGGCCCATATTAAATCTAAAAGGGCTAAACAAATTCCACCAAAATTTTCTACGCTTTGCAGTAGAAGGGCGCCATTTTCAGTTCAGAGCCTTACCCTTCGGTCTGGCCACAGCACCGCGAGTGTTCACAAAAATTCTGGCCCCATTGTTGGCCAATTTAAGAACGCAAGGTGTAACGATAATGGCATATCTAGACGACTTGTTGCTGATAGACCACTCAGTGAAAAAACTATTAGTGGTCGTTCACAAGACAATCAAGTATCTGGAATCTCACGGTTGGATTATCAACCGAGACAAGTCACCCTAAAACCAGTCAAAAGTCTGGAATACTTGGGGCTAAGGCTAGATTCAGGCCAGAAGAAAATATTCTTGCCTCGAAAAAAGGTGTTGTCTTTGAGAGATTTGATCCACTTAGTGGGTACAAAAAGACAGCCGTCCATACGCCTGTGCATGAGGCTGCTGGGAAAAATGGTGGCATCATTCAAAGCAGTACCCTACGGTCAATTCCATTCAAGGAATTTGCAAAGGGCCATGCTGTCAGCCTGGAACAAGAAAGTTCAGTCCCTAGGCTTACCAATTTCCTTGTCCCCTTCCGTTCACAAGAGCCTCCGTTGGTGGTTGGTTCTCCAGAATCGGGAAAAAGGGAAATCCTTCAGTCCGATTTCTTGGAAGGTGGTCACTACAGATGCCAGCCTTATAGGCTGGGGAGCAGTACTGGAGCAATGGTCTCTCCAGGGCAGATGGTCGGATGCGGAAAAGGCCCTGCCCATCAATCTCTTAGAGATACGAGCAGCCCGGTATGCCCTAGTAGCATGGACATCCAAACTCCAAGGGTCCCCTGTCAGAATTCAATCAGACAATGCCACGGCAGTGGCATATATCAATCATCAGGGTGGCACCAGGAGTCGTGCAGCCCAGAGGGAAGTAAATTGCATCCTGAAATGGGCAGAAAGATATGTCCCAGCCATATCCGCGGTATTCATTCCAGGAGTGGAGAATTGGAAGGCGGACTTTCTAAGTCGCCAACAATTATGCCCAGGGGTATGGTCCCTTAACCCGAGGTTTTTCGGACAATATGTCAGCGGTGGGGAACACCGGATGTAGATCTGCTAGCATCCAGATTCAACGCAAAGGTGGACAGGTTTGTCTCTTGGACAAGGGATCCCCTAGCTTGAGGCTCGGATGCCCTAGTGTTCCCTTGGGATCAGTTCAAGCTGATATATGCATTCCCACCGCCACAATTGTTACCTCGATTACTCCGCAGAATCAGGGTAGAAAAGAAACCGGTGATTCTGGTGGCTCCAGCGTGGCCCCGAAGAGCATGGTACGCGGAGATTGTAAAAATGTCAGTAGGGAGTCCTTGGACTCTCCCACATCGTCCGGACCTGCTTTCGCAAGGACCGATATACCACCCTTCCTTACCAGCCCTAGGTTTGACGGCCTGGCTATTGAAGCCCACATTCTAAAAAAGAGAGGGCTCTCTAATCCTGTGGTATCTACCATGATCAATGCCAGGAAGCCGGTATCCAGGCAGATCTACTATAGAATCTGGAAGGCGTACATCGCGTGGTGTGAGGCCAAGAAATGGCATCCACGTAAGTACGTAATAGGTAGGATTCTGGACTTCCTACAGTGGGCTGTAGATAGGAAGCTTGCCTTGAGTACTATCAAGGGTCAGATTTCGGCCTTGTCAATATTTTTTCAAAGGCCCTTGGCTTCGCATTCACTAGTCAAAGCCTTTATACAAGGAGTGATGCGTATTAGCCCTCCGGTTAATATTCCCATATGTCCATGGGATCTAAACCTGGTTCTGTCGGTTCTACAGAAACAACCATTTGAACTATTACAGCATATTTCTTTGGTTCTTCTCACCAGGAAATAGATTTTTCTAGTAGCCATTTGTTCGGCTAAGAGAGTGTCGGAATTAGCAGCTATGTCCTGTAAAGAGCCATATCTGGTTATCCATAAGGACAGAGTAGTGTTACGTCCTCATCCAGCCTTTCTTCCTAAGGTGGTATCGAGGTTTCATTTGAACCAAGATGTGGTTCTTCCTTCTTTTTTCCCCAAACCTACTTCGGTAGAGGAAAAGTTATTGCATTCTTTGGATGTAGTAAGAGCAGTTAAAGCTTATCTAAAAGCCACTGCTCAGATTCGCAGAACGGATACTTTGTTTATTCTGCCGGAAGGCCCCAGAAAGGGTCAGGCAGCGTCAAAATCTACTTTAGCCAAGTGGATTCGACAGGTCATAATGCAAGCCTATGGCTTGAAAAGGAGACCGCCTCCGTTCAAAGTTAGAGCGCACTCCACGAGAGCAGTTGGAACTTCATGGGCAGCGCATCACCAGGCCTCCCTGGCTCAAATCTGTAAGGCCGCAACATGGTCTTCAGTACACACGTTTACTAGGTTCTACCGGGTGGACGTTAGAAGTCAGGAGGATGTCGCCTTTGGGCGCAGTGTGTTGCAGGCCGCAAAAGATCCTCATGTCTGATAGCGCTCAGCTTATGTATGGTGTATCCCCCCCCTCATTGGGCATTGCTTTAGGACATCCCATTAGTAATGACTATGTCGCTCTGTGTCCCGTGATGTACGAGAAAGAAAATAGGATTTTTATAACAGCTTACCTGTAAAATCCTTTTCTTGGAGTACATCACGGGACACAGAGCTCCCACCCCTCTTTGGGGTCACTTATTACTTTGCTACAAAACTGAGGTACTCCCGGATGGGAGGGGCTTATATAGGGGAGGGTACTTCCGGTTTTGGAAGTTGCCAGTGCCAGCACCTGAAGGTATCTATATAACCCATTAGTAATGACTATGTCGCTCTGTGTCCCGTGATGTACTCCAAGAAAAGGATTTTACAGGTAAGCTGTTATAAAAATCCTATTTTTCCAGCACTGTACAAGATCTCACTTGGTTTGCTATTCAACACAGCAAACTGAGACATGGCACAGATTTTCTATCCACAGTGGTAAACACACCAAAGAAACTGCAATTAAAATAATAAAGGCAAGTAACCAATAAAAAATTTAATGGATTTTGTAATCAGATTGTAATACTCTTGTCAGTTTAAGTTGGTAGGAGGGGGATTCCGCTCTAATGCATTACCCATAATTTGGGATGATATCGTTTTTCACTGCTTTGCAAGTGCATGCATTTTTATTTATTTATTTTTTGACTTGATATTTTTTTAAATCTTTAACTGGACTGTCTTGTCTTTTATATTTAATGGGTAATGTATAGGTGAAAAAAACAAATATATATATATATATATAATGTACTGTATTTCACCATGCTAAAGTTTTAGGCAGATGTGAAAAATGCTGTAAACTAAAAATGCTAAGAGGGGGGCGTGGCCTGCATCGGCATGTGAGTAGCTGTTTTCTCACAGAGCTCCCGCCCGCAAGTTACCTTGATTTGATCCTGTTCCCGGACGTTTTATTCTGCTTGAAAGGTGTCCCCAGAATCCGGAGCGCAGTGGGGTCAAGTTGTGGTACCTGAATTAGCTGCCGACATGATGGGTTTGCGGGGAAAGGCGAAAGATGACGGTCACCGCTCTGCAAATCAAGATGGCGCCGCCGCGGGATCCCTGCAGCGTGGGCAGCGCGGCACTGACAAATCAAGGGAATCTGTGAGTAAACCCCCTAAAACACCTAAGAGTGCCAGCGGAGACCCCCTGACCAAGGACATTCGATTTTATGCCCAGAAACTGGCAGGCACACTGACTTTAGAGGAGCCGGCTGCAGAGGGGGGGGGGGGGGGGGAGACAGAGGGGGAACTCGCAGCACAGGGATCTGTGGAGGAAGGTGCTATGGAGTGCACAGATGCCAGCCTCATAGAAGCACAGGCGGAGGAGCTGGAGGAAAACAGTGAGGATGAGGAGACTGAACAGCCAACTCTTGCTGAGATCCTGAGGGCAGTTAACAGATGTACTACCTCAGTTTCTACCCTACAAGAACACTTTGGTGGTCTGGAGGGGGCACTGTCACTGATCAGGCATGACCTTCAAAAGATCAGGGAGCGAACCACAGCGGCTGAAAGTAGGATCAGTGATATGGAGGACAAATTCCCCCCCTTGATAAGAGAATCACAACATACTGCCAGATTGGTTACCGCGGTGGACCAACGTGTGGATGACTTTGAGAACCGTATGAGGAGGAACAACGTCAGAATTGTCGGTCTCCCCGAAAAAACAGAGGGTAGAGACCCCACTGAGTTTACTGAAAAATGGCTGCTGGAGGTGTTTGGGAAGGAGGCATTTACATTACTTTATGCTGTGGAGAGGGCCCAGAGGGTGCCTCTGAGACCCCTTCCCCCGGGTCATCCTCCTCGCCCTATCCTTGCTCGTCTCCTTCAATATAGATACAGAGAGATAATTTTGCATTTGGCCAGGGAGAAGCAGAACATACAGTTCAATGGCGCTCGTGTTTCTTTTTATCCTGACTTCTCTGCGGATGTACAGAAGAAGAGGTCGCGGTTCACTGAGGTTAAGAAACGCCTACAAAAGTTGCAGGCCCCGTATGCCATGTTATATCCGGCCCGACTTTGAATTATAGCGAGGGGTCAGGCCCACTTTTTTGAACAGGCGGCGGATGCGTCGGCCTGGTTGAATAGGAATGAAAATGCCTTTAGCCTGGCCGGGCGGAGGGCGGGGGGGTGAGGAGTGACATGCCCTGTGGACCGAAGAAATATGGGCAGCCCACTTGCTTGACGGCTGCACTGTTTACCTTACCTGAGTGCGGTGCCTTTCAGTGAAGCTGGGAACATGAGCTGATTTTCTTGCTCTCCGTTCCCCCACGGAGAGAGTGTGAGAGTCCACGACGGAATGTATTCTAAGGAAGTGCTTCCTCAGACTTTGACTGGCAAGCCTCTCCGAATGGCGGTTTTGATGCCATCGGAACCTGGGACCTGTTGTCCTTTAATTAAGCCTGTTATACAGTCCCTTATATGTGTCTGGCCTCGGAGGGCCCACGGGATCGCGGAGGCGACCGGGGGCACATGCCAGCATACAGTTATAATTATTGCCTTGGACCATGGGTGTGTACAGGGTACTGTTCGAGTGCTGTTGCGCTCGGTAGTTCAGTCAAATTTGCCCAATTCATGTAATGTGGTACAGTATCTACAACTTCTATGGACTCAGACTTTCAACTCGGTTGAACCGTTACAGGTGCTTCAGGGATGGGATGGGGGAGGAGGGGCGAGATTGGGATTGGAATGGATTGTGATGTGGTGCCTTAACATTGCTGAGTTTATGACATGGCGGGAGGGATGAATATGATTAAGGTCCTGCCATGGAATGTTAGGGGCCTTGGTGACCCCCTTAAGCGCACAATGGTTTCCACCTCTCTGAGGAAATATTTACCAGCCATTTGTGCGTTGCAGGAGACTCATCTTACCCCTGATACTGTGTCCTGTCTTAACTTTAGATGGGTGGAGAAATCATATCACTCCACTCACACCTCTTTTTCTAGAGGGGTGAGTGTGCTGATACATAGCTCACTGGACTATCAGGAGTTGGATAGTGTGGTGGACAGTGAGGGGAGATGCATTATTTTGTATTGCCGTTTGTTTTCACTGACTTGTATACTTGCCTTTGTGTATGTCCCGCCTCCGTACAGTCATAAGGTTCTGAGGGCAGTCCTGGATTTCCAGGTGGGCCGTCCGGAGGTGCTGATGTACATTATGGGTGACTTTAATTGTTACTTAGACCCGCTGGTGGACAAGCATCCCCCAATTGCTTCGGGAAGGGGTGCATGTCGCACAGCCCTGAGGAAACTTGTTGAGGAGGTGGGCTGGATAGATCTGTGGAGGAGTAAGAACCCGGGGACTTCCCAGTTTTCTTGCTTTTCAAAATCCCATATGTCTCTGTCTCGCATTGACCTGTGTCTCTGTTCAGATTCTGCAACCCGTTCGGTGGCAGACATAACCTATGCCGTGAGAGGGATTTCTGATCATTCACCCCTGATTATGGTCCTGGAGGTTTCCCCCCCATCCACGATGCACCTGGCTCCCTGGAAGCTCAATGCATTCTGGCTCAATTTATTGCCATCACAGTCCCGACTACATTTAGATATAACCAATTTCTGGGGGGGAGCAGGCAGATTTCCCGGGTGTAGGAGTTAGATGGGACACGTTTAAGGCCTTTCTTAGGGGGTTGTTCATCAGAGAAATCAATGCGTTTAAACCGGAGTCTAATGCGCAGACTGAGGGAGTGGAGAGGTTAGTACATGACTTAGAGGCCAAATTTGTAGCGGACCCCTGCGAGGAACGTTGAGATTCCTGGCTGTCAGCGCAAGATGCGCTAACCCGACTTACCTCTTCTACTGCGGAGCGTAAACGCTTCTTCTGCAAACTCGCCTTCTATGAGGAGGGAGAGCATACTGGTCGCCTATTGGCAAAAATATCCTGTGCTCAGCAGACATCGCCGTCCATCGGTGCCTTGCGGGCGGCGGATGGTGCGATCACTAATTCCCCCGATGACATTATGAGGATTCTTAGCACCTTTTATTCGAGTCTATATTGTTCTCGGAGGAATTACACGGATGCTTCCCTACAAGAGTATCTTGAACAGATAGAGTTGCCTACTCTGTCTGATGCTGATCGACAACAACTGACTCCGGAGGAGCTTCGGGTGGCGACCGGTATGTTCCCCAACTCCAAGGCAGCGGGGGAGGACGGAATTCCTTTAGAGGTATATAAGACATATGGAGGGCAGCTATTGCCTAAATTATTGGAAGTATTTAATGAAGCTAAACAGGATGGGTGTCTTCCCCTGTCAATGTCCAAGGCCATTATAGTGCTGCTACTAAAACCGGGCAAGGATCCTTTGGATCCCGGCTCGTATAGGCCAATCTCCCTTTTACAGACAGACGTGAAAATACTGGCCAAGGTCCTGGCGCTCCGATTGAACAAAGCAATCTCCTCCATAATTCATTCAGATCAGGCAGGGTTTATGCCTCATAAATCAATGGCCATTAATTTACGCCGTCTGTTTGTTAATCTACAGTCTATCTCGGATAACATGGGGGACAGGGCTCTGCTATCACTTGACGCCCATAAGGCCTTTGATAGCATCGAATGGTCTTACCTATGGGCCATTATGCGCAAGTTTGGGTTTGGAACAGATTGTATAGCCTGGGCTCAATTATTGTATAGCTCCCCAAAGGCTGCCGTTAGAGAGTCGGGGAGGGTGTCTCCATATTTTTCACTTTTCAGGGGCACCAGGCAGGGCTGTCCCTTGTCGCCCTTATTATTTGCCCTGGCCATCGAGCTGCTGGCTGCCTGTATTCGTGCTAACGCTAAGATACAGGGCTTCAGATATGGGGAGATGCAAGAAAAATGCATGTTGTATGCGGACGATACCATGCTCCTTCTGGGCGACACAGCGGCGTCTCTGAGGGAAGCCATGGAGGTGATACGAACGTTTGGCCATTACTCGGGTCTAGTAATTAACTGGACCAAGTCCTCTTTTATGCCATTGGATGGCATGCTCAGGTCACAGGACTCTACTTTGTTAGACATTTCTGTGTCCAGGGAATTCAGATACTTGGGGGTTCAGGTTACACCCAATCCTTTGGAATATATCAGGTTGAATCTGTCCCCTCTACTGAATCGGTTCAGAGATTGGGTGAAGGTATGGTCAAAACTAAAATTGTCTCCGGTGGGTAGGATAAATCTGATTAAGATGATCTTGATGCCCCAACTTCTTTACGTACTCCACAATTCCCCCATGGTGGTTCCCTTAAAACAGTTTAGAATTATTAACTCCATCTTTCGCTCACTTATCTGGTTAAATTCCACAGCAAGGGTAAAACTCGAACAGTTACACCGTCCAAAGGAGGCAGGTGGGCTTGCCCTCCCGAATCCATGGCTGTACTATTTGGCCTCCCAACTTCAACATATAGCAAGAGTATTGAGACATGTAGATAACCCAGTGCTTAACTTGGTGGATCCGGTAACACATCTGCTTCGGGTGGCAACAGGGGATGAGGTGGAGGAGGGCTTGGAGGCACTGAGATTTGCCAAATCCAACAAGTTGTTCCCGACATACAACCTGATGCAGAAGGTATGGAATAAGGTCAGGGCGCTACAACAGGTTGAGGGCTTTACTAGATGTAGCCCAATTTGGGGAAACAGGCACTACTTGGAGCTGGAAAAATTACAGTGTGGCAAGAGATGGCAGAAGCTCCGAGTTATACATATGTCACAAATCTTTAGAGATGGTAAATTGCGCCCCTTTTCGGCGCTGCAAGAGGAATTTAATTTGCCTGCTTCTATGCACTTTCAACATTTCCAGCTCCAACATGCGGTGAGAGCCCAATCGGATGGAGATGCATGGATTCAGAACCCCACACCCGTCTTCAACTACATGCGGGAAATTACCACTTACAAGGGATTTATATTGTGTAGTTATTCCATGCTCCTCAGGCGGTTTCTTTCCTGATAACACTGCAGGGATTATAGCTAGGTGGGAGGAAGACATAGGTGAATTTGAGGAAGATCAGTGGGAGGAGGCGCTCTCAGCAGTACCCATATGCTCCCTAAACGTGGCCCAAAGATTGTCCCAACTGTATATTCTGTTACGTGTGCATTACACACCGGCTAGGCTGGTGAAAATGAGGGTGTGAGATGATCCGTCCTGTACCAGGTGCAAGAGGGACCATGGTGATCTTATCCACATGTTGTGGCAGTGTCCCAAACTGCATCTGTACTGGAGGGAGGTGTTGAACACTATTAACAGAGTGTTCCAGGTTCACCTGGAGGCACATCCTAAACTTTGCCTACTGGGTATTATAGACACAGTCTCGGAGGAGGAGCCTGCTAGGATAGCAATATCCAGGGCTCTCTTCCAGGCTTGGAAACTTATATTGAGACATTGGAAAGCGGAAGAGCCCCCTACGAGTAAGGAATGGATACGACAGATGGGGGACACTATTAGAATGGAAAAACATATCTATCAACATAGGGGGAGTGTCAAGAAATTTGAGACAATCTGGGCGGGCTGGTTGAGTGTCCCGGGGTTGGCCCGGTCAATTTAATTCTGGATCGACTGCTATTATAGGGAGCGTGAGGAGGGAGAGGGGTGAAGGGGGGCAAGGACGGTATTAATCCCATGTAATGGTCTGGTGGTGAAAAAGACGTTGCAATTCTCAAGGTAATGTGATAAAATACACGGTGGTGGCTTGGCAACGAGAGCCTCTCTCATGGAGTGCAATGTTACGTGGTGCTGAGTGAAGTCTATACTCTGTATCAATGGTATGGTGGTGTAAAACTGAGCTGAACTAACACAATATTTGGATGTACTGTATTGCATTTCTTTGTTCTCAATGTTTTTGTTTTGTTCTGGATTGTTCAATAAAAACCCTTTTTGATTAAAAAAAAAAAAAAATGCTAAGAGAAATCCAAATCAAATCAATATTTGAAGTGATCACCTTTTGGCTTCAAACCAGCATCAATTCTTCAAGGTACACTTGCACACAGTTTTTGAAGAAACTTGGCAGGTAGGTTGTTTCAAACATCTTGGAGAACTCGGCACAGATCTTCTGTGGATGTAGGCTGCCTCAGATCCTTCTGTCTCTTCTTGTAATCACGGACAGACTTGATAGGGCTCTGTGGGGGCCAAACCATTACTTCCAGGACTTTTTGTTCTTTAAGCTGAAGATAGTTCTTAGTGACATTGGCTGTATGTTTGGGGTCGTTGTCCTGCTACAGAATACATTTGGGGCCAATCACAAGCCTCCCTGATGTTATGGCATGATGGATAAATATCTGCCACCCCCATTGGATCTGGTTTATGACTGATTGTTCTGGTATCTGCTATTATTTCTACTTCTCCGTATGCATATGTGAGGGGGGGGGTGGAAATAGAGTGTTTGTATGTATGCAGTGGAGGGTGGGTTGCTATTGTTCTTTCAGACTGTTATGTATAATGTATTGCTGATATGTATGCTGGAATTGGCAGATCTTTTGTACTTGTTTTGCTCTGAACCATGTACATGTGAATACCTTTTGTGCTCAATAAACACGTTTTGTTTGATAAAAAAAAAGATAAATATCTGCCACTATTTCTCAGCATTGAGGACTCCATTGATCCTGACCAAATCTCCAACTCCATTAGCAGAAAAGCAGCCCCACACTTGCAAGGAACCTCCACCATGCTTCACTCTTGACTGCAAACACTCATTATTGTACTACTCTCCAGACATTTTGCCAACAAACTGCCTCCTGCTACAGCCAAATATTTTTTAGATTTTCACTCATCAGTCCAGAGCACCTGTTGTAATTTTTCTGCAACCGAGTTCCTAGGTTTTCATGCATAGTTGAGTCGCTTAGCTGTTTTTTCCACATCAGATGTATGGCTTTTCGGTTGCAATTCTTCCATGTAGAGAAATTCTGGCAAGACGTCTCCGTTCAGTAGATGGGTGTACCTGGGTCCCACTGGTTTCTGCCAGTTCTGTGCTGGAGGTAAGGAAGGTAAGCATGATGTGTCTTTCATCTGCTGCATTAAGTTTCCCTGCCCAACCACTGCGTCTACGGTGCTTTAAAATCTTTGCCTGGGAGAGACCTTGTTGAGGCAATATAACTACCTTGTGTCTTGTTGCTGTGCTCAGTCTTGCCATGGTGTATGACCTGTGATATGAAACTGTGTTCCATAATCTCACCTTAGTAGCAGAGTTTGGCTGTTCCTCACATTGTTTTAAGCCTTCTACACAGCTGTTTCTCTTTCAGTTAATGACTACATGTGAAATTGATGATCATTAGCACCTGCTTGGTATGATTGGTTAATCATAAACCTGACTTTAATCCTACAAAATCCCTGACTTTGTGAGTGCACAAAGTGTGCAAGTGTAAGAATTGATGCTGGTTTGAAGTCAAAGGGTAATCACGGCAAATATTGATCTGATTTAGATTTTTCTTCTTTTTGCTTACTTTACATTTTGTAAATTGATAAAAATAAACAATTAGAATACTGTATATATTTTTGCAAGCATTCTTACTTTACAGCATTTCTTCACACCTGCCTAAAACATTTGCACAGTACTGTGTGTGTATATGTATGTATGTGTATGTGTATATATATATATATATATATATATATATATATATATTTATATATGTGTTGTGTATATATTATAGATTTTATAAGTGTTTGCTCAAGCTTTTTAACCTCTTCCCGTTAACGCTCTAGCCAAAAGATGGCTACAGCACAGGCTTCCAGCTCTGGGAGGGTGTCCATGGATATCCCCCCAGAACCCCATCTCCCACACACCCCCCAGGGTGCTCTGTGACCGCTTGTAACATGTAAACAGACTTGCCGGCTATCGGCAGTCTGTACCTCCCATGCTGTGTCTGTGGGACCAAAGGAGAGCCGTTAACTGACAAGACTGTCAGTACATTGTTTACCTGTCAGTGCCTGTTTATTGACCACCCTGCTACTCTTTTCCTTCACCCAGTTGAAAAAAATCCAAGGGAGAACAGTTCATACACCAGCATTAGAAATTATAACATTTGCTCCTAAAGTGTATAGTATACAGTATGTTAATTTTGTGAAAATAGTGCAGCGCTGCTTATCTATAAATCTTATATACTGTAAACAAATAATTATACATTCAATAAAACTATTTATGAAAAATAAAAAAAAGTTCATATGTAGGTTTCCAAAGCTGTCCACTGTGTAAAATCCTATTTAAATGGATCCAATATTCAGTGCACACCACCACCTGCTAAAATGTCTGCTCACCTCAAGGATGAGATCTACTGATGAAGGCCAATGAGAGGCCGACATGCGTTTAGAGGGGAGGAGTCGAATCTGTAATGTCAGTTGAAGCACCGTGAGTTTAGATCTGCGGTGAATGGGCTGGTGATTTGATACATGCTGTTTTTATTGTTATTTCTTGTAAGTGTAACTTTTTAGGGGGGCTTTTTTAATAAATTTAAAAGCAGAGAACACTATGGTACTTGTGTTTTTTGTTTCATGTCCTTATCCCCTGGAAATATAAGTGGAGGAAGTTGTTGTTTGGAGACAATTCAAACAGAGGTAGAGTCTGGGGACTGTAGGAATTACTACCATTGGTAAAGTGGATTGACCGTGGTGGACACGAGGAGTGATCTGTCTATGAGTTTTATACTCATCCTTGAGGTGAGCAGGCATTTTAGCAGGTGGTGGTGTGCACTGAATATTGGATCCATTTAAATAGGATTTTACACAGCGGTGACAGCTTTGGAAACCTACATATGAACTGTTTTTTTATTTTTCATAAATTGTTTTATTGAATGTATAATTATTTGTTTATATACGATTTATAGATACACAGCGCTGCACTATTTTCACAAAATTATGTTTGCAATAGGTGTGGTGTATCACTATAAGTGTTCAGCAGCTGTGTAGAGACTCAGAGAGGTATATTTGATTTTTTTTCACGTCATTATAGGAGTTTTTTTTTTTTAGCATTGTGGCGCTGATTGTTTTTCTCACAATTTGCATTAGTATACAGTATGTGTGTGTATATACTGTATATATAAATATCTAATATTATATACATATAAATATTATATACTGTATATAAGGCAAAACTGGGATTAGTGGCAAAGTGCAAGGGATTTTCACTTCTTGTTTTATTATGGAAAAGGAAGTAAAGGGAAATCTCCACAAGTGTGGCAAAAAATTTACAGGGGTCATACCTCTCCCTTACGCTATCCAAAATGGAAAAAAAAAAAAAATGTTGGCTTTAGTTCTAAATTTATTCATTGGAATTGTTTTTTACTTTTTTCACATGTGGAAGTAGTTTTACAGGGTGTAAGATGTTTCACTCTATTTAAACCCAAGTCTTATTTTGGAAAGCTGTTTTTCTAATTTAAAAAACTGGAAAAATACCGTATTAAGAAATTCTACTTAAAACCAAAACAAGCAAAGTAGCCAGATTTTTCTTTAGCAAATCTATTGGGAAATGTTGTGTTGATCTTTAAATATATAATGAGATGTGAAAAATTATGCAGGAAATAATACCTTAAATAGAAGAAGGATTTATATTTTAAAGAATTACAAATTCTCCCCCTGGATCAGAACCATTGTACATTCAGTGTACCGTGCTAAGCGTTATCATATGCCACACGTGCCTTGGAGAGGATGGCTCATATCAAGTGTACATGTGCTGCAACATTTGGATAATCGCTTTACAAACAAGCCAAAGGAAACGGTGTGTATTTGTTTCCGGAGCTATTTTTGTCCCAGCAAGCCCTAAGAGATGCAGAAGAAAAACAGGAACATGCCTGTTTCTGATCGCCTCGTTCCACAGCTAATCCGTGTAATTCATTACCAGCGAGTCAGCATCCTATTCCCTGCAGTCATACATGAAAGACATGGCCAAGTTAGAGTGAATCCCCATTGGCCCTCATGACGCTGATGCCACTCAGTGTTCTACTTCAAAGACATAATCACTAGTTCCCACATGAACAGCGTGAAAGCATTTCCACCAGTTACAAGACAAAAATAGCAAGCTAATGGAATCTTGGGCTGGAATTTTTTTTTTTTCCTTTTCTGCAAAAAAAAATAATAAATAATATATATATTTAGAAAGAAATCTAACATATCTAAAAAATGCTTGTATTTCCTCAGGTGCCATTAGTTTCTGTTAGGCGAACAGGTGTTTGTTAGAAGACCATTTTTTTTATTTTAAGTATCTGTAGCATGATCTCTTTATTTTTTTTTTCTTGTATTACTTTTGTATGCACTTTTAAATCTTGACTAGGTTATCAGGTTTGTTCTAAACATTTATTTGTAGTGGGCAGGGGTCCTTCCTTACTTGATATGGCTATAAAAATTGTTCAGCTTTTCAGTCAAGGTTGGTGTTTTGGCAACTAAAGTGAATCCACTCTCGGAAGAACCTATTGGAAGGCTAGAAAAAGAAGTCGGGTTGAATTGCTTTAGCTGGCCATACAGTAGAAGAATTTATTTTTAAAAATTTCATGTTAGAAATGTTAGATTTTTTAATTGTTAGCGCGGTCAAATCTATCTTTGTTTTTGACCCCAGTGATGAGATTGAACGATCAGAATGGAAAATTTTGAAGAGGAATGGAGTGGTTTTTATTCAGGAAATTAGACTTATCCAAAAAAAGAATATTGAAAGCAAACGAAATTTTTAATGTACTGATGAATTCGTGTGATATCTTGTGATATCTACTAGTGCAGTGATGGCGAACCTTGGCACCCCAGATGATTTGGAACTACATTACCCATGATGCTCTTGCACTCTGCAGTGTAGTTGAGCATCATGGGAAATGTAGTTCCAAAACCACTGGGGTGCCAAGGTTCGCCATCACTGTACTAGTGTATGGCCTGTTTTAGTCCGCTCGCAGTTCCAATACTCTGCTAGGATCAGCAGAATAAATGTAATTATATGATTTGACTATTTAACATATACACATTGCCAAAACCCTGGTTTCATATGCTGTGTTCAGTTCAACCCAGCATCTTGGCAGCACTGGTAGAGATGCTTTGTCCACTGGGTTTCTGGAGGTATGTTTTAGGGCTCTTTCACATGGGCAGACTCCACCATCAGATCTGCCTGCTCAGTGGGGGATCTGTCCGCTGATGGCCGCTGAGTAGGTGGATGAGAGGTCTGCTTATGCAGTGTGGACACGGACACAGCCAGCTTTCCTCTATTGGTGGTCAGATATAAATGGACCGCCTGTCCACTTACATCCAACTGCCATCTGATCTGATCTGCCAGACTGATAGGGAATGGATCCCCCATCTGTCTTGATTTTGGTGGATAGGATCGGATTAGATGTCGGCAGGTGTAAACGGATACATGTCCGTTTACATCCGCCGCTTAATAGAGGGCAATGGATGCTCCGATCAGGTCCGCCAAAAAAAACTGACAGGTGGACTGGATCGGCCCGCCCATGCGAAAGGGCCCTTATATGCAGAAACATTCCAGGAACTTCAAGCAAATTTGGTTTCTAAAGGTTACATTTATACAAAATTTGCAGTAGGCTGAATGGCAATTTTTGACCTGGAAGGAAAATCATTTGGCTTTTCACATCACGCATAAGTGGATGTGTTAAGAAGCTTGGTATGGCCTCAGAGGGTGATAATGTATAAAAAATTCACTGTAAATGATAGTACTTTATGAGCTAGAGGGGCATATCTACACGAAGCAGAGGGAAATACAGTATCTCAGAGCGCAAGTACACCTTTACAGTAAAAAATAAAAGCTGAAGTTCAGCTACAGCTTTAGTCACATCACCTACTGGTAATGAGGTTCGTCCCACATTCTGCAGATAGATAGATCATGAACAAATCTCCAATGTCTGGATGCTTGTCCTCTTCCTGTCTCTGAAGTTCCCGACACTGCAATGATTAACAGCCCCTCCTTCCTCCTCTTCTATCCAAAAAAGTTATTTTGTTGATTACACTGCTTTTAACACAATCTGTGAATGGGGGAGAATCTGATCAGTCACGGTATTCTCTCCTCCATTTACAGATTGTGTTATACACAGTGCAATCGATGAAAGAACATTTCTCAGTGGAGGAGGAGGGGCGGGTCCCCATCGGAACATCTGTATTGCTGTTGTGCCTGAAGACTACTACAGTAGAACATTACTGTAACCAATGTGTGTAAACTTCATCTTGAGTTATTAAACTTTGATTTTTTTCCATCCACCGCAAAAAAAAAGGGAAAAAAATATCTTCACCTGCTGGCTGGAAATGAAAATACTTTTTTTTTTTTTTTTTTTAGTGTATGTAAGTTCTCTCTCTCCCCCACCTCCCCCCATTGACCGAGTAAAGTGGTAGACTGATAAGGGAGATGGGAGACATAGAGGAGGGATGGGGGGAGGGAGGGAAAGGAGGAAGAAGAAGGAAAATTTGGAAAGTCTAGAGGAGGAGAGAGGAGAAATACATATATATATATAGATATAGATATTAAGATTATAAAAGACATAAGAAATGTAAGAAAGGATAATGATATAAGAAAATATAGGTATGAGTATGAGGTAACATGAATACGGTCGATATAGGCACTTGTAAATGTATAAATAGGTACAAGGTAAGAAATATGAAAAGGGGACATTGAAGGTTGAGATAAGAGATATAGATAATAGATATAGTAGGATCTTATTATTTTAGTTCAAATTGAGATTGGTTGAAGGGTAGATAAAAGGAGCGGGAGGGTTGGGGAGACGTCCGGGAGGACTCACTCTGGGCCATGCTCGGCCACGGTACCCCTATTAGGTAAAACACTCACAAGAATAGGGAGAATAGGAGTAGGAGGATAGTAGAGTGTATAAAGCGGAGTAGCTTGTAAACCTCCTGGAGGGGCCACAGAGGTGGGCCTATTCTAGAGAGGGAATAGATAAAGGGGGACTCTTTTTCTTGTCCCTCCTTCTTTTTTTTTTTTTCTCCCCTCGCCCTTACCCTCCCACCTCTGGTTCCACCTTTCCCCAATACAATAGTTAAGAATGGAAACGCTGAAAGTAACCTCTTTTAACGTAAAAGGCCTTAATATACCAGAGAAACGAAAGATGCTTTTACAAGAATTAAAAAGATCACATACAGATGTGGCCTATATTCAGGAAACCCACTTCAAAGAAGGAAAGATACCATCCTTGAGGAATAATCTCTATCCTCTTGTCTATCATGCATGTAGCAAGATGTCCAAATCAAGAGGTGTATCTATTGTGAGGGGGTTAGCTCGGCAGCGGGTGTGTGTGACCCCCGAGATGGGCTCCCCACACAAAAACAGGCCCAGCAAACGGTGGTTGTGGTTTTCAAAATCAAAAAGGTGCGGTTTATTTTCTATTTACAGTGACAAAACACAGCAAAGCAAAAGAAACATAAACAAAATAAATCCTGGTCAACTTGACCTCTGACTAAACATACAGGTTTCCTAACTAACAACTGGGATCAGCCTAGTGCTGTCCTAGTCCCTAAGTCCCTGGTTTTAAATGTCCAAGCAAATAGCCACACAGGCTTTGTCTCACCGCACAGGGGTTCACTCTCCCTAGACAGTCCACACAGGTCTGGTTCCAGGCATGAGCTAACATCTAATGAAGCTGGGAGTTCTTATAGAGGCCTAAATGAGCTGACAAGCTTCAGCTGGTCTCATCAACTCCCTGTCTGTACGACGCCCCACACTCTCCCTAGAGGTATGAGTCATCCATGAGCCCACTAGCCTTATACAACTCTCCACCTAGTTGTATAAGTCGGCGTAAAGCCTGAATCTGGGCGAAATATATCTACCCCCCTGGATGCAACCAGGTGACTTTACCTTCCTGCTGTCACATACCCCCCCCTCTTGTTTTAACCTCGGGGTTGGAACACCAGCAATCAGGCATTCATGTACTCGAGACAAAGCATCCACATTCCCCATTTGAACGCCAGGGCGATGCTTTACTGTGAAGTTGAATTCCTGGAGGGCCAGGAACCACCTATTCACTCTTCTATTTGTTTCTTTGTTTTGAGCCATCCACTTTAACGGAGCGTGATCCGTAACCATGTCAAAGTGCCTACCTAGCAGGTAGTACCGAAGGGAATCTAGAGCCCACTTCACCGCTAAACACTCCTTTTCAACGGTGGCGTAATTTAGCTCATGGGACTTCAACTTCCTGCTGAGGTAAATGACTGGGTGCTCTTCCCCGTTCCAGACCTGGGACAATACTGCTCCTAACCCCACATCTGACGCATCACTTTGTACGACAAAGTCTTTAGAGAAGTCGGGTGAGTACAACACTGGCTGGCTACATAAGGCTTGTTTCAAGAATTGGAATGCTGCCTCAGCCTCGGGGGTCCATTTAATCATGACCGACCCTTTCCCCTTCGTCAGGTTGGTTAGGGGCACAGCCTTAGAAGCAAAGTGGGGAATGAATCGCCGATAATACCCAGCGATTCCCAGAAAGGCTCGTACCTGCTTCTTGCTGTTGGGACGTGGCCAACTCTGGATGGCCTCGACTTTGTTGAGTTGGGGTTTTATTACTCCCCTCCCAATGGTGTACCCAAGATATTTGGCCTCCTCCTGCCCAATGGTACACTTCTTGGGGTTAGCCGTAAACCCCGCTTCCCGAACAGAGTCCAGGACTGCTTGCACTTTTGGCAGATGTGAGGCCCAATCTGTGCTATGGACAATTATGTCATCCAGGTAAGCCGCAGCATACTTCCGATGGGGCCTCAGCATCTGGTCCATTTTCCGCTGGAATGTGGCCGGCGCATTCTGTAACCCGAACGGCATTCTTTTATATTGGAACGCCCCGTCTGGGGTTACAAATGCGGTTTTCTCTTTGGCCGACTTGGCCAGGGGGATTTGCCAATACCCTTTTGTGAGGTCAAGAGTCGTCATGTATCGGGCTGTTCCCAGCCGGTCGATCAACTCATCTATACGTGGCATGGGGTAGGTGTCAAATTTTGTAACTTTGTTCAACTGTCGAAAATCGTTACAAAATCGCCAGCTCCCATCCGGTTTAGGCACCAACACAATGGGACTAGACCAATCACTTTGGGACTCCTCTATCACCCCTAAGTTCAGCATTTTCTGTACTTCCTCCCGTATTGCCTCCCGTCGGGCCTCTGGGATCCGATAGGGTTTTAACTTCACCCTTTCACCGGGCGGGGTAATGATGTCATGCTCTACCCCAGATGTTTGTCCCGGCAGCTCAGAGAATACCTCCTTGTTGCGAAGCACAAACTCCTTAACCTCCTGTTGTTGGGGTTGTGACAAGGTGGCTGCTATTCCAACCTCCGGAATCACGCAACCAGTTTGAGCTGGTGACCAAGTGTCTGCGACTAGGGACTCTCTATCCCTCCAGGCTTTCAACAGATTAACGTGATAGATCTGTTCGGGCTTTCGCCTTCCTGGTTGTCTGACCTTGTAATTCACTTTCCTCACTTTTTCCATTATCTCGTAGGGGCCTTGCCATTTGGCAAGGAATTTACTTTCAACCGTAGGGACAAGTACCAGTATCCTATCCCCCGGGGAAAAGGTACGGGTCTTGGCTCCACGGTTGTACACTCTCTGCTGTGCTAACTGCGCTTGGGCCAAATGTTCCTTCACGATGGGCATTACCTGTGCAATTCGGTCTTGCATCAGGGCGACATGCTCAATCACACTCCTGTGGGGAGAACTCTCACTTTCCCAAGTTTCCTTGGCAATATCCAACAGCCCTCTTGGGTGTCTCCCATACAGTAACTCAAAGGGGGAGAATCCCGTAGAGGATTGGGGCACCTCCCTAATAGCAAACATCAGATAAGGAAGTAGACAGTCCCAATCCTTTCCATCTCTATCCACCACTTTCTTCAACATTTGTTTTAGGGTTTTGTTGAACCTTTCAACCAGCCCATCGGTTTGGGGGTGATACACAGATGTACGTAATTGCGTCACTTTGAACAATTTACACAGCTCCTTCATAACCCGGGACATAAAGGGTGTACCTTGGTCCGTAAGCAGTTCTTTACAAATACCCACCCGGCTAAACACAAGAGATAGCTCTTTGGCTATGGTTTTGGCCGAGGTATTTCGGAGAGGGATCGCTTCTGGATAACGGGTGGCATAGTCCATTATAACTAATATGTACTGGTGCCCCCTAGCGGACTTGATTATAGGACCTACCAAATCCATGGCGATCCTCTCAAACGGGACCTCAATGATGGGTAGAGGGACCAGCGGGCTACGGAAATGTGGCATCGGGGCCGACCTCTGACACACAGGGCAGGAGGAACAATAATTTTCTATGTCCTTCATCACCCCCGGCCAATAGAATCTCTGTAATACCCTCTCTCGGGTTTTCTCTGTCCCCAGATGACCTCCAAGAATGTGCCCATGGGCCAACTCCAACACCAACTTCCTGTAAGGTTTGGGCACCACAAGCTGCTCAACGGTTTCTTCTGCCCTTTTTGCCACCCGATACAGTAGGTCCTTCTCTACGCTGAAGTATGGGTAAGTGCAGGTATTATCTGGGTTCACTAACTCGCCATCTATTTTCACTACGTTTTCCCGTGCCTTTATTAGGGCGGGGTCTTTCAACTGTTCTGTGGCAAAGTTTTCCCTGTGAACCTCAAGATCAGAAAACTCCACAGACGGTAGGTTTTCGTCTGAGGAGGTGGGCTCCTCTCCAGTTTCTTGAGTCTCCCCTGCCAATACTGATAAGGGAAATTCTGGAGAGTCCTCACCACTCTCAGGGGAGTTCTGGCTATCACATTCCTGGTACATAGGGGCACCAGTGGGGGGCTCAGGATCATCCCACAGTTCCCAGAACTTCGGAAAATCCCTTCCCACAATGGCGTCATGCGGTAACTGAGATACTAAGCCCACTGGATGAAAGAGGGTACCTTTGGGGGTCTCGAAACACACTGTAGTCACTGGATACTCTCGGGTGTCCCCATGCACACAAATAACAGCTACCTTGCTATTCCCAGAGACCTCTGTTTTAACTAACTCAGCCTTTATCAGGGTCACAAGGCTACCTGAATCCAGCAATACCACAACATTTCTACCATTAACACACATTTTGCATAAATGTTTCTCAGTTCCTCGAATGGCAGTGCATGCGACTGTCGCACACAGCGACTGACGTCTGCCGTCAAAGTCACACTGCATGGGTTCCTCCACAACCGGGCAATTGGCTGCAATATGTCCCGCTTGCCGGCAGCGGTAGCAAACGATCCTTCTTGCGGCCTCTTGAGCCGCTGATTTCCCAGGCTGTTCTCGCCAAACTTGGGGTAGAGCTCCCACCCTCTCACTCTCTCCACCCTCACCCCTTGGAATCCTCTTATCCGCCCCTGGGGATGGTCTGGTCTTAGGGTGGAAAGTCCGAGTGTCTCTGGAAGAGGCCGTCAGGTTCTCTGTAGCCAAGTATTTCTCCACACGATCCACAAGACCATCGGCCGTCTCTGGGTCTCCATGGCTTACCCACTTTTGGATGGCAGTAGGAAGAGCTCTCAAAAACCGATCCATTACAACACGTTCCACAATCTTTGGTGCGGACAAAGTCTCTGGCTGTAGCCACTTTCTGCTCAGGTGAATGAGATCATACATTTGAGACCTGGGGGGTTTTCCAAGCTGGAAAGTCCAGTTATGCACACGCTGAGCCCGGACAGCCTGGGTGACACCCAGCCTTGCCAATATTTCAGCTTTTAGCATCGCATAGTCTTTTGCTTGGTTAGGCTCTAGATCATAGTAAGCTTTCTGCGATTCACCAGTTAACAGAGGAGCCACCAGTCCAGCCCACTGCTCCTCAGGCCACTTTTCTCTTTCAGCGGTCCTTTCAAATGTGGTCAAAAATACCTCTGGATCATCCTCTCCAGTCATTTTTGTCAATAAACGACTCACCCCAAAGGACGCGGTATTAGTGGGACGGCTTTCCTCACTGGTCTGCGGACGTTGCTGCATTGCTGCTTCCATCTGTTGTTGTAGTCTCTGCTCTTGCTTCTGTAACAGGTCTATGAAGCGGGCCTCAGATTGCTGCTGGGCTTGTTGCTGAGCCTCCAGACTCTGTTGCAAAGTTGCGTTTGTCTGCTGCTGGGCTGCAAGGCTCTGTTGATGAGCTTGCTGCTGGGCTGCAAGGCTCTGTTGATGAGCTTGCTGCTGGGCTGCGAAGTTCTGTTGTTGAGCTGCAAGGCTCTTTTGCAAACCTGCATTTGTCTGCTGTTGATTGGCATTTGCTAGAGCCAGCTGCTTCAGTATCTCCTCCATGCTGGCTTAAAAAAAACTGCCACTGGTTCTCCACCAACTGTGAGGGGGTTAGCTCGGCAGCGGGTGTGTGTGACCCCCGAGATGGGCTCCCCACACAAAAACAGGCCCAGCAAACGGTGGTTGTGGTTTTCAAAATCAAAAAGGTGCGGTTTATTTTCTATTTACAGTGACAAAACACAGCAAAGCAAAAGAAACATAAACAAAATAAATCCTGGTCAACTTGACCTCTGACTAAACATACAGGTTTCCTAACTAACAACTGGGATCAGCCTAGTGCTGTCCTAGTCCCTAAGTCCCTGGTTTTAAATGTCCAAGCAAATAGCCACACAGGCTTTGTCTCACCGCACAGGGGTTCACTCTCCCTAGACAGTCCACACAGGTCTGGTTCCAGGCATGAGCTAACATCTAATGAAGCTGGGAGTTCTTATAGAGGCCTAAATGAGCTGACAAGCTTCAGCTGGTCTCATCAACTCCCTGTCTGTACGACGCCCCACACTCTCCCTAGAGGTATGAGTCATCCATGAGCCCACTAGCCTTATACAACTCTCCACCTAGTTGTATAAGTCGGCGTAAAGCCTGAATCTGGGCGAAATATATCTACCCCCCTGGATGCAACCAGGTGACTTTACCTTCCTGCTGTCACACTATTTTGATATCAAGGCAGACACCCTGGAAGCTACTGGATGCTAAGATGGATCCGGAGGGTAGATTTTTATTCTTGAAGGGCATGATGGGGGCTATTAAAGTGACGTTGGCCACTGTCTATGCCCCAAATGATAATCAGGATCGATTTATCTGCTCGGTAGTGAACAAATTAATGAAATTCGCAGAAGGGAAGATGGTGTTGGGGGGAGATTTCAATTTTTCATTAGATCCGAGGTTAGATACGTCTACAGGAAACTCATCAACTACTACAAGCGCTAGGAAGAAAGTTACGCGTACCCTATATGAACATCAACTTTCTGATGTATGGAGAATATACCATCCTGACGAGAGGGACTATACCTTCTACTCGGGTCCACATAAAGTTTATACACGAATAGATTGGTTTATTATCCCTCACTACATGTTATCTATGGTTAGAACAGTAGACATAGGGAACATTACATGGTCAGACCACGCTCCGGTGATACTGACGTTGATTATGAATGAGAATGTACAACCAAAGACCAGACAGTGGAGACTTAATGAGAGCTTGTTGGAAGATAAGAGGGTAGTAGAGGATGTAATTAAAGAAATGCAATATTACTTTCAAGAGAATAATACCCCTGAGATGGACATAGGGACCATATGGGAAGCACATAAATCAGTGATAAGGGGGGTATTTATTAAACATGGGTCTAGAATTAAAAAGGAGAGGGAAGCTGAACTAAATAAATTATTGACAGAAATACATAACTTAGAAATATAACATAAACAGAACACTAGATCTGGAGGGGAGGCGGAATTACTTAATTTACGCCGACAGCTAACGACGATCCTTCAGTATAGAGCAAAGGCAGCATTGCAATTTTGTCAAAAATACTACTATGAAAGTGGCGACAAATGCGGCCAACAATTAGCAAGAGCCCTGCAGGATCAACGAGTACAAACCTACATTCCACATATAGTGAATACAGGGGGTAGAAAAGTTCACAAAACTAATCAGATTGCGGAGGCTTTTTGTGAATTTCATAAATCTCTTTACAATTTACCAAATAGCTCACAAACACAATTACAAAATAGGATTGAGGAATACATAGCCTCCTCAGGGATCCCCCAGTTATCAGAGCAAATTAAAGAGGAATTGGGAAGGGATATTTCTATCGAGGAACTACAGGAAGTAATCGGGGCACTTAAACCAGGGAAATCACCAGGACCGGATGGTTTTACACACAAATATTATCAAACGTTTCTCCCACAATTAGGTAAATACATGATACAAACGTTTAATGCATTAGGACATAAACAGGATTCTCCCCGGAAGCATTAAAAGCATATATTACGCTCATCCCAAAGGAAGATAAGGACTTATCAGTTTGTGGTAGTTACCGTCCCATATCCTTATTAAATGTGGATCTTAAAATATTTGCAAAAATTCTATCTATACGTATCCAACCACATTTGACTACCCTGGTACATCCTGACCAAGTGGGTTTTATTCCAACCCGTGAAGCACGAGACAACACTATTAAAGTGTTGAATCTTGTTCATTTGGCGGATTCCACTAAAACACCTGCGGTATTCCTCGGTACAGACGCGGAAAAAGCGTTCGACCGGGTTAATTGGTCTTTTATGATGTCGGCCCTAAGATATGTAGGAATGGGAGAGAAGATGATGGGGTGGATCTCATGTATCTATTTGAGACCTAGGGCACAAATCAAAATAAACGGGATGCTATCGGAAACGTTTTCGATTTCCAATGGAACCCGGCAAGGGTGTCCCCTATCACCCCTCCTATTCGCTATTTCACTGGAACCGTTTCTATGTAAAATCAGAAAGAACCCAGATATAACAGGGATACGAACAGGAGATGGAGACTATAAGATATCCGCATATGTGGACGATCTTCTATTCTCCATGACCAACCCGGCGATATCATTACCAAACCTCATAAAAGAACTGGATCAGTACAGGGAATTATCCCATCTTAAAATAAATATGACCAAATCAGAGGCAATGGGAGTATCAATGTTGACATCACAGGTAAATAACCTAAAAATAAATTTTAATTTTAGATGGACTAATATAGCACTTAAATACCTGGGTACGTATATCCCCCCTAATTTAAAACAAGTATATGAGAGGAATTTTCCACCCCTAATTAATAGAGTTAAGCTATTATTATCTAAATGGCAACAAGGTCCCTTCTCATGGATGGGGAGATGCAATATAATTAAAATGTCAATCTTACCTAAATTCTCCTACCTTTTTCAAACGTTACCGATTCATATACCCCCAGAATTTTTTAAGCAAGTAAATACAATAATTACAAAATTTATTTGGGCAAATAAGAGACCTAGAATAAGACAACGACTTCTGACAATGCCCAAACAATATGGGGGGCTGGCAGTGCCTGACATAAGGAAATACTATCAGGCAGCCCATATGGGGAGATTAATAGATTGGTGTAGGCATACAGAGCTTAAATTATGGCCAAAAATTGAGCAATCCCAAAGCAGGGCCCTATTGCGACGAGCGGTGTGGTGTTTTACAGACATTGATCCCATTACTAAGAAACATCCAATTATAGGGATTACGTTACAGATATGCTCTAAGATCTGTAGGACAACCTCACTGTCATCACCATACTCCCCCCTCTACCCTATATTAGGGAACCCACGTTTCCCTCCAGGAATAGACCAGGGTAACTTTAGAAGATTAATAGACTTACAATGCTATCAAGTCTCACATTTTGCACAATCAGCGACCTGGCCTTCAATGGAGGTTTTGACAGCACCAAACGACCAATATTGCTTAGATTTCTGGAGTGGAATTCAGTTGAGACATTTTCTCAACACTTTACCTCCACTGAGTAGGTTTCAGCGACCACGTACCACACTGGAAAAAATGTGTGAAGAGGAGGGACCTTCCTCCCATATACTCTCACAAATGTACGCCTTATTGATTGCGCCCCCAGATGAATATGTACCACCGTTTCTAAGGAAATGGGAAATAGAATTGGGAAGATCTTTTCCCCTCCACAACAAAGACAGATTATAAATACCGTAATACCTTAAAATCATCAATAAGTATAAGGGTACAGGAAACAAATTTTAAAATATTGACGAGATGGTACTGTACACCCTCAGTGCTCCATAAGTACTCACCATCGAAATCAGATAGATTGCTGGAGATGCAAACTAGATAGAGGGACGTTACTTCATATTTTTTGGACATGCCCGAAATTGGAATACTTATGGAAAGAGGTGCATCGAATATCTCAGAAATTTACAGATTATAATCTCCCGATAGACCCAGCGTTATTTTTATTACATGTCTCTAGCATACCAGGGAATTTGTACAATAAACTGATTCTAAGGCATTTCTTTAATGCTGCCAGGTCGTGCATAGCACGACGATGGAGAGACATAAACCCCCCGACAGTACCGGAGTGGCTTAATAGAGTCAAAGAGATTAATAAAATGGAAGAGTTGGTATTATTAGGTCAAAATAAATATGAGAGGTATTCCCAGACATGGGCTGAGTGGAATGTATTTAAATCATCAGAAGAAGGAAAGGCCCTTTTTGTATTATGATCCTGGGTAGAATATCTGACTGGACCGCCACCCGGGGAGACAACCTTCACCTTTTTCTCTATTTTCCTATACCCATACCTTCTTTTCTATAAATTTTACTTTTCTCCCATATTTCTTCTTCTTCTCTCTTACTTCTTCTGTCTTTCTGTTCTGGTTAGTTTTGTTACTTGTGTAATACAGATTTTTTACACATGTGATGTTCATTACATGACTTATATATATAACTTTAAAGTTTCACTTTATCAATCACTAATATCTTTGTGTTTTAAAGATTTGTTAGGAAAGTCTCCACTAAACAATTGAGGTATGACAACGTTCATCTGGTGTATCCTTCTGGATAGCCCAACATATTCTCTCATACTTAATCGAGCCCCCATCTGCTCACGGCTTGCTCCCTTCGGGGGTGAGTGGTTGGTCTGGAGACGTGATATTCTATCCTGAATATTGCTTATCTTCATTGTTCTAATCTTTTATACCTCTATTTGTATTGATATAATTGTTACTGAGGTTTATCCTCTACTGCCTTTCTTTCAATATGTATTTTTAGTGATTACTGTATTTATTTACAATTCTATTCTTGATCAGAATGTAATGTTCAGTATATTTGCTATTTACTTGTAAAATCTAATAAAAATATTAAACAAGAATAGGAGACAAAAAAAGATTACTCTGTAATTCCGTCAATATGTTGAAATTAAATGTGGAGATCGTGGAGGGGGGGGGGGGGCGTGGAGGGGGGGAGGGAGAGGGGAGGGCACCCCTTTGTTTTTTTTTTTTATTTTTTTTTGTCTGCTATTCGTTTTGTTTATTTAGGTGATTTAAGGAAAAGGAAGGGGGGAAAAAAAAGAGAAAAAACGGTTGTTTAAAGGACTAGGGTGGGTAAGACGGAAGGGACTTAGAATACGAACCATCCTTAAATTAAAGGATAGGCTCTGATGAATACAGAGTAGAGGAAACCCAAGTATAATGGCATATACAGGGTGTTATTGTTGGACAGGATGTTAGATATTGAAATCTGTAAAAGAATGCATGTAATATTTGATGGATGTGAAACGCTAAAAGGAAAAAGCAATATATGTAATATGCTATAAGGAATTTCCACCCTTTGTATAATGAATAACCGGAAAGAAAAATAAAATATTTAAAAAAAGAAAATACTGAATATTATAAATAATGTATTTACCAGACTAGAAAGATTAAAGCATGTTTTGCCATCTGTAATAATAACAAATACAGATGAAACAACGGTAATGCTGTATATCTGTAGTCCTTTTCTTTCTAAGTCACATTGTTCCTTTTTGTTACGTATTTCATTTGGCATCCTAGAATTAGTCCTAAAGTATCTGTTATTAATATCAGTGAGAAATCCATCTTGTCATATGATTGTGGTCAATTGATGTTGCCCAGCAATGTGAAAAACAAGCATTCCTTCTTCCTATTGATTTTCAAAGTTTCTGCCCTGTGCGTAAAGTAAACTCAGTAAACAGATTTACAGAAACTGTAGATAAAAAATGCTAATTTTATTCGGTAATCTGTCATGTTTATAATGACACCAAAATTACATTTCTGATGCAAAGCCTTGCAAAGTTATTCACAAATGAAATACAGTTTATTTGTAATTTAAATATTTTTAATGCCATGCTACAAAACAAACAACAATTTACATAAACACAGTAAATACAAAAAGAAAATAATAGCTACCAGGAGAAAGAGAGGAATATGTTTAGGCTGAATAAAGTTAACGAAGGGTTAATGAATGTTAAAGATATCAATATTTTATTAAAACAATTCCTGTTCGAGATTGATAAAACTGATATGTGTAGATCAAAGGAGACGCTATTCTCTGTACATGAATGTATTAATCTAAATACAATGTAACATCATTGTTACAATGTTTTAAAGTAGAACTATGGGCAAAACTTTGGATAGAGTAAGATAGGGTTATAACCCCTGTCATATTTTTTTGCCATCTGTGTCCCTTTGGGGAGATTTCCCTTCACTTCCTGTCCCATAGCCAAAACAGGAAGTGAGAAGAAGTCCCTGCAAATTAAGGAAATCTCTTGGGGTTCCCCAGGACTCCAGAACTGGTCTCAATATCCTCCTCTATTACTGTTCTGGGGACAACCCAATTTGGGATTTTCTTTTATTTTTACTTTTAATGATAATTGTAAACAGGAAAAATAGGGGGCGATTTACTAAAACTAGGGCACTCAGAATCTGGTGCAGCTGTGCATGGTAGCCAATTAGCTTCTAACTTCAGCTTGTTCAGTTAAAATGGATGTAAACCCAAGTCATGAAATTTGAGCTGGGCACATATATCTGCAGTGTTTTGTTATCTCTCTTCAAAGAGCTAAGTCCCGTAGCTCTCTCCTGACCCGTTCCTCTGTTATCAGCCAGATAGATTAGCAGGCACCTGGCCCTATTACAAAATACCTCTGAGAGTCTCTGCCTATGTGGAGAGAGGGTCTTGGGTCATCACTCCTGGGGTGATGATGATGGATCGATAAGCCTTTGTACTTCCACAGCCTATTTGTTGTAATCTCTGTGCCCGTCTCAGCTCTGTGAATGTCTTGTTCTGTGAAGGTGTCCATGTGCTGATGTGCAGGGCTGTGGAACACAACAGCTTATCGATCCATCATCATCACCCCAGGAGTGTTTTTTTTTGGCTTAGTGACCTGTCTCAGGTAGAATCAATGAGGTGAGAGGCTATATTGTCTGTGGTGGAGGGACCTGGATCACAGCTTCATTGTTCTGTCTGCCGTTTCACTTGGGGGATACTGTTGTGCTTTGCTATACCATATGTGCATGAAGTTGGATTCCTGGATGTCTTTGGATTATTTACCAACAAGTGGCATCTCCGGATGATTACACATGGACTGTTTCACTTTAGTCCCACTCCAAACCAGGCACCCAGCCCCCCCCAAAAAAATGAATTGCCAATTGTGGCATGTCAGGGGGCGAGGAGTACTTAAAGCGGAAGTTCCACTTGGGTGGAACTTCGCTTTAAACCTCATTTGTAACATATTTGCCCAATTAAACAGTGCGTTGAGGTTGGCTTGTAAGTAGGAGACATCCTGTAAGGACGTTATTCCACTGCATAGCTTGGTGTCATCTGCAAAGACTGAAATGGTACTTTTAATCCCAGACCCAATATCATTTATAAAGATATAAAAAAGTAAGGGTCCCAACACTGAACCTTGGGGTACACTACTAATAACCTTAGACCATTCAGAGTGAGAATCATTAACCACTGCCGAATTCTGTCTTTTAGCCAGTTTTCTATCCATTTGCAAACTGATCTTTCCAAGCCTGTAGACTTTACCTTACATATTAGCCATGTGTGGGGAACTGTGTCAAATGCTTTTGCAAAATCCAAGTATACTACAGCCACAGCCACCCCTCTGTCCAAGGTTTTGCTTACCTCTTCATAAAAATAAATCAGATTTGTCTGACAACTTCTGTCTCTCATGAATCTATGCTGTCTATTGCTTAAAATATTTTTTTTTCCAGCAAGAACTCATCTATGTGGTCTTTTATTAAACTCTCCAGTATCTTCCCAACTATAGAAGTTAAACTAACACGTCTATAATTACTTGGTAAAGACTCTAATCCCTTTTTAAATATAGGCACCTCATTGGCCCTACATCAATCCAGTGGTACTATTCCAGTCATTAATGAGTCCCTAAAAATGAGAAACAATGGCTTTGAAATGACAGAACTCAATTCTTTTAGGATCCGTAGGTGGATGCCACCTGGTCCAGGTGCTTTATCCACCTTTATTCTGTCAAAATCTCTGGACCATATCCCTTTTGAGCCATTGTGGATTATTTGGGGTTATGGCAATACCATCCCCATTATGGCCATGAGCTCCCCCTTGCTCCTTTGTATACACAGAGCTGAAGAACTAATTGAATAACTTTGCCTTCACTTTGTCCCCAGTCACCCACTCCAGATAATTTTTTTTAATTTTTTTATCTTTTTTATTAATTTTCCAACAACATATAACACATTACAATAAACACATATACAGTCTCAATATATCCCATTACAGAAAAATTAAAAAAGTAATAATGATATTAATAATAATCGATGGTCTACACTCCCATATAAAAAGCCCAACCATGAAACCCCACAATCTGTATACCAGTGACTAGGGGAGTCAGGGCTGGGCGGGAAGGAGGGAGAGAAGTGCACAGAGGAGGAAGAAAAAGGAGGGAGAGAGAGAGAAGAAAAAGACAAAAAAAGGGGAAGAATTGAGGGGGGGGAATAAAGTCCCCCATACTCTCCTCCAGGTGTATTATGTGCTAGCACTCTAGTGTTGGTGCCCTTTAAGGTGAAAGTGCATGATGAGGGGTGACAAAAAGTGATTTCGAGGAAGCTGCTGCAAACTGAAAAACAAGTGTTAAAATATAAAAGTGAACTGTGTAGAGAACTGGGGGATGGGTTTGCGAGTGGCTGTATTGGTGGAGGGACAAAACATGCATGTAGAGAGAAAAGTGAAAGGGAAAGTGGCCTCACCTAGGTGTAAAAAAAAAAAAAAGATTATTTTGTAAAGGTTCTACATGCTCAGACCTGACCTTTTTACTATTAATATATTTGAAGAATTTTTGGGGGTTTGTCCTAACTTTTGCAATCTGTCATTCGTTTTCAATTTTTGTGTCCTTGATTTCCTTTTTACATATTCTGTTATATTCTTTGTAACATTTAAACGATGATAGTGTTCCTTCATTTTTATATATTTTTAAAAGCTTCTTTGTTATTATTTATAGCTTTTTTAACCACTTGCCGACCTGCTCACGCAGATATACTGCGGCAGGTCGGCTCTCCTGCGCGAACTGAGGTACCTGTACATCAGTCCGTATAAGGAGGATAGCGGGTGCGCACGCGGAGTGTGCCGGCAGGTCCCGCGGCCTCGATGTCCGCCGGTGGCCTGTGATCCCCTTGTACACAGGCAGAACGGGGAACTGCCTATGTAAACAAGGCATTTCCCTGTTCTGCCTAGTGACATGACAGAGATCTACTGTTCCCAGTGATCGGGAACAGTGATCTCTGTCATGTTCCTGGTAGCCAATCCCCCCTAAAATTAGAACACACTGAGGGAACACAACCCCTTGATCGCCCCATGGTGTTAACCCCTTCCCTGCCAGTGTCATTTTTACATTGATCAGTGCATTTTTATAGCACTGATCAAGGTAATAATGTCACTGGTCCCCAAAAAGTGTCATTTGGGGTCAGATTTGTCCACCGCAGTCCTGCTAAAAATTGCAGATTTGTTTGTTTATAGCGCAAAAAATAAAAACCACAGAGGTGATCAAATAGCACCAAAAGAAAGCACTATTTGTGGTTAAAAAAGGACATCAATTTTGTTTGGGTACAGCGTCGTACGACCGCACAGTTAAAGTGCTGCAGTTCAGTATGGCAAAAAATGGCCTGGTCATAAAGGGGGCAAATCCTTCCGGGGCCGAAGTGGTTAACTTTGGCCGTGAGCCACATAGGTTTTATTTGTAGCCTGTTAAACTTATTGCTCATGGGAACATACTTTGCAGTGAGTTTGCATACAGTCTTTTGGAAGAATTCCCATTTCTGTTATGTGTTCATCTATGCCAATATTCCCTCCCAGTCCAGTCCTTGAGAGCAGCCCTCATCCTTGGAAAATGTGCTCTCTTAAAGTGCTACTAAACAGTAAAATCAATCTGTATATGCAGTAAAGCATGCTTGTTAGTCTCACTGTGTCACCTAAGGGGTTAATCCTTCGCATTGTGTAAAAAGGGTGTTTGATCGTGTATGCACAGATTCTCCCCTTCTTCCACTAACTCCAGAACAGGTCTGGATAGTACAGAGCCTTTGGAGTCAGGCTGCACATGCTCAGTTTGGTGTGTATTGCTAGAGAGATTTTTTTTTCTTGGAAAAGTGCATGTGATCAGCACAGGGCGAATCAGCACTGTACAGACAGAGGGCCAGGGGTCCTGGATCCTGATAGGCCAGTTCAGTGCAGTATGAAAACTCCTCCTACAAGCTATAACCAAGAACTGATAGAAGCCACAAGACTCTTATATACTGCTAATGGGAAAAGGTATTTAGCAGTTACTATTTACTAAAATGATTGCATTTCCATGTTCTGTGTACTGTGGGAGACCAGATATAGTGAATGCAGGGTAATGGGTATAGTAACACTTTAAAGTTGTGTTTTATAGCTAACATTAAATGTAAATCATGTTATGGCCACTGCTACCCAGATGTTCCTTTAGGCCCGGTTCACACAGGGGCGACTCGTCAGGCGACTCGGTCGCCTGACGAGTCGCGTCCCACGCTGTTCAATGGAACCGTTCTAATAGGAGCGACTCAGGTCGCTCCGACTTAGAAAAAGGTTCCTGTACTACTTTTGGGGGCGACCCAAGGTGACCTGCATTGACTTCTATACAGAAGTCTTTATGCAAATCGCCTCGGCGGGCGTCTCAAGTCATCTTGAGGTCGCGCCGCCGAGGTCGCCCCCAGAAGTCGTGCCGCCCCTGTGTGAATGGGGCCTAACATGAATATTGGTAATAAGCTCTGCATGGTTTGCCATTACCAGGTCCAGCAGAGCATCATTCCTAGTCGAGCCTCAATAAACTGGACAGTAAAATTGTCTTGTAATAGGTTTTATACATTGAGGGGGAGAGGGTGAATCACCCTAATGGGGGCACAGACTGCAAAAACAAACAAACAGGCAGGCGTTCTTATCCCACTTCACTCTTCAATCGAAAACCAAAAAAAAGCTTTGCTTTTTTTTTACACTTTATTGAATGAAGTGTTTAAACAGTGCTCCTAAAACACAGATCATCTGGGAGTTTCCCCCCAGAACTTCTTCCAGTGATCTCTGGAGTGCATGCAGGAAGTGACTGCAAAGAGGCTGTAGGGTATCAGCAACACTAAGTTGTAACTAACCCACTAAAGTGAAAAGTGTTTATTTAACCCCATTTCTGCTGGCCAGTTGCATATATGTATCAGCCCAGAGGTAGGCTTTATTCCTTGCTGTCACACATACATGTCACAGTTTTGTGTTGGGAGTTCACTCAATTGTGGGCCCCCAGCTATATAACTGTGCTGTCACAGAAGCGCCTTGTCACATAGTGACGGTTGGAAGGTGGTAGGATGGACTCCCAAACAAGTGATCAGATGATTAGGAAGCCCATGTGCCATATACCCTGGTGTTGTGAGTCCAGAACTTTGCCCCTTCTCCAAAGGATCCCCCACCCCTATCCCTCTCGCACCCAGTTTCTCTCAGCCTGGGGGTAGTCTCTGGACAGATTTGTAGCCAGAATCAAGGATCCAAATGCCTTTGCAGTGGATGCACTGGTGACCCTGTGGGATCAGTTCTGCTTGGTTATCACCTTCCTTCTGCTATGGATTCTACTGCTTTGCAGGATCAATATGGAGAACATCCTGGTGGCCCCAAATTGATCCAGAAGGACATGGTACATGGATATTATCTGACTCCTGGGAGGACACTCCGTGGGCACTTCTAGACTGGTCAGACCTACTGTCTCGGGTTCCAGTCTACCATCCTAAATCACAGTCACTGACTTTAATGGCTTGGCTGTTGAAACCCAAGTCCTCGGAGGGCATTGTCTATTTGACTCTGATACGCTGCCTAAAGCTAGGAAGTTGACCTCTCACAAGATCTATCTTTGCACTTGGAAGGCTTACATGGCATGCTGTGAAGCACGGAAGTTGCACCCTAAATAATACTCCTGGGATGTATAGTATACTTTTCTTTCTGCAGTCTGAGCTAGAGCAACATTTTGACCTTGTGAACCCTAAAAGGGCAAGTCTCTTTCTCTCTCAGAGATTGCTAGCCTCTCTGGATAAAGGCCTTTGTTTAGGGTGGATCTGACATTCCTCCCCCCCCCCCCCCTCGTTCATACACCTGTCTCCCCTTGGAATCTTAACTTCTCTTTTCCGACTTTACTTGTAAGGTAGTTTTCCTCATGGCTATCATGTCAGTGGCCTTACCCATTTAAGGAACCATTCCCTGTTTTGTCATTAAGACAGGGAGGTTTTGAATCCTTGGGACTCCGTTCTTCCTACGGTGGTTTCCTTCTTCCACCTCATTCAGGTATGGGGACTTCCCTCCCTGTTCCTGGAACAAAATCCTCTGATTGTAGGATGACTTCACGATCTCTACCTGAGCCAATCAGTGGAAGCCTTGTATTCATAAAATACAAGGCTTCCTCTGAATTGCTGAGCAGTGCTCAGCCCGACTCGATTTTGGTCCTGGAACGGAATAGGAAGTCCCTGTACCACTGCCAGAACACGGCACTGTATAATGCAGGCTATGCTGAGCAAACCAATAACTGTGATCAGCGTCTGAGAAGCCACTGTTTAGTGCTATTCACTTAAAAGGTGACACTGTGTCTCCACTGCTTTCCGCCGCTCCACATCCCCCAGCCGCTTTGCTGTGCTCTAATGGTACTCTTCTGCTCTTTTGCACAGATTCCCCACAACACGTATCCCCTGTAAATCCCTTGCAGCTGCTCCTCCTCTTCCCTCCTGCTGGCTTTGGGTGCTGTGCTGCAGGAGAGCCATAGAGGTATTTAACTATTCCAATAGATCCGTGGCCCCCTCACGGATCCCCCGGGGACCCCTCTCTGCAGCACTGCTGGCCAGCTTCCCCTCCTCCCTCCCCTGCTGGCTGCTTATGTGGTGGTGGAATAACAGGGTCAGAAATTAGAGTGGTGGGGAGGGAGGGGGGTGTAAATGCCTGGTAAACATCTAATGTTGAATGATCACAATGAGCGATTGGTACTAATCGCTCCTGTGTTCATTCATCACCGAAGCATAGTAAACTTAGTAAACAGGAATTCTTTGTACAGAGGCATCTATTCATTCATCTGCAGCTGAGACTTTGTCTGAGCAAATGACTTCAGTCCCTTTTTCAAAAAAGAAACCGGGGTTTACAAAAGTCCGCCCCTCCAAAAATGTTTTTTAAAAAGGAAATCGTAACAAAAAAATAGCCATAAGGCTTGTTCACACCGGGCATAATACAGTGTATGCCCATGCTAGGCTGTGTTTACTCACATGGGGATGCAGTCCCCCTGCAGGCAGTCCTATTTATCTCAATTGGGATGCAGCAGCGGCATGGACACAGCCGTTGCTCCAAATTTGACATACATATGAGTGTATGTCTGCGTTCAGAGCTGTGCACCTGGACCCGAGTGGATGTCAGATTGGGAGCAGCGGCTGTGTCCATGCAGCTTCTGCCTCCAAGTTAACACGAATGGGACTGCCTGCATGGGGATACACGCAACAGCTTATCACCCCTGTGTGTGTGTAAACACAGCCCTCACAAGGGAGTAGACTTTAGTATGCCACGTTTGAATGAGGCCTTAGCAGGAATTTAGCAGGAACTGTTTAAAGCTGGGCATACATGGATAGAAAATCATTTGAAAAAGCATTCAATAAGCCCAATCGTTCGACTTTAGAAATGTTAATGGGCACATTTCGATTTTCGAAATGCAAAGTTTTATGCCAAAAGAAAGATCCGTCATGTCGGAATTTTGTTACGTAATCAAAAGATTTTCTAAACATTAGTGGGGAAATCAATCGTAAATAGTTTGAAAAAACATAAAGTGTACCATTTATGTTGTTAATGAACTATAATATGTGGGAAATAATTTGATACAATGATGGCGTTAACGCACAATCCTTCGACAGATCTTTATTAAAAACTAGGGTTTGCTTGTGCTGATAATGATTTTAGTGTATTTTTTGTGAAAATAGTGATTTGCTAAACAGTTGCACAACTATTGTGGGGCCTAAAAAATCAGTAGCACATTTTTATATTCTTTAGGTAACGTGGTTTCAGAAAATGTGTGGTTTATGGGGTCTTTAACAAACTCTGAAAGCTGGAAATGAAAAATGATGACCTCCAAATTTTTATACTAAGTTGCTTATTTACAGTTTTTTAAACTGATTATTTACAGTGTGTCTTTGATTTTCACAGTTTTGCAAAAAGGCATAATTTAAAATGTACAAATATTTGTTATTTATTTATCCAATACAATTACAGCTTTATATTTATTAAGAATTTAGCAGGAATTTTGTACTTTCTATTGTGTTTGTGTCCACTAATAATGGTTTTAGTGTATTTTTAGAATAAATATTGTTTTGAAAACATTTGCATGAATATCACGGGTCCCTAAAAAATACCATTAGTACGTTTTTTCTTTTATATTCTACTGGTCCTATGCTTTCAGAAAATGTATGGGTTTGGGGGTCTTTAACAAACTCTGAAAGCTGTAAGTGAAAAACATAAACAAAAAACAGAATGGGGAAAAAAAAAAAAAAAGGTCTGGTCACCTGAGTTCAAAGGTGGAGCGCAGAGCCTGACAGAAAAAGAGTTAAAACAAAAGGCGGCAAATGTCCTACAGTTTATTTCACTTCTAAAGCAGTTTCAGTCTCAGAAGAAAAGCCTGTCTACTGCCAGCAAGTTGTGGGATCTATGGGGAAGCAGTGGTCTTATTACAGAGGTCTGCTATGCTCCCTACTAAGGACAAGCTCCACGTTGATTGGAAGCTCTTCCTTTGACTCAGCAGGGGTCATGTCAGACCTTTGCAAAGAGATTGCTGCTTCTACACAAAGAGCTCCACTCTTCAGCATGCTGGCAAGGGTAAGGTGTTTCTACAGCTGTGGCTGCTTTAGAAAGAAAACTGAAGTGATACTTAACATGCAATGTTTAATTGCCATTATCCCTTTTATTTATGTATAAAGCTCATGCCACTGTATTTAATTTAATAAATAAATAAATAAAAAACGCATCTGAGTACCTTGTTAAATCATCTTTGTTTATCAGTCACATGATGTTTCCCAGGTCTGTCCCATCTTCAGGGAAAGATCTAAAGGGAAGAGTTTCTAGTACTTTGCTGATGTATGCTCTAAAGCAGCAAAGGATGTCTGGACTATGAATCTGGGTTTGCACAATGCTGATTGGTGCTTTTCTGGTCACATGATGAAAAAAAGCTTTCAGTATAGAGAATAAAAATAAATAATAGCAACAAGGTGTTTCAAAGCTTATTACTAATTTATATTTCAAATCAAATGTTTATTATTTTTATACAATAACATGGTGTTGGTGGAGTTTACGTTGACTGACAATAGCTTTCACTTTGTTCACACAGTAAAGATATCTGAAGGAGGACGTTCTGCCAATCACAAGGTCATTCCCCACCAGCCTGTGTCTGTGGTGTATGCAGTGTATCCGGAAAGTATTCACAGCGCTTCAGTTTTTCCACATTTTGTTATGTTACAGCCTTTTTCCAAAATTGATTAAATTTATTATTTCCCTCAAAATTCTATAAACAATACCCCATAATACAACATGAAAAAAGTTTGTTTTAAATCTTTGCAAATGTATTTAAAATAAAATACGAAAAAACAACAAAAAACACATGTACATAAGTATTCACAGCCTTTGCCATGACATTCAAAATTGAGCTCAGGTGCATCCTGTTTCCACTGATCATTCTTGAGGTGTTTCTACAACTTGATTGGTAAATTCAGTTGATTGGACATGATTTGGAAAGGCACACACCTGTCTATATAAGGTCCCACAGTTAACAGTGCATGTTAGAGCACAAACCAAGCCATTAAGTCAAAGGAATTGTCTGTAGACCCCTGAGACAGGATTGTATGGAGGCACAGATCTGGGGAAGGGTACAGAAAAATTGAGTGAACACAGTGGACTCCATCATCCGTAAAAGGAAGAAGTTTGAAACCACCAGGACTCTTCCTAGAGCATACTGTCCGGTCAAACTGAGTGATCGGGGGGAGACGGGCCTTAGTCAGGGAGGTGACCAAGAACCTGGTGGTCACTCTGACAGAGCCCCGTTGTTTCCCCGTGGAGAGTGGAGAACCTTCCAGAAGAACAACCATCTCTGCAGCACTTCACCAATCAGGCCTGTATGGTAGAGTGGCCAAATGGAAGCCACTCCTCAGTAAGAAGAACATGGTAGCCGGCCTGGAGTTTGCCAAAAGGCACCTGAAGGACTCTCAGACTACTGTATGAGAAACAAAATTCTCTGGCCTGATGAAACAAAGATTGAACTCTTTGGCCTAAATGGCAAGCATCATGTCTGGAGGAAACCAGACACTGCTCATCACCTGGCCAATATCATCCCCGCAGTAAAGAATGGTGGTGGCAGCATCATGCTATAGGGATGTTTTTCAGTGGCAGGGACTGGAAGACTAGTCGGGATCGAGGGAAAGATGAATGCAGCAATGTACAGAGACATCCTTGATGAAAACCTGCTCCGGAGTGCTCTGCACCTCAGACTGGGGCAAAGGTTCATCTTCCAACAGGACAACAACCTTAAGCACACAGCCAAGATAACAATGGAGTGGCTACGGGACAACTCTGTGAATGTCCTTGAGTGGCCCAGCCAGAGCCCAGGTTTGAACCTGAATGAACATCTCTTGAGAGACCTGAACATGGCTGTGCACCGACACTCCCCATCTAACCTGATAGAGCTTGAGAGTTCATGCAAACAAGAATGGGAGAAACTGGCCAAAAATAGGTGTGCCAAGCTTTGTAGCATCATACTCAAAAAGACTTGAGGCTGCCAAAAGTGCTTCAACAAAGTATTGAGTAAAAGCTGTGAATAATTGTGTACATTGGATTTTTTTGTTTCTTATTTTTAATAAATTCGCAAAGATTTCAAACAAACTTTTGCGTTGTCATTATGAGGTATTGTTTGTAGAATTTAACGGAAAATTTTAATTTAATCCAATTTGTAATAAGGCCGTAACATAACAAACTGTGGAAAAAGCGAAGCGCTATGAATCTTTTCCAGATGCACTGTATGTGCTGGGACTACCAGGGAGGTGAAGCCTCCATCAATCAACATCTTCTATCCCATCCGCATAAGATGTAGCAATAGGAGGACATGGTGTAGGAGGGAGGGAGGAGACTGTCATTTACTACTGTATATATGCCCACATGCGTGACTCTAGTCGTAAGGGGGTTGGTCAGATAAGAAAATAGAGGAAATGAACAGCTTAAAAGGGAACTGAAACGGGAGCATGCTCAGTAGGCATAGCAATACACAATCTCAGGTTGCAGTGGAGACACAGACAAGGAGGGAGGAACAGTGCACAGCAGGTTCAACCAGGATTTATTTTTTCCAATCTACCGAAAAACTAATGCACTAGTGGCAAAATGAGTGTGAAAACAATGTAATGACAGTTTATAATGATTTGGGTTTGATGACACTTTTTTTTGTAGGACATTGAACCCCTTTTGTTTTAATGCACCTAAAACATATTATGCTAATTTAAACTAAAAGTTCAGTTGGGATTTAAGTCAAAAATGTTTCACAGGTTTCTGTCATATCAAAAAGGAATAATATGTATTTTTTTCATGCTTTTAATAACAACTGTAATTTTATTTAAAAGAAATGTATAGCACACTGAGTTCAGCTGTGGCTTTGTCACATTTTCCCACTTGGATTTGGGAGTAAGTTATAGTTGCGTCAATGCATAATGTGCTGGCACATCCCACCATAGTCACTGCAGTAATTCTTCCTTTTCTCAATTACACACATATATTCACTGGAAGTTCATAAAAATATTTTCCAAAATGTGCACAATACAGAAACAAACATGAACAAAGTCAAGGAGAATTTTTTATTTTTTTTATAAAAAAAAAAAAAGTGATGCAGTTTTAATAACAGTGGCTACAAACCCTAATGCCGTGTACACACGGTCGGAAATTCCGCCTGCAAAAGTCCGATGTGAGCTTTTGGTCAGAAATTCTTCATCGTATGCTCCATCGAACTTTTGCTGTCGGAATTTCCGCCAGCAAAAAATTGAGAGCTGGTTCTCAAATTTTCCGATTGGAAAAAATTCCGATTGGAAAATCCGATCATCTGTAGCAATTCCGACACGCAAAATTCCTACGCATGCTCGGAAACCATTTGACACATGCTCGGAAGCATTGAACTTCATTTTCTCGGCTCGTCATAGTGTTGTACGTCACCGCGTTCTTGACGGTCGAAAGTTCAGAGAACTTTTGTATGACCGTGTGTATGCAAGCCAAGCTTGAGCGGAATTCCATTGGAAAAACCATTAAAGGTTTTTCCGACGGAAAATGCGATCGTGTGTACGCGGCATAAGTATTCTTTTCTGAGAATTTAGTTTAACTTCAATGAACAGAGGCAAAGCTATTACCACCGTCAAGGTGAATAACCTTGCTTTTATCAGCATTTCATTGTACTTGCCATTTAACTGCCCATGTTGCTATTTGTTAAGATTGTTCTGTAGTATGCCACTATCCTGCTGAAATTTAATCCTTTGCTTAATTTTGTGTCATCAGCAGAAAATGGCAGCATTACTTATCCTTCAACCTATTAAGCCATGAATAAAACGATAAAAAATTGCTGTACCCAGCACTGATAATTGTATATCCCTAACCATTTGTTTTCTGTCTTTTTGTGAAATTTTTATTTTTGTAAGAGCGCTGTGTAAAGTGACTGACTGCATAATATAAGTAATTCAAAAATAAATTTTCTTCCGTACTATTTGTAAGCTCTTTTTTAATGCTAGGATATTATGAGGGGCAGAAAGAAAGACCTAAGTAAAATCCAATTTTTTGATATCCGTAGTATTTTTTTAGCATTCAGTTTTTTCCCCAAGGGATTCTCCTCCTAATTTGCATGGATTTCCTCTCACTTCCTGTTTGTATATAGGACAGGAAGTGAAATTAAATCTCTGAAATGGTACACATATGGTGAAAAAAAATATCTGATTGGGGTTATAACCCTCCCTTACTGTATCCAAAATGAAAAAAGGTTTTTGCCTATAGTTCTACTTTAACGTACCGCTCCCTTGTTTTAAAAAAAATAAATGTAAGTTTTGGATATAGAGAGATGTGAAAAAAATTCACTAGGGCTTTCATTTCTATGTGTGACCCCATTGGAAAGATTCTTCCTCACTTCCTGTTCATGTGATGTCTATACAGTGGTACCTTGCATTACGAGCATAATTCGTTCCAGAAGAATGCTTGTAATCCAAAGCACTCGTATATCAAAACAAGTTTCCCCATAGGAAATAATGGAAACTCAGATAATCCGTTCCAGTGGCACTGCTAGTATATGCAGTACCTGATGTAACCAGAGGTGGGGGGATGCCAGAGACATTCGGAGAGCACGCGGATACACTCAGAGAGGCTCTGAGCCGCTCGGAGTGGCTCGGAAACACTCGGCAAACGAGTGTTTCCGAACGGCTCCAAGTGTCACCGGCACCACCGCACCTTTGGCCAAATATGGTATTGCACACCCCAGAGGCTTGAATCCTGCTCGTTTTGCAAGACAACCAATGCTCGCAAACCGACTCAGGATTTTTTTAAAATAATAGCTCGTCTTGGGAAACGCTCGTTAACCGTGTTACTTGCAATCCAAGGTATTACAGTAAAAGAAATGGGTAAGCAGTGGTACAGGAAGGCACAGCCAGCAATAAAAACATTGACAGAAGCTCTAACCCTTCCCTTCTGTGTTTTATCTTTGTTATGAGAGAAATATCTGTAACTTTATTACTGACCTTCCAAAAAAGCTACGCCCCAGGCTTTTATTTTGATCTTGCAGGTTTACTGCTTCTTGGTTCATTGACCTGATAAAAGAATGTGCACTAGCACTAACACCAGAATGTACTAAGTAGAGGAGCTGAAGGGTCGCCATTACAGCCACAGAACGTACATTATCAGAGAAGAATCTGGAACTGCTGTAGAGTTGGTTCTCTGCTGACAGATTTTTTTTTAAGCATTTTATAGCAAAAAAATCCTGATACTACAATAAAAAATAAATAGAAGCCAACACATTGTAAGCTGAACCCAAGAGTCATTGTTGTATTCTCTTCAACATATTCAATTTTTCTAACTGAAATTCTTGTCACATTTTCCTGTTTTTTTTTTTTTTTACACAAAGTATGAAACATAATGAAGAAAACAAAATGCTGTTCAAAGAACGCAGTTTTATTAAAAGTAAGCCCTAACAATGAACTTCTCTCATTTGTTTGTTCCATTTTGGTCTTTTAACCACCTCCATGCTGGGCACATTCTCCTCCTTCCAGCCCAGGCCAGCTTTCAGCACTGTCACACTTTGAAAGACAATTGCGGGCCATGCAACACTTTAAACATTAATTTTTGGTGATTTTTTTGAGACAGATAGAGCTTTCTTTTGGTAGGATTTAATCACCAATGTTTTTTTATTTTTTTGCTAAATAAACGGAAAAAAGACCCACAAATTTTGAAAAAAAAAACTTTTTCTTAGCTCATAACATTTTGCAAATAAGTATTTTTTATTTTTTACTGATGTGCGCAGTTAAGGCGTCCTGATGAGCACTTGAGCTGCACCGATGAGGCGGCACTGATGGGAACGCACTGATAGGGACTGACGAGGCGGCATTTATAACCTGCACTGATGAAGCTGCACTGATGGGCACTGTTAAACTGCGCTCATGGGGCTGCGCTGATAAACAGGACACTGATGATCAGTGCCCTGATTATCAGTGTAAATGCTCTACTCATTGTGCCCTGTCAGATCAGCTCTAATTTCCTCTCACAGAGACAGACTGTCTCTGTGTGAGGAAAGGAGAGCCGATAACCGGCAAGACTTTTTACATGTGACCAGTGGTGATTGGACCCAACTGATCACATGGTAAAGGGCCACTGTGATTGGCCCTTTACGCCGATCTGTGATTTGCTGTGTCCAAGATACACAGCAATCACAGACATTTCCCGATGCACGCCCCAGTGGAGGAATTCCCGGAACTAGAGCGTCGCACTGTAGCCATATATTGGCTATAGCGCGGTGGGCAAGTGGTTAAATATACCATTGAAAGCATTATGTTATATCTGCTTGAAAAGTGCAAAAGAGAAAAAAAATGTTCTTAAGCTGATAACTTTCTGTGCTCTCTGCCTGTGCTGCACTCTTATCAATTAGCAGCTATTTCTGTGAACTACAGTGCTCTATATTATGGATATTTAAAAAAGGGAGGTGTTCTGTAGTCTTGTCCTGTCCTAGGGTGACAATGCTGCTCCTACGTAAACACAGGACCGTGTGTGAGCTTTGTCACCCTAAGACAGGAAGTGTGTTATTAGCAGGATTCCCAAGGGCTACAGTATATAAAAAAAATGGGTTTAGCTATGTTTTGAGTTACTATAAATGCCCAAATCTAGCCAGAGCATTTTTTTTTTGTGCATGATTGTTAGTCTTTGTTGACATGCTTCTGTTTGTGTCAGATCTGTTTTTTTGCCCCATACAAGTCAAGGGGAAAGCAAAATCAGCTTGAAGCAGGTCAGATTCACCTGGCAATGAATTCTGAATGGGCTCAGAAGTTTCCCATCAATGCTAGCCTAAAGCCCGTTGTTACAGGACCTAAGTGTACATATTTTTTTTTCTTCACTAAAAGTTAAAGTGTTACTAAACACAGGACCCTGCATTCACTATATCTGGTCTCCCACAGTACACAGAACATGGAAATGCAATTATTTTAGTAAATATAAACTGCTAAATATCCTTTTTCATCAGCAGTATATAGCAGTCTTGTGACTTCCACCAGTTCCTGGTGAAGCTTGTAGGAGGAGTTTTCATACTTCACAGAGCTGTCCTATGAGGCTGCAGGACCCCTGACTCTCTGTCTGGACAGTGCTGATTGGCCCTGTGCTGATCACATACATCCTCCCAAAAAAAAATATCTCTCTAGCAATACACACCAAACTGAGCATATGCAGCCTGACTCCAAAGGCTCTGTCTTATCCGGACTTGTCCAGAGGGACGGTGCAGGGTGGGGAGGTTCTGTGCATATAAGATCAAGCAGCTTTTTTACACAATGCCAACGATTAATCCTCTAGGTTCCACAGTGAGTATAACAAGCATGCTTTACTGCATATACAGACTGATTTTACTGTTGTGGCTTTAGTAATACTTTAATTTTTCAGGACAGTTTTGAGTTCTACCCCCTTCTTGGTCCAAGCAGTGGAGATACGATAATAATAAAGTCAAAAAACATAGAATAATGAGCATGAGTTCCATCACGTGTTTTATATTTATGTCATCTCTTTTGCTTTCTGCAGCTTAAGGAATTCCGGGAGAAAATGCAGTCTATATTTCCAGCTGTGCCTAGAACCCAAGAGCAGCCTACCACTTCTGAGCCATTCAGCCTGGAAAGCCTCCTGAAATCGAAATGATGTATCGGCACGTGCCTGTTGGTATCAGCTTTATAGTCTGGTTAGCCAATCAGCTTCTGAAGTTACTTGGCCACACCCTATATTGCATGAAGTTCATTTATGAATGATGAATGTGCATTTAATATATGCAAAAGGACTTCTGGACCCTTACAGATATTCCTCTACGCATATTTGTTTCCAAATGGAAATGTACTACTACTTCTTTAAGAAGGTTGTTATAAAAGGATTATTTAACAACTGTAATACTGTAAACAGTGGGTTAACTCAGTGACTTCTGAGTGCTTAAAATGAATTTCCAAAGCCAGACATCAAATAACTGACTTCATGAACAAAATAAATGATTGATCTCTACAGATAGAAGAGTTTAGAAAAAAAAAGAAATCAACAGCTCAGACTTCCCTCTCAATTTATTGCTGTTAGCTGCTAGTCCCTCACTCGTCCTTGGCAGATAAAGGAGCTGCAGTTTAGAGTCAGCAATGGATGTTACTTGTCTACCTTTTAGGATAGGGTGACCAGACATCCCCGGTTTCTGGGGACAGTCCCCGGATTGAGGACACTGTCCCCGGACCAAGTCTGTCCCCGGATTGAATTTGAACGGGCTGGGGAAATTTCAAAGACAGTCAGTGCAGAATTTAAAAAAAAACAAACATTCTGAATTACACCCCCGCTCCTACTAGCTTGGGGGGGGGGTATTTTTTTCCATTACCTGTGCCCCTTTCTGATGATCATGTGCTGGTCGGAGCGGAGAGAATATTTCTTCAGTTTTAGGTGCCCATTCAGCTCCGCTCGCATGTTCTTCTGCCTCGGCTCAAGTCCTGGCCAGCCGCCTGCCTGCTTATCTCCTTGCCTTCCCTGGCGGAGTGATGTTCCTCCGCTCCCCACCCAGTAGTAGTCAGGGCCCGAAAAGTGAGACTTGACAGGCTGTGACGGGCGGAGAGTCACTGATTGCCGCCATTTCTAGTAAAAAAATAAAAATAAAAAATATGTCCCTGGATTTCATTTTAAAAATCTGGTCACCTTATTTTAGGAAGGCCTATAGTATGGATAATTGTAGGAGCCACAGTACCGGAAACTGTTCTGCTTCTCCCAAGGAAAACCCTGGTAATTGCAATTACTAAAAACCAGGAACCAAACTTCCTACAATCAGCCTTCTATATACACAGTGAGAGGGATTTATTAAAGTAGATCTAAACCTGATTACTAAAATTTCATATAAGCTGCAACACTGTAATATCATTCTTTTTTTAAATCTGAAGCTTTCATTAGAAAAAACCTGGTGATCTTGTTATGAAGGCCACTTGCTGTTTGACAACTGTCTCATAAATGTGTTTCTGTGTTGTCACCTTGTAATATGCATCCCTGGTTGAGACTACAAGCGGCCATGTTAGAATAACACTGCATAGACATGGCTCACCATTGTTACTACCACGACACCAGAACAGAGCAATGCTATCCATATTCACTGTACAGTGCCACAACACTGTGTGCCTCACTTCCTGATTAAAGTCCTATAGCTGATCTACAAGTTTTGGGTACCCTGAAGAAGTCATGGATTGCAAAAAGTGTAGGGTAAAATCAGTTGCATCATGATTTTCAGCTGGAATTGAGACACACAGTGCAACAGCAGTGTACACCTCATATGGCCATTTATATTTGAAGGTTATGTTGATAGTGCTAAATACATTATGAAAATGTGAAGTTACATATTTTTTTCTGGTTTCATAATAAAAGTAATATTATCCTATGAATGCTTCTGTTTTTTTCTGTATCTCAAATGAGAATTACTAGATTATTAAACCAGTTTAACTGGGGCTACCCTTTGGTGGATTATGTGGATTACAATGGGAAATGTAGGGGTCTTTTTATAAAGCATGCATTGCATAAATATCAGAAATATTCATAATGCAAGCTGAACGAAATGTCACAAATTTTTTTAAGAGAATAATGCCTGTATCATGGGCTCCATATAGTGGCCAAAATGAGGTATAGTTTTCTGTAATACCTCAGTGCAAAAACTTTACAATATTTCCCTCCAGTGCAGATTCTACCTCGTCTGCTCCATAAAATAGAGCAACTAAACTGGCCCAGAAGAACCTGGTGACAGACATAACCAGGCTGCTAGAAGACCCCTGGCATCTCTCCCATAGGCCAGACATGCTGTTCCAGGGCCCTTTTTTTCAATTCTGCATCTTAAACGGCATGGTTTAAGTCGTAAGGGACAGAAAGGTCTCTGAGTCTGTTATTCCTGCCTTGCTAAAAGCAAGCAAAGCCACTTTCAGAAAGATCTATTATCATACCTGGAAATCCTTGCTTGTCTGGTGTGAACACAGACACTTCAATCCCAGAGTTTATGCATTGCATTAAGGCCTTCCTACAATTAGGACTTGAACAAAACCTGGCCTTAAGCACTATAAAAGGACAGATTTCAGCACTGGCAATTCTTTTCAAAATACCCTGGCCTTACTCTCTCTGGTCAAAACTTTATTCAAGGTGTTAGTCACATAAGGCCCCCTTACCCCATCCTGTGCTTTCTAGGCCCTCAACTTCTCACTGCCCTGCAGAAACCACCCTTTGAACCCATAAGGTATATCCTCTTTGATGACCTCTCCTGCAAAGTGCCCTTTTTGGTTGCTGGCATGTATATCAGATGTGTCTCTTAGCTGGTGACTCTCTCTTGCAAGGAGCTGCTCTTCATTCTTCACAAAGACAGGATAGTCTTACATCCAAAACCATCTTTTCTTCCTAAGGTGGTATCAACTTTCACCTTAATGAAGACATAGGGGTTTATTTACTAAAGGCAAATCCACTTTGCACTACAAGTGCACTTGGAAGTGCAGTCGCTGTAGATCTGAGGGGGACATGCAAGGAAAATAAAATAAAAAAGCATTTTTGCTTGCACATGTTTGGATGATAGAAATCAGCAGAGCTTCCCCTCATTTTGATCTTCCCCTCAGATCTACAGCGACTGCACTTCCAAGTGCACTTGTAGTGCAAAGTGGATTTGCTTTTAGTAAATAAACCCCATAGTCCTTCCATCTTTGTGCCCTGCTCCAAAGGAAATAGCTTTTCATTCAAAGAGAAAAAAATCCAACTTCACCACGATGTCTCAAAAATCAAACATATATACATTTTTATTAAATCCATACAAAAGAAGGAAACAATACCTTTTATTGGATGTATTTAATCAAATCGTATGTGTTTTATTTTTGAGACATCGAGGTGCCAGATTTTTTCCTCATTGATTGGACGTTTGGATGCCTAAATACTGGGGCCATTCGAGCACATGAGTCTCTATCTCTATATCTATTTTGGGGTTGCAGCACTATTTCAATAAATTGCTCTTCATAGCCATTAGTGTATACCTGAAAGTAATTGTTTCTATCAGGACGATGGACTCCATATTCACACTACCCTCAAGACCTAGCAAGGGACAGCCTGCTTCCAAGTCCACCATTACTCAATGGATTAGACAACACGTTGCTTAAGCTTACAATCTAAAGGACAAAACTCCCCCTGCGCTTTTGCGCGCCCAGTCTTTGCTGGGCATTCTGGCACCAAGTCTCTGTAGCCCAGCCTTGTAAGACCGCCACCCTGGTCCTCTGTTCATACCTTTTTAGAATTTTACCAGGTATAAATCCAATTTTCTGCAGATGCAGTTTTCAGCTGCAAGGTTCTTTGGTGGTTGTCGAGCCTGTTAGCACAGTTGTTAGGTTGTTACCCACCCTTCTCATTCGTTGCTTAGTGATGTCCCAGGGTCTGTGAATATTTTGCCTGTGTTCTGTACTGTACGATAAGAGGAATTTTGGTTTACTTATATTGCATATCTTGGACTACAGTACAAGACACAGGACACCTTAAATTTCTGGGGCTACTTTGCATTGCTTGTTACAAAACCGAGAGCTTGCAGAGTAGGTTAGGATTATAGGGGAGGTGCCCAGGGGGCATGTCCTCAAAAGCTTTTTTGTGTACAATCACCTTAAGGTATGAACATATAAGCCAGGGTTTATGAATACTCAGTCTGTGTCCTGTACTGTACTCTACAGTGCCTTTAAAAAGTATTCATCCCCCTTGACAGTTTCCACATTTTGTCATGTTCCAACCAAAAACGTAAATGTATTTTATGTGATAGACCAACACAAAGTGGCACATAATTGTGAGGAGGAAGGAAAATGATAAATGGTTTTCAACATTTTGTACAAATAAATATCTGAAAAGTGTGGTGTGGTGCATTTGTATTCAGCCCCCCAGAGTCAATACTTTGTAGAACCACCTTTCGCTGCAATTGCAGCTGCAGGTCTTTTTGGGGATGTCTTTAACAGCTTTGCACATCTAGTGGAGAAGTAAAAAAAAATCACAAGCTTTGAACATCTCATGGACCTGCCCTATACCACTACAGCCTGCCCTTTATATTGACACTTTGGGCCCAACTTGGACAGTTTCACTTAGGGGTGTACTCACTTTTGTTGTCAGTGGTTTAGACATTAATGGATGTGTGCTGAGTTATTTTGAGGGGACAGCAAATTTACACAGTGTAATTTCTTTAGTGTTGTCACATGAAAAGATATAATAAAATATTTTCAAAAATGTGAGGGGTGTACTCACTTTTGTGAGATACTGTGTTTGTGTGTGTGTGTATATATATATATATATATATATATATATACTATATTACCAAAAGTATTGGGACACCTGCCTTTACACGCACATTAACTTTAATGCCATCCCAGTCTTAGTTTGTAGGGTTCAATATTGTGTTGGCCCACCTTATTGCAGCTATAACAGCTTCAACTCTTCTGGGAAGGCTTTCAGTCTCCACTCTAATTCATCCCAAAGGTGTTCTTATTTGTTGAGGCCAGGACTTTATGCAGTCCAGTCAAGTTCCTCCACCCCAATTCATGTCTTTATGGGCCTTGCTTTGTGCACTGACGCAGTCATGTTGGAACAGAAAGGGGCCCATCCCCAAACTGTTCCCACAAAGTTGGGAGCATGACATTTTCCAAAATGTCTTGGTATTCTGACACCTTAAGAGTTCCCTTCACTGGAACTAAGGAGCCAAGCCCAACCCCTGAAAAACAACCCCACACCATAATCCCCCCTCCACCTAATGATTTGGACCAGTGCACAAAACAAGGTCCCTAAAGACATGGATGAGCAGGTTTGAGGTGGAGGAACTTGACTGGCTTGCACACCTTTCGGATAAATTAGAGTGGGGACTGCGAGCCAGGCCTTCTCATCCAACGTGGCCAGACTAGCTGGTTGGAAGCTAAACAGTGGGTACCTTGAGTGGAGAGTGTTAACAAGTTTTGCTTTTGACTGCTGGTGATTGCTGTATTACATTTTTAGGTTCTTTTTGGGGTTTTTCCTTTTTCCAGCTTTTTAACACCTTTTTAAACAACTTTTTTTTTTCTTTCCTTCCTTCAGTCTACTAATTAAGGGGAGTGGTTAATTGGTCACAGGTGCTTGACGCCTATATAGCTTTCTGTAGAACTCATTTTGAGCCTGCTCATCTTTAAGCTTTCTGGATCTTAGACCAAGTGGAAATGGACTAAGTGGTGAGTTAACCGGTTCCCGACCGGCTCATGCAGTTATACTGCTGCAGAATGGCTCTCCTGGGCGAAATCCCATACATATATACGGCTTTGCCCAGGAGAGCCACCAGAGGGCGCAAGAGCCAGTACGGGGATTTGTAAACACACAAATCCCTGTGCTGTCAAAGGAGAGGAGACAGATCATGTGTTTCTACAAATTAGAAACAACGATCTGTCATCTCTCCTAGTTAGTCCCATCCCCACACCATTAGAACACAGTGAGGGAACACACAGTTAACCCCTTGAAGTGTTAACCCCTTCCCTGCCAGTGACATTTATACAGTAATCGGTGCATATTTATAGCACTGATCGCTCTATAAATGTCAATGGTCCCAAAAAAGTGTCCGAAATGTCGCAATACCTTGTCTGAGCACCAAAGAAGCACAGATTTCTTCATAATTTTTTCAGCACAAGCACTTTATTGGGACTTTAATTTAAGCGGCTTTAATGTCGCCGTAACATATTATGGTATTTGCTTTTTATGTTATGTATATTTACATGTAGCGCGTTTTTTATATTTTACAATGTCGCAATATCGATAAAAATCGCAGATCACCGCCATTACTAGTAAAAAATAAATAAAAACACAGTGAAAATGGCATAAATCTTTCCCATAGTTTGTAGACGCTATAACTTTTGCGCAAACCAATCAATATACGCTTATTGCGATTTATTTGTTTTTTACCAAAAAATAAAATAAAAGAAGAATACATATCGGCCTAAACTGATGAAGAAATTTGATTTTGTTTTTTAAATTTGGGGGATATTTATTATAGCAAAAAGTATAAAATATAGTTTTTTTTCATAATTGTCACTTTTTTTTGTTTATAGCACAACAAATTAAAACCACAGAGGTGATCAAATAACACCAAAAGAAAGCTCTATTTGTGGGAAAAAAAGGACGCAAATTTTGTTTGGGTACAGCATTGCATGACCGCACAATTGTCAGTTTAAGTGACTATGTGCCAAATCTAAAAAGTGCTCTGGTAAGGAAGGGGCTAAAATCTTCCGCGGCTGAAGTGGTTAAAAACCAGAGTTGGAAAAAGGAGGTTATAACAGGGATCATAGTACCTGTGTAGTGTGAGTATGTACCTGTACAAAAAATAAAGGGAAGGGACCCCCAAAGAAGCCACGGGTGGACCAAGCCGCTTACAAAAAATGGTATAATTTTATTAAGTAGAAAAAAGTTAATTTCATAATTTTTTTTTACATATATAACAGGCACTCGATACCCATCACCAACACCCAGTAAATAAAATTAGTGAGACAACGTTGTCTGTACTAAAAATCGGCTACGTCATGTAAAGTGCATGCATGCATATTCCTATAGCAGGGTCACCAGCTGATGATAAATACAAATCCAGTTGGTTACACTGAAAGCTAATAGTTCAGCAAAATATGGCTGAGCAAGTCCCCCACTGGGGAATAAACAGGAATAATTATAGAATTTCTGTGCACATAGACTCATAGTACTTAATGCAGTTGACAAAACTAGACAGCACATTCGGACAATATAGGGTCCTCTGACCTGGTAATTGTCATTGCAAGCAAGTCAATTGTCATTGCAAACAACAGAGCTTAGAAAAGCAGGTCCCAAAATGTAAGCAGCTTGAATAAAGAAAGTTCACAGAGCTGTAATAGCTATATGTGTAGCGCCAGCATTAAGCAATTACATATGGACCAGCGGTCCGCTCACCCAGCCTGGTTAGCAAAGGGATCATCCTGATATCCAGATTGCTCAGTCTCTCCTTACTTGTCTGCGGGGAGCTGGTAACAGCAGACTGCTGTATGTTCAATTCAGCTGGATAAAGTGGGTATTCGGGTATGATGCAATGAACCCCATTCAGGAGATGCAAGGTCTCACTGTCCATTGGCTCAAAGGAGCATATGTATCCTTCACAGGCTTCCTGGCTGGGGATTGTGCAGTGTTATAACCTTGGGTAGCGTCACATTCCCGCTTGTACGGCTCAAACAAGCATATCAGAGACAGGCTTCAGTGTCGTGCAGTTCATGCAGAGCCCATTCGCGCGCACAGCGTATGCGCCCACGTGACGTAGGAGGACATTGGCAAAACCAGTCAGGGGCCAGCACTACTGAAGTTGAGGGACTCTCCTAGCTGCCAGGGGAAGAACTCCTCCAGTGAGAGTGGGGGGGGGGGGTGAGCGAAGGGAAAGGAAAGACTGATTCTGTTGATAGGGGACTAAATTCTTAGAAGAACAGATAGGACAATCTGTAATAAAGACCACCTTTTGCACCTTATTTGGGGCTTTTTTGTGGACTTATGTACACTATTTGTATTTTAAATTTCGACATCATTATTCCTTTAGTTCACTGTGGTACTTTTTTGACATCTATCGATGTTATGTTTTGAAACTAAGTATCACGTTATTCAATATTTTGTTTCTCATACTGCTGTTTCTGTTTCTCATACATGCGCTGCTATTCACTTTTCAGTGTTGCATTTAAGTGATTAGTCTGATTTCTTTGAAACAATTGTACCTGCTAATTCCAGGTCTTTTTGAAGCTCTTCATAAGTGGCCCTTGGCTCTTGGACCACTCTTCTGATAATTATTTTCACTCTTGTCAGAAATCTTGTGGGAAGCATCTGGTCGTGGCCGGTTTATGGTAAATTATGCTCTTTCCACTTCCGGATTATGGCCCCAACAGTGCTCACTAGAAAATTCAGAAGTTTAGAAATCCTTCTGTAACCAATGGCATCAGTATGTTTTGCAACAATAAGGTTGTGAAGGTATTGAGAGAGCGCTTTGCTTTTATCCATCATGAGATGTTTTTTGTGTGACACCTTGGAAATGAGATAGCTTTTTTTAGGCCATCAGTTGAGACTGAACCAGTTGATATTAATTTGCACTGAAAAGGGGCAGGATTGCTTTCTAATTGCTGATAGATTTCAGCTGGTTTAGCACCTTTAGAAATATATTTACCTAGAAAAATGGTGATGTGTTCAATACTTATTTTACCCACTGTATATATAGTACAAATTTACGTGAGTTGGTATGTTGTGCTGCTTTTTACTTTTATTTGGCACTCCACTGCACATTTACATACAACTCATCTGCCTCGCACCTTCACATTCCTATGCAGGGTGTGTCTGTAGCTCCGAAAACTGATTACAGCTGCCTCCCCGCATCCAGCCTTCCACAGTTTAAGTGACTGCTAGAAGTCCTCTAAAAAATTATTTGATTTGTAAATACTTTGACATTTTCAGCTAAATAAAGAAAGAAATGTTGAGATAAGGTCGAACTATGGGGTGGACCCACATCCCAATTGCATGGAACAAGTCGAAAAAATTCCCCCTTAACAGGACTTTAGTGGAGCTTTTGATTGATGTATAAATTACAATGTATAGAATCAACAAATATATAAAAAATTAGATGTTAAATAAAATTCTATATTTTTTATATATCAGGTAAAATATATAGATATATATATAAACAAGACTGGTGGCTGATCAACATGTGTGTAAACATAACATGACAAAGAAGATGTAATATTCATAGGTCCAGGACTGCCGTGATATTAATACCATGGCAAGATGTCCATGGGCCAAAAACGACGCGTTTCAGAATCCCTTCTTTCTTCAGGGTTGTATATGTAGATAGAACATGTTAATTCTATAATAAAAAAATAATAATAGAGAGTAGATAACATATAAACAGAAAATACATCCATTGCTTGTATTTATAGTTACAGCCAAATTTAAACTTACATGTTGACAGAAGTTAATGGAGAGGAAGTATGTCAGCCACAAAACAATAATAACCAACAACGAAGTCCATCCAGAGGCATCTAAATAAAGTAAATGACAAACAAAAATTATTAACTATAGCCCAACACCAAGTAACACTTTTTAAGCAGTTACAGCAACAGTTGTTTTTTCATTTGAATAAAAACTGGTCTTTGTAAGCACATCTACCAATGGTAAACATCTTGTTCCAACTCCTGTAACTGTCACTTGTTCTACACAGTTTGACCTTTTACAGCAAGTGGACTAGTAATGGATCTATTGGCATGATCAACAGGAAATAAAACTGTAATGTTGATCATAGACTCCATTATTATTATTATTATTATTATTATAGATTGTAAGCTCTAACGAGCAGGGCCCTCTGATCCCTCCTGTAGTAATTTGTATTGTAACTGTATTGTCTTCCCTCATGTTGTAAGTATTTTCTTTTTACACATGTATTGGCACCCAGCAAAAAATTTACTTTAGCTGACAAATAAAAGTTTAGTAATGTATTTTCCATTATTACTTTAAAAAAACGAATAAAGGCATGTAGCTCACCTCAGAACATATCACTAAACAAACATCACACCTCTCAGTAGCTTCACAATGAATCCTCTGGAAACCTGAACAATGTTGTTACCCCTCTCTGCCCTACATATTTTGTCATTGAAGACTTTATTAGCATCCAGGCTAGTTCAGACAGGTAACAACATCATGCAAGCTTTCCTAGGATTTATGGTTAAACTATAAAGCAGTATGATGTTTATTTAGTGAACCTATGTATTCTTATGTGAGTACATCCTTTTTGTGAGTTTTCTGTTAAAGGCTGTCTTCTTTAAACTATTAATTGTATTTCATTATACATTTTCATTAATACATCTACTGAGTGAAGCATTAATTATGTTTTGTATCTTTACTGAAGTGAAGCTGTTCCGTTTCCTCAAATTCCCTGCATACTTATTTGTTACAGTCTGGGCTAAAAAATAAAAAAAAATTCAGTCGGGTAAGTATTGCATGTTAGCATAAGGCTCCATATACACTGGCAGCTCCTAAACTTAAAGCGGAGCTCCAGCCCCCCCAACAACAAAAAAATAATGTCAGCAGCTACAAATACTGTAGCTGCTGACTTTTAATATTAGGTCACTTATATGCAGGGATCCCACGACGTTGGCACCCCAGCCGATTTTTCAGTCGGCTCTCGGTTGCTGCCACCACTGTTCCTCATAAGGGAAAGTGGCAGTAAAGCCTTGCAGCTTCATAGCCGGTTCCCTACTGTGCATGCGCGAAGCACGCTGTGCTTTCTGAATGACCTGGCGGCAGTGGAAAGAGGAGGGGGGCCAAACTTCTGGGGGACCTCGCTGCAGCGAGTTCTCCCAGAAGTAGGGACAAGTACCGGTCAAAAACAAGTACCCGCCCCGAAAGGTGCCAAATGTGGCAGTGGAGGGGGGAGCAAGCAAACAAGCGGAACTTTCGCCCTTTTGGGTGGAGCTCTGCTTTAAGTTTAGGAGCTTTTGGCATATTTAAGTGAACATTTAAGTGCTGTCACTTAATACCGAAAAGACCGAATTCCAGAAAGTTGGTATTATGTGAATTACTTTGCAGCACAGGTGGACTGAAAGTGATCACTGGGGCAGGTTAACTGAGCAGGAGTTGTAAAGTCTCAAGGTTTTTCACCTTAATGCATTCTATGCATTAAGGTGAAAAACCTTCTGTGGTGCTGCTGTCCCCCAGAGCCCTCCTTTTAGTTACCTGAACCCGATCGTTCCAGCAACGAGAACGAGCCCAGCAACTCCAGCCGCCGTCTTGGGTCCTCATTGGCTCCTGCTGCTGTCAATCAAATCCAGTGACATGGGAGCCGGGGGTGGGGTCGAACCTGCTGTCTGTGTCAATAGACGCAGCAGCAGGACTCAGAAGCGCGCCCGCGTGAGTGCCCCCTGTGGAATGTGGTTCTCCGTGGAACATTTAAGAAGAGGAGGAGCATGGAGCGCTGCCGGAGGACCCGAGGAGGATCGGGGCTGCACTGTGCAAATTCCTTGCACAGAGGAGGTAAGTATAACGTGTTTGTTATTTTAAAAAAAAAACTTTACAATCACTTTAACCCTCCGCACACACATTACCATTACCAGAATCATCTGTTGCAATTGTGACTTTTACAAATATCTGTACCATTCTCCTCCATGTACAAAAATGAATGTAATTGAACAAGCTACCATAGTAAAAATTCAAAGAGGCAACGTTTTGAAGTTCTAGTTGGAGCATTTAGAGGTTCAGCTTAATGATTTTTTAATGATTTTTTTCCCCATAAATATGTTTATAGAGTTCAAGCATCAGCGTGCAATAGAAGACAAATCATGAAGTCTACCGATAAATTAAATTTATCACTTGGGAAAAGAAAAAAATCAAAATAAGGGGGGAAAATATTAAAGAAGAAAATGGGGGGGGGGGGCAGAGGAAGAGATCAACAGCTGCATATATAAAGAAATAAAGAAAGAAATAAAGAGCATCAGTGTAAATATAAAATAATAAAGAGCTTCCGTGTAAATAGACTACAGGGCTAATATCATGAGCCATGCTCCAATGTGCATAAACATTATAGGTAAGTACGGGAGTTTTTTATTACAAAGGTCCCTGGGTACAAAATTTCAATATAAACTAGGGGCCCTATGAGGTGCAGGGATAACGTTATCACACCAGTGGGGAAAGGGAAGGAGGTGCAGAAGGCAAGGGTTGTAAACTTATGAGCACAACTGTATATACGAGAAGGATACTCCAATAGTGTGACACTGCTTATAATTTTTTATTTAAAACATTTAAAAGTTAAACTCACACTTTACAAGTATCAGACCTGACACTAGGGATTTCAGGCATAGAAATTAATCCAAATCGTCTACCGCGAGCTGTGAGTACAATCCTGGACAGTGTGTTGGCGTCAGCGTCCTGACCCTGCCCTAGCATTTCCTGGGGCAGCAGGACGTTGTATGATGAAATGCGTAGGGAGGGGTCAGGATGCTGACGCCAACACGCTGTCCAGGATTGTACTTGCAGCTCACATATAGACCATAGCGGCTGGAGACGATTTGGATACATTTCTATGCCTGAAATCCCTACTGTCGGGACTGACACTTGTAAAGTGTGAGTTTAACTTTTAAATGTTTTAAATAAAAAAAATTATAAGGTATCACACTATTGGAGTATCCTTCTTTCTTCCCGTATATATATATATATATATATATATACATATATATATGGATATCACGGCATGATTTACTGGTAATGACATGGTGTACTTGCTAACAAATACCTCTGATTCGAGCATTAATTGCAAAAAGGCGCAGCTGCTGGTTTGGATCTGCTGAGTCAGTTTGGTACGGCTGGTGGAGGATCAAATTTTTGGGTGTAACTGTCACAGTTTTTATCGTCGTACAATCATACATTGCGGATTAATGTTTGGAGAACTGTCCTTACACATAATTTTCATTGATCAGTTCTACATATTTTTGATTGATATATTTTTTTCATGGGCACTTTTTTTTTTGTTTACGCATCTTAAATTTTTTGGAACATATTATGGACTTTATTTTTCTCAATTTGTTTTTTAATTTATATGCTGTTGATTCATAAGCACTTTGCACTTTAATGTTCTGTATACACATCAATTATGTGTGTATTAATAATTGGGTATAGATTATATGTTTTGAATGGTTCTCCTCACCACTAGATGTATATATAGATATTTAATCAATTGGATCAGCGCTGTTTTATTACAATTTCACTAGCTTTTTGGTCCTGCAATTAATTAGAGCAGCTGCGATCCATAGGCCGTCAATCACTACAGCTTTCTTTTTAGGAGTCTTTGGCGCTATATTGCACTTTGTTCATGCTATTGTTGGTTTGAAATTTAGTCAACATGCCCAGGTAAACAAAGTCTGTCCTGTAAAATGTGGACCAGTTCTTCCACTGTTGACATTCTATCCAAGCAGAGAAACCAATATGCCATCGTTGAGGTACGGGTACATTTTTAATTTACTGGTATACATGTACTGGCTAACTTGACAATGTTCATGGCAAAAGATTTGAAATATTTTCTGTGGATTAGAGAGGTGTAATGGAGTAAATATTGAGCAGGGCTAAAGTCATGATTGTAGGTAATCACCTATGTAATAAACTTATGGACTGTCTTCCAGAAAGTTTGAATACTAGGGCACTGCCACCAGATATACAGCAGTGAGCTCTTACTTTACCGTCCAAGCTGTCTACAGAAAGTAGCAGTTAGAGGTTTGAGACAAGCCATTAAACATTGACAGGGGTGCTTACAGTGATCACCTTTTATTCATTTGTGTGAAACCATTATCCTGAACTAAAAAAAAATCTGTTTGTTGCAACACTTTTGAAGTATTAGCTGGAGTTCAGCTTCAGTTTGTTATTCAAGTCCATCTAAATCTTCTAATCTAACACTAAACTCTCCTTTGCTTTACTACTTCATCCAGAATGCAGATACCCTAACGGTTGGCTCCCCATCAACAGCTGGAGATTCGAACTGTGTATGGCCAGCCTAACACAGGAATTATGTTACTGGATGGATTTCCAGGTGAAATAAAAGAAAAAAAGGCCAACAAAAAAATCTAAGCTGCAATATACTGTATCACATGTTTGTTTTTGGATTTAAGCCCTGGTTCACACTGGTGCGATTTGACATGCGATTTGACATGTCAAATCGGCGATATTTGCCACAAATTGCGGGCAATGGCATCTGCGGCGCTGCACCGATTTCAAAAAGTAGTTTCTGTACTACTTTTTGCGATTTCGGCCGGGATTTACATTGACATCTGTGTCAGATGTCTTTGTAATCGCGGCTGAAATCGGGACTGCCAGCGAGAGTGAAATCGTGCGAGTTCAGCTGAACTTGCACGGCTTCACTCCCGCAGCCCCAGTGTGAACCTGGGCTAATACAGCTTTAAGTAAAACGTGGCATAAACTGGCTTAAATATGGCTGCTTAAACATAGACATGAGATTTGTATCCTACCCTTCTTTTGTTACTAACTCATGAATTCTGGGGAAAATTAAGGTGGCACGGTGTTCACTACTACTCCTAGGGGGACAGATACCTCTTCTACACTAGTTATGATTATATCATGTATGACCATGTAAATGAGACAAGTTGCTAGATTTTATTGTGTTGCACAAAATGTTTTTTAATGATGGATTAATAAAATGTGAAAACTTTTTATTACAAAGCAATTTTTTTGTTTGGTTCCTTGGCACAGTTAAAATCCCCCCAAAAAACGTCCTGTGTATATAAAATAACTACTCCCAATAGCTTTCCACATAGTTTGGGATTTGCCAGACTTCACTATCAGGTATTTGCACAGGATTTTAGCAGTACCTAAACCACTTTATTTGGTGAAGCCAGCCATCACATTGTCAGGCAAAGAATAAAAGAATGAAAAAAATATATATATTTTTGGACTCCCAGAAAAAAATGTTTTAGTATAATACCATTTGGTTTCCATGGAGTCATTTGCATTCCCTGTTTATAAAGTGACAGGTGTAGGAGAATGTTGTATCCTGATAATCTAAATCTGCTGTGAAAGATATACAACAAAAATAACAATGACAATACTCCTTCCTAATAATGATCATTAATGTAGTTCTGTTAGGGCTGATTTACACTTGCTTCTGCTTCAATGTACATTAAGGGCTAGTTTACACTAGCTTCAAAACAAGGCTTCGGACACGCTTTGTTAAAGCTCTCTGAACGCTAGTCCAAAGCTCCTGTCACTAAATAAAATGGTTAGCTTACAGTCCTGTTTACACCTTGCTTTTGCTTTGCTTTGGCTTTGCTTCAGAAATTATACCCCATGTCGCTTCAGTGGGGCTTCAAAGCATCTTCAGTGCCTCCATAGAAGTCTATGACAAAGCTTGCTCAAAGCCCCGCCAAAGCCTCATCGAAGCCCCACCAAAGCACCACCAAGGTCTCATCAAAGCCCCACCAAAGTCTCATCGAAGCACCACCAAAGTCACATCGAAGCACCACCAAAGTCTCATCGAAGCCCCACCAAAGCCTCATCGAAGCTCCACCAAAGCACCACCAAAACCTCATCGAAGCACCAAGCAAAAGCAAGGTGTAAACAGGACTGTAAGCGAACCATTTTATTTGGCGACAGGAACTTTCACTGGCGTTCAGAGACCTTTCCAAAAGCGTGTCTGTAGCTATGTTTCGAAGCAAGTGTAAACTAGCCCTAAGTCATTAGATATGCAGACAGGCAAAGAAATTGCTAGTCAATTTACATGTTAGTTATCAGGCTGTTGTTCCTATGGATTTTTAACCGATGGATTTTTCCATTGGAAATCCGATGAAGCTGACTTCCATCAGTCTTGCCTACATACCATCAGTCAAAAAACCGACCGTTCCAACCGCTGTGACGTAAAACACTCCGACAAGCCGAGAAAAATGAAGTTCAATGCTTCTGAGCATGCGCCGACTTGATTCTGAGCATGCATGGGTTTTTTATCCGATGGAGTTCCCCACAGACGATAGTAATTTGCTATTGTTTTTTTTTCCATCGGATAAATTTAAAATATGTTCTATTTTTTTACACCGATGGAAAAAAACGATGGGGCCCATACACGATCGGTTTGTCCGATGAAAAAAGTCCATCTGACTGTTTTCATCGGTAAAACCGATCATGTGTACACGGCTTTAGAGTTAAGCTCTATGGTCAATATTTTTTTTCTCTAATGATAGATTTAAAGCCCATCTCCAGGCTTGTCAGATTCTTAACCCTAACCTTCCCCTCCCCCACCCTGCTAGAGAACTATTTTGTATGCTGTCATGAGAATATCTTCCTGGTGATGTTATTTTCTGGGGTGGGGGGGGGGCCGAGACTGGTTCTCCCAGCACATAAATAGCTGGCTGTAGTAACAAAAAAGGAAATGCCTCTATGACAGTTAACCACTTGCCAACCAGCGCACGCACTTTTACGTCGACAGAATGGCACGGACAGGCAAATAGGTGTACAGGTACGTCCCTGCCGCGAGCTCCGTGACCGTCCCCGCGAGACCCGCGGACTTGATGTGCGCCGGTGTACCGCGATCTATTCACGGAGCTGAAGAATGGGGAGATGTCAGTGTAAACACAACATCTCCCTGTTCTTCCTAGTGACATGTCACTGATCGTCTGTTCCCTGTCATCGGGAGCAGCGATCAGTGACATGTCACTCGTAGCCACGCCCCTTAACAGTTGGAATCACTCCCTAGGACACACTTAACCCCTTCCTAGCCCCCTAGTGGTTAACCCCTTCACTGCCAGTCACAGTAACCAGTGCATTTTTATCACTGTATAAATGTGAATGGTCCCAAAATAGCGCCAAAAGTGTCCGATGTGTTCGCCATAATGTCGCAGTCACGATAAAAATCGCTGATCGCCGCCATTACTAGTAAAAAAAAATTATTAATAAAAATGCCATAAAACTATCCCCTATTTTGTAGACGCTATAACGTTTGCGCAAACCAATCAATAAACGCTTATTGCGATTTATTTACCAAAAATATGTATACGTATCGGCCTAAACGGAGGAAAAAATAGGATTTTTGTACTCACCGTAATATCCTTTTCTCTGACATCCATGGACTGACACGGCGTCTCTTACACTTTACACGTGGGTTATGTCCCTGCTTGCAGGAGAAGACCTAGGCAGAATGTGAGATGTTATACATACATTCTAAAAAGCCAGAGCTGAACAGCCCCGCCCAGGGAGGCGGTCCCTCCAGACATAACCCTCCCACTGCAGTCAGTCACCTCAGTTCGTAACAAAGCAGTACAAACCTTAAAAGGAAGGGTGGGTGCCGTGTCAGTCCATGGATGTCAGAGAAAAGGATTTTACGGTGAGTACAAAAATCCTATTTTCTCTTATCATCCATGGACTGACACCGTGTCTCTTACACTTTACACGTGGGATGTCCCAAAGCAGTGTCAAGAGGGATGGGAGCAGTATAAATGGAAAAACCAAAAACTTCACTCCAAACAAGGCAGAGCTCCTCAACGGAGGAGTTGCAACTTTAAACAGCGGCCTGCAGCACCTTGCGGCCGAAGGAAGCATCCGAAGATGCAGCCACATCAACCTTATAAAACTTAGAAAAGGTATGAACGGACGACCAGGTCGCCGCCTTGCACACTTGTGCAACCGACGCTTGATGTCGGAAAGCCCAGGAAGCACCAATTGCCCTGGTGGAATGCGCCGTAACCGGAAAGGGAGGCGCCCGCCCCTTGAGAGCATAGGCTTGAATGACGGTTTGTCTGATCCACCTAGAAATGGTGGCAGACGAAGCCGCTTGGCCCTGTTTTGGACCAGAGACAGTCACAAACAGTGAGTCAGACTTCCGAATAGAAGCAGTAGCAGACAGGTACACCCGCAAGGCTCGTACCACATCCAATGTGCGAAGCGCAAACTCTCTGGGATGCGATGGTTGAGGACACAAGGACGGGAGGACAATGTCCTCATTTAGGTGAAAGGCCGAGACCACCTTTGGCAAAAAAGAAGGTCGCGGACGCAACACCGCCTTATCCTTATGGATGACCAAATTGGGCGACTTGCAGGACAAGGCCGCCAACTCAGACACTCGTCTAACAGAAGTAATGGCCACTAAGAAGGCCACCTTCTGAGACAAAGTCAAGAGGGCAATATCTCTGATATTTTCAAAGGGAGGTTCCTGGAGAACCGAGAGCACCAAATTCAGATCCCACGGGGGGAGAGGAGGCTTGACAGGAGGAAGCACATGGCGAACCCCCTTTGAAAGTAGTCTCTCCTGTCTGCAGGTGAGTACATGCTGGGTGTTTCTCTGTGTGGGGGATTTTCCCTGTCTCCCCCTGTGTTTTATTGTCACTCTCTGTCCCCCAGTGGTCGACCCTCCAGTCGCCCGTTTGAACAAGGCCACCACTCTCCCGATGGAGGGGACTCCTGCATTTAAGGACCCCACTGACAGGAGGTCAGAAGTAGTGAGCAGAGCCATGTTTGCCTTGTTGGGATCTGCCTTACGGCCTGTTGTAGCGGCGACCCTTGTGTCTCAGACACTCACGGAATGGGCAAAAATTTTGCACCAAACTGTACAGGAGTATAATCTTCCTCCGGACACAATTGCTCTGGCCCACCAGATGGTGCAGGGCCTGATTTATGTGTGCGACGCCACGTTGGACGCGGCCCCATTAATATCCAGGGCCTCTGTCTCGGCGGTGGTATTGCGTCGTCTTATCTGGTTGAAATGCTGGTCTGCTGACCTAGCCTCTAAGAAGCTCCTGACAGATCTACCTTTTAAGGGTGGTAGACTTTTCGGTGCTGCTCTGGATGACATCATCAAGGATGTCACGGGAGGTAAAAGCACTCTCCTTCCTCAGACTACCAAGGGTAAGGAGCCCCGCCGTAAGCCGGGTCCATCCTTTCCAGCAAAAAAGGTTTTTTTTCGTCAGTCGGAGTCCACGGGTAAACCCTCCCAGACTGACAACAGTGCGGCGGGTGGACACAAGCGCCCCTGGTTGTGTAAGCCGAACAAGCCGGCTCCCAAGCCCGCCTCCGCGTGAAGTCTTGCCCCCGCCCGACTCTGGGGTGGGGGGACGACTTCGCAGGTTCGGTGGACCTCCCGGATCTCCGACCGGTGGGTGTGCGAGGTGGTCACCTCAGGATACAGAATAGAGTTCCGTTCCTGGCCCCCAGACAGATTCTTTCCCTCAAATCTCCCTCTCCTTCCTGCCCGCTTCACTTCCTGATTCCCTCCCCGAGGATAGCGGCGGGGGCAGGGGGCAGCCGAGAGCCGAGCGATCGATTGGCTTCGGCTGCCGACATCGCGGACACCCTGGACAGGTAAGTGTACATTTATTAAAAGTCAACAGCTGCAATATTTGTAGCTACTGGCTTTTAATATATATTTTTTTAGGCGGACCTCCACTTTAAATCTCAAAGTAGAGTGTTACCTAGACTTAGTCCAGACTGCTGTAAATTTTTAGTTTTGCTGGGCACTATAACTAGCATTAAAGTTATAAATTATTATAAATTACAGCTATAAAAGTTAAACTGTTAAAATTCTAGTAACAAAGCATTACCGTGCTCCCTGTTATTGGCTTTGATGATAGAGATATCTGAAATATACTTTGGACAAAATACATGAAATAATTTATTTTATGTACCGTAAGTCATTATAAGATTGCACTGTGTGTAAAGCATATGCATATGTATAATATATAGCCCAAATATATAGCCCAAACAAATTATAATTATGTTTTTTTTTTCATAGATTATGCTATAAAGTAACTAACTTATAGTTCACACACATCAGCATTGCTGCTCTACCATTACAATACAATAAAACACCATTAGAGGGAGCCATTGAATTGTTTTTAAGTCAGATATTTTTTTTCGTCAGATGTCTTTTTTAAATACATAACTTGCAAGAAAATTATGATTAAATGGACTATATTACAGGAACACTTAACAATGAGTAAAGTGTCTTGAAATATAAAATGAGAGGGATGTAAAAACACTGTAGCAATTGAGAGTGAGTCAGCAAATGACAAAAAAATAGGTGAGGGTGAATTTATAAGAAATGTTAAATCGCAACAGTTATCATTTATAGAAATTGCTGTACAATGTCTTAGGACACATGTAAATTACTAAAGGCTTCATGAACAATGAAGATAAAAGGATAACTGTTCTTTCAAAAAAATAATCCCTTCCCCACATGCCTACTTACCGAAATTAGATCCCAAAGCCCAGCTGAAATCTTCTCCTGTCTACAGCTGCACAGTCATGGCCATATGGGGCTTTCTCCAAATACAGGAGACCATCTCATAGAAGTCTGTAGGGATTGATTAGACAGGTATGTCCAGGGAAAAGGAATATACATCAAAGGGTTTACTTTAGCTCATGGAAGGGGTAGGCCAAAAGTATAAGGGTATTTTTTCTGTCCATACCAAACTTATTAACTTGTTTTTTTTTCCCCAAGGTAGACTTGTCATAGCCTGGGGGTATGTTTTGGGTCAATATTTTGAGAAGGATAAACCCCTGACCTACAAAGATCAGCTGGCATTGCATGGAACTGAAAAAAGTTGTGGCCGGCTGTTTGGTTCAGGGTGCCAGTCACTGACCTTGGATCCAGCAAAAGAGCCCCAGACCATCACGTTATTACCTCCGTGTTTGACTGTTAGTGTCACACACTGTGGAATCATATTTCTGCCCACTTGGTGGCACATAAAAAACCTTGCATGATGAACCAAGAAGTTTAAATTGTATTCAGTTAAAGTTCTTAAGGTACTGCAGTTATATATGTGTAAGAAAGGTTATCCAGTAGAAGTGTTCAAGGTATTGCAGGTATACAGCAGGGAAAATAAGTATTGAACACGTCACAATTTTTCTAGGTAAATATATTTCTAAAAGTGCTATGAACATGAAATTTTCAACACACATACATACAAAGACACCAAAAAAAAATAAGTTCAGAAATTAAGTTATGTGTAATAAAATGGAATGACACAGGGAAAAAGTATTGAACACACTAGACGTCTCCTGTATGGAGAAGCTAGTCGAATGCATTGCTCAGGTGTGATTTTGGCCCATTCTTCCACACAAAAAGCCTTCAAATTTTGAAGGTTCAGTGGGCCTCTTATAACTTTGATCTTTAGTTCTTTCCATAGATTTTTTATTGGATTCGAATCAGGTGATTGGCTGGCCCATTCTAGCATCTTTTTTTTCTTTCTTTGAAACCAATTGAGAGTTTCCTTGGCTTTGTGTTTGGGATCAATGTCTTGCTGAAATGTCCACCCTTGTTTCATCTTCATCATCCTGGTAGATGGCAACAGATTTTTATCAAGAATGTCTTTATACATTTTTCCATTCATCCTTCCTTCAATGACATAAGTGTTTACCAGTACCGTATGCTGAAAAACAGCCCCACACCATGATGTTCCCACCTCCAAACTTCCCTGTTGTTATGGTGTTGTGGTGTTTTTTGGGTAATTCAATATTTATTTTACACTATATATATATATATATATATATATACATACACACACTTGTGGCAGGCGCAGCACTATGAAGTGCCTTTATGCGCTGTGGCATTAGAAGAATTTGATTTCTCTGATCTTTTAGTCCAAACAAGACTATCTGTTACTTTATAATTCCTCTAGTGCCGTTCTATGGAAGCAGTAGGTTTAAAGAGCACACCAAACTTTTAAGATAACTTCTTTATTCACTTCAGCTTTTCTTCTTATATAACACTGACAATTTAGCAGCAGAAAGTCCATGTACAAACACGTGTTGAATAAAGTATAACAAATGGCGGTTCAACTGTTCAATCTTGTAATTCTACATAAAATGGTAGATATATTTTTCTCTTCAGTATCTGTACTTTCACTTCAAATACTTTAGACACTTTATGATCTCTCTGGGACTTAATCAATAGTTTACTTGCTCTATATTGCTGTTTGCTATTGCAGTTTGCTCTGATGTTTGATTTGAAACTTGGTTTGTAACTTGGTTTGGTTGTTTGTTTGATTGTTTGCAACTTGGTTTGTTTGCTGTTTGTTTGTTTGTTTGGTTTGAAACCTGATTTGGTGGAACTACAAGTGTACACATAACTAGTTTCAGTATACAGTTCTAATCACATTATTAACAATAGGAACATATATAACTGTATTAAATACCTATTTTGGCCACTAGGGATGAGCTTCGAGTTCGAGTCAAACTCATGTTCGACTCGAACATTGCCTGTTCGCCCGTTCGCCGAACAGCGAACAAATTGGGGTGTTCGCGGCAAATTCGAAAAATCTATGGGAGAAATCTAAAGTGCTAATTATAAAGGCTTATATGCAAGTTATTGTCCTAAAAAGTGTTTGGGGACCGGGGTCCTGCCCCAGGGGACATGTATCAATGCAAAAAGAAGTTTTAAAAACGGCCGTTTTTTCGGGAGCAGTGATTTTAATAATGCTTAAAATGAAAAAATAAAAGTGAAATATTCCTTTAAATTTCGTACCTGGGGGGTGTGTATGATATGCATGTAAAGTGGCGCATGTTTCCCGTGCTTAGAACTGTCCCTGCAAAAAATGTCATTTTTGAAAGAAAAAAAGTCTTTTAAAACTGACTCACGGCTATTAATGAATTGTCGGCTCCCGGCAATACATACAAAAGTCATTGATAAAAAAAAAAAAAAAGCGTGGGGGTTCCCCAGAATTCAATTACCAGGCCCTTCAGGTCTGGAATGGATATTAAGGGGAACCCCGCCGCAAATTAAAAGAAATTTGACGTGGGGTTCCCCCAAATATCCATTCCAGGCCCTTCAGATCTGGCATGGATTTGAAGGGGAACTCCACCCCAAATTTAAAAAAAATGGCGTGGAGTCCCCCTAAAAATCCATACCAGACCCCTTATCCGAGCACGCAACCTGGCCGGCCGCAGGGGAAAAGGGGGGGACGAGAGAGCGCCCCCCCCTCCCTCCTGAACCGTACCAAGCCACATGCCCTCAACATGGGGAGGATGTCCCCATGTTGATGGGGACAAGGGCCTCATCCCCACAACCCTTGCCCGGTGGTTGTGGGGGTCTGCGGGCGGGGGGCTTATCGGAATCTGGAAGACCCCTTTAACAAAGGGGACCCCCAGATCCCGGCCCCCCCCTATGTGAATTGGTAAGGGGTACATTGTACCCCTACCATTTCACGAAGAAAGCGTAAAAAAATGTTAAAAAAAACACACAAACACCTTGAAAAAGTCCTTTATTTAAAATAATAATAAAAAAAAAAACATTCCAGCGCTGAAATCCAGTGTCCCGCGGCGATCCCGATGTCCAGCGCTGTCCTTCATTGGTTGTGCCTGAGCGGACCTGATGGGGAACTCCCTCTCAGTATTTTAAATGTATAGACCCGCCCCTTCTAAAGTTCCCCATCAGGTCCGCCCCCTCGGTATGTCAGACCCCGCCTACGTCATTGGCTTGAGCGGGGAACTTCCTTCACTGTGTAATTTAAATTTACATAGTGAAGGAAGTTCCCCGCTCAAGCCAATGACGTAGGCGGGTCCGACATACCGAGGGGGCGGACCTGATGGGGAACTGCTCTCACTTTGGTAATACATGTATAGACCCGCCCCTTCTCATGTTCCGCATCTGGTCCGCTGAGCGGACCTGATGGGGAACTTTAGAAGGGGCGGGTCTATACATTTAAAATACTGAGAGGGAGTTCCCCATCAGGTCCGCTCAGGCACAACCAATAAAGGACAGCGCTGGACATCGGAATCGCCGCGGGACACTGGATTTCACCGCTGGAATGTTTTTGTTTTTTTTTTTAAATAAAGGACTTTTTCAAGGTGTTTGTGTGTTTTTTTTAAACATTTTTTTAAGGTTTCTTCGTGAAATGGTAGGGGTACAATGTACCCCTTACCAATTCACATAGGGGGGGGGCGGGATCTGGGGGTCCCCTTTGTTAAAGGGGTCTTCCAGATTCCGATAAGCCCCCGCCCGCAGACCCCCACAACCACCGGGCAAGGGTTGTGGGGATGAGGCCCTTGTCCCCATCAACATGGGGACATCCTCCCCATGTTGAGGGCATGTGGCTTGGTACGGTTCAGGAGGGAGGGGGGGCCGCTCTCTCGTCCCCCCCTTTTCCCCTGCGGCCGGCCAGGTTGCGTGCTCGGATAAGGGGTCTGGTATGGATTTTTAGGGGGACTCCACGCCATTTTTTTAAAATTTGGGGTGGAGTTCCCCTTAAAATCCATGCCAGATCTGAAGGGCCTGGAATGGATATTTGGGGGAACCCCACGTCAATTTTTTTTTTAATTTGCGGCGGGGTTCCCCTTAATATCCATTCCAGACCTGAAGGGCCTGGTAATTGAATTCTGGGGAACCCCCACGCTTTTTTTTTTTTTTTTTTTATCAATGACTTTTGTATGTATTGCCGGGAGCCGACAATTCATTAATAGCCGCGAGTCAGTTTTAAAAGACTTTTTTTCTTTCAAAAATGACATTTTTTGCAGGGACAGTTCTAAGCACGGGAAACATGCGCCACTTCACATGCATATCATACACACCCCCCAGGTACGAAATTTAAAGGAATATTTCACTTTTATTTTTTCATTTTAAGCATTATTAAAATCACTGCTCCCGAAAAAACGGCCGTTTTTAAAACTTCTTTTTGCATTGATACATGTCCCCTGGGGCAGGACCCGGGTCCCCAAACACTTTTTAGGACAATAACTTGCATATCAGCCTTTATAATTAACACTTTAGATTTCGAACGTTCGAGTCCATTGTATTTAATAGGGTTCTAAAGTTTACACGAACATTTTGTCTGTTCGCAGGTTCTGGTGCGAACCGAACAGGGGGATGTTCGGCTCATCCCTGTTGGCCACTTGCTTCCATAAAACTGAACTCTGATGGATCATGAACTGTTCATCTTCACTCTCTGATGTAAAATAAATTCTTGCAATGTGCTAGGAGATTTCCTAGACAGAACATGAGTGTAATGCTGGCTGTGATTGGCCAAAGACTCTTGCCCAGTGAGATTGGTTGTGATTGGCTAAAACTCCTGATGAGTCACAAAAGCTTAACTCTATGCTTTCTGGTTGCAATTCTGCTGTCATTAAGCTTACCTTTCTGTATATAATAATAAATCTTAAAAGGCATATTTTTTCTTTTTCTTCTGTGAACACAATATACAATTGTTATATGACATCCATATATAAAGTCACAGTAAATAACTCTGCTGTTATTTCTCACAAATGAGCATATGCACTGTATTAACATTATTAGCAGGTCTAGCTATATATGCATGTAAGCCACATTAGCAACCTAGGACAGGTCTTAGCTGGCCAGCTACAACACTCACCGGACACTTTATTAGGTACATCTGTTCAATTGCTTGGTAACACAAATTGCTAATCAGCCAATCACATGGCAACAACTCAATGCATTTAGGCATCTAGATGTGGTGAAGGTGACTTGCTGAAGTTCAAACCGAGCATCAGAATGGAGAAGAATGGGGATTTAAGTAACTTTGAACCTGGCATGGTTGTTGGTGCCAGATGGGCTGGTCTGAGTATTTCAAAAACTGCTGATCTATTGCGATTTTCACACACAACCATCTCTATGTTTTACAGAAACGGTCTGAAAAAGAGAAAATATCCAGTGAGCGGAGTTGTGTGGGCAATGCCTTGTTGATGTCAGAGGTCAGAGGAGAATGGGCAGACTGGTCCGAGATGATAGAAAGGCAACAGTAACTCAAATAACCACTCGTTACAACCAAGGTATGCAGAATACTATCTTTGAATGCACAACACTTCGAACCTTGAATCAGATGGGCTACAGCAGCAGAAGACCACCCTGGTTGCCACTCCTCTCACCTAAGAACAAGAAACTGAGGCTACAATTCAAAGTGGGAGCAAATACCTGGATTACACAGGTATCTGCTCCCTTCTCCCCCCTGAAAGGTGCCAAATATGACACCAGAGGGGGGGAGGATTCCGAAAGTGGAAGTTCCATTTTCGCTTTAAATGTAATAAAAAAAGGAGGGAAAAATGTCGCAGGGTTCCAATAAAATTCCACACAGACCATTATCTAGGTATACAGCCATGGTGACCAGGAAAGGGAGGGATTGATCAGTGTTAACTAAGGGTTAAGAGAAGGTTGAAAATTAGTACAGGTCGCATCTTCAAACTATATATTAATCAACTAGTCAATATAGTGTATTATATTACTCAGTAACACTTGCAAACTAATCTTCATATGCCATTTTACACAGAAGCTCCCATTTTGCCAGCCAATACTACTATGCAATACATAGCAATTCCCAGCTGTCAATTTGACAGCTGGTAGTTGCCAGTAATAGTAGCATGGGGAGCAGGAGACAGATGTAAGTAATTTGTCCTAAAAACTTTGTTGAAGGTTTTTAGGGCAGCTTCAGTGTGTGGTCAATCTGCTCATGGTTTGCTCCGAGGATGTTGAGAACAGGGCCCACTGCAACAACATCAGGGTATTTGAACTGCCAGAGGGCGCTGAAGACTCTAAACTGGTGATCTTTGCAGAGTCCTTCTTTAAGCGACTTGTGTCTCTCCACATACTCAGATGTGGAAAAAACCCTAACCTGGCTCATTTTTACACCTATCCTGACCTTGTATTGTGGACCAGGTTTGGAATCAAAATGCTTTAACACGTGAAATGGGATTCTGTTGACCTTTGATGAGGTTAAATTCTTATATCACTTGCCAAATACTTAGCTGTTTAGATTCTTACAATTCTAGCATGCCTTTCAAATGCAATTTTAGACAGATCACCTCATCCTCCTGTCAGGTGACCTGGAGCAATTACTCAGATGACTCTTTGACCAAAACACTTTCCATGGACGTGGCGTAGGTCGCCGAGGCACTTGAAATTGCACTTGAAATTGGGGACATGCAAGGAAAATAAAAAACAGCATTTTAGCTTGCACATGATTGGATGATAAAATCAGCAGAGTTTCCCCTCATTTCAGATCTACCCCTCAGATCTACAGCGACTGCACTTCCAAGTGCACTTTCAGTGAAATTTTAAGTGCACTTTGCACTTGTAGTTTGCACTTGTAGTGCAAAGTGTATTTGCCATTCGTAAATAACCCCCTATGTATTGCACACAATTGACAGTGTCCAAGTACATCTTCTAATATCATCGTACAATATGTGAAGTCATAAGTATACACTGCTGACAAAATTATTGTGATCTTCACCTTCCGTCCATAAATGACATTAACTAATATCCTTGTGCCATATGTGAAGTGATAAATATGTACTGGGGCCAATACGGCTAAGACCTCAGCCTTCCTCACTGGGCGCACGGTCACCTTCTTAGACCTTTGTATCAACAGGTTATGCAGAGGATTTCCCCTTTTAAAACCAAAACAGGGCTAACTCCCAAGGCAAATTCAGTGAGTAATCTATTAGATGATAAGCTCTTATGAGAAGGGCCCTCCTAACCCTCTTGTATTGTATTGTAGTGTATTTGTTGTCTCTTTTTTATATTGTAAAGGGCTGCGCAAACTGTTGGCGCTATATAAATACTGTATAGTAATAATATATGTGTTCCTATGTGTGTATATGGTCAAATGTGTATTTATGTAGGGATATATGTATGCGTGTGTGTACATATGCATATACAGTAGAGGTGTGGTTTAGTGTTATTTCGTGTTTGTGTAGTTATGGCTCAACAAATTCATATGCATAGATTTATTTAGGAGTGGGTGCAACAAGGTAAGTGAGTATTAGTTTTAGAATGAGGATTTATAAGAATGGTTATCTATGTATGGTTATACAGCAGGTAAAATAAGTATTGAGCTCGTCAGCATTTTTCTAGGTAAATATATTTTTAACTGTACTATTGACATGAAATTTTCACTACATGTCGGTAACAACCCATACAATCCATACATACAAGAAACCAAAACAAATAAGTTCAGAAATGACATTTCTTAATTTAATTTAATAAAATGGAATGACACAAAAAAAAGTATTGAACACGCCAACTGACATTTATTAAATACTTTGTACAAAATCCTTTGTTGGTAATGACAGTTTAAAGATGCCTCCTTTATGGAGAAACTAGTCGCATGCATTGCTCAGGTGTGATTTTGGCTCATTCTTCCACACAAACAGTCTTCAAATATTGAAGGTTTCTGTGAGACTCTTCTATGAACTCTGATCTTTAGTTGTTTAAATAGATTTTCTATTGGATTATAGAAGATGATTGGCTGGGCCATTCTAGCACCTTTGTTTTCTTTCTTTGAAACCAATTGAGAGTTTCCTTTGCTTTGTGTTTGGGATCATTGTCTTGCTGAAATGTCCACCCTTGTTTTATCTTCATCATCCTGGTAGATGGCAGCAGATTTTTGTCAAGAATGTCTTGGTACATTTTTCCTTTCATCTTTCATTCAGCAATGAAGTTTGCCAGTACCGTATGCCGAAAAACAGCCCCACAACATGATGTTCCCACCTCTAAACTTCACTGTTGGTATGGTGTTTTTGGGGTGATATGCAGTGCCATTTGATCTCCAAAAATGTTGTGTATTATGGCATCCAAAGAGTTTCATTTTGGTCTCATCTGACTAGACTATATTCTCCAATGTTTCACAGGCTTGTCTAAATGTTGTGCAGCAAACTTTAAACAAGCTTCAACATGCATTTTCTTCAGCAATGGAGTCTTGCGCGGTGAGTGTGCATACAGGCCATGGCGGTTGAATGCATTAATTATTGTTTTGTTTTAAAACAATTGTACCTGCTAATTCCTGGTCTTTCTTGATCTCTCCACAAGTGGTCCTTGGCTCTTGGACAACTCTTCTGATAATTATTTTTACTCAGAAATCTTGCAAGGAGCACCTGGTTGTGGCTGGTTTATAGTGAAATGATGTTCTTTCCCCTTCCGGATTATGGCCCCAACAGTGCTCACTGGAACATTCAGACATTTCAAAATCCTTCTGTAACCAATGCCATCAGTATGTTTTGCAACAATAAGGTTGCGAAGGTCATGAGAGAGCTCTTTGCTTTTACCCATCATGAGATGTGTCTTGTGTGACACCTTGGTAATGAGACACCTTTTTATAGGCCATCATTTGAGACTGAAAAAGCTGATATTAACTTGCACTGACAAGGGGCAGGATTGCTTTATAATTACTGATAGATTTCATCAGGTTTATCAGGCTCTCCATTGGACTGTCATCAGCTTGGTGCGGAGAGTACGTACGCCCTGTTGGTGAATAGCAATGCTTCCCTGTGCTGGCCCACCATTCTATTCATTGAATGAATCCCCAGCCTTGGTGAATCCATTCTACTTCTAGCTATAGAGTGGACTGATAGAGGTGACGTCACTGCAAGAATAAACAGAAGTGTGTGCTCTCAGCATTTGTACACACCAGCCAGCATGCAGGATTTTACACTATGGAAGTCTTTATTTCTATATGGGAACCGTTTGACATTATGCATATCTGAGGGATATCACACAAGAAGATGCTGAGACCATTGCTGTGTCCATTAAAAGGCCCGGGCTGGGTATTAGGCCAAAAGCGCATGTGATCTCCCGTGATAGGAGATCATTGGAAGTCGGCAAGCGGCAGTACATGTATTGGTGGAAGTCATCTCTCTCCTGTCACATTCCTTAGGTTTCTCACCGATTTTTTCATCTTTAAATTGGATGGACTTTTTTAGTGACATTTTATTTTACACTCATTTGTCATGATATAATTTTTCTTTTCAAATTGATGATTTTTTTTGTGATACTGAATTCTATTACATTTATTTCTCATGATTTGAGAGTTTAGCGCAACTTAATTATTAAAAGGTGTATGTTTTGTGTGTATCTCACAGGAAGTTGCTGCTTGGCTTCCAATTTTCACTTGATTGATTCTCCTTTTTTTTGATAGCGCAGTAATTTTATTTTGTTTGCTAGATTTCATCAGGTGTCTTGGTTTTTCATGCCTTTTTGTACCTCCCTTTCTTCGTGTATTCAAAACTTTTTTTCCTGTGTCATTCCATTTTATTACACATAACTTAATTTCTGAACTTATTTGTTTTGGTTTCTTTTTTATGTATGGGTTGCATGGGTTGTTACCGACCTGTGGTGAAAATGTCACATTAATAGCACTTTTAGAAATACAGTTACCTAGAAAAATGGTGACATGTTCAATACTTATTTTACCCGCTGCATATGCATGTGTCTTTAGGTGGGTGTGCACTTTTTGAAATGGTGGGCTTAAAGTTTTGTTGTATATGTGTAGGTTGGTCACTATGTGGGCCATGTGCACTCATGCATGAGGAGAGCTAGGGATATTTGATTTGTAGTTTTATATGTTTTTTGGGTTAGCCCCTCTCCTGTTCTCTAACCCCCTATTACCTTGATTTTTAGAGTGTCCTTTCTCCCGATTTGGCTTCCACTATTTGCAGCAGTGATGTGTGCACTCCAATGCTCTGATGCCGATGCAGGTGTAATATGGTCATTGGGAGATGCCAGGCAGTGTCGAAAAGGTTTTATAGAGAATGTGGTAAGAGATCTATAATCTGTTTTGCACATCACCAGTGTACTGTTTGTATAGAATACAGATTTGTATGTTACAATTAAGGTTTGAATATGAATGTTTAGTTTATAGTGCATTATAGCAGTGGCGGTCCACCTATACGGGGCGCATGGGCGCCACCCCCTAATCCTTGTGCCCAGCCCCTAATCCACAGGCAGGGAGCAGGACGCATGGATTCCAATTTTTTTGTTTTATTTTTAAAGCACGTGATTAGAGCCTGAGGCTCTAATTGGCTTAAAAAAATGGTGGGCCACCCAGTTGTGTGACAATAGCAAATGAATATTCACTATAGTCTTCCTGATTCTCTTCCCAATCGCCTGAGACCCGTCACAAGATTGGCCGCGAGGAGAAGCAATCCTATTGGTTGCCGAAGCCGAGGAGGAGGAGACGCAAGGTGAAGCTGCCGCCTGCCAGCCGGAGAAAGCTCTGCCCGCAACCTAGGTGGGGTAAATGTGAGGCTGGTGACTGACCACCAGCCGCCACTGCATTATAGATAGCCTTGTACTGTTCTCCTGAGCAAGTAGTGATGTGGGTAACACTATGAAGATCCAGATTTTTGTATGGGCCTAGTGTTTGACAAATATATGGTCCTCATCATTATCATGGCTGTTTAGTACAGGATCATGATACAGATTTTCATGAGCGTAAGAGAGTTTGTTTTATATGATGTTAAATTATTGTTATAAAAAACTTTGTGCTGTATTGTAACAAAATTGTGTCTTGTGAGTTTCACATATTGTGCCCTAATGTCGCGTACACACGGTCGGAATTTCAGATGGAAAAAGTCAGACGGGAGCTTTTCGTCAGATATTCCGACCGTGTGTATGCCGCATCTGACTTTTTCTGTCGGAATTTCCGACGGACTTAGATAGAGAGTAGGTTCTCAATTTTTCCAACGGAACATCCGTTCGTCTGTATGCAATTCCGACAGGAAAAAACACACACGCATGCTCGGAAACAATTCGACGCATGCTCGGAAGCATTGAACTTCTTTTTCTCGCCTCGTCGTAGTGTTGTACGTCACTGCGTTTTTAACGGTCGAAAGTTCCGAGAACTTTTGTGTGACCGTGTGTCCAAGCCAGGGTTGAGCGGAATTCAGTCGGAAAAACCATCCAATTTTTTTCCGACGGAATTTCCGATCGTGTGTATGGGGCATAAGAGTCCATACAATTCCCTCTTTTCTTTTCCAATATGGTATAAGTAATGGAATTTTGCACAGCAGAGTTGGGACTGGCCAGAGAGTAATCACTATGACACAGTTGGCTGGCTTGAACTCGTATTGCAAAATATGCAAACCAAGCATCCATGTATTTATGCAAAAGTTTACTACATGCATTTATGCCTCCTAACTGTAACTTCATAGGGGAACATTACCTAAAGAACATTTACTATTTAAGATTAAGATGTTTAGCATTAAAAATAGAAATAACCTCTAAAGGCGGGACCTTCAGGGAGGGGAGTGGGAGGAACTCATGGCAAAAATTCAGAGGAGCTATCAGGGAAAGGAGCAGTTAGCATCAGATTTGGCCTCTTTGTTTTTTAGTTTGACTAAAACATTGGAGAAAAAATCTGCCTTGCATTTGCACATTCAATCTTTGGAAAGATACATTGGTGAACATATTAATCCGATAGGCTTGAGGGTTCAGATCTTTCCAATTTTGGATAACATCAGTAAAGAGCTCAAAGCTAATTGGGAGATGAAATTAAACGATTGTTCTAAGAATTTGATGCAATTGCTGCAAAATGAATATAAACAACAGTTAAATGTTTTGGATACTTAAATTGATTAATTGTATGCCCAACTCTCACCCCAAAAGACACAGGAAGATTATGCCAAACTGGAAAAAAAGTTAAAAGAACATCTAGAAAGCTTCAGTAAACAAATCTTAATTAAAAAAGAGAAAAAATACTGGAGGGATAAAAATGCTTTCTGTGAGGGCCGGGCATACAAGTTGAATCAGGATAAAAAGTGTAAAAATTAAATTAATAGTAAAAAAACAACAAATTCAGAAAAAGGTGTAAGAGCCAATGATTATTCATCGGATACTCCGTCTAAAGCCCTGTACACACGATCGGATTTCCTATGGTTTATAAACCAATGGATTTTTCCATCGGAAAACCGATGAAGCTGACTTCCATCAGTCTTGCCTACACACCATCAGTTAAAAAACCGACCGTTCCAAACGCGGTGAAGTAAAACACTCCGCTGAGCCGAGAAAAAGAAGTTCAATGCTTCTGAGCATGCGTCGACTTGATTCTGAGCATGCGTGGGTTTTTTATCTGATGGAGTTCCCCACAGACAATAGTAATTTGCTATCAGTTTTTTAACCATCGGATAAATTTAAAATATATTCTATTTTTAAACACCAATGAAAAAAAGACCGATGGGGCCCATACACGTTCGGTTTGTCCGATGAAAAAAGTCCAGTGTGTACAGGGCTTAACTCTTCCTCATCAGTCTCCTCTAACACAGGTCGGATCTCCACGAAAAGGAAAGGACCCTTTTCTAAACAACAGGAGACGGAAGGGGAGATTCAACAAATTAGCAAAAAGTCTGTTATTGGCCCTCAGGTATCGTTTTCTAGTGGAAGGGGTGGCGGACACAACAGAGGCGCATCCAATGGTAATTCTAGAGGCTCCCCATCCAGTAGAGGTAAATTTTTCCCCCGTAGGGAGACTGGAGCTATTACAAAAATACCACGTACCCCATTGGATGATTTTTTTTGACAGGAGCGGGGCGCCTCCGGTGCCCCTGTCACCCCAAACAGAGATGACAACAGAACCCCTAGCCAAGGTGATTCTGGGGAAAGATTGAATATTGTCAATCTTTCTTTGCACACCTTGACACCGATAGAATACGAAGTTCTCTCCCTTGGTCTCTCTTTCTGGCCCAATACTAGTGTGGACACCTTTGAAGCGATCAAAGACATCAATTTGTTCGCTCGAAGATTGTTCTACAAAAGTTTATATGTTAAACACAAAAGTCAGGAAGCAGAAATAGCACCTAATTTGAAGGCGGCAGATTTCAGAGCTCTAAGAGACCTGAATCTCCTCCTACAGGAAAATGCATCCCTAGACGGGGCATGGGAGGATGACCTGTTGAATGAGATCGATATTGAGGAAGAGGGAGGAGTTAAACCTATGAAATAATTTAAACGGAAATCTAACAAATTTCCTTCATTAAACCAAAACCCAGCGATTGCACTATTCGTTAGACAAATCTCCAGGGAACTAGACACACTGAAGAAAAACAACATTCATAACAACTTAAATGTTGAACAGCAACACGCACTTAAAACGTTAAAAAACAACTCGGAAGTTACGATTAAAGCATCTGATAAAGGTGGGAATGTTGTCCTGATGGACAACATTAACTATGAAAATATGTGCCTTAAAATTCTCAATAACAGACAGTGTTATCAAAAGATTTCCCCAACAACAGTTGATAGATTCAATGGTGAATTCTATCAGCTGGTAGATGAGTTCTTTAGCAAAGGTATCATTATCAAGGATACATGGGACTTTATACGGACCAAACACCCACGCCAACCAACCATGTATGCGTTGCCTAAAGTGCATAAAAGCATGCAGGATCCACCAGAGAGGCCCATTATTTCAGGTAATGGCTCTATTTCGGAGGGGTGAGTCAAGTCATCGACCAATATCTTAGGCCCCATGTGATAAACCTACCGTCCTACACAATGGACACTATTCACCTCCTCCAAATCTTGGAGGATTTATCAATTCCCCCAGATGCAATTTTAGTGACAATTGATGTGGAGTCGCTATACAATAGCATTCCACACGATCTGGGATTGGCAGCCATCAATCGAGTGCTAAAGCAGCGACCCACAACAGATTGGAAGTTCAACCGCTTTATACAAAGTACCGTATTTTTCGCTCCATAAGACGCACTTTTTATCCCCCAAAAAACGGGGGGAAATGTGTGTGCGTCTTATGGAGCGAATACTAATCAGGAGAGCCGCTGATAGGGGGATCGTTTTGACGGCAGAACGATGCCCTATGCATCACTCTGCCCCAGCTAAATCCTGTTTCTCTAATGCTTTCAGCTGCTACTGGGAGAGAAACAAAAGGGTATTGTTCTGTATTTAACCCCCACAGGATCGGCATTGATATGTAAATCGCGCGGGCATTGTTATGTTAATGAGGTCGGCCACCGCGATTCATATGCTAATTACGCCCGCACCTCTGCATGCCGCCCACCTAGAAGGTGGGAACAGCATACAGGTGAATATAGGGGGCATGTAGAGGGGATCAAAGAGGGGGGTTTGAGGTGCAGAGGCTGCAGAGTTGAATGGGAAGGAAGGGTTGGAGTGCAGATGTTAGAAGATGAGGGGTTTGGGGGACAGAGGTTAGCAGATGAGTTAGAGGGGCAGAGTTGTACTGAGAGGGAGATAAGAATGCAGAGATTAGTAGAGAGATGGGGGAGGGGGGTTACTGTAAATACACCATTTACATTACTGGTCAGTGTAAATGTCTAAATATGCAAATACTCCTGTTGTATTGAGGTCATGTAAATGTCCCAGTTAAATTGGGGATCAGTGTAGGGTGCCCCCTTACATTAGTTGTTAGTGTAGAAATATTATTCTGTTATACTTTATTAAATATTTTAGTACACCATTTGGTCCAAGTTTTTTTTTTTTTATATTTTCCTCCTCTAAAATCTAGGTGCGTCTTATGGTCAGGTGCGTCTTTTGGAGCGAAAAATACGGTATGTTGGACTTCATTCTCAAACACAACACCTTTCTTTTCCAGGGAAGGGGGCGTGAATGGCAAATGTATGCTTGTGCCACATCCAGTATATATGAGAAAAGAAAAAAGGGGGTTCCCCTGGGTGGACTTTTAAGGCACTTATAGTATTAATTCCAAATATACGGGATATTGAAGTAAAAAGGTTTTTATTCACAATTATACATATTTTTCAAAATTTTTTAATATTGAATTAAAATATACAGCTCCAAAGATTGTCACCATATAGGTAAATACATGAAAACCTTCTTTACACCCAAAGAAGGTTTTCATGTATTTACCTATATGGTGACAATATTTGGAACTGTATATTTTAATTCAATATTACATTTTTTTGATAAATATGTAAAATTGTGAATAAAAACCTTTTTACTTCAATATCCCGTATATTTGGAATTAATACTAAAAGTGCCTTAAAAGTCCACCCAGGGGAACCCCCTTTTTTCTTTTCTAGACCTGGGGGAGTGGGGGCGGGAGTTTTTGCTCGGGGATCATGCATCTATGTGCGCTGCCAACATTTTAATGTGGCAGCGCTACATAGATGATATTTTTATTGTGTGGGATGGCTTGGAAAGTGATTTGATTGAATTGTTAAGGCTGATGAACAACAACAGCTTTAATTTGTTCTTCACCATGACATACAACTGTGCAGAGGTCAGTTTTTTGGACATCTGTATCCGAAAGGATTTTGAAGGGAAGATCGGTAGTACTCTATTTAGGAAGGAGACGGCGGGTAACACACTGCTACATGCAGATAGTTTCCACCCAGAGGCATTGAAGAAGTCGATTCCCTTCAGCCAATTCCTTTGGCTGAGAAGGAATTGTACCTCAGATATAGACTTCCAAAGGGAAAGTGACTCTCTAAAAACCCATTTGCTGGCAAGAGGGTACACAAAATCTAGCCTCAAAAAGGCATTTAATAGGGTAAAAGCATCAAATAGAAAAAATCTCATCTTTAAGTCCAAGAAAAAGAGTGAAGACAATAATACAACGAGGATTATCTTGGGGTACTCTAATGAACACCTCAAGATAAGAAAAATCATTAAAATTTTTTGGCCAATCCTCACTGAGGATCCTATCCTTAAAAATCTTGTGACAGATAGGCCACAAATTACCTTTAAAAGAGCATGTTCAATCGGTACCATGCTGGTCCAAAGTGAATACAAGGGTGCCTCTAGAAAGGACCCATGCAAGACCCATGGCACTTTTTCATGTGGGTCCTGTGCGCAATTCACAGTAATTGGTAGGAGGACCACACTGGCACTGCCTAATGGAGAGACCTTTCCCCTGAGACACTTTGCCAACTGCAGAACACGGGGTGTTGTGTATCTCATGCAGTGCCAGTGTGGTTCCTTCTACGTAGGAAAAACCAAACAGGAAACATGTACACTCCATGCGTATTGGCAACCTATATCTCCCATTGGGAAGACATGTGGCTAGATGCCACAATTACAGAATGCCTACAGTTAACTTTACTGTATTTGACAGGATCCACATTCCGGTCAGGGGGGGATTTGGAATACGGTCCTGCTCCAGCGCGAAATGTGCTGGATCAGGTACCTGAAAGCCCCGACACCCCCTGGCCTGAATGAGGCAGAAAGCTACAGACCCTTTTTGGAGGGATATAGTTCTGGTAAAACAGATTAATTTGGAGTTTTGGATTTTGGACCCAGGTATACCTTGTATTGGAGCTTTCTGCTTTAGTTTCTCTACCTGGGTTGGTCACCTTGCGTTTTTTCCATGTGGGGTCCCCCCTGTCAAGATCCGAAGGGGTCATTAAGATCGGGGTTCCCATATTTTACAACTGTCCCTTCCCCTGGACGTACCATATGGGAGACCTGGAATTTATAGACAAATTGGGAACACATAGATAGGGTTTTTGTTTGTATATTTTCTCAGGCCTTTTTGTGTTGGCACCTATATAGTTTGTGTAGGTGTTTCCCATAAATCGCCATTATTGTTGCCACAATTTAGTTTCATGAACATCGTTTAGGTATTCATGTTTAAAATAATTGAGTATGTTCCATTTCTTTTTGTTAGGTTTGCATTTCCCGTGGGGTAGTTGCCAACGGCAACACAGGTGTTTTAGGTTGGGGTCCTCCCACTGGGGCTTGGGATATGTTACTCCCCGGGTGGATCAGTCCCACAGCCCCGAGTTGGGGGATTCCCCCTATTGTTTCTCTTCCTTCATGTATCTGCTACTTTATTACTCTTTTTCCCATCCGTTGCCGGGGGAGAGTTGGAGGCATGTGTTTCCTCTCTTTATGCCTTTTTTGGATGTATCCATACATCCATACAGGCATTCCTTGGCAACGTGGTATTAGTTTATTTTTCTTTCTTAGCCCCTGTTTATGTTCAATCTAGGGACAGAAATATTATTTTGAGAGTGTTTTCACTCTCCTATAGGAACAGGTTCCACGCCTTGGATCGCAGGGATATATGGGGCAGATGGGCTTTTCCATCATGGCTGCTGAGCAACTTCCTGTGATCTATGGATCACAGGAAGTGATGTCAGCCTTGCAGCCACTAATGCCCATGACCATCTTGGCCGCCGACTAACTTCTGGCGACTACGATCGCCGGAAGTGATATCATTACATACCGTCTCATTGACGGCATGCCCTTTGATGTCGCGGCGCAATGCGCAGCATTTTCACCCTGAGGACGCGGCGACATGGGGGATGCAGCGTCATCACTTGGAACCTGGACCGGTAAGTATTTAAGGACCCCAAGGTGGGCATTTGGCGTCATTTTCCCTCCGCAGCCAGAGAGCCTAGGAGGTACCTTGCACACACAGCAGGAACCAGGGGAGGTCTCTTGGGAAAGAATTCCGGTGATAGCAGGATTTTTCCTTGCCTGCTTTGGGCCTGCAGCCCCGCTCCTGGAATATACTTGATGGATCAGTTTTTTCTCCTTCTTTTTTGATATATGGGTGAGTGGTCATTTAATAGGTTCCCTGCCCACGAATCGTTTGGAGACATAGATTTTCTAATCTTTTTCCCTCTTTTTTCTTTTTTTTCCCCCCTCTCCCTCCCCCCTTATTTTTGTTTACTTTTTCTCGTATAGCTGTTGTTTGCTTGTAATTAAACGCCATTTGATTGGATCATGCATATCCTGCTCACCTATGGGATATAGAGATGAGGAGTAGTTTTCAACATGAAGCATTGAGAAATAAGCACCTCTGCCTGTTTTTTTTCACGGGAAATGCATCCACTGACTTTTTCATACATATGATTGAAGAAAAGTGAGTCACCATTTGGTTACACCCCAATGGGTGTGGGATTGTGATCATTTATTTTTGTCTGATATTTAATGGAAATTTGTATTTTGATTTATTGTAGATTATGATACTGTAACATTCCTTGAACAAGGATGCCTTGCATTTGAAACACGTCGGATTACCCGCCTCTACTTGTCACCAGTTGATCTGGTAACGTGTATTTGATGACGGATAGTATCATTGTATATCTAGAATTCAATCATTGTCCATGTTTTTAATGTTTTGTACATCATGACATTGTTCTAATTTTTGTATTTGTATTTTGTAATATATAATTTTTCTATATTTTTTTTTAGAGGTTATTTTGATTTTAATGTACAAGGGATGATGGCAACTACATGTTTCCTTACATGAGTTGGTCTTTTTCTAAGATGTTTAGCATTATTTTCCTTATATTCTTATAAGATGCCATATCTTTGAAGTTCTAATGATGGGGCCAAAACGTCATTCTGCCCCTTGCCAGCAAATATGTCAAAATTTAAAAAATGTGTTATGTTTTTTAGTGCCAATGAAGCAATATCATAGTAGTGCAATGGAGAGCCACTCATTATTGAACATGTATGTCAACTTGCTGATAAGGCTTTTGTTAGTAGTATTTATGGGTCCAAGATGTCTGTGCTTTTTAATTAAAGAAATGTTTCAAAATGACAGAAGAATTAAGATTTATGAGATCTATGATGTAACGGCACCCCAGATACGAAGGGGGTTAACGCCGTATAAGATGTTCCCTCTCCTGGACACCCACTCGCTACCAATCTTCCACAGCCAGGCGACCCTTTCCCATAAGATTAATCCTTCCAGAAGAAATGAGACGTACTCTGTCTCTTCCAGGATCGAATGACTTTTATTGAGAAATATTGTAACTTTTATATACATCCAATACACATTAGTTTAACATGAACAGTGGCCCAGCTCCACCCACACATTACAAGACTCAACACATTCTTTTGACGTCTGTTAGGAGACAACAGACTTTACACAATAGACATAACGATCTTCAATACACATCTTCTCATGAAAGGGTTGGCAGACGCTCCGTCTGCCGAGTACAATACACACAGGCATAGTGTTAACTATCTCTATTCACACCAGACCTTCCTAGACTTATTTACAACACAAGCAGGCAGGTGATTAACCTGTCTGCTGCTAGTTCCACCACCTATAATTATAGGCTTAATTCTCCCCAAGCCACAAGGAACAATAGCATGTAAATCCCCTTAATTCCTCACAGCAATGATTACACAACCCCCCCCCCCCTCACAGTACACATCCAATCTAGATACAATGTCTGTGCAGGATTGAATATGACTATCATAGACCATATTGGGGTTTTCATTCACCCTGTGCCCCTAATAGAGACACAGGGTGGTTGACACATAAGAGGCATTGGGGGAGCTGAAGCAAGGGTATCTCATACTTTCTAAGCGATTCTGAGTTCCCCGGGCCTTCCCGTTACATCTCTCCCCTTTCGGCAGGGGACTAACAGAAGAGGGGACCCCAGACGGGTTGACTCCGAAGTTAGTCCATAGGTCCCTTCTTCTAATGCCGGTATCCACACAGTACCCCAAATAAATTTCTCCAAACAGAGCATTACTTACCGAGCCAACCTCTGCCTCTCTCAGAGAACATACCCGCCGCTGGGGAGAGGCCTGGACTGGCCCTTCTCCCTGGAGTCCTTTCAGCCGCTGGAGAGAAGACAGGGTGACTGGGCTCAGTCCGTCATGCTGTTGGGGAGCTGGGTCGACTGCCCGGCATCCCTGTGGTATACAAGTGGAGACTGAAGTCCCATCCACTTGTGGTAGGTGAAAATCCCCCAGTGCTTGCAAAGCAAGGCTGACATCCTTCTGTCTCAGTGTCACACCATTTTCTGGGGTTGTGTCAGTGAGGACTGAAGTCCCATCCAATACCACAGGAACTCCCTCTTCTGTTAGTTGAGAGCAGAGGCCCGTGGCACTCTGCTCTGTTGCCAGCTCTTCTGCTGGGTTGCTGTGAGTGGGGACCGCAGTCCCATCCACCGATATCCACTCAAGCTGCAGTTGTGTGCAGAGGCCAGTAGCATTCTGCCCTGCTGCCAGTGATTCAGCTGGGGGTAAAAGCTATACTGCCTCAGCTTGTTGCTGGGGAGAAGGGCCAACTGCCCCGGCTCCCTGAAACTCCACAGTGGTTTCCGGTGCTGGGCAGAGGTGGGTATCACTCTGCCCTGTTGCCAGCACTTCTGCTGTGGACTCCACACCATCTGCTCTGGTTAACTGTTGGGGGGGGGGGAAATGGCCTGCTTCTCCTCCCTGCATCTCTGAAATCCACTGGGAAAGAGGAACCATCGCATTCTCACCTCTGGCCTCCAAAACTGCCACGGGTGTAGAGCAGGGGTCTGCAGTACTCTGTCCTGCTGCCAGTACTTGAGCAGGCGATGCATAATCCATAACATCCTCTGAACAGTCCCTTAAGTCCATACCTTCTGTAATCTGTGGCTGGGGAGATGAGCCAACTGCCCTAGCTCCCTGGAACTTCATATCATCCACTTCGGCTTTAGGGGTGGCAATCTTCATATTTTCCACTGCCAATTCTTCAGCCAGGCTAGCTCCCTGGAACACTGTATCATTCACTTCGGCTTTAGGGATGGCAATCTTCAGATTTTCCACTGCTGATTCTTCAGCCAGGATTTCATAGTTGTCAACTGGTATTTCCTGATAGTCCCAGGCAAAGGTAGCCCCACCCTGCTGCTGAGCAGATTCTAGCAGCTGTCTGTAGGCGATCTCCGATTGCCATATCTCCGCCGTTCTCCGCTCATGTTGCCGCTCTAGTTCTCTCTTTTGTCGCTCTCGTTCTCTCTTTTGTCGCTCTCGTTCTCTCTCTTGTCGCTCTAGTTCTCTCTTTTGTTGCTCTAGTCCTTTCTCTTTACGCTCTCGTTCTCTCTCTTGTCGCTCTAGTTCTCTCTTTTGTCGCGCATCCTGCAGCTGGATGCCTCTAATGGCTTCCTGTATGGCGGTCTCTGATGGGTTAGCACCATATAATGCCAACCGCTGTCGCAGTCATTGCTGAAACAAATCTTCAACTGACCGGGGTCCTGCATCAGCCTCCTTCGGCTGCATAGCTGGTCATTCACTGTGGTGGTTTGGAGTGTCCCAGGAACTGGAGGGAAAATCCCGCTGCTGCCAACCAATGTAACGGCACCCCAAATACGAAGGGGGTTAACGCCATATAAGATGTTCCCTCTCCTGGACACCCACTCGCTACCAATCTTCCACAGCCAGGCGACCCTTTCCCATAAGATTAATCCTTCCAGAAGAAACGAGACGTACTCTGTCTCTTCCAGGATCGAATTACTTTTATTGAGAAATATTGTAACTTTTATATACATCCAATACACATTGGTTTAACATGAACAGTGGCCCAGCTCCACCCACACATTACAAGACTCAACACATTCTTTTGACGTCTGTTAGGAGACAACAGACTTTACACAATAGACATAACGATCTTCAATACACATCTTCTCATGAAAGGGTTGGCAGACGCTCCGTCTGCCGAGTACAATACACACAGGCATAGTGTTAACTATCTCTATTCACACCAGACCTTCCTAGACTTATTTACAACACAAGCAGGCAGGTGATTAACCTGTCTGCTGCTAGTTCCACCACCTATAATTATAGGCTTAATTCTCCCCAAGCCACAAGGAACAATAGCATGTAAATCCCCTTAATTCCTCACAGCAATGATTACACAACCCCCCCCCCCCCTCACAGTACACATCCAATCTAGATACAATGTCTGTGCAGGATTGAATATGGCTATCATAGACCATATTGGGGTTTTCATTCACCCTGTGCCCCTAATAGAGACACAGGGTGGTTGACACATAAGAGGCATTGGGGGAGCTGAAGCAAGGGTATCTCATACTTTCTAAGCGATTCTGAGTTCCCCGGGCCTTCCCGTTACATATGATATTTGGTAATTGGCTGTTTTCTGCTTGCGAATGTACATATAAAGGGGGCTGTCTTGTACAAGCCTCAGACTTGCTTTCTGACTTTTGTCAGAACATTTGTCTCGCTGTATGCTGGCTACAGACATTAGAGTTTGCTGACAATATGTATCTTTTCTCCCATTTAAGTATATTTTCGACAGTCAGTAACTTACCAAGTGGTAAAGGAAAGATTTGGATGACAGCTCTGGAGCTTGCATGTTCAAAAATGAATCACAAATGGCAGCTCCCATATATTAAACTAGTAAACTGAAATGTCTTCAAGTTAGTGTCAAAGGAGACTGAGCACTGCTCCCCACTGCAATATAGTACTTTCTTAAAACCCAACTGAACTCACATAAATAGGTATGCAGACGGATAGACATTGTACAAGCAAGCAATCTCAATTTTCCTAGTCTTTCCTCTGCTTGGTTATTATAGCAGTTCCTCAGGATGTTTATAATTGACTGAACAGTCCACATGAAATCAGAAATAGAACCAGTGCACTCAGCAACCGAGCTGGTCGGACATGCCATTTTCTTCTTCTGCAATACAGGTCTGTATGAGGACACAAGCTGAGGGGTGTGGCTGTTACTCAGCTAGGCCAGCACAGAGCCCTGCAATTTGAGTGCAGAAAACAGTACTGAGAGGACAGGCCTATTATCAGGCATTGCCAAACAAAAATGAGTTACAAATCATAATTTGAGGGGGTACATAGGGCTATAAAGTGGTAAAAAGGTTTGATACCTTAGTTGGGCTTTAATATTTAACTTGAAAGGGTGCTGAGCAAACTTGCTCAATCAGTCTCCGTTTGCTCATCTCTAAGCCTGGGTTCACATTGCTGCAGTTCAGACACCTCATTTAATTCGCACAGGAGTCGCAGCAGTGCATTCCTGTGCAATTACATGCGGTGTCTTTGGGGTGCGATTTGAGCCATTAGTTTGTATAGCTCAAACTGCACTGCATTGGCACCAAACTGTTACAGGACCATTTTTTTGTTCACACCCATGCGATCCGTTTCTGCAAATCGCGCTGCGTTTTTGCAAACCGATCTCGGGGTGTCGTTAACATACAGTCAGCAATCGGTTCGCATGGACTGGATACGATTTAGATGCTGTGCTGAATCTGCAGTGAATTAGCTGTGAATTTGCACCCCATCTAGTGTGAACCTAGGCTAAGGGACAACAAGTTAATCTCCCGATGTTGTAGAACTGCAAGGTCAAGAGTGCATGGGTTTAAGCCATATGAAAAAAAGGTGGCTATTGTAAGCATCCCTGTCAGTTTTAAATTGTCATGTCTGCACCTACTGTATGTAACTGAAATTGGGAAATAAAGGATGCACTGGCAGGATTTGCTGGTAATAATACTGTTACAAGGAGGAAACACACTGAACGGTAATAGACTGCATCGTATATGTAATTTTTTTATTAATTTTTTGCCCATAATTAAACTTTAAATTATACTTGTTAATAGGGATTAGCCGAACACCCCCTGGTTCAGTTCGCACCAGAACACCGCGAACAGGCAATAAATTTGTGCAAACACCGTTAAAGTCTATGGGATACGAATGTGAAAAATCAAGTGTTCATTTTTTTAAGGCTTATATGCAAGCCATAAAAAGTGTGTGGGGACCCGGGTACTGCCACAGGCGACATGTATCAATGCAAAAAAAAGTTTTTAAAACAGAAGTTTTTTCAGGAGCAGTGATTTTACTGTAATAATGCTTAACGTGAAACAATAAAATTGAAATATTCCTTTAAATATCGTGCCTAGGGGTTTCCCTTTTGTCTGCCTGTAAAGTGGCGCATCTGTCTCATGTGTTTTACTGTGCCCGCAGCAAAATTACATTTCTAAAGGAAAAAATTTCATTTAAAAATTGCTTGCGGCTGACGTTCTACCCATTCACCGGAAAAAGTGTCAAAAAGTGAAAACCAGAAAAGACAGTTTTTGACAATTCCTTTATCAAAAAAAGTGTCAATCACGCTGCCCGACGGACCCGAAAAATAGAAAAAAAAACTAAAATACTCCGCCTCCTAGCGACTGCTGTCTTTTCGCTGTGACAGCTATTATATAGGCAAGGGCGGGGCCACCCGCTGATGTAACCGGATAACCCCACCCCCTCTGATGGCACATGATGTCAAAAGGGGCGGGGTCACTCGGTTACGTCACCAGGTGGCCCCGCCCTTGCCCATATAACAGCTGTTATAGCCAAGAGACAGCAGTCGGCGGGACGCCTACCATCAAGGCGGAGCTTTTTTTTTCCGGGTCCATCGGGCGGCGTGATTTAAGATTGATGGACCTCGTGGGACACTTTTTTTATTTGTTTAATAAATTAATTGTCAAAAACTGTGTATTGTGTTTTTTTCTTTTTTTACACTTTTTTGGGTGAATGGGTAGGGGTACAATGTACCCGATACTTATTCACATGGGGGGGGGCGGGATCTGGGGGCCCCCTTGGTAAAGAGGGCTTCCAGATTCTGATAAGCCCCCTGCCCGCAGAAGCCCCCCAAAACCAACGGCAGGGGTTGTTAGAATGAGGCCCTTGTCCCCATCAACATGGGGACAAGGTGCTTTGGAGGGGACCCCAAAATACCCTTCCCATGTTGAGGGCAAGCGGCCTGGTATGGTTCAGGAGGGGGCGCTCGCTCGTTCCCCTCCTTTCCTGGCTTGCCAGGCTGCTTGCTCAGATAAGGGTCTGGTGTGGATTTTGGGGGGAACCCCACGCCAGTTTTTTTTTTTTTTGGTATGGATTTCCCCTTAAAATCTATACCAGACCCAAAGGGCCTGGTATGGACTGGGGGGGGAACCCATGCCGTTTTTTTCCTGTATGTATATACTGTGTAAGCAGCCTTTTATAGTTTGGAGCGTGGAGTTAGCCGACCCTGAGCCATGATTGGCTAAAGGCACACTGCCTTTGGCCAATCATGGCTCTCCCAGCAGAGCATGCTGTGGTTGGCCAAAGCATGCAGGTGAGGTGCATGCTTTGGCCGATCATCAAACATCAATGCACTGTGATGTTAGATGTTAACATCTTTTATTTATATATTAATTTACCAAAACATTATATTGTACATTTATTTACCCATTTCTCCATTTTATTTATGCATTAAAAAATAAAGTTGCTGAGACCTTCACTGTGCCAGTGAAGAATTACATTACAGTTTGATCGTTGGATTGGGCCTACACACCTCCACCTACATTATATAGGTTTTAAAATATAGGTGGTAATTTTAGGTACTTTTGGGGTACATTTATGTTCCAGACCCACATGTGGAGTTTGGGGGACTATATGCTTTACGCACTACTGTTTTTATAATGAATTTTAAATCTTGTTTTTTATTTATACAAGTGTGTTTGTCTCATGGGGTGCCAATAAAGTCTTACATTGTGGCATTACATACTCCTGCAATCTTTTTTGCTGTATGTATTAAATAATGAGTGTTATAGGTGAGGAAACCTGAGTTTGTGTGTGTTTGTTTCTTAACCCCTTGGCGCCGGCTTCTGCCAGTCCTTTAAGGGGTTTTGCATTCCGAGAGACAGGGCGAGGCTTATGAATATGTAACCGACGTGATTTCTGTCATGGCGGTCACATGATCGGAAAACTCCCAGACGTAAGAAGCGATCGGGAGCTTTTCGTGAACAGCCGGTCACTGTGGCGGGAGCGTGCATGCACTTGGCACAGCTCTATCGGCGCTAATGCACACAAATATGTGGCACCAAGGCCTGGCCACCGAGAGGGAGCATATTTGTGTACTTTCGGAGCCTAGGGGTTAAAGGGGTGTGTTTCTCTTTACAGAAAATCTGTAAAGGTGACCTAACACCATACCCCCCTCCCCACTCCCCGATTTTCACTCTACTTGCCTAACCTATGGTGATCCTCAGCTGTCAGGGCACCGGCAACTGCTCTATCAGTCTGGGGATTTGAAATCCCCACTGCTCTCTCAGATGGATTCTGATTAGTCAGTGTCATGCATGTGATCGCACTGACCAATCAGAATCCATTCAGTCTGTTCTGGCAGCGCTGAACAAAGAAGAGAGTGAGAAGCAGGGATTTCAAATTCCTGGACCGATTGATCAACAGGGACTGCCGAGGGGGGTGTAAAGGGGGTCCAATGAAAGGGTACATTTTTCTGTGAGGGTGAACTGACCCTTTAAACATTTTCAGAATAATGTTTTTTATAACAATGCCAGACAAAGTGACAGTGTTCCTGCAAAGTGACAATCGACCCACTTATGTGCTCTTTATTAGCACTCCACTGCCACTTCCAGGTATGTGACCTCCTACATTATGACAGAACTCAGGTCTAGCAGCCAATCATTAGGTCCCACGCACTGTCACATGACTGGGGGGAGTGACATCACCCTCCCCAGGGTTGCCAGCATAAAGCTGGATAAACACTATACATGTTTTGTTGTTTGTTGTTCAATTTCCTTTAGATTTACCTTCAACTATGTAGTGCAAGGGCCTGCCAGATTGCATATACATTGAAAGTGTTTAGGTGTGACCTCATATTATATGGTTTTGGTAAATCTAAAGGAAAAAATCTAAAGAAAATTGTATAGTGTGTATCCAGCTTAACCACTTGCCGACTGGCTCATGCCGATATACGTCGGGAGAGTAGCACCGCTGTGCAAATCGACGTACCTGTACATCCTTCCTTTAAAGCAGGAAAGCGGGCGCGCAGACACTGCCAGCGGCGTGCCACAGGTCCCGCGGACTCGATGTCTGCCGACGGCCCACGTTCACGGTGAGGAGAGGCAGAACGGGGAACTGCCTATGTAAATAAGGCATTTCCCCATTCTGCCTAGTGACATGACAGTGATCTACTGTCCCCATATGCCTATTGCATTTTTTTTCCCCAAAAATATGTAGAAGGATACATATTGGCCTAAACTGGTGAATACATTTATTTTTTTATTTTTTTTGCATATGTTTTATAGCAGAAAGTAATTTTTTTATTTTTTTTTTATAAATTGTCAGTCTTTTTTTGTTTATAGCGCAAAAAATAAAAACCACAGAGGTGATCAAATACCACTAAAAGAAAGCTCTATTTTTGGGGAAAAAAAGGACATCAATTTTGTTTGGGTAAAACATTGCACGACCGCGCAATTGTCAGTTAAAGCAACGCAGTGCCGTATCGCAAAAAAATGCTCTGGTCGTTAAGGGGGCAAATCCTTCCGGGGCTGAAGTGGTTAAGTCATTGTCACTTTGCCCTATTTGGGTAAGGTGTGTTTCTTTCATTTAATTTTATTTATATTGGTACATTTCTTAGAAAGTCAGAAAAGATTTTCGGTTATTTCTGTCCATATTTTTGCAGCAACTTTTGGATGATAAGGTTGTTAGAGGTTTTAAACTTATAGAGATATTTTCATGTTTTACCAATCTACTTTTCTACTAAGGGTAGAGATACAGAAACAATATATTCCAGTGTGCCCAGAACGTAGGTCATCAAGGAGCAGCTCTTGTATTGACAAAGTACTACTCAGTGGCAGCTGCTGTTTGGGATTGTTAAATCTTAATTGAGTAAAGAAAAAAAAAAGTTTGTTTGGAATATTGTTAGAATAATTCAATTTTGCCATTAAGTCTTCATATATCAGATTAGATGTTGCACCATGTGTGAGAATTCATTTTCCTTGGCTAATTGCCACATTTTGCTTTTACGCATTTGAGTCACTGATGAATATCTTATTAATGTTATTAAATTTGCTACAAAATGTCTAAATACTCAGACTTTGTTTCAGCTGGTCAGAAATACGGTATGTATTGGTGTTCATTAAGAATAATTTCCTTTTATCTAACAACTCTTATTGTTCTCGTTTTATCTAACAGCTCTTATTGCCCTTTTTTGAAATATATTCAGAAAAAGAACTCTGTATGCATTGTGTGTATGATGTATAATTTTTGCACGGCTTTAAATGATCAAGGCTCGACAAATTCAACATTTAGAAGGCAGGTAAACAGTTAGAAGAAAGGGGGGGGGGAGGTACCGCGCTTAAAATGAATAATGAAAAATTAAATAAACCCTAAACTGTGCAGCAAACTCATATGTGTGAACCCAACACTAATATACAAACAAGGAAAAGAAAAGTTGCGCAAACTAATTATAGTGAACCAATCAAAATATCAATAGTGACTGATTATGTATGAATGATAATAATATACTAATTCAAACACGCCAACAAATTTAAACATAAGAGTCCATATGAAAGTCCATATATTCTGATCAGTGAAAACTTGCAATGTAGAGTATCAAAAGAAGAGTGAACTCCTAATCACACCAAATTGCACACGTGCACCACCACCAGGATAATATGCTTACCAGAGGCAAGCTTAAGTAGTGCCAAACTGAGAATAATCCACTTCCTCGTAGTAAATGGACCCCCAGGGATGGAACTCCTGCACTGTATAGGACTCAGTATTCGCCAATCATGTAAATGAAGAGGGGAAACCACATAGTGTGTACCGTCCAACAGCAATTTTATTCGATAAAAACAGATGGCTACTTATATCAAAGCAGATAAAACAAGCATGGGAAAAAGCCGTCCGGCTTGCAGTCTCCCGTCCAGCGATGACGTCAGCGCGTCAGCCTCCCGACGTACGTTTCGCTATAGATAGCGTCGTCTGGGGAACGGGCGACGCACTGACTCATCGCAAATTTAAATACACTGGAAACCACGCCTCAATCTGAGTCACGGGCAGCCCCGCCACCCGGAAGTAGAACTACACAGTTCATGAAATGGAAACCATCAGAGCACAGCTAAAATGTTGCTAAAATATTATTATTAATTGCGTTTTAACGCAATATAACAACAATCTATTAGCAGATCATATAAAGGATAAAAAGAATTTAAATAAATACTATACTAAAAGGCACTTTCCGCAGGAAGTGTCACGAGGAACAGAGAACTAATTAACCTCACATATTCCGAGGTTAAAACAGTGCCATCATGTGGCCAAGAAAGAAAAGGCAGCATAGATAGATTTAAATTAAACTAAACTGTCATAAGTCATATCATTATAAAAGGACAGGGAATATGCCAAAAGGCATAATCATAGACCATAACCAAAAAAGATATTTATTATTGATGGTATAGGACCCAATATACTGCCCGGGACTCAGATCGTTTAATCAGAATCTAAAATTATTGACATTAATCACATAGATATAAACATATTTTGAATCAGGGAAAAAACCCATAGATAAACCATTATATAAAAATAAAAATCATTAAATGAAAACAACCCATGGGGCAAAAACACTAAATCAAGAATTATCTATAAAGGCATTGAGATCTGTATCAACGTTTAACCCAAAGGGGGTATAACATTTTATTTTATGTATCCAAGACATCTCTGACCTGGAAATGCTCCGCACTAGGGAATCACCCCTCCATAAATCCAAAAAATTAATCTTAGTCTGACTGGCCTCAAAGTTGAGACAGATTCCTCTAGTATTTTGATTTAGTTCGGCAATAAAGCTATCAAGATCACCCCGATCACCATCCCATAGGAGGAGGATGTTGTCTATATATCTAGCCCACAGCACCACCTGAGGGCGCCGTTGGGCATAGACGACATCCTCCTCCCATAGCACCATAAACAAATTTGCCAAACTGGGGGCATATTTAGCCCCCATGGCCACCCCTCTATCTTGTCTGTAGAACTGTTGATCGAACCAAAAGTAGTTATGTGAAGCCGCAAAAGACAACAGTTCCAAAATAAACACAATTTGCTCATCAACCAAGCCGGAGTCTCGTCTTAAGTAATACTCAACAGCAAAAAGGCCTTGGTCATGTGGTATGACCGTGTATAATGATGTGACATCAGCTGTCACTAGCCACATCCCAGATGTTGGGGTGTGCTCGGCCAATAGGTTAATCACTTGACGTGAATCCCTAATATGTGATGGCATTTTGAAAACAAGGGGCTGTAAATAAAAATCAATATACCTGCCCACCCTGGACGTGACAGAATCTATGCCACTGATGATAGGGCGTCCCGGGGGGCAGGTAGGATGTTTATGGATTTTAGGGAGATAATAAATGACAGGGGTACGGGGTGCTAGGGGTACTAATTAATCCCTTTCTTTATGATTAAGGATCCCCTATTCAAAACCCCTTTGGACAATATCATCTAAAGTCTTCCTAAATTTAAATTTGGGATCGCAAGGAAGTGTGTCCTCCTTTGCATCAGGGTTATGTTCAAGGGGGGCCTTCACACTTCAGTCAAGGTCCACCTTTGGGCCTTAGGCCGAACCAATTTGAACGGTTGGGTTTCGAGCCTCAACACTTTGAACCCTCTGATTCTTGTGACCGGGGGGTCGAGTTTGATTATAATGTTAGTACCTTTAACAATTTTTTCCCATTGTATGAAAATAATGGACCTCCTGATGAGTACGGTTGTCCTTACTACTGCCGAGAAATCGGTATTGGACAAAGGTCTTAAATTTGCACCCCCACGTGGACTCAATAGGTTTCAGACATATATTGATGTCCACAAATTTGTCCGTCGATTGAGCATTAAACGCCATATGCTATTAAACCCTATGCAGACAGACTCTGGTATCCCTCAGGGATTTAGTCATTCTGGATTACATAATGCTTCTTTATTTAATCCCCCAGGGGCGTTAGCCCCAGCCATTAAGACTTTTAAAGATGTGGTCTTGCGTGACCTAGATCTGATGCCCAATAAAAGGACCAGATCTGATCATGATATGGTGCTGGGCCTCAATTCTCTTTGCGAAAATAAGGAGATTATAATTAGGCCAGCTGACAAGGGTGGGGGGATCATTATATTAGATAAGAAAGAATATTTAGTCAAAATGTATAGGATCTTAGATGATCAAGATACATATACTTTACTTCCTTGCGATACTCAAATTAAAATTTAGGAAGACTTTAGATGAAATTGTCCAAAGGGGTTTTGAACAGGGGATCCTTAATCATAAAGAAAGGGATTATTTAGTACCCCTAGCAGTGGCGTCACTAGGGTTGGTCTCACCTGGTGCGGTATAACATGGTGTCACCCCCCCCCCAATAATTTTTTTCACCCTAATAACACTGCATATATTGGCAACAGTAGTGCCGTTAATAACTATCAATCAACTAGCAAATTTGAATAACAAAATCATATGAAAATAATAGAAATCAAAGCTTAAACTGTTAAAGAACTGTATTTATTTTAACTTTAAACTTTACTGAATTAATAAATAAATAACACAAAAACAGGAACAAATATGAAAGCATTTAGTTAACATCTAAATCAAAACTTTGCTTTTCTAGCCTTGACAGCTGCAAAATTGTGAACAACATCATCAAAATCAATACATTTCGCTAGTTCACTTTCAACTGATAATATTGCAAGATCAGAAAGCCTTGCCTGTCCCATCGTTGAACGCAAATAGTTTTTTATCAGCTTCAACTTTGAAAAGCTCCTCTCACATGAAGCCACAGACACACAGATTGTCAGAAATATTTTTAGACATAGTGAAAGGGTTGGAAGAGATTCAATGAAGTCCCATTCTGCTATGAAGGTCAAAACTTGTAAAGCCGACCAATCTTTGACTTCTTCTAGGTTGATCTTGGCTGCTTTGAGATGTCTCCTCAGTCTGGGTATTTCCATTAACAGCTCACTCTCAGATATTTCGTCATAAAAAGTGGTCAGTTTTGGAATGGACACCTTTAATGTTTCTTCAGTTTCATATATGAGACTCTTTGCTTGAACAGCCTCAAACATGGCTGCAACTTCCATGATGGCTCTTAATCTGATCTGGAGTTCAGAATGGAAGCGATCAATGCACTCAAGCATTGCCCTCTTGTTCTCGTCTTGTAGACTTATGCCTCCAGCATCACGTGCCTGTTCCCCTGCCATCCTCTTCTTAAACCTGGCTCTTCTCTCTACGGCAATTCCATATTCTTTAGATTTTAAATGTGCCTGCTTAATTGCATGTTCCACTAGGTGACTGCGCTCTTCAAACAGAAAAAGTCTTAGTGACTCTAGCTTTGTCACCACCTTGTCCAGACTTAAGCCTTTGGTCTGCAGGTACTGTTGTGTAACATCAACTTCTTGAAGTACATCACCCCAGAAGTATAGGTAGCACAAAAACGTAAAATCACAGACAGCAGGCAGTAGACATTCTGCTGCTCCTCTTGTGTCCATATTTTCAGAAGGATCACAAAGCGCTTCGATTGCAGACACAAACATATTCAATTTTTCTTTTACTGGCTTAACTGCAGCATGATGAGCACTCCAGCGTGTTGTTGATAATCTTTTCACTGACACTCCAGTGTGACACTACAGTGCAGTGTGATGATGTGACAGGCTGAGTCGCTCGCTGGCTCTGTAGGGTAGGGAGGAGGATTGGAATTTAGGAATAGGAAGAATAAGGAGCCGGAGGACACACACCAGGCGCGGCCGCGGCGCTGGAGGTGTTGTTCCAGGCTTCCAGCCCAGCGGGGTGAAATTAATCAATGAATGGGTCAGCTGTAAAAAAAAAAAAAAAAAAATGTAAAAAAAAAAAAAAAAAAAAGGGAGGGTGTCACCCCTCTAACGGGTGTCACCCGGGGGCGGACCGCACCCCCCGCACCCCCCTAGCAACGCCTCTGACCCCTAGCACCCCGTACCCCTGTCATTTATTATCTCCCTAAAATCCATAAACATCCTACCTGCCCCCCCCGGACGCCCTATCATCAGTGGCATAGATTCTGTCACGTCCCGGGTGGGCAGGTATATTGATTTTTATTTACAGCCCCTTGTTTTCAAAATGCCATCACATATTAGGGATTCACGTCAAGTGATTAACCTATTGGCCGAGCACACCCCAACATCTGGGATGTGGCTAGTGACAGCTGATGTCACATCATTATACACGGTCATACCACATGACCAAGGCCTTTTTGCTGTTGAGTATTACTTAAGACGAGACTCCGGCTTGGTTGATGAGCAAATTGTGTTTTTCTTTTTCGTACATCACGGGACACAGAGCGACTTAGTCATTACTAATGGGTTATATAGTTTACCTTCAGGTGTTGGCACTGGCCAATTCCAAACCGGAAGTACCCTCCCCTATATAAGCCCCTCCCACCCGGGAGCACCTCAGTTTTTTGCCAGTGTCTAAGGTGTTGGCCAAAGAGTAACATGTGTTTTCACTGGGCTTGCGTACAGGTTCTTTTGGGCCTTAGTAAGCTGTTCCGGATCCCACCAAAAAAGCTTCATAGCTAAACGGTCGGTACCCGGGCCTTGCAGCAGAAGAGCAAGGTTTTGCCTGTAATGCTTCTCTTAGGAGGGCTGGACCCTGGGATCCAGAGCTCTGGTCATACCCACGACCAAGACGCTGTCTGTGCAGGGTGCTATACAGGTCCAGGGGAGTGGAATCCTTGGGAACCCGGTCCCTGAAGGTTTAATTACAATGCCTGCCGTGATAGGTGAAGTTTGGACTTTTGTGGACCAAACAAAGTCCTGCGGCGGGGATCAGGTAAGTGGGGGCCCTCAGGAACTTGGTTCTATTGGGGGACCCCCAAGCCTAATTTGTCTTTCTGTCTGTTACCTAACGGTATTCCCGCTAAATATCTGTGTTTGCCTATAACTACTGAAAATGTAAAATTTTAATAGTAGTCAAGAAAAAAAAAAAAAAAAACAGGGACCGCGGTACCTGTGTTAAACCACTAGAGGCCGCTGTAGTCCATTTTTCTTGTAAATGTGGATCTTTGGTTTTCTCAACTCAAAAGATCCAGGCAGCTGGTAAGTTTCTCTGAGGGAATCCACTTCCTCTGCCCTGTTGCTGCGTTCATCCACCGCACAGGCCCTCCGGCAAAAAGGGCCCTGGCTCCTAGTCCTCTGTTGGTTTTCGAAAAGGGCGCCATTGGCGCACGGGCGCGCGCGCGGGCGCGTGCACGCGCCTCCTAGGAAAAAAAAGGGGCGGGGCGGGTGGATGACGCTCGATGCGCGCCGCGGCGCTTCTGCGCATGTGCGGGCGTCCCAGCATGGTTAAAAGACACAGTACAAGTGTCAGCTGCATGCAAACAGAGCTAGCAACAAACAGTGGCACACAGAGGCGGTTGATGCAGGCATCCCCATAGAAAGGCACTTTAGTGGACACCAGCTGGTATATAGCAGCACCTGTGTTAGACTATTACCAGCAAAAATTGGTGTATGACGACGGGAATACCTCAGCTTTGTGCTTAAAGGATATGTCGTCCAGACGCTCCGGAAATAGATCTTCCAGGAAGCCAAAGGGGTCTCCATCGGGCTCTGAGGATATTGGGCATGCTTGCACTGCACCAATCTCCCCTGAGAATGCAGAGGTCAGTAGCCGTAGAAACCCCGCAGGAATGCCTGGTGCTGCGGCTGTCCCCAGTCCACCTGCTCCTGTATATATAACAGAGGAGGTTTTATCCTCAACTCTGGGAGGATTGGAAGAGAGATTAACAGCATTGATCGCTGCTTCCCTATCACAGGAAAAGCGCGTCCGATCTCCGTCTCCTCCTTCAGAGTGCCTGTTAGTGGAGGAACAGCCCCACACAGAGATCGACCTACCTGAAGGGGATCAGGATGAGGTTGATTCACTTATAGAGGAATCAACAGTGGAAGAACCTTTCTCAGCTTCTCAGGCTGAAAGATTATGGGTTCAGTCTCTGACTAACATGGTCCGATCAGCATTTAAAATGCCTCTGGCGGAACCACCATCCACTACGGTTTCCTCGCTGGGGTCGCTAAAAGCTCCCCAGGCGGTCTGTTCCTTCCCAATCCACCCTTTATTAGAAGGGCTTATTTACCAGGATTGGGAGCATCCTGATAAAATATTTGCTCCCCCCAAGAGATTTCCGGTGATCTATCCCATGGAGGATAAGTTCATAAGAAAATGGAGGGTCCCTATAGTGGACGCAGCCATCTCTTCTGTTAACAAATCACTGACATGTCCAGTAGATAATGTTCCAATGTTCAAAGACCCAATAGATAAAAAATTGGAGTCTTTACTAAAATCTGCTTTCTCTACAGCAAGTATGGTGACACAACCTGCGGTAGCAGCGATTGGAGTCTGCCAAGCAGTGAAAGATCAGTTGAAACAAGTCTTAAGGGACTTACCAGATCAGCAGGCTCATGCCCTAGCTGACCTGCCTAGAGCCTTGTGTTTTGCGGTGGACGCCATAAAGGATACAATCCAACAGGCCTCCCGCTTTACGCTGTCTATAGTACATATGCGTAGGCTTCTGTGGCTCAAAAACTGGTCTGCTGAAGCTCCCTGTAAAAAACTGCTGGTTAGCTTCCCATTTCATGGAGAACGCTTATTTGGAGAAGATCTGGACAAATATATCCAGAAAATTTCTGCCGGTAAAAGTTCACTCTTACCGGTTAAGAACAAGGGTAGAAGTCCTTCTTTTAAGAGGCCTACCTCTCCAGTCCCGGGCACATCGGCTGTGAAGCAGTTCCGACGGCCTCCGCGGTCAAATTCAGGGGGCAGAAATCAGGGACAATCACAGGGTAACAAGAAGCCCTGGATCAAGAGAGGTACAAAACCTCCCCCTAAGGCATGAAGTATTGCCCCCGCTCAATCGGGTGGGGGGAAGACTTCAGTTGTTCACAGAGACCTGGCGGGACACCATCAGAGACAGATGGGTGCTCTCCGCAGTAAGTCTGGGATACAAGCTGGAGTTAAAAGGCACTCCTCCTGCCCAATTTATGAGGTCAAACGTGCCAAGAGATCCCCAAAAGAGAGGATCCCTCCTTCTGGCACTAGAACAACTATTGCTCCAAGGGGTAATCATGAAGGTTCCCCTGGAAGAAAGCGGATTCGGGTTTTACTCGAACCTTTTCACAGTCCCCAAACCAAATGGGGACGTGAGGCCCATATTAAATCTAAAAGGGCTAAACAAGTTCCTAAATATCAGGACCTTTCGGATGGAGTCGATCCGATCAGTGGCCACCGCCCTACAAGGGCAGGAATGGCTAGCCTCGATCGACATAAGGGATGCTTATCTGCATATTCCCATCTTTCCGGCCCATCAGAAATTTCTACGCTTTGCAGTAGAAGGGCGCCATTTTCAGTTCAGAGCCTTACCTTTCGGTCTGGCCACAGCACCACGAGTGTTCACAAAAATTCTGGCCCCATTATTGGCCAATCTAAGAACACAGGGTGTAACGATAATGGCATATCTAGACGACCTGCTACTAATAGACCACTCAGTGGAAAAGCTGGAAGTAGCTATTCACAAGACAATCGAGTATCTGGAATATCACGGTTGGATTATCAACCGGGACAAGTCAGCTCTAAGACCAGTCAAAAGTCTGGAATACTTAGGGCTAAGGCTGGATTCAAATCAGAGAAAGATTTTCTTACCTCCAGAGAAGGTGTCGTCTTTAAGAAATTTGACCCACTTAGTGGGTACAAAAAGAAAACCATCCATACGTCTCTGCATGAGGCTGCTGGGAAAGATGGTGGCTTCATTCGAAGCGGTACCCTACGGTCAATTCCATTCAAGGAATTTGCAAAGGGCCATACTGTCAGCCTGGAACAAAAAAGTTCAGGCTTTAGACTTACCAATGTCCCTGTCCCCTTCCGTTCGCAAGAGCCTCCATTGGTGGTTGGTGCCCCAGAATCTGGAAAGAGGGAAACCCTTCAGTCCGGTTTCTTGGAAGGTGGTCACTACAGATGCCAGCCTCATCGGCTGGGGGGCAGTGCTGGAGCAATGGTCTCTCCAGGGCAGGTGGTCAGAAGCAGAAAAGGCCCTGCCCATCAATCTCTTAGAGATACGAGCAGCCCGGTATGCCCTAGTAGCATGGACATCCAAACTCCAGGGGTCCCCTGTCAGAATTCAATCAGACAATGCCACGGCAGTGGCATATATCAATCATCAGGGTGGCACCAAAAGTCGTGCAGCCCAGAAGGAAGCAAATTGCATCCTGGAGTGGGCAGAAAGATATGTCCCAGCCATATCCGCGGTTTTCATCCCAGGAGTGGAAAATTGGAGAGCGGACTTTCTAAGTCGCCAACAATTATGCCCGGGGGAATGGTCTCTTCACCCCGAGGTTTTCCAGGCAATATGCCAGCGGTGGGGAACACCGGATGTAGATCTGCTAGCATCCAGATTCAACGCAAAGGTGGACAGGTTTGTGTCTCGCACAAGGGATCCCCTAGCTTGCGGCTCGGATGCCCTAGTGTTCCCTTGGGATCGGTTCAAGCTGATATATGCATTCCCACCGCCACAATTGTTACCGCGATTACTCCGCAGAATCAGGGTAGAAAAGAAACCAGTGATTCTGGTGGCTCCAGCGTGGCCCCGAAGGGCATGGTACGCGGAGATGGTAAAAATGTCAGTGAGGAGTCCTTGGACCCTCCCACTTCGTCCGGACCTGCTGTCGCAAGGACCGATATACCACCCTTCCTTACCAGCCCTAGGTTTGACGGCCTGGCTATTGAAGCCCACATTCTGAAAAAGAGAGGGCTCTCTAATTCTGTGGTATCTACCATGATCAATGCCAGGAAACCGGTATCCAGGCAGATCTATTATAGGATCTGGAAAGCGTACATTACGTGGTGTGAGACCAAGAAATGGCATCCACGTAAGTACATGATAGGGAGGATTCTGGACTTCCTACAGTGGGCTGTAGATAGGAAGCTGGCCTTGAGTACTATCAAGGGTCAGATTTCGGCCTTGTCAATATTTTTTCAAAGGCCCTTGGCTTCGCATTCACTAGTCAAAGCCTTTATACAAGGAGTGATGCGTATTAGCCCTCCGGTTAGTATTCCCATATGTCCTTGGGACTTAAACCTGGTTCTGTCGGTTCTACAGAAACAACCGTTTGAACCATTACAACACATTTCCTTGGTTCTTCTCACCAGGAAATTGGTTTTCTTAGTAGCCATTTGTTCGGCTAAAAGAGTGTCGGAATTAGCAGCTATGTCCTGTAAGGAGCCATATCTGGTTGTCCATAAGGACAGAGTAGTATTACGTCCTCATCCAGCCTTTCTTCCTAAGGTGGTATCGAGGTTTCATTTGAACCAAGATGTGGTTCTTCCTTCTTTTTTCCCCAAACCTATCTCAGTAGAGGAAAAGTTATTACATTCTTTGGATGTGGTAAGAGCAGTTAAAGCTTATCTAAAAGCCACTGCTCAGATTCGCAGAACGGATTCTTTGTTTGTTCTGCCGGAAGGCCCCAGAAGGGGTCAGGCAGCATCAAAATCTACTTTAGCCAAGTGGATTCGACAGGTCATAATACAAGCCTATGGCTTGAGAAAGAGACCGCCTCCGTTCAAAGTTAGGGCGCACTCCACAAGAGCGGTTGGAACTTCATGGGCAGTGCATCACCAGGCCTCCCTGGCTCAAGTATGTAAGGCCGCAACATGGTCTTCGGTACACACGTTTACTAGATTCTATCAGGTAGACGTTAGAAGTCAGGAGGATGTCGCCTTTGGGCGCAGTGTGTTGCAGGCCGCAAAAGATCCTCATGCCTGATGGCGCCCAGCTTATGTACCCCCCCCTCATTTGGCATTGCTTTGGGACGTCCCATTAGTAATGACTAAGTCGCTCTGTGTCCCGTGATGTACGAAAAAGAAAAAGGGATTTTTATAACAGCTTACCTGTAAAATCCTTTTCTTGGAGTACATCACGGGACACAGAGCTCCCACCCCTCTTTTTGGGACACTTATTGCTTGGCTACAAAACTGAGGTGCTCCCGGGTGGGAGGGGCTTATATAGGGGAGGGTACTTCCGGTTTGGAATTGGCCAGTGCCAACACCTGAAGGTAAACTATATAACCCATTAGTAATGACTAAGTCGCTCTGTGTCCCGTGATGTACTCCAAGAAAAGGATTTTACAGGTAAGCTGTTATAAAAATCCCTTTTTTTTGGAACTGTTGTCTTTTGCGGCTTCACATAACTACTTTTGGTTCGATCAACAGTTCTACAGACAAGATAGAGGGGTCGCCATGGGGGCTAAATATGCCCCCAGTTTGGCAAATTTGTTTATGGCGCTATGGGAGGAGGATGTCGTCTATGCCCAACGGCGCCCTCAGGTGGTGCTGTGGGCTAGATATATAGACGACATCCTCCTCCTATGGGATGGTGATCGGGGTGATCTTGATAGCTTTATTGCCGAACTAAATCAAAATACTAGAGGAATCTGTCTCAACTTTGAGGCCAGTCAGACTAAGATGAATTTTTGGATTTATGTATTGGCATTGGAGATAATCAGTTTACTACCTCCACTTTTTTCAAAGGTACTGATAGGAATTCCTATATTCCTGTCGGTAGTTGCCATCATAAAAACTGGCTCGATTCAGTACCTAAGAGCCAGTATCTTCGCTTGAAGAGAAACTGCTCTGATGATAGGGTATTTTTGTCTCAGGCTGAGGTTTTGACACAAAGTTTTTTGGATAAGGGTTATACGCACACTTCCTTGAAACAAACTCTTAATATTGTGGCGGGTTTGGATAGAGGGGAGCTTCTTAAGGATAGGCCACCTAAAGTTGGTGGGCCCCCTTCTATTCCATTTATTACCACCTTTTCCATTCAACATCGGGATGTTAAGAACCTCATAGCCAAGCATTGGCATATTCTCACCAATGATTTGGTTTTGGGGTCTACTATGCCCGATAGACCACGTGTTATTTACAAAGGGGCTCCATCCCTCAGAGGGGGAGTGGCTCCTAATATTCTGGATCCCCCCTATCAGGAGGGATTTCTTTGAAGGATTGGTGGGTTTCTACCAGTGCAGGAAATGTAGGGTGTGCTCTCTGAGTGACTGTTTACATAGACGCACCCATACTTTTTCCTCTACTAGCACTGGTGTGGAATTTACCATCAGGTCGTTCGTGACGTGTTCTACTGAGGGGGTCGTTTATCTCCTGCAATGCCCTTGCGGGCTTCAATATGTGGGCAGGACTAAGCGACCCCTTAAAGTAAGACTCAATGAACACGTCACGAATATTTTGACTGGGTTTCCCAAACATCCTGTGTCCCGTCATTATTTAGAGGTACACAATAGAAATCCTGCCAAGACTCTCTTTTTAGGCATTGATAGGTATACCCCCCAGTGGAGGGGTGATTCCCTAGTGCGGAGCATTTCCAGGTCAGAGATGTCTTGGATACATAAAATAAAATGTTATACCCCCTTTGGGTTAAACGTTGATACAGATCTCAATGCCTTTATAGATAATTCTTGATTTAGTGTTTTTGCCCCATGGGTTGTTTTCATTTAATGATTTTTATTTTTAATTTATGTTTTTCATATAATGGTTTATCTATGGGTTTTTTCCCTGATCCAAAATATGTTTATATCTATGTGATTAATGTCAATAATTTTAGATTCTGAATAACCGATCTGAGTCCCGGGCAGTATATTGGGTCCTATACCATCAATAATAAATATCTTTTTTGGTTATGGTCTATGATTATGCCTTTTGGCATATTCCCTGTCCTTTTATAATGATATGACTTATGATCTTCTAATAGATCGTTGTTATATTGCGTTAAAACGCAATTAATAATAATATTTTAGCAACATTTAAGCTGTGCTCTGATGGTTTCCATTTCATGAACTGTGTAGTTCTACTTCCGGGTGGCGGGGCTGCCCGTGACTCAGATTGAGGCGTGGTTTCCAGTGTATTTAAATTTGCAATGAGTCAGTGCGTCGCCCGTTCCCCAGAAGACGCTATCTATAGCGAAAGTACGTCGGGAGGCTGACGCGCTGATGTCATCGCTGGACGGGAGACTGCAAGCCGGCCGGCTTTTTCCCATGCTTGTTTTATCTGCTTTGATGTAAGTAGCCATCTGTTTTTATTGAATAAAATTGCTGTTGGACGGTACACACTATGTGGTTTCCCCTCTTCATTTACATGATTGGCGAATACTGAGTCCTATACAGTGCAGGAGTTCCATCCCTGGGGGTCCATTTACTACGAGGAAGTGGATTATTCTCAGTTTGGCACTACTTAAGCTTGCCTCTGGTAAGCATAACATCCTGGTGGTGGTGCACGTGTGCAATTTGGTGTGATTAGGAGTTCACTCTTCTTTTGATACTCTACATTGCATGTTTTCACTGATCAGAATATATGGACTTTCATATGGACTCTTATGTTTAAATTTATTGGCGTGTTTGAATTAGTATATTATTATCATTCATACATAATCAGTCACTATTGATATTTTGATTGGTTCACTATAATTAGTTTGCGCAACTTTTCTTTTCCTTGTTTAAACAGTTAGAAGGCATGGCCTTTAGACCATCAATGTATTACCACCGATTTATGGAGAAAGCACACTCCATACCCTATGTCACAGGTGTCAAACACAAGGCCTGCGGGCCAAATCCGGCCCTCCAAGCCATTTCATGTGGCCCTCGCCCTCCTCAAGACCCCTACTTTCTGCTTTTAAGCAATGCATCCAGCTTCTTCCCAGCAGCAGCTTAAGAAAAGGGGGGTGCACTGTGATGTAAGGGAGAGTGGGGGACTCAACTTCTGATGGTGGGTTGGCTCTTAACATCTAATGTAAGGGGAGGGGATGCGCTGGACATCTAATCTTACAGATACAACCGGCCATTTTGAGGGCAATCATAATGCTGATGCGGCCCTCAATGAAATTGAGTTTGACACCCCTGCCCTATGTCTAAAAACTTATGCTTAGTCTAAGCTGGTTAGAATTTTTAATTTGTATTAAGAACAAAACCCCTTTATTTAAAAGCTCTTGTTAATCTTTTATTAAAAATATTAGGAGAATTCAATTAATTGTGTGTACAATGTATACATTTTGCATAGCTTTAAATGATCAAGGTTCGACAAATTTTAACCCTATCCCTACATTTCCTTTAAAAATATTTTTTCTGTGTACAATTTTGGGCTGTGTTTGAGCCAGTCTCACATGATGTCCTTTGGGCCGCTTTCTTGACTACCTGTTACAGTGGTTGGCAGTCCTTAATAATGCAGAGAACAGATCCATATAATAACATGGAGACGGAATAATTTTCCTGTGAGCTCAGGTAAGCTTGATGACATATACCCAGAACATAAGTTGTTTACACCCTGGGATTGTAGGATCTGATGGCCATTAACTGGTTTTAGAAACCATCACTCACTGGCTGTAGAGGTGGTAACTCCATGGTGCTAAAAAAGAGAAAAAGGCAAGCAGATAAAAATTTATATACCGGTAAGTGTAATTTGTCAGTTTGTGACTATGAAGGAGATAATACTAATCAAATGGGAAAAGCCATTTAGCAGATCAACATATTGTTTAAGCAGATGTGGCAAGGAGAATCTTGTCCTGCGTTGTATAGGAATCGACAAACTTTAAAAATATTTCCCAAACTAATCATAAATGTCTGGATTGATCAAACTTTCACTTTAACCGCTTGCTGAATGACGGAGGGACGGTGCGGTTCTCGTTCTGGGGAGGATGTCATATGGTAGCGCCCCAGAACGGTCACTATCGCGCGCCCGCATGCAACACTGCACTGTACCCAAATAATTGTTTTTATCCTTTTTTTCACACAAATAGAGCTTTTGTTTGCTGCTGGGATTTTTATTTTTTACAAATAAAAGACTGAAAATTTGGTGAAAGACCTGCTATCAGTTAACATACAGATGCATATTTTTAAAGGTACTTTAACCACTTCAATACTGGGCACTTTCACTCCCTTCCTGCCCAGGCCATTTTTTTAGCTTTCAGCGCTGTCACACTATGAATGACAAGCGCTGTGTAAATTAACAGTGCTATATAAATGTTATAAATAAATAAATAAATAAAATGATTTACCCTGGCTCCAGCTCATTCAATTAGGTGCTGGTGACATCACACAACCTTGCCACAGTCTCCTTTGAAATCTGAGGATCCCAATACTCATAAGAATGCTGGGATGATAATAAGCTCTGACAAACCCCATATTGTGTCAAGAGAAAGGAGAAGTAATACTCAACACCATGCCACTCTTATTTCCCAAAATTCAAAGGTCGGTAATAAGATAAAAATCTTATGTCTGTGCTTAACCACTTAACGACCGCCCACGGCATATATACGTCGGCAGAATGTCTCGTACAGGCACAATCACGTACCTGTACGTTGCCATTTAACTGCCTGCCGTGTGGTCACGCGCGCCGCCGCCGGCGCACTCGCCACCCTGCCGGCATCCCCGTGAGTCGGACCGCCGGTCCCGTGGACTCGATCGCAGTGGGGATCCCCACGATTGTCTCACGGAGGGATGGAGCGGGGAGATGTTAGTGTTCACACAACATCTCCCCGCTCACCTACTGACACTGTCACCGATCTCCGCTCTGTGTAATCAGAGCGGAGATCAGTGACGTGTCACTCGTAGCCACGCCCCCTAACAGTGAGAATCACTCCCTTAGGCACACTTAACCCCTTCAGCGCCCCTAGTGGTTAACCCCTTCACTGCCAGTGTCATTTTTTACAGTAACCAGTGCATTTTTATAGCACTGATCGCTGTAAAAATGACAATGGTCCCAAAAATGTGTCAAAAGTGTCCGAAGTGTCCGCCATAATGTCGCAGTCACGAAAAAAATCGCTGATCGCCGCCATTACTAGTAAAAAAATATTTTTTAATAAAAATGCCATAAAACTATCCCCTATTTTGTAAACGCTATAACTTTTGCGCAAACCAATGAATAAACGCCGATTGCGATTTTTTTTACCAAAAATATGTAGAAGAATACGTATCGGCCTAAACTGAGGAAAAAAAAGGTTTTTTATATATATTTTGGGGATATTTATTATAGCAACAAGTAAAAAATATTGCTTTTTTTTCAAAATTGTCGCTCTATTTTTGCTTATAGCGCAAAAAATTAAAACCGCAGAAGTGATCAAATACCACCAAAAGAAAGCTCTATTTGTGGGAAAAAAAGGATGTAAATTTTGTTTTGGAGCCACGTCGCATGACCGCGCAATTGTCAGTTAAAGCGACGCAGTGCCAAAACGCAAAAAGGGGCCTGGTCTTTATGCTGCATATTGGTCCGGGGCTTAAGTGGTTAAGCAGCCATGGAAATGGGCACATTTAACAGCTCCTGCTGCTGTCAATCAAATCCATTGACACCGGATGAATGACTCAGGAGTGTGCCCGCAAGGTAACCCCCTTGGGAGAGCTCTTCTCCTAGGGGGTTATCTAATGTGGGGTGGAGCCGCGAGAGCCGCCAAGGGACTCCAGAAGACGACGTTTGGGGCCACTATGTGTGTTACATCTCTATATACATATATACTGTATATAGGATTTTTTCAGACTCGCATAAACACATCTGATGTGATCTTTTTAGGAGTAGGCAACAATCAATTTGTGGTGGTAACAATTATATTGATCTAAATGGCCATGATAGGTCCACGATTACATGAGCATCCCTAACCCCTTGCGTATGTAGCGCCCCTTTACTTTTCAGGGGTGCTATGTACTTCAATTTAGGGGTTGGTCTGAGCTAGTAGCCAGGCTCAGACCACTTTGATTGTTAGTATTCGCTTCTGCCTATGTGATGTAACCTGATGTACAGTTCCCTGTGGCCTGTAGGTGGCACTGCCATATCAGGTCAGGGTTGAACCGTGGGTGACATTGCTATGCCTTAGGGTGTCCCCTCTCGGCAGTGGTGCGGTGGGCATGGTTGGCCTGCTGTGCAAGCTGGGAGGGGATACATAAGGGGCAGACTCCATCTTGAGAGGAGACTGGAGCGCTGGGGAGTGAGCGGTTCGCACCGCCAGCCCTTCAGGCCGAGGGTGCGCACGTGTACCAGTCTAAGGCACCTTTAGCCTGGGGCTGCGTCTGCACTAGTAGGCCCAGCACCTTTAGCTGGGGCCTATCTTAAGAAGAGGAATCCCAGGGTGCCCTGGAAAGCGTGGACCCGCTCTAAGAAGAGGAGACCGGGGGAGGACCTTTCTGATGGACCGGTGAGAGTTCACGGTGAAAGAGAGGCCTGGTTACCTTCTAGAGGGATTCAAAGATCTATCACAGGCCTTGCAACGTGCTATCGCTGGCACCTGTTCTTGTGTTGCAATTGCTGAGAAGTTTGGGACTTAAAGATTCTGTGGCAGAGGATCTCCCGATCGTATCTCTAGGAAACCTAAAGTGAACGTTCGAGCATCACTCTGGCTGCTAGGATCCGCTCTTATGGCCCCGTTCACACGATCGTTTTTCATGCCGTTAAAACTGCCATTTTAAAAAATGGCCCTGAAAAATGATCGTGTGTATGCTCCAGAGCATTTTTAACGACGTGAAAAACGGCCATTAAAAATTCCGGACATGCTCTCTTTTTTCACGTCGTTTTTCATGTCGTTTTTTTTAACGACGTGAAAAACGATAGTGTGTATGCTTTAACGACGTGAAAAAAACGCGCATGCTCAGAATCAAGTAAGAGACGGGAGCGCTCGTTCTGGTAAAACTAGCGTTCGTAATGGAGATAGCACATTCATTACACAGTAACGGACTGAAAAGCGCGAATCGTCGCTCAACAAACTTTACTAACATGAAGGGTGGCGCCATTCGAACGGAACTTCCCCTTTATAGTGCCGTCGTACGTGTTGAACGTCACTGCGCTTTGCTTGATCGTTTTTTTTAATGATGGTGTGTACGCAAGGCAGGCTTGAGAGGAAACATGAAAAAAACGAGGAGAAAAACGTTGGTTTAAAAAATGACATTAAAAACGATCGTGTGTACGGGGCATTACAGGGGACTATCTGGGTGAGCTAAACCCACTCGGGATCGAGTAGTGACTATTGTACCAGTTTGTGCCTGGACCTATCTCCCAAACCTTACTGTCCTTTCTTTCGTCCACCTTTCCTGTCTGCTGAACTTGAACTTTGCTTATAAAATAAACTTAGCGTTGAAGTTAAAGTGGTGTGGACATTGGCCTTCCTGGGGAGAAATAGAGAATTGTCCCTACAATCTAGGAGACGAGAACCAGTCTAATGGGATAACTTGCTGCAGGACCCAAAATTGTTAACACCGCTCAACCTCTTCAAACAGGAGGGTACGGGCATATAGCGCAGTGTGCCTTGACCTGCAAGGGATCCAAAGGCAGGAAAAAGGTCCGTGTGCTACACGTACATTCAACTGCAGGGCAGGGAATGCCTCAGCTGCACCTGATTGGCCTATCACTGACAGCTTCTTCTCAGGTTTGGAAAAACATGGGTATGGACCGAACCCAAAATCATCCCTAGACTCTAATGCCGCGTACACACGATCATTATTCACGGCGGTTAAAAAACCGCCGTGAATAATGTCATTAAAAACGAGGGAACAGCTTGTTCCCCACACATGGTCGTTTTTCACGTCGTTTTTTCTCTTGTCGAGAAAAACGACCATCTGTGGGCTCCACGGCAGTGTTTCCCTATGGGAAACACTGCCGCGGAAAACATGTCGAAAAAAACGACGAGAAAAATTAGAACATGTTCTAATTTTTCTCGTCGTTTTTAATGCCGTTTTTCTCGTCGAAAAAAACGACAGAAAGCCCACAGACTATCGTTTTTCTCGTCGAATGGGAAAAATGACATTTTTCTCGACGAGAAAAACGGCCGTGTGTACGCGGCATAACAATTTATAATTTAATCTGACAATTGATATGCTAGTTTATGGATTAAGAAATCTTGTTCTATGGAATTATTGTATATTTTATATACTATACAATATATCCTACTCAGGATAACTGGCATTGATGTTGTTTCTACTGGATATTTTAAAACATTTCAGCACACCTGCAAACATACCCCTCAGATATTTTGATCAGGGTTTGTATTGCCCTGCCCAGATAAAAAGAAATGGAGACTTCAGGGGCATCTCATGTTTTCTTCCAACAGAGCTAATACTAAGATTCACTTTATGAGGGCTTGTGACTTGCAATATTAGATGGGAGTTTATTGACCTGAACTCTTAACTGTACCAGTGATCATGTAGTTTCTATTTAGGTACTTCTCTCTTTTAAACCTTTATACCTTATGCATTTTAAACTGTTTAAACTTTATGTATGTTTTGTACAGTAAATATTAGTAGAACTTAAGCTAAGCTATGCAGTGCCGGCCCAAGACATCGTGCTGCCTGGTGCCAAGAATAAAATGCTGCCCCCCCCCCAAAAAAAAAAAAATCACGCCCACCAAATACCCCACATTAATTATTTTATATCATGATAACTAAAGTGGACCTGTCATGGCTCTATACATGTATGTAGGAGTATAAAGAGGACCTGTCATGGCTTTATACATGTATATATGAGTATAAAAGGACCTGTGCGTGGCTGGTGGCCGCGATCGCTCCAGAGAGCCAGAACGGGGATCTGTCAATGTAAACAGACAGATCCCCATTCTGACAGGGGAGGAGAGACAGATCTGCTCTTCCTAGTGATTAGGAACAGAGATCTCTCTCCTCCTCCAGTCAGTCCCATCCCCCCAGTTAGAAACCCCTCCCAGGGAACACATTTAACCCCTTTCCTGCGAGTGACATTTACACAGTAATCAGTGCATTTTTATAGCACAGACCGCTATATAAATGTCACTGGTCCCAAAAAAGTGTCAAAAGTGTCCGATCTGTCCACAGTCTCGCTAAAAATCGCAGATCACCGCCATTACTAGTAAAAAAAAAAATAATAATACTAAAAATGCCATAAATCTATTCTCTATTTTGTAGACGCTATAACTTTTGCGCAAACTAATAAATATACACATTGCGTTTTTTCTAACAAACATATGTAGAAGAATACATATCGACCTAAACTGATGAAGAAATGTTTATTTTTATTTTTTTGGATGTTTATTATAGCAAAAAGTAAAAAAAAATTTTTTTCAAAATTGTCGCTATTTTTGTTTATAGCACAAAAAATAAAAACCGCAGAAGTGATCAAATACCACCAAAAGAAAGCTCTATTTGTGGGGGAAAAAGGACGTCAATTTTGTTTAGGTACAACGTCGCACGACCGCGCAATTGTCAGTTAAATCGATGCAGTGCCGAATCACAACAAAAATTATTGAAGTGCATTATTTCTATTATTACATTGTTATATAAAATAAAATAGTTCAACTCACCATAATGCCGAATCAGTGGGAGCCCCGAGTGTGTCACTTACCGAGTCACCTGCCACCAGATGCAGATTGTCACTTGCCCCGATGTTACACATTGCAGATTGTCACGGGCACAGCGTGGCTCCCTCTCTGATTGTAAGGCCACTTTCACACTGACACGTTTTTTAGGCGGTTTAGCGCTAAAAATAGCGCTGCTATACCGCCTGAAAAAATTGTGCCCTGCAGTCTCAATGTGAAAGCCCGAAGGCTTTCACATTGAAGCGGTGCGCTAGCAGGACCGCTCCAAAAGTCCTGCTAGCCGCATCTTTACAGCGGTGAAGGAGCGGTGTGTTCACCGCTCCTTTACCGCGGTTTCCCATTGAAAGCAATGGGAAACCGCGGTAATACCGCCCGCAATGCGCCTCTGCAGAGGCGCATTGCGGGCGGTATTAACCCTTTTTCGGCCGCTAGCGGGGGTTAAAATCACCCCGCTAGCGGCCGAATACCGCGGTAAAAATTAAGGTATAGCGGCGCTAAAAATAACGCTGCTATACCTCCCCGCCTCAGTGTGAAAGGGGCCAATGGTACAGTGTGGGTGCCTCTCTGGCTTCCCCCAGCACATCCCTCTCTTTTCCCTGTGTCCTGTAGCAATTACTCCCTCAGTTTCTTCCTGGGTTCCAAACTCTCTCTCCCAGCAGAGTGCATGCTGGGGGCTGAAGTCTGCTGGCTGTGCACAACAATGGGGCAGTCAAGCTTCTGGGACTGCATGTTCCATGATGCTCCACTTGGGACCCTAGTCTCTTTTGATTGGCCACAGCGCAGCCAATCGGGATGGAAACAGACCAGGCAAAGAACTAAGCAGCAAACCAGGTGAGAGCCGCTCTCTCTCCACTGCTGACACTCGGGAGAAAGGAGGGGGCGAGCGGGGGAGATATACTGACGTCCCGCAGCTCGCCTCTCTCCCTTGTCACAGCTTCTAGTTCCTTCACTATAGCGGGCACGCGGCACGCTGGGGCCCCTTACAGGAGTACTACTGCCTGCCTGTACCCCCCTGATGGCGGCCCTGCGGCTGGCTGACGGGCGGCAATTTGCCGCCCCCCTATAAGTGCCGCCTGGGACCGAGGTACCATCGGGTCCCATGGTAGGGCCGGCCCTGAAGCTATGCATAAAGAGGTAGAGTGTAATATGACATGCTATAGATTTATAGTATAAAGTATATATAGTATAGCTATAGTTTAATCCACCTTCTATTCCACGATCCCATATTAATATGCCATAAAAATGGCAGTTGTATTAAAGGGGACTGGAACCATGGAACCATGAGATATTCACACCATACAAATTATGTTGAATAGAAAATTATTTTATAAACCACTTCAATACAGGGCATTTTCATCCCCTTCCTGCCCAGACCAATTTTTAGTTTTCAGCGCTGTCGCATTTTGAATGACATTTGCGCGGTCGTACGACGTGGCTCCCAAACAAAATTGACAACCTTTTTTCCCCACAAATAGAGCTTTCGTTTGGTGGTATTTGCTCACCTCTGCAGTTTTTATTTTTTGCACTATAAACAAAAGAAGAGCGACAATTTTGAAAAAAAAACACAATATTTTTTACTTTTTGATTTAATAAATATCACAATTTAAAAAAAATATATATATATTTTTCCTCAGTTTAGGTCGATACGTATTCTTCTACATATTTTTGGTAAAAAAAAATTGCAATAAGCGTATATTGATTGGTTTGCGCAAAAAGTTATAGCGTCTACAAAATAGGGGGTAGATTTATTGCATTTTATTTTTATTTTTTTTACTAGTAATGGCGGCGATCTGCGATTTTTATTGTGACCGTGACATTGCGACGGACGTATCGGCCACTTTTGACACATTTTTGGGACCATTCACATTTATACAGCAATTAGTGCTATAAAAGTGCACTAATTACTGTGTAAATGTGACTGGCAGGGAAGGGGTTAACACTAGGGGGCGCTGAAGGGGTTAAATATGTTCCCTAGGGAGTGATTCTAACTGTAGGGGGAGGGGACTCACAAGGGGAGGAGACCAATCTGTGTTCCTCTGTTCTGGGAACACACACCGGTCTTCTCACCTCTGACAGGATGTGGATCTGTGTGTTTACACACAAAGATCCACGGTCCTGCTGTAATCACGGGCAATCGCGGGTGCCCGGCGTACATCGTGGCCGCTGGGCACACGCACCAGGTCCCATGCGATGCCGTGGACGCGTGCCGCCTGACCCCTAGACGGCCGGGAAGCCCAGGACGTCATATGACGTCCACCTAGGATGGGAGATCCCATCTGTGGACATCATTTGACTATGGGCGGGTAGGGAAGTGGTTAATTGATCCCACATAACAAGTGTATCATCGACACATCCATATGTGTCGATGATACACTATATTTACATATAATACATGAAATACATAATTGTTACATAAATGTTACCCAGTGATACAAAGCATAACAAACACACAACATTATTGTAGTATGGGGGCTTGTGTCTCCCAAATCAATGTGTTTTGCGGTCTTCCGCTTCCTCAGAATTGTGCTTTTCAACTACATACAGGTGTAACAATAATAAATTGTTTATGTCTATATCCATCTACAAAAAAACAGTATTACATAGACCATATGGAGACTGGTATAAAATCATATCTAATTGACCCCAATAACGCCTTTTTTATATCCATATATTAACCCCAAAGGGTAAAGATTTAAACACTTTCACTACCAATAGGGGGGTACATAGGAAGGAAGTAACACCCGCTCTAAGATACTTTTTACATTTATTTTATTTTTTAAAAGGTGGCTCTGAGTATTTGATCATATCTACTAATGTTAGTTATTACTATGATGAATGTGAATTAATATACTGTTGGAAATCCTTATTATGTATTTTTATCTATTTAGAATACTTACTTAACCTCCTGAGGAAGCGATTTGTCACGAAACATGTTGAGCTTCAACAAGCTACACTAACCTATACCAATCCCCTTTGGATTTTAGCAGCCTTCAAGCTTACCGGCTGGTGTTGTCATACCTCCACGGGATTGGTCCGGCTCATCTGACTATATTAGTTGCCTAATTTGATTACTCATTTTCATCTATGGTTTTATAGATGTTTTTCTATGGATTTATGTAATCTAAATAAAATTATTATTTTATTATTTGGTGCCAAAAAAGTCCATGTTTCCTTACTGTACATACTTTTCCCTCACACAATTCTTTGCAAGCAAAACGTCACCCTGAAATAAATGTTTATTTATTAAAGAAATATTTGATTCAAATGATTTTTAAAAAATACTAAATTGTTTTTCCTTTGTTCATATTTGATTTATGTTTGGGGAGGGCACAGCAACTTTGTCAGCCAGTATGAGCAGCGTTGATGCTTTGTATGGACTATATTTCGAGTATGCATCAGTAATCAATAGTTTCTTCCATCAAGAAGATCTTTATTATTATCTTTGAAGGATTCATTTCCTGTTAGCCTTGTCTGTATATTTACTTAAATAAGTACAACATACAACCATTTTATTGGTTGGAAAATAATTTGCTCTGCAGTTCTGAGAGTTTCACATTACATTTAGGTCATTGTTCTAGATAATTCAATATTTCACTTATTAGCTCTGTAGAGTCTGATGGGAATTATATTTGGTTCCCTATTAGTGACAGCATTAAGATTCACCGTCTAGCATTTTTTTCAGGTTTTTTCTTGGTGCTACTAAATGTAGAAGACTGAACATGCACCAGAATATAAATAACTAATCATTGGTTTATTAAATTCAGCATATAGTTGTTAGAAGTTTTAGCCCACCTACAACTGATATTTCAATATTTGGTAGACCCCAGGGAGTTAAACCACCCAACTATTTTGTATCCGGTACATATAGGTGCACTCTATTGGAAAGATCTTCTTGCTTGAGTTTCTGGCCATTATTAGGGGGTCCTACTTTCCCAGCAGGAATTGGTTCTTTGTTTGTTTTATAAACTGCAGAATGGAATAGGAGATGCTGGAACATCGGACAAGGTTGTGAGAACTACAAAACTCCCAGGTGGACAGAAATGATAGTCGGGTGTTTTGGAAAGGAGAATTTGCTACTGGAATATAAAGACATAAATGAGGCTAGTTGCTGACTCAGCCTGACAAGCTACATATGTAATTAAAAAAAATCACTTTTGGGTGGGCAGTCCCTTAGAAAAAGTAGTTTGAATACTCCAGAGCAGAGCTGGGTAAGAAAGACAGAATGAGGCACACTCTCTACCTCACCAATTATTTATGAAAGAATTGCAACAGAGATAATTTGTGTGGGAATTCCCACCTGCAATTGTACTTTGAAGACTGATGGTGTTCATTAGTGCTGAAAGCAGTAGCAGATTTCATTCTCAAAAACATTGTAACAATGTATTTTGGTTACAGGCTGTATGAATGAAACAAATGAATCCTGAAAACATTGTTTGCTGATTTCATTAATAAATATATTATAACAATATTTTACAATGTACTACTCTACAATTTTCTAGTGCACATGTGCAAATCGAATTATAAGTCCTTGCAATTGTAATAATTTTTAATTAAAGGGACACTAAAGCTTCCCTTTTTTTTGCACAAAAAAAACAAACAGTTTATACTTACCTCCACTGTGCAGCTCGTTTTGCACACAGTGGCCCCGATCCTGGTCTTCTGGGGTCCCTCAGCGTCTGTCTCGGCTCCTCCCCGCAAGGACTCCACACCTTCATGCGAGCGAGCTTGCATGGTGTGGAGTTATTGCGGGCGCGTTCCCGTGATACAGCGGCGGCCATAGCCGCCGACTGTATCACTCGGCCCCGCCCCCGGCGTGCCGCGTCATTGGATGTGATTGACAGCAGCGCCAGCCAATGGCTGCGCTGCTTTCAATCCATCCAGTGTAGCCAATCCGCGGGCAGGCTGAGAACCGAGGAGGATGACGGGGACGAGCGCGGGACTTTCGAGGGGCCAGGTAAGTAAAACGGGGGCTCGGGGGGGGCGGTACTGTCGGATGTTTTTTCACCTTAATGCATAGGATGCATTAAGGTGAAAAAACATGTACCTTTACAACCCCTTTAAATTTGTTTCTGTCCAATACCTTATTTCCCCTTAGTTTCTTGTATTGTTTTCTTTTTTCACTTCATATGTACACTTTTTACATTTGTGTGGCGCCGCTTTTAAAATAATTTAAATGGTTACCACTTCCACATGGCAGCACTAGGGTCATCGGTTCAAATGCCAACCTTGGCACTACCTACCTGGAGTTTGCATGTTTACCCTGTGCCTGCGTGGGTTTTCTCCCACACTCCAAAGATATGCTGGTAGGTTAATTGACTCCTGTTTAAAGTGACCCTAGTATATGTATGTATGAACGTGAGTATGTATGTATGATTGTAAGCTCCCTGAGGGCAGGGATTGGTGTGAATGTAAAGCACTGCATATATTGTCACTGCTATGTAAGTACCTTTAATAAATAATGAATACAACTTATAGTGCCTTTATAAATAAGGTTATATTGCACAATAAAATTGCAAGAGGAAACTGCAGATTTTTAAGCTACCATAGTTCTTACATAAAAGAAAAAATCATATTGTTAATATTTTGTTTCCTTGTCAAAAAAGGTTTATTGATTGCACAATAAAATTAAAGTACATTGTTACATATACAAGGATATATATATATATATAAATAAGCTCTTTTGTTAAAAAATAAAACAATAAAAATAATATATGTAGGTAATATAGTATGTTTTGTTTGTGTTAAACTTCATCACACACAATTAATTAATTGCTCTATGTTACTTTATCATGTTAGTATTAATGTTGTAACTATTAATACCTAACAAAGGTTATCCTAAAAGACTTTGTATATGTAAATCTATCATATATTGATATAGAGCTGATATAGATAAACAAATGTTATACATTAACTTAAAAAGAAAAGAAAAAAGGAAGTTAAGAGAAATAGGGGGGGAAAGAAAGAATAGTGAGAGAGTAAGTTCACAAGGTCGGTCCAGGTACCAGGGTGTGGTTCAGTATAATAGTGTGGTTACACGGTTTTGTTAAATAATCAGTTACCATGGCTGAAGGACTGAATCATTAAAATTTGGGGGTAAACGAGTCTTTATCCATGGGTTCCACATTTTCTTGGATTTCGGAATATTGTTACCTTCAATAGCTGACAATTTAGCAAGGGACATTACAGAATTCATTCTGTTCTTAGTTTCAGCCAATGCCAGTATTGGTGATTTCCATGCTTTCGCCATTGTTTGCTTAGCAGCGGTTAAAAGTTGAACAAAAAGCTCAAATTGGAAGAATGTTAGATGATCTGGTTTCAGATTAAGTAATGCTATGACAGGGTCTGGTGCTAGCGGCTTTTGGAACATTTTGGAGGCTAGTTCAAAGATTTTCCCCCAAAAGGTTTGTGCTATTGGACATGCCCACCATATATGCATGTGTGTACTAGGGATGAGCTCGGTGTTCGAGTCGAACATACGTTCGACTCGAACATCGGCTGTTCGATCGTTCGCCGAACAACGAACGATTTGGGCCGTTCGCGCCTAATTCGCGGCCCACAATGCACTATACCATCGCAGTGTCATCCAGGCGCTGTGATTGGCCAAGCATGCACTGTGACCCCGCATGCTTGGCCAATCACAGCGCCGGCAGCGAGGAGAGCAATGATTGGCCACAGGCAGGATGCCTGTGGCCAATTATTGCTGAGGGTGTTTAGTACACGCCCCACACTATAAAAGGCCGCCAGCACGGCGGCCTAGTGTATTGTGTTCCGGAGCAGGGAAAGAGAAGCATAGACAGGGACAGTGACATTTTTTTTTCTTGCTTAACCTGGATTCCTTTAGTTTAGGGAAAGAGAAGGATAGGTAGGGAGAGTGTCAGTCTGTTTTACTGTGCTAAACCTTGTTTGTAGGGACAGGGAAGGACAGTTAGGGAAATTCTCATTGTGCTATACTGTGCTAAAGCATTCCTCATCAACCATCTTTAAAAAAAAAAATTTATAGGGACAGAAAACTATAGGTAGGGAGAGTGTCAGTGTGTTTTACTGTGCTAAACCTTGTTTGTAGGGACAGGGAAGGACAGTGAGGGAAATTCTCATTGTGCTATACTGTGCTAAAGCATTCCTCATCAACCATCTTTAAAAAAACATTTTTTATAGGGACAGAAAACTATAGGTAGGGAGAGTGTCAGTGTGTTTTACTGTGCTAAACCTTGTTTGTAGGGACAGGGAAGGACAGTGAGGGAAATTCTCATTGTGCTATACTGTGCTAAAGCATTCCTCATCAACCATCTTTAAAAAAAAAAAAATTATAGGGACAGAAAACTATAGGTAGGGAGAGTGTCAGTGTGTTTTACTGTGCTAAACCTTGTTTGTAGGGACAGGGAAGGACAGTGAGGGAAATTCTCATTGTGCTATACTGTGCTAAAGCATTCCTCATCAACCATCTTTAAAAAACATTTTTTATAGGGACAGAAAACTATAGGTAGGGAGAGTGTCAGTGTGTTTTACTGTGCTAAACCTTGTTTGTAGGGACAGGGAAGGACAGTGAGGGAAATTCTCATTGTGCTATACTGTGCTAAAGCATTCCTCATCAACCATCTTTAAAAAAACATTTTTTATAGGGACAGAAAACTATAGGTAGGGAGAGTGTCAGTGTGTTTTACTGTGCTAAACCTTGTTTGTAGGGACAGGGAAGGACAGTGAGGGAAATTCTCATTGTGCTATACTGTGCTAAAGCATTCCTCATCAACCATCTTTAAAAAAAAAAAATTTTATAGGGACAGAAAACTATAGGTAGGGAGAGTGTCAGTGTGTTTTACTGTGCTAAACCTTGTTTGTAGGGACAGGGAAGGACAGTGAGGGAAATTCTCATTGTGCTATACTGTGCTAAAGCATTCCTCATCAACCATCTTTAAAAAAAAAAAAATTATAGGGACAGAAAACTATAGGTAGGGAGAGTGTCAGTGTGTTTTACTGTGCTAAACCTTGTTTGTAGGGACAGGGAAGGACAGTGAGGGAAATTCTCATTGTGCTATACTGTGCTAAAGCATTCCTCATCAACCATCTTTAAAAAAAATTTTTTTTATAGGGACAGAAAACTATAGGTAGGGAGAGTGTCAGTGTGTTTTACTGTGCTAAACCTTGTTTGTAGGGACAGGGAAGGACAGTGAGGGAAATTCTCATTGTGCTATACTGTGCTAAAGCATTCCTCATCAACCATCTTTAAAAAAAAAAATTTTTATAGGGACAGAAAACTATAGGTAGGGAGAGTGTCAGTGTGTTTTACTGTGCTAAACCTTGTTTGTAGGGACAGGGAAGGACAGTGAGGGAAATTCTCATTGTGCTATACTGTGGTAAAGCATTCCTCATCAACCACCTTTGAAATCCTTGTTTTTTGGACAGTCAGGGAAATTGTCATTGTGCTATTCTGTGCGAAAGCAATCATCCTCAACCATATTTAGAAATCCTTAAGTAAAGGGACAGAGAAGGACACCTGAAGGTAGCCCTTATTGCTTTTTTTCCCATCTCCCTGCAGGCCATCCATTAGAATGTCTGGAAGGCAAACAAGGAGAGGCAGACAGTCAGGAGGCAATAAAAGAGGGCAAGCAGGCTCTGTGTCTGGGGGCAACAGTTCTGGTCGTGGACGCGGTGCATTGTCATCAGCACATGGCCATGGGACACGCTTGTCCTTCTTTTCAGCAGCTGGACATGTTGAGCCACATCATGCCGAAGACTTGGTAGAGTGGATGACCAAGCCCTCCTCCTCCTCCTCATCCTCTCTCACCCAGGCTCAGGGTACTGGCAAAGCAGCTGCCAAAGCGTCCTCTTCCCTGGTATCAATGTCAGACTCATCATCAGTCACTCCTTCCCTAGACCCACCATGTCCTCCTCCTGAGGAGTCCCCCGAACTGTTTGAGCACAGTGTTGGGTACATGCTCCAGGAGGATGCCCAGCGTTTCGAAGGGTCTGATGATGAAACCCAGCTAGAGGAAGGCAGTAGCGTGAGAGCAGACAGAGGGGATGCTCAAGAAGGACACCAATCTGGCAGTCATGTTCCAGCAGCTGCAGCATACTGCCAGATTGGCTCCAGTGATGAGGAGGGAGGGGATGATGAGGTCACTGACTCCACGTGGGTGCCTAATAGGAGAGAGGAGGAGGAGGAGGATGAGGAGGAGGCACATCTCCAATGAGGCAGGATGCCCTTTGGTGGCCAGCGTAAGGGCAGTACACCGACGGAATCACACCGCAGAGCTCCGCCTGTGCAGGGCGCTGCCTCTGCCCGTCATTCAAAAAGTTCTTTGGTGTGGGCCTTTTTTGAGGATAGTGCATCAGATCGCACAGCTGCTGTTTGCAACATATGTCTCAAGCGTATATCGCGTGGCCAAAACATCAGCCGCTTGGGTACCACATGCCTGACCAGACATATGTTGACCTGCCATGCAGCTCGTTGGCAAGCCTACCTCAAAGACCCACACCAAAGAACAAAGCAGACCTCTCCTTGCACCGCATCAGCTGGGATCTCCAACCCCACTATAACTTCAGTCCTCTCTGAAACATGCACTGAGAGGAATGAAGGTGTAGAATTAGGTGTGTCACAGCCAAGTACTTGCGGCCACTCTGCTAGCAGTACACCGACGTCCGATTCTAGCAGGCAAATTTCCCTGCCCCAGCTGCTGGACCGTCGAAAGAAGTTCACTCCCAGCCATCCACATGCCCAGCGGTTGAATGCTAGCTTGGCTAAATTGCTAGCGCTTCAACTGCTGCCTTTTCAGTTGGTAGACTCGGCCCCCTTCCGTGAGTTTGTGCAATGTGCAGTTCCTCAGTGGCAGGTTCCCAAACGCCACTTTTTCTCACGGAAGGCTATTCCGGCTCTCTACCGGCATGTGGAAGGCAATGTCTTGGCCTCGCTGGACAGGGCGGTCAGCGGTAAGGTGCATATTACCGCTGACTCATGGTCCAGCAGGCATGGACAGGGACGTTACCTTTCTTTCACGGCCCATTGGGTCACTCTTTTGGCAGCTGGGAAGGATGCAGGACAAGGTGCAGTAGTGTTGGAGGTTGTTCCACCGCCACGCCTCCAAAATGCTACTACTGGTTGTGACACACCTCTCTCCTCCACCCCCTCCTCTTCTTCTTCCTCCATGGCCTCTTCCTGTGCTTTGTCCTCTGAACCAGCGGTGCTCCGTAGGCGTTCAAGGGGCTACGCAAGTACGCAGGCAAAAAGATGCCATGCCGTGCTTGCGCTGGTGTGTTTGGGGGACAGAAGCCACACTGGGGCAGAGGTCCTGTCTGCTCTGCAGGGCCAGGCCGAGAGGTGGTTGACGCCACGCCAGCTTAAGCCAGGAATGGTGGTTTGCGACAATGGCACCAACCTCCTCTCCGCCCTCCGACAGGGACAACTGACCCATGTGCCCTGTGTGGCTCACGTCCTTAACCTGGTGGTGCAGCGGTTCTTGGGCAGGTACCCGGGCTTACAGGATGTCCTGAGGCAGGCCAGGAAAGTCTGTGTGCATTTCCGCAGATCTTATAATGCCAGTGCTCGCCTGGCTGAGCTGCAAAAGGAGTTGAACCTGCCCAAGAACCGCCTTATATGTGACATGCCCACCAGGTGGAACTCAACGTTGGCCATGCTGCAGCGGCTGCACACGCAGCAGAGGGCCATCAGTGAGTACCTGTGCGACTACGGCACCAGAACAGGGTCAGGGGAGCTTGGTTTTTTTTTCCACGCCAGTGGGGCATGATCAGGGATGCATGCACTGTCCTGGCACCATTTGAGGAGGCCACGAGGATGGTGAGCAGTGACAGTGTATGCATCAGTGACACTGTACCTCTTGTCCACCTGTTGGAGCACACGCTGCGTGGAATAATGGACAGGGCACTTGAGGCAGAACAGAGGCAGGAAGAGGAGGACTTCCTTGCCTCTCAAGGCCCCCTTTACCCAGACAGTGTTCCTTCTGTCCCACCCATCGCACAGGAAGAGGACGAGGACGAGGAGGAGGAGGAGGAGGAGGATTGTGTCAGCATGGAGGTGGAGCCTGGCACTCAGCAGCATCAACAGCAGCAGTCTTTTAGGGATGATTTACAGTCCCAAGAAACCCGTGGACTTGTACGTGGCTGGGAGGAGGTGGCTGCGGATCATGTCGTCCTTAGTGACCCAGAGGACTCCGGACCGAATGCCTCAGCTAACCTACGCTGCATGGCCTCCCTGATCCTGCAAAGTCTGCGGAAGGATCCTCGTATTCTTCGGATCAAGGAGAGGGACCATTACTGGCTGGCCACTCTCCTTGATCCACGGTACAAGGGTAAGGTTGCGGACCTTATGTTACCGTCGCAGAGGGAGCAGAGGATGAGACAACTCCGGGAGGCCTTGCAGAAAGGTCTGTGCAACGCGTTCCCAGAGACTGGGAGGTTACAAACTCCTGGTCCTGGGCAACGAGTTGCTGAGGCTTCGGCCAGTCAAAGAAGGAGCGGTGGGGAAGGTGGCCGTCTGACCGATGCGTTCAGACAATTCTTTAGTCCGCAGCCCCAAAGTATGATCGGTTCCAGCAACCATCGCCAGCGTCTGATAAACATGGTGCAGGAATATCTAGGGGCAAGGTCAGACTTGGACACCTTCCCCACCGAAAATCCTCTGGCTTACTGGGTCTTGAGGATGGATCACTGGCCAGAGCTTGCACAGTATGCAATTGAGCTACTGGCCAGTCCTGCATCCAGCGTTCTTTCGGAACGCACATTCAGTGCTGCTGGAGGATTTGTCACGGATCACAGGGTGCGCCTGTCCACCGACTCGGTTGATCGACTGACTTTCATCAAGATGAACCAGTCTTGGATCACCACCAGCTACCACACACCTGATGCTGATATAACAGACTAATTGATTTTAACATGTCACATCCCTTCAAGACTGATGCTGATGCTGAGTGCCTGTGCTGTTATGTTGACTGGCTATCCTCCTCCTCCGAGTCCTCAATGATACGATTGATGATGATAGCTTGGAAGATCATTTTTGTTTATGGGTGCCGCCACCAGTGCCTAACGCCCAATTTTTCAGCCCCTGTTTAACAGGGGCGTGTAATTACAATTTTTGAAGCAATACTTTGCAACAGGGCTCATTGCTGTGCTCCAAGTACAGTATCTGTGAGGGGTTGCAGTGTTGTGCCACCAGTGCCTAAGGCCCAATTTTTCAGCCCCTGTTTAACAGGGGCGTGTAATTACAATTTTTGAAGCAATACTTTGCAACAGGGCTCATTGCTGTGCTCCAAGTACAGTATCTGTGAGGGGTTGCAGTGTTGTGCCACCAGTGCCTAAGGCCCAATTTTTCAGCCCCTGTTCAACAGGGGCATGTAATTACAATTCTTGATCTAATAATTCACAGCAGGGCCCATTGCTGCACCCACCAAGAGTAACTCTGAGGGCTTACAGTGTTGTGGCAACGCCACCACCACCACCACCACGAAAGGCCCAATTTTTCAGCCCCTGTTCAACAGGGGCATGCAATTACAATTCTTGATCTAATAATTCACAGCAGGGCCCATTGCTGCACCCACCAAGAGTAACTGTCAGGGCTTACAGTGTTGTGGCACCAGCACCACCATCAAAGGCCCAATTTTTACTACCACTGTTCAACAATTATATGTAATTACAATTCCTGATATAATAGTTGACAGCAGGGCGTTCCAGCACCAACCAAGAGTAACTGTGAGTGCTTACAGTGTTGTGCCAACACCAACAACTAAGGGGCCTATTTCTGCAGAGTATATACGGCAGGTCCCTACTTTCAAACATCCAACTTACAAACGACTCCTACTTGCAAACGCAAGAAGACAACAGGAAGTGAGAGGAAATCTACCCCTAGGAAGGAAAATTCTCTCCTGTAAGAATTAATATGGGAGAAAGGTGTCTCCTCTGTACTGATGCTTTATCACCAATCCTTGTTTCAAGAAAAACACCACATTTCAAAAACAGTTGTCATTGGGACGGAAAGTGAGGTGAAATGTTCTGAACAGGGGCACAGACAGCAAAACAAATGTTACAGGGGTGATAACCCTTACCTATGTTTTCCAAAAAGTTTAAAAATAGATTTTTGGGCTGGAGCTACACTTAAACAATGTACCTGTTCAAAATTACAAACAGATTCTACATAAGAACAAACCTACAGTCCCTGTCTTGTATGCACCGCCTGTATACGGCTGTTCAGAGTATATAGGGCCTTTTTTATTTTATGTGCGGGGTTCCCCTTAATATCCATACAAGACCCAAAGGGGCTGGTAATGGGCTGGGATAGGGGGGGGGGGGGTCATGGGGTAGCTATGCCATTTTTCTTAAAGATTTTCATCCATATTACCGGGACCAGACATTACATTAAAGCCGCAAGCAGTTTTAAATGGCTTTTTTTTCCTTTAGAAGTGTCATTTTGTGCAGGGACAGTTCTAAACACGGGAAACACGTGGCACTTCACAGGCATACTTTAGACACCCCCCAGGTACGATATTTAAAGGAATATTTGACTCTTTTGTTTTTCACTTTATGCATCATTAAAATGACTGCTCCCGAAAAACGACCGTTTTTAAAACTTCTTTTTGCATTGATACATGTCCCCTGGTGCAGAACCCGGGTTCCCAAACCCTTTTTAGGACAATAACATGCATAATAGTCGTTATAATTAGCACTTTAGAATTCGAACGTTCGCATCCACTGTATTTAATAGGGTTCTAATGTTCGTACGAACTTTCGGTCCGTTCGCGGGTTCTGGTGCGAACCGAACCCGGGGGTGTTCGGCTCATCACTAGTGTGTACCTGTATCTGTACAGCCTCTGAAACAGAGGGCTGAATGATTAGGAGTGTATTTAGCCACTCTGGCAGGTACAAGATACCAGTGTGTTAGGACTTTATAATTTGCTTCCGTCACCGTAACATTTGGCGAGGAAGATTTAGTAGTTAACCATATTCCGGACCATTCTGCATCATATAGTTTTCGTCCCAGATCTTCCTCCCACTTCTGGACATATGTTAATTTATCAGGTTTTGAATTAGTCAAAAGTTGTATATAAAGAGTTAATATTTTGTTTCACTATGCTCTTTATGACAAACACACATTGGTTTAGCCATGTCTATTAAGCCAAAAAGGCTGGTGAGACTAATGACTTTTGCCATCTTCACTCTGGTTGCCAGAGGGCCTTGTCCCTACTCTGTACTTGAAGTGTTTTTTCCTGTATTTTTTATTTTTTTTTTCGCAAAAGATAAGTACAGCTATTGACATTGAACAGAAGAGTACACTAATGCCGCGTACACACGACCGTTTTTAATGTCATTGAAAAAAAACACATTTTTCTCGACGTGATTTTTCGTGTTTCCTCTCAAGCCTGCCTTGCCTACACACTATCGTGGAAAAAAATGTTCGAGTAAAGCGCGGTGACGTACAACACGTACAACGGCACTATAAAGGGGAAGTTCCATTCAGATGGCGAATGTGCCATCTCCATTATGAATGCTAGTTTTACCAGCACGAGCGCTCCCGTCTCATACTTGATTCTGAGCATGCACATTTTTTTTCACGTCGTTAAAGCCCACACACGGCCGTTTTTCATGACGAGAAAAACGACAATGTAAAAAACGACGTGAAAAATTAGAGCATGTTCCAATTTTTTCATGGCCGTTTTTCACGTTGTGAAAAATGCTCTGAAGCCCACACACGATCATTTTTAATGACCATTTAAAAAAATTTAATTTTTCTCGTCATTAAAAACGGTCGTGTGTACGCGGCATTAGTTTTTGTCATTGTCAGTATAAACAGTACACTAATTAATCACAGTCTACTAAAATCAATACTATTTTTAAACATCAAAGACTGTTGTGCATAGATTTGTACCTGTGTAAAATCATTACACCTGCTATTTAAAAAAGAAGTTTGAGATTTAAAAAAAAAATTATACTCACTTAGGTGGATGCAGCATCGATCCGATGCTGCATATGTCCCCGCCAGCTCTGCACCGAGAACTGAGCAATCAAAGACTGCTGATTGCTTAGTTCTCTGCATTCTGTGAGCTGAGCACCAGGGACTGTCAGTCACCCGCTCTCTGCTGTCTCTCCCTGCACTCATTGGTGTGCTGAGCTGTGGAGGGGTGTGGTTGGCTCAGGCTCTCAGTGGCTTGCTGAGAGGCTGAGCCAGCTGCTGGTCCATATGGTTGGGATCCACCCAGAACCTAGACTGGCTCTGTGACATCAACTGACAGCGGGCTTGAGCCCGCTATAGGCTGAAAACGGGTCACAGGAATGCAGAACTAACTGCACTCCTGTGATCCAATGGATACATATAGCCAAATTAGCTTTGGCTATACTTCTCTTTTAATGATCCCTCTCTCCAGCAGTACTTGACTGGATAGTTCCAAACAAGTTAAGGCTGGCAACAACCCCAACCACCACATTTTGCCCCCAAACCCAAGCTAAGTTTTAAAAAAATCAAACTTTAAGAGCCCCATTTGTTTAAATACATTTTATACATCTGTGGTCACATATCACCATCATGAGTCTTCTATCTTCTTCACTGCAGAGAAGGAGATTCCTTCTTCAGGTTTCAATGTCACTGTCTGGGGGGTGAACAATTCCTATCGCCATGCTAGTTGTGGGGACCCTAGTTGCAGGGCCCTCTCAGCCTCTAGAAGACTGCACTCTTTGTGACAATGTCACAATCTGTCACCAACTTTCTGGGTCTTCAGAAAGGACATAGGACATAGGAAATGATGTGACAGGAAATGATTGTGTATGACTCTACCCACTGCCATTAAAGCAAACAAGAAGCAGTTACCAAATTATATCTCAGTGTAAAGTACATTTAAAATGCAGTGCAGGATCTACAAGTGCTTGTACATACAGTACCTATGTTTACTATGTTCAGTGTCCCTGGAGCTCATTATCTTGGAGTTATCTTATATGCTTTTGCCAGGAAGTTCAAAGGTCCACCTCCTCCACATTCTGCAATATCATATTGGATGTTCATGTTATAGGTGGCCTTAAAGGGGTTGCTCCACCGGAAAAAAAAATTAAAAGCCAGCAGCTACAGCTACAGCAGCTGCTGGCTTTTAATATTTGGACACTTACCTGTCCTGGAGTCCACCGACGTCCGCAGCAGAGGACGAGCGACCGCTCGTCGCTCTGCTGCTCCCTCCGCCATCCTCGCTGAGGGAACCAGGAAGTGAAGCCCTGCGGCTTCATGCCCGGTTCCCTACGGCGCATGCGCGAGTCGCGCTGCGCCGTTCTGATTGGTGCTCCTGTGTTCTGGGAGCCGAGTGTCTCCCAGAACACCAAGGGAAGTCTGCGGGAAGTGACGTAACTCCCGCAGATTCCCGGAGACAGGACTCCCGGATGTGGGTGAAAATACCTGTCTTAGACAGGTATCTTCACCCCCCTCCCCCCTGAAAGGTGTCAATTGTGACACCGGAGGGGGGAGGCATCCAAATAGCAAAAGTTGCTATTTAGGGTGGAGCTCCACTTTAATGTCTAATAAGGAGTTTCAGACAGAGTTTTAGATGCTCTTAATTATCTTAGCAACATTTGTAAGCACTCTAGCTTTAAGGGCTCTCAGGCACCAAACATTTTAAAAGGTATGTCACATTATGAGGTTTTCTGTTTCAGATGTTAGCTTACCTTAAAGTTGAACTATAGGCAAAGCTTTTATTTTTTATTTTGGATAGAGCTAGGAAGGATTATAACCCCTGTCATATTTTGATTGGGCATCTGTGTCCCATTGCTGAGATTTTCCTTCACTTCCTGTCCCAGAGCCAAACAGGAAGTGAGAGGAAATCCTTGTAAATTAAGAGAAACCCCTGGGGACTCCCCGGTCACCAGAACTAGTGTCCCTCTATTTTCTTTTCTGGGGACAATTCAAAATTCGGGATTTTCTTTTACTTTCACTTTCAGTGATAATGGTAAACAGGACAAAAATAGAGGGTGAATCTTCTTAAAGCGGAGTTCCACCCAAAAGTGGAACTTCTGCTTATCTGATTCCTCTCCCCCCTCCGGTGCCACATTTGGGGGGGCAGGTACCTATTTTTGTCCCCACTTCTGTTGGACCCCTCCCTCCTCCTTCCCCTGCTGCCGGGCCAGTAAGAGAGTGCAGAGTGCTTCACGCATGCGCAGTAGGGACCCAGTGGTGAAGCCGTAAGGGCTACAGTGTCGGGTTCCCTTACCGGCAATGGCGGCAGCAGCACCTGACAGCCGATGGAAGCATCAGTTGGGGTGCCGATATCGCGGAGATCCAGGACAGGTACATTTCCTAATATTAGAAGTCAGCAGCTACAGTATGTATTTTTGGAGGGGGGGGGCGGAATACCGTTTTAACAAAGGTACAGACAGCAATAAAATCTGACAGGTGTTCACTCTATCCAAAACTAAAAAAAAAAATGTTTTGCCTTTAATTATACCTTAATTTAGGTAATATAAACTAAGAAACAATGTTTATTTTTAATTTGTGACGTTAGTGATCACATGACGACAGTCATTTTTTTTTTTTTTTAGAAAGACAGTATTTTGTTTGAAGACCTCTAGGCTCTTTTAACCACTGGAGTACACATCTTTCATACCTCCCATTGTGAAATAATTTTTGACCGTATCTGTGCTCTACAACCGCAATTCTAAATGTACAATCAACAAGCCACTGGCACGTAAAAGAAAATTTGGCATGGCTTTGCTCACTGTCCATAAGAAAAGACCATCAGAACATCCTGATCACTTTCATACATGCTGACTTTGTTAGAACAGATGCAGCAAATTGCCTGGAAAGTAGATTGAGTGACTTTAGTACATCCGGCATCTTAACCCTATTGATTGGAAATAGTGGCAATAGGGTGATTGGGATTATGGCGTGCCAAAGAGAAAATTTACAAAGATATATATATATATTTTTTTTACATTTTATTACATAAAACAGCAAAACACAAAAACGGTTCAATAAAATATGTGAGCAGAGTAGTTTATTGGTCATTACTATCCATATACATAAGGTGGTCAATATTAGATGGTCAATATTGGGATATGACATCTAATATTGACCACCTTATGGATACTAATGACCAGTAAACAACATTTTGTACAATACACTGCTCACATATTTTATTGAACCTTTTTTTTTTCTGTGCTGTTTTATGTAATAAAATTTTAATTTTTTTAAAAAATATCTTTGTAAATTTTCTCTTTGACACCGCCATAATCCTAATCACCCTATTGCTACTAGATGCAGCAATTTTTTTTTCAGTGTTTCAGACAATCCTTAGGTATTGTGTTACGCAGTGGAGTTCGGGATGTGCTGATGGACTTGGTTTACGTATAATATTTAAACGGTCAGTTACATAGACCATGCACTCTCCGTGCTTCAGGGAGTTGAACAGCTATTTTGGATGAGCTGCCTGTTCACATACTCCCTTATAGCTCTGGTCAGTGTCTAGTTCAAGATTAAATCCCTTGTTTTTTGGGGATTTGTGATGGAAGCTAGGATAAATAATACGTTCTGTTTTTAGCAGGTAATAATTTACTTCATAGAGTTTCAGGGGAGGATTTTCTGATTCCCTTTGTCCTCCTTACCACAACCTGACTGGTAATCATCTCCCATAGCTTAGCTGTAATTTTGCAAACAAATCCTCATATTTTCAAAAACAACTATAGCTAAGACAGCATCAATTCACAAAGTTATTTCAACTCTATTTATTATTTTATACAACCTTTTTCTCTTTCCAACTAATGATATTGCATTAGGTGTGCAGTTGTTATATTTTCACCCGCGCGTTGAAATAAAGCAGCCCATTTATAGTGAACTCGCCTCAACAGACTAGTTAACAGACACATTTTCCGAACGTTGTGTGTTTCCGAATGTTGTGGTGTGCTGCATTGTGCGCTGGCCTCTACTGTACAGTAGGGGTGCAACGGATCAAAAAACTCACAGATCGGATCGATCCTCGGATCAGAGCCACGGATCGGATCATTTTCGGATCGGCAAAAAAAAATAAAGAAAAATAATAATGTTACACCCACCGGAATTTTCGATTTCACAGTTATTTTCAACACAAAACGGAGCTTATATGCTCAAATACAGTATTTGTAAATCCAACTGACTCTTTACATGTTAAATTTTAAAAGCAGCAGAAAACCTGCTGACCTTACATGGTTGCTAATGTGACAGAACGCCTCTGATTTTCACATTTAACTAAATGTTAAATGTGAAAATCAGAGGTGTTCCGTCACATTAGCAATCATGTAAGGTTTGCTGCTGCTTTTAAAATGTAAAATGTAAACAGTCCGATGGATTTCCAAATAATGTATTAAAGCTGATAAGCTCCGTTTTGTGTTGAAATCTAAAACTCAGTTGGGTGTAACAAGATGTCCGCTTGGCCCCTTCTCTATCATTACTGTGTAGGGGTGTGGGGCGGAGCAAGATGGCGGCGAAACATCACTACAGCAGCCGCCGCCTGGTGTACAAAGATGGCCGCCGCTCTGGAGCTAGGCCGAAGCCGCGGCCTTTCCTACGGCCGAGGCTCCGGAGCGCTCCGCGGATCGCATGGTGATCCGATCCGAACAGGGTGACCAGTTTGGATCACGAATCACCACCGATCCGTTGCACCACTACTGTACAGTGCATGTTAGTGCAATGTATTGGTGTGAATCGGTCCTAAATCTGTTGCAGGCGTTCAGACAATTTCTCATAAATCATTTTTATTTTCTCATGAATCAGTAATTAACCTGCAACTTCATCAAGTGTCTCTACTTTCTGCTGTTCTCGTGGAAGAATAGGAGATCAGAAAGGAATGTTTAACCTGTTGGAACAAATTAAACCATGCTTTACAAGGGTTTTTTGTCTTCCTCCAGGTCAGGGGTCTCCAAACTTTGTAAAGGGACATTTTACTATCCTTCCGACTTTAGGGGGGCCAGACAGTGCCCGGTGGGAGTAAACAATGCCCCATCTTTGGTATTAGGGGGAGAAATAGTTGGTGTCAGTGAAAGGAATAGTGCTCCATTTATGTTGTCAGTGGAAGGAATCATGCCCCATCTTTGGTGTCAGTGGAAGGAATAGTGCCCCATTTATGTTGTCAGTGGAAAGAATCATGCCCCATCTTTGGTGTCAGTGGAAGGAATAGTGCCCCATTTATGTTGTCAGTGGAAGGAATCATGCCCCATCTTTGGTGTCAGTAGAAGGAATAGTGCCCCATTTATGTTGTCAGTGGAAGGAATCATGCCCTATCTTTGGTGTCAGTGGAAGGAATAGTGCCCCATTTATGATGTTAGTGGAAGGAATCATGCCCCATCATTGTTGTCAGTGGAAAGAATAGTGCCTCATTTATGATGTCAGTGGAAGTAATTCTGCCCCATTGTTGGTGTCAGTGGAATGAATAGTGCCCCATTGTGGTTGTCAGTAGCTGGAATTATGCCCCATTGTTGGTTTCAGAGACAGGAATAATGCCTCAAGGGCCGAGTAAAGGCAGGCAAAGGACCACATGTGCCCCCAGGGCCGCAGTTTGGAGACCACTGCTCTAGATCAACTTTGGGTTTAGGGTTTTGTGGATGCAGGTTTTCAGTTCAAATTTTTATGTTGGTTGAATTTAAAAGATGCATGTCTTTTTTCAGCCTGACCAGCTATGTATTTACATAAATGCCATTCAGAAACTAGCTAGCACTCAAATGGGTTGATTTACTAAAACTGGAGAGTGCAAAATCTGGTGCATAGAAACCAATCAGCTTCCAGATTATTTTGTCAAAGCTTAAACAAACAAGCTGAAGTTAGAGGCTGATTGGCTACCATGCACAGTTGCACCAGCTTTTACACTCTAGTTTAATAAATCAACCCCAAACTGACTTGGCCATAACTGAGCTTATGCAGAAATGTAAATATTCGGTCTTTAATTTCTATAATTGTACAATATTACTTTATTTCTATTATTAAATATAATTTAGAATTTCCTCTTTATTTTGTTTTTCTTTCATTGAGCTTAATTTTTCACCTGGGATGTCAAGGGATAGAGGACACCTTTCTAGAATTGCAAGACGTGTTCCAAATTGTAGCCACAGAGGCCATGCTAAACTTTTTTTTATTATTCTATGTAAAATAAAAAATAAAGCTAAGCGATGAGAGCCACTTTCCTTATGGCAGTCAAAGATATACCATAACCCCGGTGATTTGGAGTCTGTGAGAGATGTAAAGGGTTGAACGTTGAATCTAACTGCTGGCTTCTATCTAGGATTAATATTACGTTTTCCAGATTTTCTTGTATTCATTTAGATACTGCATGTTAAAAGGACCTTTTCACTTTGCATTTTCAGAGCAAAGTAGCAGGTTCTCTTAATTCGTTCTCCTGATTGTTGAACTAGTACCGAATATTTCCAAAGGCTCCAACAAAAAAATAAAATGGCAGGGGACTATGATGAAGAATAGTATCATAGTGTTGGGGGATGTGTGTTATTAGAAGAACTCTGAATGGGAAAAGTGACAGGTTTCTTTTCAAGTATGTAAATGCAGTGTTGCCAATCACTCAGAAAATGCATTGAAAGTTTATCGAAACATTGGATAATTTAGGCTTTAAAGTCTATAGTTAAACGTCATGTGAATACAGAAGTCCATACATTTTATGGTTTAATAATCTGACATAAGATTGCAATTTTTATTTATTTCTGTCCGCTATCAAATTTTGTAATAGTGATTATTCATTAGTGATCATATTTATTTTGTATTTTTTTAATTGTACTGATAAATAAAAAGTATCTTTTTAAAATATTTTACTTTTGTAGTCATGCAATATAAAAAAGTTATATGATATTATAAGGAATTTTTTGCAGCCATCAGACATAGCACTAAGCTCCTTTTCACATGTTTACATGTCTAATCTTAGCTGTTGTGTTGAGAAAAGTCTGTTGTATACATGAAAATCTACACTGAGTGAGTCAGAATAATAATATTTCAATCTCTTCTAACAGGAGAGGTTGCCCATGTCTGGCAGACAACTAGTATTGTACCTATTCACAAGAAGGGTAGAAGCTGGCAATTACAGACCAGTGAGTTTAAAGTGGTTGTAAACCCACTTAGACAACTTGCACCTACAGGTAAGCCTAGATTAAGGCTTACCTGTAGGTGCAAGAAATATCTCCTTAACCTACACAGTTAAGGAGATATTTACTATAAACACAGCACCGATGACATTACACGCAAGCGCACTAGCGGGCTGGCATCCTTGCCGGTTTTCTGAATGGGATCTCGCCGGCCCGAGCGCGCATGCGTGTGACATCATTGCCGTGCCGGAGCGCCGATACACTGACGGCAGTGACGGGACATCGAGGCAAGATGGCGGCGGCGGCGGAGGGGAACGACGAGCAGTTCAGGGGCTTCGATCTCAGGTAAGTCATTCATAAAGAGCTAATAAGCTATGCATACTAGCACATTATGGCTTTCTTTTGCAGGGTTTTTTAAAAAAAAAAAACACATGGGTTTACTTCCTCTTTAACATCTTCTGTAGTCATGTAAAAACAATATTAAACTCAAAAGCAAACATTTCTTTTATTGCAGCTTATCATTCACATAGATTTGTTGACTGCATTAGTTTCATTATAAAAGGCTTTCTTTCTTCTATTTTCATCTAGTGACCTAGCCAGTAAGTCTGTTGTTTTTCAAAAGGACAAGCTCTCTTCCATCTAAATCTGCTGGTACATATAACACTCCCCTTCCCCCAAACAATGATACTGTCCAAAGGTGCTCCATGTGCTCATTCATCCAGAGTGGGGGTACTCTGACAAGGGTAGTGTGTTACTGGTAGGGATGAGCTTCGAGTTCGAGTACGACTCGAACATTGCCTGTTCGCCCGTTCGCCGAACAGCGAACAATTTGGGGTGTTCTCTGCAAATTCGAAAAGCAGCAGAACACCCTGTAAAAGTCTATGGGAGAAATCTAAAGTGCTAATTTTAAAGGCTTATATGCAAGTTATTGTCATAAAAAGGGTCCTGCCCCAGGGGACATGTATCAATGCAATTTTTTTTTTTAAAACTGCAGTTTTTTCGGGAGAAGTGATTTTAATAATGCTTAAAGTGAAACAATAAAAGTGAAATATTCCTTTAAATTTCGTACCTGGGGGGGTGTATAGTATGCCTGTAAAGTAGTGCTTGTTTCCCGTGCTTAGAACTGTCCCTGCACAAAGTGTAATTTCTGAAGGAAAAAAAGTCATTTAAAAGCACTCGCGGCTATAATGAATTGTCGGCTCCCGTCAATACAGAGAAAAGTCATTGATAACATTTTAAAAAAAAAATGCGTGGGGGTCCCCCTAAATTCAATTACCAGGCCCTTCAGGTCTGGTATGGATATTAAGGGGAACTCTGCGTCAAATAAAAAAAATGGCGTGGGGTCCCCCCCCCCCAAATATCCATACCGGACCCTTCAGGTCTGGTATGGATTTTTTTATTTTTTTTGTATAATCTTTATTTATGGAAGACAGGACATTACAGCTCTGGTTACAGTATCCATAGGTAAAAACATCAAGTAATGCGCCAGTCCTTCCTTTTTGTTTGATTCCACAACAGACAGGTACAAAAACATAAATTACATAAATGACAGAGTTTTACAAGAAAGAAACGGTTAAATCAGTCATAAGCATAAGAAATGCAAAAGAAATCAAATGACACATTAGCGGCGAGGACTACAACCTCACAATGAGTGAGCAGAGTACCCAATCGCCAAATAGCAAAATATAAGACAAAATTCACCTCAGAAGAGATGTTAGCAAACATGTGGCTAGGCCGACCAGCTCCCCGGACCAATAGTGCAGAGAATCACAAATCTTGAAGGGAGGATCAGGCGGGCGCGTACGGGGGGAGGGGGGCAACAATGCACCTCCAACTAACCTCCCTCCGCAACACTGCCCCGCCCGGGCCCTCTCGACTCGAGGCCCCCGCACCATGGTGACACAAAAGTGTCGATCCCCCGAACTGTCCAGGGGAATTCGCGATAGCAGAGTGCCTTAGTCCGCCAAGCCAGTCGGCCCTCCAGCTCCGCACCTGTCATCTAATGCTTATCAAGCGGACCGCCTACTAACAAACGGTCCTTACAGACTGAAACCAAAGTAAACCAAAAAAATAAATAAAAAAAATGTATAAATAAAAAGGGGGGATACAAACTAGGAAAGGAAAAAGAGCAAGATAGAATATAGCATACCTGAAGTCCCACGTCCAGCTCCGCCTCCACCCCGGGCCCCGCCAGCCTCTTAGCACATATTATGTAGCTAGAAGAAAGAAAAAAGAGGACCACTCGTCCCAGCTCCCACTATCGGCTGGACATCCATGTGACATTTCTAGTGCACTTCAGCCCACTGCTCCCACCTGAGAACCCCGAGGCCGCCCTTTGAGGGATGGCTCCGCGAGCTCCAACAGGGCCACATCCAAGCTGGAGGACACGTGGCCGGGATCCAGGACATGTGCATCCCAGGTCGACCAAGTTGCAGTGAAGCTATCTCGGGTACCCCTGCAGGTGGCAATCCAATCCTCCGCCTCCCTGATGTCTCCTACCTTACGACGCCATTCCTCCCTGCCTGGAATTTGCGGACGCCTCGAGTATATGGGAAGCAATCACTTAGCTGCGTTCAATAAGTGAGGCAGCACACTTTTCTTGTATCGGCTCACTGGCATGGGAGGAACGTGTAGCAGGAAGTGAACCGGGGAGAGAGGGATGTCCGTACCCGTTATATCTTTGATCTGGGTCCCAATGTCCTCCCAGTAGGGTCTAATCACTGGGCAGTCCCACCAGATGTGCAGAAGGGTGCCCCTGTGACCTCAACCCCTCCAGCATCGATCCGACATGGATGGGTAAATTCTGTCTAGATCCGCCGGTACACGGTACCAGCGTAGCAATATTTTGAAATTTGTTTCCTGTGTCCTGGAGTCAATAGAACTAGACCGAGTAAGTTGGTAAAGAGAAGACAGTTGGTTAGGTGTAAAGACCGTCTCCAGGTCCTTTTCCCAGGCCCCAATGTATGCAGATTTCACTACTGAGGCAGTGGAGCCAAGCAGGTGGTAGAGCTCAGAAATCACATGCAGGACCGGTTCTTCTGCTACAAAGAGGTGTTCAAAGGGCGTGAGGGTGGAGATATCTCGTATGGAGTTCCCCTGAGCCATAAAAAAATGGTGGAGTTGTCTATGGCGCCAAAAGTCCATAGGGAAACTCCCCGTACGGTCTCTAAGGGTCGCCAAAGAGAGCAGCTTACCATCCTTCATAAGTTTTCCACAACTGGCGTCACCGTCGTCTACCCAAGAGCCAAAAAAGGCCGTCTGCTCACCCGGTGGGAACCACAGGTAACCTCCCAGTGGCACCAGCGGGGAGACAGGGGGTGCCATCGGTAGAGTGGCATTAAGGCGATCCCAGGTTCGAAGAGCCTGGACCGTCAGTGGAGAAGCAAAATCAGACAGCCCCCTGTGTTCCCGGGCCAACCCCGGGGCATAGGACAAGTTTCTGCCCGCCATATATTTTTCTAGGGAGACCCAGAGTTTGGATTTAGTGTGGAAGCGCCAGTTAAGGATCCTCTGGAGGACGATGGCCCTATAATACCTTTGAATGTCCGGCAGGCCTAGACCCCCTGCATCTCTCGGTCGGCTCAACAGTCTGAGCGCAATTCTTGGCCTGCTATTATTCCGCACAAAGGTCGAGATCAGGCTGGACATCTGTGTGAAAAAACGCCTAGGCAAGGACATGGGTATCATTTGCAAATAGAACAGTATGCGTGGAAGAATATTCATTTTTATGATATTAAGTCGCCCCATCCAGGTGAATGCTGTCTTAGTCCATAGGGCCAGGTCCTTCTTCACAGTTGTCAGTAAGGAAGGGAAGTTAGTCACGTACAGGGTGTCAAACCTATCCGTCAGCCGTATACCCAAATATTTCAAGGACGATTTAGCCCAGCTGAATGGGAAGGCAGTTTGTAGCCTACCCGTTAGAGAGGGTGATGTGACAAGGGGGTCACTTTGGACACAGGGTGAATGGAAAAACCCCAATATGGTCTATGATAGCCATATTCAATGCTGTACATACATTTTATCTAGATTGGGTCTGTAATATTGATTCACCATATTCCTCAGGATATCTGCAAAGAACTATTTACTGTTTGATTATGACCTCAACAGGGTAATTGAAAAGTGACGCCTTCATGATGTTGGGACACATACTGTTAGATGCTAATGTCATCACCCCCAGCCCCTTGTCTTTGTGTAATCATTGCTGGGAGGAATTAAGGTGATTTGCATTCTATTGTTCATTATGACTTGGGAAGGTCTGGTGTGAATAGAGATAATTAACACCATGCCTGTGTGTATGGTATCCGGCAGACAGACTGGCTGCCAACACTTTGTGATAAGATGTGTATTGGGGATCATTATATTCTATTGTGTGGGATCTTTTGAAGCCTAGCAGACGTCAGGATGATGTGTTGAGTCTTGTGATGTGTGGGTGGAGCTGGGCCATTGTTCATGTTAAACTAATGCAGTATTGGATATATATAAAAGTTACAATGTTTCTCAATAAAGTCATTCTACCCCAGAAGGATACAGAGTGCGTCTCGTTTCTTCAGAAGGATTAATTCTTATGGGAAGGGGTCGTTTGGCTGTGGAAGATTGGTAGTGAGTGGATGTGTGTCCAGGAGAGGGGACAGAGGAAACGGCATTAACCCCCTTCGTATTTGGGGTGCCGTTACAGGTGATAACTGAATGGGCAATATCTCTGACTTTGCGTAATTGATCTTAAAATTAGAAAGTGACCCGAAATGTCGGAGTTCTCGCATCAGGTTAGGCAAAGAGATCAGGGGGTCCGTCAGGTGGAAGAGCACATCATCGGCGTACGCCGAAAGTTTGTGCTCCGTGTGTCAGTCCTTTGATATCAGTGTTCGCCCGTACAGTGCGTAGAAATGGTTCCAGCACCAGGGCGAACAACAGAGGAGAAAGAGGACACCCCTGCCTCGTACCATTCCTGATCGAGAATCTAGGGGAGAGAAAACCATTGACCTTGACCTGAGCACTCGGATCTGAGTACAAGGCCATGATCCATGCTAACATATGCGTGCGCAAGCCTAGAGCCTCCAGTACAGCGCGCAAGTAAGTCCAGTCAACCCGATCGAAGGCCTTCTCTGCATCGGTTGACAGGATCAGGTAGGGGGGGGATCAGGAATAGCACGAGCCCAGTGTATAAGGTTTATAGCCCTGATGGAGTTGTCCCTAGCCTCTCGGCCCGTGACAAACCCCGTCTGGTCCGGGTGGACAATGAGTGGGATTAGGTGTTTTAGCCTAGACGCAAGAATTTTAGCAAGAATTTTTATGTCCACATTAAGAAGGGATATAGGCCTGTAGCTCTGGGGCACGGTGGGGTCCTTCCCCTCCTTGGGAATCACGGTGATGTGGGCTAGCAGGGCCTCACTAGGGATCGCATTCCCGTTTGCTATAGAATTAAAGTAGCTGCACATCGACTCCGATAGCAGGGGTAGGAACAGTTTGTAGTAAGCTTTGGTGAACCCGTCAGGACCAGGGCTCTTCCCATTAGGCAAGGACTCCACCGTAGCTCCAAGCTCAACAGGCGTAATAGGGGATTCCAACATGGAACACTGATCGTCCGTCAGCGGGGGAAGGCCAGCTGCGGTCAGGTAAGTTCTTATGTCGTTCAGTCTCTCAGTCTGGGCCTCAGGGGTCCGGGTCGAATCTAGGTTATAGAGGGTGGCATAATATTCTCGGAACCCAGAGGCAATTTGGGAAGATCTGACCGTGAGCTCACCCGAGGGAAGGCGCAGCTTCTGTACATACATGAGCGCGCGTTTCTTCCTAAGGGCTCTGGCCAACATGCGGCCACATTTGTTGCCATGTTCATAATATTTATGCGACAGGTGGCATAGTTGTTTGCGCGCCTGTCGGTCCAATAAGCGTAAGAATAATTCTCTCAACTCCGTCAGTTTCCCAAGAGCCTCCGGGCCCCCGCCCTGCTTATGTTCAAGTTCCGCCTGCTGTAGCGCCTGGAGTACCCTAGTAAAGTCCGCTTGTCGGGCCTTCTTAAGTCTAGCTCCCTGAGAGATCAGTTCTCCCCACACCACCGCCTTATGTCCTTCCCAGATAACCCCTTTATTCATACCTTCTGTGGCATTTTCCTTGAAGTAGTGGGACAGGACGGCCGTGACTCCGGAGACCGCGGCTGCGTCGTCCAACAGGGATTCATTCAGGCGCCATGACCATGCCCTACGGGTACCCCGAGGCAGGGCCAAAGTGGCCATCACCGGGGCATGGTCAGAGATAGTTATATTCCCGATGGAAGAGGCCTGCAGCAGCTCCAGAGCCAAGTGGTCCACACATATCAGGTCAATATGGGTGTAGACATCATGGACCTTTGAATAATAGCTGTAATCCCTATCTGAGGGATGAAGCAACTGCCAACTATCCAGGAGGCGATGAGACTGCAGGGATTTGCGAAAATGTTTAAGAAAGGCGTGAGAGTGGGAGGGGCGTCGGTGCGAGGTGTCGAGTTGGGGGTCAGGGCTTACATTAAAGTCACCTCCTAAAATCAGAGGACCCTCTCTAAAATCTGTCAGGCTGTCTAGAGCACTGTCTAGAAAGGTAAGCTGGTTGGAATTAGGGGCATATATCGTAGCCACTGTAAGCTTTTGGCCCGCTGTAACCCCCTTTAGGAAAACATACCTGCCCTGAGGGTCAACCTTGCTCTCAATGACCTGGAGGGGGCAAGATTTATGAATGGCGATAGCCGTGCCCCTAGATTTTGCAACCGGTGAGTTGCTCAAGAACCACTGGCTATAAAGATGGGTGGGCAATTTGGGGGTTGACTGGGGGGTAAAGTGCATTTCCTGCAAAAGAATCACATGTGCCCCTGACCGCTTCAGTTCCCACCAGAGCTTACTTCGTTTACAGGGGGAGCAGAGACCGCACACATTATAAGAAATTACCTTAAGCGATGCCATAGGGAGTCCGTGGGGTAGTCGAGTCGCGTAGCATGGCTGCGGGCGCAGGGCGGGAGACGGAGACGGAGGCAGTTCCTATAAAGAGGCAAGGAGTAAAAAAAAAAGGAACAGAAGGGAGGGAAGAGAAAACAGCGAGAGGCAGGATAACATACATAAGACACGAAAGACAACAATGGTAACAATACCATGACATAAAATACCTGGGGGGCAGGCGTCGGGCTCAGCCCCACAGGGGAGGAGCGCCCGAGGCCCGTCCCCATCTCCAAACAAGGAAATATACCTAATAAGGTACGGTCTACGTGGGGAACGCGGACCAACACTGGATTGAAGGGTGTGGGGGTCAGTCCCCGTCCACCGCCATGTACTAACAAGTAGGCAACATTCAAGGGGGGAGAAAGTGCTATAAAAAATGAAAACCCCTGAGGAGCAAAGCTCTAATTTGAAAGGTAAAAAAGTAAAAAAAGAAAAAAATTGAAAACGAGTACAAGGTATCCGGGAAATGGGTTCGCCGGGCCAGAACCGGGGCCATAGCTTCAAGTCTCTCCCAAAGGACAACAACAGGGACCTGTGATCAGTCACGGTTATAAAGGCAAATGATCCAGTAGGAGGGCCAACAAACAGCAACATACTGAGCGGCTAAGTCCCAGATCCAGGCATCAGTGAATTTAGAGGGCCCGGGTCCCACTTAAAGAGCAAGTAGGATACCAGTACTGAAGGAAACAGACCTTTCATGAAGGCAACAAACAAGTCAGGGGGAAGGGAGCTGCCATTTAGTGTCGCGGCGACACAGGGCCAGAGCCGGGGCCATAGCTTCAAGTCTCTCCCAAAGGACAACAACAGGGACCTGTGATCAGTCACGGTTATAAAGGCAAATGGTCCAGTAGGAGGGCCAACAAACAGCAACATACTGAGCGGCTAAGTCCCAGATCCAGGCATCTGTGAATTTAGAGGGCCTGGGTCCCACTTAAAGAGCAAGTAGGATACCAGTACTGAAGGAAACAGACCTTTCATGAAGGCAACAAACAAGTCAGGGGGAAGGGAGCTGCCATTTAGTGTCGCGGCGACACAGGGCCAGAGGGGGAGGCAGAAGAGGGGCGCCTGCGGTTCCTCCTGCGGCTCTTGCGGGTAGCTGGTAGCCAGGGTTGAGGGAGTTGCAGGTCAGGGTGATCTTGCGGGGTCCTCCAGTCCGGGAAGTCGACTAGCTCCAGTCCCAGGGTGCTCAGAAAGTGTGGTCGGTCGTCCTTGGTGCGTAGCGTGGCTTGTCTGCCCTCTTTGGACGCCTGCAAATAGAAGGGAAATCCCCAGCGATAAGGCAAGCCTGCCTTTTGGATTGCTTCCAGCAGGTGGCGGAGAGCCCTGCGTTGCATGAGGGTCCTTCTGGAAATGTCCAGGTAGAAGTAAAGGTGGGCCCCATCAAAGTCAAAGTATGGCTTCCCACGCATCTTTTGCATGATCTTATCTTTCAGTGTATACTTGTGGAGCTTACATATGACATCTCTAGGGTTTTCCACATCCTGAGGGGGTGGCCTGAGGGCCCTGTGAGCACGGTCAATCTCTATGGGTGCAGTAGCAGGCAGGCCTAAAATCTCTCTAAATACATCCTCCAGAGTAGGAATAATGTCTTTAGGTGCCGTGGCTTCAGGCAGGCCTCGTATGCGAATGTTTGCTCGCCTGCTACGGTTCTCAAAATCATCCAACTGACACAGTAAAGTCTCAATTTTCTGACCCTGGGCACAGCATCTGGCTTGAAGCATAGAGATGGCAGGTAGGACCTCATCAAGTTTCTGCTCCACTGTTTCCATCCTAGCCCCCAAGTGGTTAGTGTCAGCCTTAAGCTGGGCAATATCCTCCCTGAAGACCCTCTCCACCCTGGCTGTAAATTTTTCAAGATCCTCTCGAGTAGGGAGGGACCAAATATGGCGCTTTATATCTCTGTCTCCATCTCCCATGAAATCAGTCACATCAGAGCCCTGATCAGGGGGGGCTGAGGATCCCGGGGAGAGTGGAGGGGCAGTGTCACTCACCATCTGTGAAGAGGGGATCTGGGAGTCCTGGAGCTGTTGCTGCTGCTGGGCCAGCACTTTCTGAGCAGCCTTAGCTGCCTTGGTTGTTTTTGGTGTTGGCGCCATCTTGGAGGCCTCGTGTCCCAGGCCGCGGGACCCACTGAAGAAGGCATCCAGCTGCTCCTGTCGGGTCCCATCTGCCCTTGATTGCTGGGAGAGCGCCCGCCGTCCCTGTGACATGAATGCTGGCGGTCCGGGAGTGATATCTCCCCTCGTTAGTGCTGTAGATGCGGCGGTGTGCAAGGAGCTGAAGAGACACACATCCTCACTCCTCCATAGCTAGGCCACCCCCGTCTGGTATGGATTTTAAGGGAAACTCCACGCCAATTTTTTTTTAAAAAATGGCGTGGAGTTCCCCCCAAAAATCCATACAATACCCTTTATCCGAGCACGCAACCTGGCAGGCCGCAGGAAAAGAGGGGGGACGAGAGAGTGCCCCCCCTCCTGAACCATACCAGGCCACATGCCCTCAACATGGGGAGGATGCTTTGGGGGTCTGTGACCCCTCAAAGCACCATGTCCCCATGTTGATGGGGACAAGGGCCTCATCCCCACAACCCTTGCCCGGTGGTTGTGGGGGTCTGCGGGCGGGGGGCTTATAGGAATCTGGAAGACCCCTTTAACAAAGGGGACCCCAGATCCCGCCCCTCCCTATGTGAATTGGTAATGGGTACATTGTACCCCTACCATTTCACAAACAAAGTGTAAAAAATTGTAAAAAAAACACACAGACACCATTGGGAAAAGTCCTTTATTAAAAATAAAAAATAAAAAATAAAGATTCCAGAGGGGGTAATCCACTCTCGGTATCCTGCGATGGATGCTCTCCTCTCCAGGGTCCAGCAGTGGATGATCTCCTCTCCATCCAGGTCCAGGCTCCAGCGATGAGATGTCCAGCGCAGCGCATCCTGTATCCACGGAGAAACCCCAGGAATCCCGGCAGCCTGACAGGTTTCCGTTGCATCAGAGGGGGGCGCGGTCACCCGCACGTCACTGGGGAAGCCCGGGTTCCCCCTTGCATCAGAGGAGGACAGGGTCACGTGACGGGTGGCCCCGCCCTCTACAGAAGAGACCTATCAGGCTGCCGGGATTCCCGGGGTGTCTCCGGTGGAGACAGGATGCGCTGCACTGGACATCTCATTGCTAGAGCCTGGACCTGGATGGAGAGGAGATCATCCACCGCTGGACCCCGGAGAGGAGAGCATCCATTGCAGGATACCGAGAGTGGATTACCACCGTTGGAATCTTTTTTTTTATTTTATGTTTTTAATAAAGGACTTTTCCCAACGGTGTCTGTGTGTTTTTTTTTGACAATTTTTTACACTTTCTTTGTGAAATGGTAGGGGTACAATGTACCCCTTACCAATTCACATAGGGGGGCGGGATCTGGGGATCCCCTTTGTGACCCCCAAAGCATCCTCCCCATGTTGAGGGCATGTGGCCTGGTACGGTTCAGGATGGGGGGCGCTCTCTTGTCCCCCCCTCTTTTCCTGCGGCCTGCCAGGTTGCGTGTTCGGATAAAGGGTCTGGTATGTATTTTTGGGGGGAACTCCACGACATTTTTTTTTAATTTGCCGTGGAGTTCCCCTTAAAATCCATACCAGACCTGAAGGGTCTGGTATAGATATTTGGGGGAACCCCACGTCATTTTGTTTTTAAATTTGATGCAGGGTTCCCCTTAATATCCATACCAGACCTGAAAGGCCTGGTAATTGAATTTGGGGGGACCCCCACGCATTTTTTTTATTTTTTATCAATGACTTTTCTCTGTATTGCCGGGAGTCGGCAATTCATTATAGCCACGAGTGCTTTTAAATGACTTTTTTTCCTTCAGAAATGACACTTTGTGCAGGGACATTCTAAGCACGGGAAACAAGCGCTACTTTACAGGCATACCATACACCCCCCCAGGTACGAAATTTAAAGGAATATTTCACTTTTATTGTTTCACTTTAAGCATTATTAAAATCACTGCTCCCGAAAAAATGGCCGTTTTTAAAACTTTTTTTTGCATTGATACATGTCCCCTGGGGCAGTACCCAGGTCCCCAAACACTTTTTATGACAATAACTTGCATATAAGCCTTTAAAATTAGCACTTTAGATTTTTCATGTTCGAGTCCCATAGACTTTAATGGTGTTCGGATGTTCGAACAAACTTATTGTCTGTTCGCAAGTTCTGGTGCGAGCCGAACTGGGGGGTGTTCGGCTCATCCCTAGTTACTGGCCAGATCACCAGCTGAAAACAGACGGAAAAAAAAGCCTAAAAAATAAAACAAATGCAGCTACTATATCTAATTGGTAATTTGCTATATGTTAAATTTTGGTTTTGGGTTTGATACTATATTAATTGAAACACTCCTAAGAAGGATTATTGATCACCGTAAACACAAAACTTGCTTGACCCAAAGCAGCATGATTGTACCTAGGGCAGATCATGTCAGACTATTTTGACAGAATTTAGACAATATAACCAATGTTTTGAACCAGGGTCGTGCTGTGGACATATCCAATCTTGATTTCAGCAAGGCATTTGATACAGTTCCACACAATAATCTAATACAAAAGTTGTACAAGGTAGAAACTAACCCTTCGGTGTTTGTAAATGGTAGTGTGGTTGTAAATGTTCATTCGGAATAGAGACCCATCACTAGTGGTGTATCACAAGGCTCTGTACTGGGCCCTATTTGTAAGTGATATAAATAAAGGTTTGGTGGGTAAGGTATGTCTTTTTACTGACGATACAAGGGTGTGCAATAAGGTTGATACCCTTGGGGGTATCATGGAACATGATTTGGTATTACTGGAACATTGTTCAAATCAGTGGAAACAGTTCAGTGTTTCTAAATGTAAAATAATAGGGAAAAATAATCCCTATAAGTACGATATTTGGGGGTACAGCGTTGACTGGCACTACAGAGGAAAAACATTTTGGAATACTTATTTCAGATGATTGCAAAATGAGCAGCATGCCCATGCAGTGGGAAAAGCAATAATAATGTCAGCATGTATCACTAGAGGGATCTCCAGCAGGAGGAAGGAGGTTCTGATTCCCCATATAGATATTTAATTATCACTAGAGGGGTCACCAACAGGAGGAAAGAGGTCCTGATTCCCCAGATAGATCTTTAGTTATTGCTAGAAGGATTATCAGCAGGAGGAAGGAGCTCCTGTTTCCCCTATAAAGAGCTTTAATTATCGCTCAGGGGATCACCAGCAGGAGGAAGGAGGTCCTGTTTCCCCTATATAGATCTTTAATTACGACTAGAGGGATCACCAGCAGGAGGAAGAAGGTCCTGATTCCCCTATATAGATCTTTAATTATCACTAGAGGGATCACCAGGGGAAGGAAAGAGGTCCTGATTCCCCTATATAGATCTTTAATTATCACTAGAGGGATCACCAGGGGAAGGAAAGAGGTCCTGATTCCCCTATATAGATCTTTAGTTATCACTAGTGGGATCACCAGAAGGAGGTCCTGATTCCCCTATATAGATCTTTAATTATCACTAGAGGGATCACCAGAAGGAGGTCCTGATTCTCCTATATAGATCTTTAATTATCACTAGAGGGATCACCAGGGGAAGGAAGGAGGTCCTGATTCCCCAATATAGATATTTAATTATCACTAGAGGCAGTGGCGGCTGGTGCTCAAATTTTTTGGGGGGGCGCAAACAAACTGAAAATAAAATAAAATCATCAATTGCCGCCACTGTGCCCATTAAACGCAGCCACTGTGCCCAAACGCCACTAGTTTGTCCCCAAATGCAGCCAGTTTCCCCCCAATATACAGCCAGTTTCTCCCCCATAATACAGCCAGTTTGTCCCCCAATAATACAGCCAGTTTCTCCCCCAATAATACAGCCAGCTTCTCCCCCAATAATACAGCCAGTTTCTCCCCCAATAATACAGCCAGTTTGTCCCCCAAATGCAGCCAGTTTTTCCCCCAATATACAGCCAGTTTCCCCCCCAATATACAGCCAGTTTGTCCCCCAATAACATAGCCAGTTTCTCCCCCATAATACAGCCAGTTTCTCCCCCAATAATACAGCCAGTTTCTCCCCCAATAATACAGCCAGTTTCTCCCCCAATAATACAGCCAGTTTCTCCTCCATAATACAGCCAGTTTGTCCCCCATAATACAGCCAGTTTGTCCCCCATAACGGCTAGTTTCTCCCCCATATGCAGCCAGTTTCTCCCCCATATGCAGCCAGTTTCTCCCCCATAATATAGCCAGTTTCTCCCCCATATGCAGCCAGTTTCTCCCCCATATGCAGGCAGTTTCTCCCCCATCACCAGAAGGAGGTCCTGATTCCCCTATATAGATCTTTAATTATCACTAGAGGGATCACCAGAAGGAGGTCCTGATTCTCCTATATAGATCTTTAATTATCACTAGAGGGATCACCAGGGGAAGGAAGGAGGTCCTGATTCCCCAATATAGATATTTAATTATCACTAGAGGCAGTGGCGGCTGGTGCTCAAATTTTTTGGGGGGGTGCAAACAAACTGAAAATAAAATAAAATCATCAATTGCCGCCACTGTGCCCATTAAACGCAGCCACTGTGCCCAAACGCCACTAGTTTGTCCCCAAATGCAGCCAGTTTCCCCCCAATATACAGCCAGTTTGTCCCCCATAATACAGCCAGTTTGTCCCCCAATAATACAGCCAGTTTCTCCCCCAATAATACAGCCAGTTTCTCCCCCAATAATACAGCCAGTTTGTCCCCCAAATGCAGCCAGTTTTTCCCCCAATATACAGCCAGTTTTTCCCCCAATATACAGCCAGTTTGTCCCCCAATAATATAGCCAGTTTCTCCCCCATAATACAGCCAGTTTCTCCCCCAATAATACAGCCAGTTTCTCCCCCAATAATACAGCCAGTTTCTCCTCCATAATACAGCCAGTTTGTCCCCCATAATACAGCCAGTTTGTCCCCCATAATACAGCCAGTTTGTTCCCCATATGCAGCCAGTTTCTCCCCCATATGCAGCCAGTTTCTCCCCCATATGCAGCCAGTTTCTCCCCCATAATACAGCTAGTTTCTCCCCCATATGCAGCCAGTTTCTCCCCCATATGCAGCCAGTTTCTCCCCCATAATATAGCCAGTTTCTCCCCCATATGCAGCCAGTTTCTCCCCCATATGCAGGCAGTTTCTCCCCCAATAATACAGCCAGTTTCTCCCCCATATGCAGCCAGTTTCTCCCCCATAATACAGCCAGTTTCTCCCCCATATGCAGCCAGTTTCTCCCCCATATGCAGCCAGTTTCTTCCCCATAATACAGCCAGTTTCTCCCCCATATGCAGCCAGTTTCTCCCCCATAATACAGCCAGTTTCTCCCCCATAATACAGCCAGTTTCTCCCCCATATGCAGCCAGTTTCTCCCCCATATGCAGCCAGTTTCTCCCCCATATGCAGCCAGTTTCTCCCCCCCAGCCCTGCACTTACCTTCCTCGGGTCAGCGCCGTCCTTCTTCCGTCCTCGATGTCTTCTCCCACCCTCGATGTCACTTCAGCCAATCAGGTTACCGGTAAACCAGACCCGGTGAACCTGATTGGCCAGGGAACGCACCCCCGTGCGTCCTCTCATTAGATATTTAGAAGCCGATTACAGCCCTCAGGCTGTAGTCGGGAAGCCTATCAGAGCCTGCTGGCTCTGATAGGCACTTCTAAAGGCCAATCAGATGCTGTTATTCAGATGGCCGGCGCTCAAGGGGCCGGCCATCTGAATAGTGGGCGGCAGCAATACATAGGTTCATGCAATGCATGAACCTATGTATTGTTGTGAGTGACGGCCGGGCGCAGAAGCGAGCGGTAGCGGCGCTTCTGCGCCCACTATGGTAACGCCGCCATGTGTGAAAAAAAGAAATTAAAAAAAAACCTCTTAAAGGGCCGTTTTATTTATTTTTATTTTTTTTGTTTTTTGGTGACCACAGGAGGGGGGGCGGCGCCCGGGCGCCCCCTATGGACGGGCCGCCACTGACTAGAGGGATCACCAGCAAGGAGGAAGGAGGTCCTGGTTCCCCCATATAGATCTTTAGTTAGACCATATTTAGAATACGGTGTAGAATACTGAACACTGGAAAACTTCCTTACAAAAATATATTGATAAATTAGAACAAGTCAAGAGCGAGACAACAAAAATTATGAAAGGTCTGGGGGATAATACATATCAGAAGAGACTGCAGTAACTTAAAATGTACAGACTGGAGGAAAGTAGGGAAAGGGGAGACATGATTAAAAGATTTAAATAAATGTAAGCCCTGTACACACGATCGGATTTCCTATGGCCTCAAATCCGATGGATTTTTTCATCGGAATTCCTATGAAGCTGACTTCCATCAGTCTTGCCTACACACCATCGGTCAAAAATCCGACTGTCCCAAACGCCATGATGTAAAATACTCAGACGAGCCGAGAAAAATGAAATTCAATGCTTCTGAGCATGCATTGACTTGATTCTGAGCATGCGTGGGTTTTTTCTCCGATGGAGTTCCACACAGACGATTGGAATTTGCTACGGTTTTTTTTTCCATCGAAAAAAGTTTAAAACATGTTCTATTTTTTCTCACCGATGAAAAAAAGACTGATGGGGCCCATACATGTTCGGTTTGTCCGATGAAAAAAGTCCATCGGACTGTTTTCATCGGTAAAACCGATCGTGTGTACAGGGCATAAGGGTGTATATTAAGTTCAGGAGGGCAGTATTTTCAATATGCAGCCAAGACCAAGAACACTGGGACATGACCTCAAACAGGAGTAAAGTTCAAAACTAATCTTAGAAAGTATTATTTTACTGAAAGGGTAGTTGATACTTTGAATAGACTTTTAGTAAAGGTAGCGAGTCAGTCAACAGTAAGTGGATTCAAACATGCTTGGGACAAACATAGATCTATATTCAAAAAAGAAATTGGGCAGACTCGATGGACCACTTGGTATTTTTCCTGCCAACACTCTTCTATGTTTCTAAAGCAACCCATACACAGAACACGGGGAGGGGTTAGGGAAAGCTGTTTCCATTGCGCTGGGAGAAGACCGTGATTATTGATAGCAGATATACCAGCCACTAATGATAATCGCATGCAAAATCTGGCAAGCAGGTTGTACTTGATACATTCAGCCTGCTCATACAGAATCTTGGCTGGCGCCTGCTGAACAAGCCGGCCTCCCTACCCTGCCCTACCTGCTCTATTCAGAAGAGTGGGGGACAGATTTCAATTAGAGGCATATAATCCAAAGGCAAATAGCTTATATAAATTATTAGTTTTTAAATGTATTAACTGAAAAAAATACAATCAAATTGATCCAAAACCATTTTAGTATACAGTGAAACCTCGGATTGCGAGTAACGCTGTTAACGAGCGTTTCGCAATAGGAGCACTGTATTTTTAAAAATCCTGACTCGGTTTGTGTGCAGTACCACGTTTGGCCTAAGGTGGGGGGCGCCGGAGCCGTTCAGAGCCGTTCGGAAATGCTCGGAAAATCTCAGTTCCTGAGCCTTTCCGAATTTTTCCGAGTTCAGCCGAGCTGTCCTCGGGCCTTTCCGAGTGTTACCGAGGCTCTCCGGCACCCCCACACCTCTGGCCACATGCGGTATTGCATGCCATTGAAGTCAATGCGGAACAAATTATTTTCGTTTCCATTGACTTCTATGGGGAAACTTGCTTTGATATGCGAGTGCTTTGGATTACGAGCATTCTCCTGGAACGGATTATGCTCATAATCCAAGGTTCCACTGTAATTAAAATTAGAGCTTTTAGATGTAGTACTACCCCCGTAAGAGCTGCTGGTTAAAAGTTTTGGACCTACCGTTACCTTTTCTGTTCACCGCACTCGTGTCAGGGATCCCTCTTGAAGAGCTTTCATAAATGTTCACACCAACACTTGGATGCGTTTTCTTCAAGGCTTTATTTTACCAGTTCCAACAGAGGGATAGAGGGAGAGGGGAGGTTCAGGTACCTTGCTTTGCGGATCACGGGCACAATCCTATATCCAGAGGACAAATCAGTTCCGCGCTGGATTAAGCAACCACCGGATAGACCTACTCTCACTGGCCTAGCAACCGGTGCGAAGCTCGTTCAAAGTCTCTGCCACAGATTCAATGAGTGCCGTCAAGTCGTTCCACAATCTTCCGCCACAAGATCATGTAACCACACTGACACTTTGCAAAAAGTTCCTTCAAAAGTACATAGCTCACGGTGCCAGAATCTTTCAGCCGTCCAGCAGCACCGTGAGGCAAACTGGCCAGGATGCGTCCTTCAATTGAGTCCCCAATTGTTCCGCTTCTTCCCACAGGCTAGACCGCGTAGGACCATCTCTGAACTAGTAGGCCCCAGCAACTCCTGGGCCTACTTCTCAGTTGCAGAGCCTCGGGCCAGCAGGCCCCGAGGCCGAAAATGGCTCGCACATCCCTGAGGCCAGGAGAGCCCTCAGGTCAGGATCCGGCAACGACCCCCGGCAACAAACCCCGATAGAGCGTTCTCTGTCTCTTAAGTACCCCCTCCCAGAATGCACAGCGGCTTGACCATGCCCCCTGAGCCACTTATGGGAAAGGAATACCCAATACACCTAGCCTGCTGCATTTCCAACCCTGGTGACAGTGACACCTACTGTCAGGTGGAAAACATGCAACCCAGCTAGACTGAAACAGAGCCAACAATTTAGCACAATCATTTTGAGCAGAACTACAGCTCAGATAACTAGATTTAACATATAGCGTCTACCCAACAGGAGTAGGGTGCTACATAGATAAACCTGAACAGAGAAATTGTATGCACCTTTGAAAGGAAAGTCGTGTTTATTTATTATTTTTGCATCTACCCTTTCTGCAAATCGCATGAAATACCTGTTGATCCTGTCAGACCAGTATCCCCAATGTCTCGTCCTTTTTTAGGGTGACAATGTTCGTCTGCATTTTCAGAAATCATGGCAGCATTGTAACCTCCACATCATTTATGTTTGCCCTGACTACGGTATGACATGCCCACAGGGTGGTGGTGCTACGGATCAGGTATAAACGATAGTACTGACACCCCAGATAGGCAAGCTATTAGCTTGTCTATCAGAATCTGGCCATGCATGGTCTTGCCCACCATAATCCTGGCACTGCTCATCTCCTCCCAAATGCACATTCCTTGTGAAAATTAGTGCTCTGTGAAGTCATAAGCCCTGTACACATGATATGTTTTACTGATGAAAACAGTCCGATGGACTTTTTTCATTGGACAAACCGATCGTGTATGGGCCCCATCGGTCTTTTTTCCATCGGTGTTTAAAAATAGAACATGTTTTAAATTTATCCAATGGGAAAAAAAACGATAGCAAATTACTATCGTCTGTGGGGAACTCCATCGGATAAAAAACCCACGCATGCTCAGAATCAAGTCGACGCATGCTCAGAAGCATTGAACTTAATTTTTCTCGGCTCATTGGAGTGTTTTACGTCACCGCGTTTGGAACGGTCGGTTTTTTGACTGATGGTGTAGGCAAGACTGATGAAAGTCAGCTTCATCGGTTTTCCGATGGAGAAATCCATTGGTTAAAAAACCATAGGAAATCCGATCGTGTGTACAGGGCTTAGGAATGCTGGAAAATGTAGCCCCGGCTCTACTGCTGGGGGTGAAATTTCGGCACACAATTACGCTTCTCTTGCAGAACATGTAAAATGGATGGAAGGTCACCTGGCTTTTTCCAAAAAGGGTTGGAAATGTTTAAAATAAATTTTAATTAGAGTGGAATAAATTAGAGTGGAATATCTTGGCAAAGTTTATATTGCACAGTGTTGTCTTAGTTTCAATTTTGCCTTTGTTGTCACTGCCTATATTGTTACTAGTGAGTTATACTGTTAAATTATTTATGTGTTATACTGTACAATATTTTTTCTATCACCACAAAATTAGGAGCATTTTTCTTAGAGATCACCGTTACTCTATACTCACTAAAGCTGAAAAAGACTTTGTACACAGGAATCTCACACATTACCTCCAAAACTTTTCCAAGGAAATAATTATTTTGACAAAATTCACTCACAGAGTTAAAACTTGAAAATTCATATGAATTACTGTATTTCTGCAGTTCATGAGCTTTCTAACAATAACTGCGTATAGGTGGTTGATATTTGTAGAAGGTAGGCCAGGCAAGACGTCAGCCAGAGATACCCACATGTCCCAATCTGTAGCTCTCAGGATACCACATTGTCAGTTATATATAAAATGGGATAAATTACATTTAGTTTTATGTGGCAATAAATGTATTCTCTATAGATAGAAACCAAGGTGTTTATTCAGCACATTTGTTCTAGGATTGCACTTGTTCTATTTATGTCCAAGAACATTATTTAAATATGATGTATAATTTTGGAATCCTCTAGCACTGTGTGCTTATTTAGATTTGTGGTATTCCTGACTGACAGAAATATGCAGTTTATATGGTAGGTGGCATATAACAGATGCAATTAAAAGGAATTTATAGGAATAAAAAAGAAAAAGACTTTAGGAAAACTGTGGTGTGAGAGAGATGGAGGCCATCATGTCTGAACTCTCCTTCTGAAAATGCTAGTAATTGAGAATTTTGTTTTAATTTATCTTTCTCATTACATGTTTACTTTAAGAAGGCCATTTTTTTTTCAATTTACATTTCCCAAAATAATGCACAGAATTGTATTACTTAAAGAGACACCGTCGCTTTAACCATGCAGGGCAAAATGACACTGTCTATGGAATTGCCCTGGCAGTGATCCCTCGCTGCTCCATGATTAAGCGCAAGATGTTTGTGTGAAACGCGTCTACGTGACCTCATGGTGTTATCACTTTGAACAATAAAAGGCAATCGGAATTCCTGGATGTGCAGCCGTTTCTTTTCTTACAAGTTCCTCTTCTGTAGTCTGGATTAGATTTAGTGTTTAGACATGTGCAGCTCCTTTCATTCCGAAACAAAATTTGTACAAATTTTTAGTATAGTAACAAATAGTACCAAATTTAAGTGAATCCGAAATAACAAAACAAAATTCAAAAAGAAAAATGAATTTAAATCGAATTTAAAATCAAATTTGTAAACAAGAATATAACAGAATAGAAAAGAAAAAATAATAGAATAGAGTAAAACAAAACAGAATAGAAAATAAAAGAATATAACAGAATAGAAAAGACAAGAATAGAATAGAATAGAAAATAATAGAGTAAAACAGAACAAAATAGAATAGAACACAAAGGAATATAATAAAATACAATAGAAATTAAAGGAATAGAGAATAGAGAAATAGAATAGAGTAAAACAGAACAGAAAATAAAATAATAGAATAAAACATAATAGAAAATAGGGGACTATAATATAAAGGAATAGATTGGAAAATAACAGAAAATAATAGAATAGAATAGAAAATACAATAATAGAATTGAGTAGAAAATAATGGAGTAAAACAAACAGAATAGAATAAAAAATAAAAAGAATATAATAGAAAAGAAAAGAAAACAATAGAATAGAATAAAAAACAATAGAATACATTAGAATAGAAAATAATAGAATAGAATAGAATAGAGAATAAAATAGAAAAGATTTAAATAGAATAGAAAAAACAATAGAATAGAATTAAATAGAATGTGTCTTCCGAATTTCGAATTTCGGAAAGAATACATTTTAATTTAAATAGAATAGATTAGAAAAGAATAGAATAGAAAAAACAATAGAATAGAATAGAATAAAATATAAAGAATATAACCATCTTCTGAAATTCATGTTTCGAAAAGAAGGAATTTGAATAAAATAGATTAGAATAGAAAAAGAAAAGAATGGAAAATAAGAGAATATAATAGAATAGAAAAAACAATATACCGGTACTAAAATAAAATAGAATATAACCATCTTCTGAAATTAGAATTTCAAATAGAATACATTTGAATTCAAATAGAATAGATTAGAAAAGAATAGAAAAGAATAGACTACAAAATAAGACAATAGCATAGAATAGAAAAGAATAGAATAGAAAAAATAACCGTCTTGCGAAATTCTAATTTAGAATAGGTTACATTTGAATTTGAATAGAATAGATTAGAATGTAATAGAAAATAATAGAATAGAAAAAACAATAGATTATTATTTAATAGGATGGAATTTAATAGTCGAGAAGGGTGAACTGTTTGGGCCTAGAATCGGTTCAGCCCCGAATATCGCCTATTCGAGTGTGCGTCAAACACCCCAATTTGGGGGGCGCTCGGTGGGATGTTCGCTCGCTGGTCAGGTGCAAGGCTTTGCCCAATCAGGGCACAGAGCACAGTGAATAGCTGGTTGTTAGGGAGCCGCCACGTCCTTAACAACGCACGAGTCATCAGCTGTCAGCGGGATTTCACACTGACAGCTGAATGTAAAAAAAAAAAATTTGCCGGCAATACAAAAATGTAGAAAAAAAACTCTTTAGGTCCGGTTTGGATTTTAACGGGAACCCAACACCAAAATTAAAAAGAAAAATGGCGTGGGACCCCCCTCCAAAATCCATTCCAGACCCTTAGGTCTGGTATGGATTTTAAGGGGGAACCCCCACGCCAACACTTAAAAAAAAATGGCATGTGGTCCCCCCAAAATCCATACCAGACCCTTATCTTAAATCACTTTACCAATGAACTCCTCTACAGCCATCCCTCCTCCTAGGCGGCATCATTTGAAATAGAGAGCAGACAGGCAGGCTCACGTAGCCTAAATTTAGAAAACAATTTTAAAGTATTTTTTAAAAGAATTTTTAGAAGTAAATTTTTTTAATGCATATACAGTACAAGGTATTTCTCGACTGAACTGTATCTATTATTGTGCCTTGACGTTTAATTATATTGCTGTAAATTTTGACAGTGTTGGTCAATAAAAATGCTTTCATTCTAGGAGAGCACATGAACTTGATTTTATTTGTCATGTGCACAGACATAGTATACTTTTAATTTACTCAATGAGCAGGTTTTGTATTACAGTAAAATGAAGCAGAAATGCTGTACATAAAATTAAAGTAAGTGCATAAAGGCAGAGTCAGAACTGAATAATAACAGTTTCATATACATTCATAACATCTGTTTATTACTATTATAGATAAAGAGTTGGTAGTTATATATCCAATAGGGCTGAGAAAGAATTATTAGTGAATGCTCTAACAAACGACGGGTATGTAGAATGTATATGAAATAGATCCTGTCACCAATTTACACAATTACAGGTAAAAGCATGGAAAAATTTGGTGTTTACTTGCAGCGTTTTTCTATCAAAAACATGTTTTTAAACTTCCTATTTATCCATGAATTTGCTAGAAAATTCAACTACTTAAGGAAAGTCAATTCCCTCATACAGCCACCTTCCTCCTTGCATGTCATAGTCTGCTTGGAGTGTCAATTACTGTCTGTGCTGGTCCAGCTCCTCCGTCCCTCCTTAAACCTTCCTACATAAACTTTAACCTAGGGATTATTATAGAGCGGCTATTCTCAACCAAGGTTCCTCCAAAGGTTGCTAGGAGTTCCTTGAGCTGTGGCTTATTGACCTCCCATTTCATGGTGCTGGCATTGTTTTGGGGCCAATGTCACTTGGTAAATCCAGCAGCAGTCTGTGGTGACACTCTGGCCACCACTGTAAATTTTTCATTTTTTCTACTAACCACTAACAAGAGAATTTTTTTACCTAAGCTTGGAGAATCAAATCGGGACAGATTTGCTATCCATCAGATGCAAATAGATCTGAAAATTGATGCTGGACATTTTTTTTACCACTTAGATGCTGCAACTAGAGGAGTGCAGTTTCAATGGGACAGAGCGGCCACTAGGGGGCACACACTTTAGCATCCAGTCTGTCCTGCAAATGACAAGACAGAGAGGGATTGAGGGATTGCAGTTTCGGCAAAGAGGACACCCCCAAAGCTGCATATATAATGGCAAACAGGAACTGCATTTGCAAATGAGGAGACCTGGTATGTACTATTTAGGGGATCTGGATTTGCAAAGGGGGCTTTTTGTGAAATGTTGCTAAATAATAATTTACTGTAACTTCTTTCCCGTTATAGCCATTTGCACATTGCCACGCACCAGTAATGGATAATATTAATTTGAAAAATTGCTCCCAAGGGCCTATAGATAGCAAGAAAAAATTGGACTGAATAGAATATAAAAAGTTCTTTATTACGTACAGATATATAAAAAAAACACTATGAATTAAAAACTACATGAGCTCTGGTATGCATGGTATCCAAATATGAGATGTCAATGTTACAAATGCAAATAGCAAAAAAGAGTTTCTTAACACTAAATGCTATTGCTCAGAGAAAAGTTCCAACGCGTTTCGAGCGTATATTGTTCTGATCTTCCTCAGGGGGATGAAGACATCTAATATCACAAAACATATCAAGGTTATGGCATTCTAAATGAAGAAGTGTACACATGGAACTCATCACCCAATTGATTTAGCCATTGTTTGATCAAAAACATTTTTCATACCTTCTAATTGAAATATCGTGCATGACCAGAGTCGATTAAAAACATATAGGCGCGGTAGTTTCAAGGTGTTAATAAGTCCTACTGATGGATAATATTTCCAGTGATACAGTTTCAATTATTGCATGAGAATATTTACACAAAAATTATAGGATGGTGTTGAGAAAATGTATTGTGCGTTACTAAAAAGTGGTATTATAATACCTAATTCTAAAAATCTTCAATCATACATTTAAATAAAACATGCAATTGTTACTATGCATTTTGTTATATCTTTTCTTCAAATAACTCTTTGTAACCATCCTTTTTCATTAATTACATCAACTCAATGGATTTTCACCAACAGAAACTGGACACATCCCCAACTGTCCACAATGGCTCAAAAGTGATATGGTCCAGAAATATTTAGACAGACTAAAGGTAGATAAAGCACCTGAACAAGATAGCATCCACCCACAGATACTATTTTTTTTTAGCTCTGTCATTTCAAAGCCACTGTCTCAAATTTTTAGGGACTCGTTAATGACTGTAATGGTACCACTGGATTGGTGTAGATTCAGATATTGGAGAGCTTAATAAAAGACTACATAGACAAGTTCTTGCTTGAAAAAATATTTTAAGTAACAGACAGCATGGATTCATGAAAGACAGAAGTTGTCAAACAAATCTGATTTATTTTTATGAGGAGGTAAGGAAAACCTTGGACAGAGGGGTGGCTGTGGACGTGGTATACTTGGACTTTGCAAAAGCGTTTGACAATTGGATAGAAAACTGGCTAAAAAGCTAAATTCAGAAAGTAGTGGTTGATGATTCTTAAGCCTCGTGCACACGGCCGAGAATCCCGTGGAAAAAAAAACTTTGGTTTTCTCGACGAGATTCTTGTCAAGCTTGACGGGATTCTTGTCAAGCTTTCCTTGCATACACACTGTCAATTAAAAATCTTGCCGTTGTAAAGCGCGGTGACGTACAACACGTACGATGGCAGTATAAGGGGGACGTTTGATTCCAATGGCTACACCCCTTGGGCTGCTTTTGCTGATCTCGTGTTACCGCGTGTTAGTAAAGGTTTGGGGAGAGACGATTCGCGCTTTTCAGTCTTCGTGCTTTCAGTTTGTTACAGCGTGACAAATGTGCTATCTCCATTACTAAGAATGCTGTTTTACCAGAAGGAGCGCTCCCGTCTCATACTTGATTCTGAGCATGCACGTTTTTTTAAGACTCGGAAAAGCATACACACGACCGGTTTTCTCGTCGGGAAACAGGCCGACGAGAATCCCGACGAGAAAATAGAGAGCAGGTTCTCTATTTTTCTCGTCGAGATTTCCAGCAGTTTTCTCGACAAGAAACCATACACACTAACGTTTTTCTCAGCAAGAAAGCTCTCCCAGCAGTTTTCTTGTCATTTCTTGCAGAGAAAACCAGTCGTGTGTATGAGGCTTTACTCTGGTCTAAGGTTATCAGTGGTGTACCCCAAGGTTCAGTGTTGGGACCCTTACTTCTTAATAACTTTACAAGCCAACCTCAATGCACTGTCTAATTGGGCAACTAAGTGGCAAATAAGGTTTAATGTTGATAAATGTAAAGTTATGCACTTGGGGGCTAAGAATATGCATGCATCATACATACTAGGGAGAGTACAACTGGGGGAATCCATAGTGGAGAAGGATCTGGGGGTTTTGGTAGATCATTAGCTTAATAATGGCATGCAATGCCGAGCTGCGGTTTCCAAAGCAAACAAAGTCCTTTCTTGTATTAAGAGAGTTATGGACTCCAGAGAGAGAGATATCATGTTGCCCCTGTACAAATCATTAGTAAGGCCTCATCTGGAATATACAGTTCAGTTTTGGGCACCAGTTCTCAAAAAGGATATCGGGGAACAGGAGAAAGTGCAGAGAAGGGCAACCAAACTGATAAGAGGCATGGAGGAACTCTATGAGGAAAGATTAGAGGAACAGAATTTATTCTCTTATGAGAAGAGGAGATTAAGGGGGGGGGGTATGATAAACATGCACAAATACATAAGTGGTCCATATAGTGAACTTGGTGTTGAGTTATTCACTTTAAAGTCATCACAGAGCACAAGGCGGCACTCTTTATGTCTAGAGGAAAAAGATCTCCTAATACGGAAAGATTTCTTCACAGTAAAGCCCTGTACACACGGCCTGTTTTCCCCTCGAAAAAAAAACGTTGGTTTTCCCGACGGGATTCCTGCCAAGCCAGTCCAAAGCGCGGTGGCGTACAACACGTACGACGCACTATAAAGGGGAAGTTCAAATCCAATGGCGCCACCCTTTGGGCTGCTTTTGCTGATCTCGTGTTATCGCGTGTTAGTAAAAGTTTGGTTAGAGATGATTCACGCTTTTCAATCTTCGTGCTTTCAGTTCGTTTTCTGCGGTTCAGTTTGTGCTTATGGGTTCGTATCTTGTCTTTCAGGGCGTGTAGTCAGGTCGTATCTGTTTTTCAGTGCGTTCTTGTCCATTTGTTTCTGATTTTCAGGTCGTTCTTCATAGGCCTTGCTGTTCTTCAGTGCGTTCTGTTAGTTCGTTCTGACCAGCAGACCGTTATCTAGCCATGTTGCGGGTACGTACTCATCGTAGAGTTCATGCTGTGCATAGGCTTGGTGTTGGTCTTCTTGTCTTGGACCAAGAACAGTCCATGAACAGGGTGAGCAGGAGTTCATGGACCAAGAATTGGTTTCTCCAGCGGGACCAATTCTGTCACATGCCTCTGCTGCGGGAGATCCAGGAAAATAATCCTGATGACTACAGGAATTTTATCCGGATGACGGACCCTGTTTTTCAGCATCTCTTGACTTTGTTGTCCCCCTATATCACGAGGCAGGACACCGTCCTGCGGGAAGCCCTCACTGCTGAGCAAAGGCTAGTTGGCACTTTGCGATACCTGGCGACTGGGAGAAGCCTGCAGGACCTGAAGTTTCCGACAGGCATCTCCCCCCAGGCCCTGGGGCTCATTATCCCAGAAACCTGTTCTGCCATAATTCAAGTTCTGCAGAAGGACTATATTAAGGTAAGTTTTCTCCTTTAACATCACATTCTATGTATTTAATGCTTGCTAATGTATTGTATTTCTTTCATCCTTCCCTAATTACCATGATTGTAATATGCTGTGAATGTCCACTTTGTCCCCATGCATGCTGTAAGCTTTTAATGTTCCTTTTTTGGCCTACATGCATATTTCCCTCCATGCTATCCTTGGCCCTGTGAGGGGGTTAGCTCAGCAGCGGGTGTGTGTGACCCCCGGGATGGGCTCCCCACACAAAAACAGGCCCAGCAAACGGAGGTTGTGGTTTTCAAAATCAAAAAGGTGCGGTTTATTTTCTATTTACAGTGACAAAACACAGCAAAGCAAAAGAAACATAAATAAAATAAATCCTGGTCAACTTGACCTCTGACTAAACATACAGGTTTCCTAACTAACAACTGGGATCAGCCTAGTGCTGTCCTAGTCCCTAAGTCCCTGGTTTTAAATGTCCAAGCAAATAGCCACACAGGCTTTGTCTCACCGCACAGGGGTTCACTCTCCCTAGACAGTCCACACAGGTCTGGGTCCAGGCATGAGCAAACACCTAATGAATCTGGGAGTTCTTATAGAGGCCTAAATGAGCTGACAAGCTTCAGCTGGTCTCATCAACTCCCTGTCTGCACGACGCCCCACACTCTCCCTAGAGGTATGAGTCATCCATGAGCCCACTAGCCTCAGCTGGGCTTATACAACTCTCCACCTAGTTGTATAAGTCGGCGTAAAGCCTGAATCTGGGCGAAATATATCTACCCCCCTGGATGCAACCAGGTGACTTTACCTTCCTGCTGTCACATACCCCCCCTCTTGTTTTAACCTCGGGGTTGGAACGCCAGCAATCAGGCATTCATGTACTCGAGACAAAGCATCCACATTCCCCATTTGAACGCCAGGGCGATGCTTTACTGTGAAGTTGAATTCCTGGAGGGCCAGGAACCACCTATTCACTCTTCTATTTGTTTCCTTGCCATCCACTTTAACGGAGCGTGATCCGTAACCATGTCAAAGTGCCTACCTAGCAGGTAGTACCGAAGGGAATCTAGAGCCCACTTCACCGCTAAACACTCCTTTTCAACGGTGGCGTAATTTACCTCATGGGACTTCAACTTCCTGCTGAGGTAAATGACTGGGTGCTCTTCCCCGTTCCAGACCTGGGACAATACTGCTCCTAACCCCACATCTGACGCATCACTTTGTACGACAAAGTCTTTAGAGAAGTCGGGTGAGTACAACACTGGCTGGCTACATAAGGCTTGTTTCAAGAATTGGAATGCTGCCTCAGCCTCGGGGGTCCATTTAATCATGACCGACCCTTTCCCCTTCGTCAGGTTGGTTAGGGGCACAGCCTTAGAAGCAAAGTGGGGAATGAATCGCCGATAATACCCAGCGATTCCCAGAAAGGCTCGTACCTGCTTCTTGCTGTTGGGACGTGGCCAACTCTGGATGGCCTCAACTTTGTTGAGTTGGGGTTTTATTACTCCCCTCCCAATGGTGTACCCAAGATATTTGGCCTCCTCCTGCCCAATGGTACACTTCTTGGGGTTAGCCGTAAACCCCGCTTCCCGAATAGAGTCCAGGACTGCTTGCACTTTTGGCAGATGTGAGGCCCAATCTGTGCTATGGACAATTACGTCATCCAGGTAAGCCGCAGCATACTTCCGATGGGGCCTCAGCATCTGGTCCATTTTCCGCTGGAATGTGGCCGGCGCATTCTGTAACCCGAACGGCATTCTTTTATATTGGAACGCCCCGTCTGGGGTTACAAATGCGGTTTTCTCTTTGGCCGACTTGGCCAGGGGGATTTGCCAATACCCTTTTGTGAGGTCAAGAGTCGTCATGTATCGGGCTGTTCCCAGCCGGTCGATCAACTCATCTATACGTGGCATGGGGTAGGTGTCAAATTTTGTAACTTTGTTCAACTGACGAAAATCGTTACAAAATCGCCAGCTCCCATCCGGTTTAGGCACCAACACAATGGGACTAGACCAATCACTTTGGGACTCCTCTATCACCCCTAAGTTCAGCATTTTCTGTACTTCCTCCCGTATTGCCTCCCGTCGGGCCTCTGGGATCCGATAGGGTTTTAACTTCACCCTTTCACCGGGCGGGGTAATGATGTCATGCTCTACCCCAGATGTTTGTCCCGGCAGCTCAGAGAATACCTCCTTGTTGCGAAGCACAAACTCCTTAACCTCCTGTTGTTGGGGTTGTGACAAGGTGGCTGCTATTCCAACCTCAGGAATCACGCAACCAGTTTGAGCTGGTGACCAAGTGTCTGCGACTAGGGACTCTCTATCCCTCCAGGCTTTCAACAGATTAACGTGATAGATCTGTTCGGGCTTTCGCCTTCCTGGTTGTCTGACCTTGTAATTCACTTCGCTCACTTTTTCCATTATCTCATAGGGGCCTTGCCATTTGGCAAGGAATTTACTTTCAACCGTAGGGACAAGTACCAGTATCCTATCCCCCGGGGAAAAGGTACGGGTCTTGGCTCCACGGTTGTACACTCTCTGCTGTGCTAACTGCGCTTGGGCCAAATGTTCCTTCACGATGGGCATTACCTGTGCAATTCGGTCTTGCATCAGGGCGACATGCTCAATCACACTCCTGTGGGGAGAACTCTCACTTTCCCAAGTTTCCTTGGCAATATCCAACAGCCCTCTTGGGTGTCTCCCATACAGTAACTCAAAGGGGGAGAATCCCGTAGAGGATTGGGGCACCTCCCTAATAGCAAACATCAGATAAGGAAGTAGACAGTCCCAATCCTTTCCATCTCTATCCACCACTTTCTTCAACATTTGTTTTAGGGTTTTGTTGAATCTTTCAACCAGCCCATCGGTTTGGGGGTGATACACAGATGTACGTAATTGCGTCACTTTGAACAATTTACACAGCTCCTTCATAACCCGGGACATAAAGGGTGTACCTTGGTCCGTAAGCAGTTCTTTACAAATACCCACCCGGCTAAACACAAGAGATAGCTCTTTGGCTATGGTTTTGGCCGAGTTATTTCGGAGAGGGATCGCTTCTGGATAACGGGTGGCATAGTCCATTATAACTAATATGTACTGGTGCCCCTAGCGGACTTGATTATAGGCCCTACCAAATCCATGGCGATCCTCTCAAACGGGACCTCAATGATGGGTAGAGGGACCAGCGGGCTACGGAAATGTGGCATCGGGGCCGACCTCTGACACACAGGGCAGGAGGAACAATAATTTTCTATGTCCTTCATCACCCCCGGCCAATAGAATCTCTGTAATACCCTCTCTCGGGTTTTCTCTGTCCCCAGATGACCTCCAAGAATGTGCCCATGGGCCAACTCCAACACCAACTTCCTGTAAGGTTTGGGCACCACAAGCTGCTCAACGGTTTCTTCTGCCCTTTTTGCCACCCGATACAGTAGGTCCTTCTCTACGCTGAAGTATGGGTAAGTGCAGGTATTATCTGGGTTCACTAACTCGCCATCTATTTTCACTACGTTTTCCCGTGCCTTTATTAGAGCGGGGTCTTTCAACTGTTCTGTGGCAAAGTTTTCCCTGTGAACCTCAAGATCAGAAAACTCCACAGACGGTAGGTTTTCGTCTGAGGAGGTGGGCTCCTCTCCAGTTTCTTGAGTCTCCCCTGCCAATACTGATAAGGGAAATTCCGGAGAGTCCTCACCACTCTCAGGGGAGTTCTGGCTATCACATTCCTGGTACATAGGGGCACCAGTGGTTGGCTCAGGATCATCCCACAGTTCCCAGAACTTCGGAAAATCCCTTCCCACAATGGCGTCATGCGGTAACTGAGATACTAAGCCCACTGGATGAGAGAGGGTACCTTTGGGGGTCTCGAAACACACTGTAGTCACTGGATACTCTCGGGTGTCCCCATGCACACAAATAACAGCTACCTTGCTATTCCCAAAGACCTCTGTTTTAACTAACTCAGCCTTTATCAGGGTCACAAGGCTACCTGAATCCAGCAATACCACAACATTTCTACCATTAACACACATTTTGCATAAATGTTTCTCAGTTCCTCGAATGGCAGTGCATGCGACTGTCGCACACAGCGACTGACGTCTGCCCGTCAGAAAGTCACACTGCATGGGTTCCTCCACAACCGGGCAATTGGCTGCAATATGTCCCGCTTGCCGGCAGCGGTAGCAAACGATCCTTCTTGCCGCCTCTTGAGCCGCTGATTTCCCAGGCTGTTCTCGCCAAACTTGGGGTAGAGCTCCCACCCTCTCACTCTCTCCACCCTCACCCCTTGGAATCCTCTTATCCGCCCCTGGGGATGGTCTGGTCTTAGGGTGGAAAGTCCGAGTGTCTCTGGAAGAGGCCGTCAGGTTCTCTGTAGCCAAGTATTTCTCCACACGATCCACAAGACCATCGGCCGTCTCTGGGTCTCCATGGCTTACCCACTTTTGGATGGCAGTAGGAAGAGCTCTCAAAAACCGATCCATTACAACACGTTCCACAATCTTTGGTGCGGACAAAGTCTCTGGCTGTAGCCACTTTCTGCTCAGGTGAATGAGATCATACATTTGAGACCTGGGGGGTTTTCCAAGCTGGAAAGTCCAGTTATGCACACGCTGAGCCCGGACAGCCTGGGTGACACCCAGCCTTGCCAAAATTTCAGCTTTTAGCATCACATAGTCTTTTGCTTGGTTAGGCTCTAGGTCATAGTAAGCTTTCTGCGATTCACCAGTTAACAGAGGAGCCACCAGTCCAGCCCACTGCTCCTCAGGCCACTTTTCTCTTTCAGCGGTCCTTTCAAATGTGGTCAAAAATACCTCTGGATCATCCTCTCCAGTCATTTTTGTCAATAAACGACTCACCCCAAAGGACGCGGTATTAGTGGGACGGCTTTCCTCACTGGTCTGCGGACGTTGCTGCATTACTGCTTCCATCTGTTGTTGTAGTCTCTGCTCTTGCTTCTGCAACAGGTCTATGAAGCGGGCCTCAGATTGCTGCTGGGCTTGTTGCTGAGCCTCCAGACTCTGTTGCAAAGTTGCGTTTGTCTGCTGCTGGGCTGCAAGGCTCTGTTGATGAGCTTGCTGCTGGGCTGCGAAGTTCTGTTGTTGAGCTGCAAGGCTCTTTTGCAAACCTGCATTTGTCTGCTGTTGATTGGCATTTGCTAGAGCCAGCTGCTTCAGTATCTCCTCCATGCTGGCTTAAAAAAAAACTGCCACTGGTTCTCCACCAACTGTGAGGGGGTTAGCTCAGCAGCGGGTGTGTGTGACCCCCGGGATGGGCTCCCCACACAAAAACAGGCCCAGCAAACGGAGGTTGTGGTTTTCAAAATCAAAAAGGTGCGGTTTATTTTCTATTTACAGTGACAAAACACAGCAAAGCAAAAGAAACATAAATAAAATAAATCCTGGTCAACTTGACCTCTGACTAAACATACAGGTTTCCTAACTAACAACTGGGATCAGCCTAGTGCTGTCCTAGTCCCTAAGTCCCTGGTTTTAAATGTCCAAGCAAATAGCCACACAGGCTTTGTCTCACCGCACAGGGGTTCACTCTCCCTAGACAGTCCACACAGGTCTGGGTCCAGGCATGAGCAAACACCTAATGAATCTGGGAGTTCTTATAGAGGCCTAAATGAGCTGACAAGCTTCAGCTGGTCTCATCAACTCCCTGTCTGCACGACGCCCCACACTCTCCCTAGAGGTATGAGTCATCCATGAGCCCACTAGCCTCAGCTGGGCTTATACAACTCTCCACCTAGTTGTATAAGTCGGCGTAAAGCCTGAATCTGGGCGAAATATATCTACCCCCCTGGATGCAACCAGGTGACTTTACCTTCCTGCTGTCACAGCCCATACACACCTAGCCTAGTCACTTCCCAATGTATTTTGTCAGCTCCATTGTAGTGCTCCCCCCCCCCCCCCTAAAATGTCTACAAATTTATTTTTTTCACATTAAATTCAGACAGAGGGGTAGAGGTTTATTGTTGGGGTCCCAAACTCATCTAGCCCCCCCTGCAAATTTTTCCAATGGGCCATCAGAGGGGTTGAGGAATCTGATAAGTGGGCCTTATATTTTTGGCTTTAAATACTCCTTAAAATAAATGTTATACTGATGTTGACCACAAATGTTTTTGTATAATCTGCCTGCAATGTTATGTGCAAAAGTACTACATTTATTTTTTTCTTGTTTGACTCCACAGCTTCCTTCCACGCCACAGGAATGGCAGAATGTGGCATCCCAGTTTGCCCAGCGATGGGACTTTCCTAACTGTGGAGGGGCAATAGATGGGAAGCACGTCCGCATCGTGCCACCACCCCATTCGGGGTCCTATTACTACAATTACAAGGGGTTTCATAGCATTGTGTTGATGGCGATGGTGTCAGCACAGTATGAATTCCTCTATGTGGATGTGGGGAAGAATGGCCGGGTGTCGGATGGGGGAGTCTTCGGCCATACAGAGTTTGCCCTACGTCTCCAGAGTGATGACCTTGCATTGCCACTGGATGCAGACAATGAGGAAGGACTCCCCTTCGTGTTTCTGGCTGATGAAGCCTTTGGTCTGGGACCACATCTCATGAGGCCATTCCCTCAGAGGACCCTCACCCCAGAGAGGAGAGTTTTCAACTACCGGCTGGCCAGAGCCCGAAGAGTTGTGGAGAATGCCTTTTCGGGATAATGGCCAGTAGGGATGAGCCGAACACCCCCCGGTTCGGTTCGCACCAGAACCTGCGAACGGACCGAAAATTTGCGTGAACGTTAGAACCCTATTAAATACAATGGACGCGAACGTTCAAAATCTAAAGTGCTAATTATAACGACTAATTTGCATGTTACTGTCCTAAAAAGGTTTTGGGGACCCGGGTTCTGCCCCAGGGAACATGTATCAATGCAAAACGAAGTTTTAAAAACGTCCGTTTTTCGGGAGCAGTCATTTTAATGATGCATAAAGTGAAAAAAAAAAGAGTGAAATATTCCTTTAAATATCGTACCTGGGGGGTGTCTAAAGTATGCCTGTGAAGTGGCATGTGTTTCCCGTGTTTAGAACTGTCCCTGCACAAAATGACATTACTAAAGGAAAAAAAGCCATTTAAAACTGCTTGCGGCTTTAATGTCATGTCTTGTCCTGGCAATATGGATGAAAATCTTTGAGAAAAATGGCATGGCTACCCCATCACCCCCCCCCCCCCACCCCAGCCCATTACCAGCCTCTTTGGGTCTTGTATGGATATTAAGGGGAACCCCGCACCCAAAATAAAAAAAGGCCCTATATACTCTGAACAGCAGTATACAGGCGGTGCAAACAAGACAGGGGCTGTAGGTTTGTTCTTAAGTAGAATCTGTTTGTAATTTTGAACAGGTACATTGTTTAAGTGTAGCTCCAGGCAAAAAATATATTTGTAAGCTTTTTGGAAAACATAGGGAAGGGTTATCACCCCTGTAACATTTGTTTTGCTGTCTGTGCACCTGTTCAAAACATTTCACCTCACTTTCCGTCCCAATGACAAATGTTTTTGAAAAGTGGGGTTTTTATTGAAACAAGGATTGGTGATAAAGCATCAGTAGAGAGGAGACACCTTTTTCCCATATTAACTCTTACAGGAGAGAATTTGCCTTCCTAGGGGTAGATTTCCTCTCACTTCCTGTTGTCTCCTTCCGTTTGCAAGTAGGAGTCGTTTGTAAGTTGGATGTTTGAAAGTAGGGGCCTGCCGTATATACTCTGCAGAAATTTGGCCCTTAGGTGTTGGTGTTGCCACAACACTGTGAGCCCTCACAGTTACTCTTGATGGGCGCTGGAACGCCCTGCTGTGAACTATTATATCAGGAATTGTAATTACATGCCATTGTTGAACAGTGGTAGGAAAATGTGGGCCTTTGGTGGTGGTGCTGGTGCTACAACACTGTCAGCCCTCACAGTTACTCTTTGTGGGCGCATGAATGGGCCCTACTGTAAATTATTAGATCAAGAATTGTAATTGCATGCCCCTGTTGAAGAGGGGCAGAAAAATTGGGCCTTTGGTGGTGGTGGTGGTGTTGCCACAACATTGTAAGCCCTCACAGTTACTCTTGGTGGGCGCAGGAATGGGCCCTGCTGTGTATTATTAGATCAAGAATTGTAATTACATGCCCCTGTTGAACAGGGGCAGAAAAATTGGGCAACCCCTCACAGATACTGTACTTGGAGCACAGCAATGAGCCCTGTTGCAAAGTATTGCATCAAAAATTTTAATTACACGCCCCTGTTAAACAGGGGCTGAGAAATTGGGCCTTAGGCACTGGTGCTGGTGCCACGACACTGCAACCTCTCCCAGATACTCTAGTTGGAGTGCAGGAATGATCCCTGCTGCAAAGCATTGCATCAAAAATTGTAATTACACGCCCCTGTTAAACAGGGGCTGAAAAATTGGGCCTTAGGCACTGGTGCCACAACACTGCAACCCCTCACAGATACTGTGCTTGGAGCACCGCAATGAGCCCTGTTGCAAAGTATTGCATCAAAAATTGTAATTACATGCCCCTGTTAAACAGGGGCTGAAAAATTGGGCCTTAGGCACTGGTGCTGGTGCCACGACACTGCAACCTCTCCCAGATACTCTAGTTGGAGTGCAGGAATGAGCCCTGCTGCAAAACATTGCATAAAAAATTGTAATTACATGCCCCTGTTAAACAGGGGCTGAAAAATTGGGCCTTTGCCACTGGTGGCGGCACCCAGAAACAAAAATGTTCTTCCAAGCTATCATCATGAATCGGATCATTGAGGAGGAGGAGGATAGTCAGTCAACATAACAGGACAGTCACTTAGCATCAGCATAGGCAGTCTTGAAGGGATGTGACATTTCAAAATAAATTATTCTGTTACATCAGCTTCAGGTGCTTGGTAGCTGGTGGTGATCCAAGACTGGTTCATCTTTATGAAGGTCAGTCGATCAACCGAGTCGGTGTACAGGCGCACCCTGTGATCCGTGACAAAGCCTCCAGCAGCACTGAATGTGCATTCCGAAAGAACGCTGGATGCAGGACAGGCCAGTAGCTCAATTGCATACTGTGCAAGCTCTGGCCAGTGATCCATCCTCAAGACCCAGTAAGCTAGAGGATTTTCGGTGGGAAAGGTGTCCAAGTCTGACCTTGCCCCTAGGTATTCCTGCACCATGTATATCAGACGCTGGCGATGGTTGCTGGAACTGATCATACCTTGGGGCTGCGGACTAAAAAATTGTCTGAACGCATCGGTCAGACGGCCACCTTCCCCACCGCTCCTTCTTTGACTGACCCAAGCCTCAGCAACTCGTTGTCCAGGACCAGGAGTTTGTAACCTCCCAGTCTCTGGGAACACGTTGCACAGACCTTTCTGCAAGGCCTCCCAGAGATGTCTCATCCTCTGCTCCCTCTGCGACGGTAAGATAAGGTCCGCAACCTTATCCTTGTACCGTGGATCAAGGAGAGTGGCCAGCCAGTAAAGGTCCCTCTCCTTGATCCAAAGAATTTGAGGATCCTTTCGCAGACTTTGCAGGATCAGGGAGGCCATGCAGCGTAGGTTATCTGAGGCATTCGGTCCGGAGTCCTCTGGGTCACTAAGGACGACATGATCCTCAGCCACCTCCTCCCAGCCACGTACAAGTCCACTGGTTTCTTGGGACTGTAAATCATCCCTAAAAGACTGCTGCTGTTGCGTGCCAGGCTTCACCTCCATGCTAACACAATCCTCCTCCTCCTCCTCGTCCTCTTCCTGTACGATGGGTGGGACAGAAGGAACACTGTCTGGGTAAAGGGGGCCTTGAGAGGCAAGGAAGTCCTCCTCTTCCTGCCTCTGTTCTGCCTCAAGTGCCCTGTCCATTATTCCACGCAGTGTATGCTCCAACAGGTGGACAAGAGGTACAGTGTCACTGATGCATGCACTGTCACTACTCACCATCCTCGTGGCCTCCTCAAATGGTGCCAGGACAGTGCATGCTTCCCTGATCATGCCCCACTGGCGTGGTGAAAAAAAACCCGAGCTCCCCTGACCCTGTCCTGGTGCCGTAGTCGCACAGGTACTCATTGATGGCCCTCTTCTGCGTGTGCAGCCGCTGCAGCATGGCCAACCATGAGTTCCACCTGGTGGGCATGTCACATATAAGGAGGTTCTTGGGTGGGTTCAACTCCTTTTGCAGCTCAGCCAGCCGAGCACTGGCATTATATGATCTGCGGAAATGCACACAGACTTTCCTGGCCTGCCTCAGGACATCCTGTAAGCCCGAGTACCTGCCCAAGAACCACTGCACCACCAGGTTAAGGACGTGAGCCACACAGGGCAGGTCAGTTGTCCCTGTCGGAGGGCGGAGAGGAGGTTGGTGCCATTGTCGCAAACCACCATTCCTGGCTTAAGCTGGCGTGGCATCAACCACCTCTCGGCCTGCTCCTGCAGAGCTGACAGAACCTCTGCCCCAGTGTGGCTCCTGTCCCCCAAACACACCAGCGCAAGCACGGCATGGTATCTTTTTGCCAGCGTACTTGCGTAGCCCCTTGTACGCCTACGGAGCACCGCTGGTTCCGAGGACAAAAAACAGGAAGAGGCCATGGAGGAAGAAGAAGAGGAGGGGGTGGAGGAGAGAGGTGTGTCACAACCAGTAGTAGCATTTTGGAGGCGTGGCGGCGGAACAACCTCCAACACTACTGCACCTTGTCCTGCATCCTTCCTAGCTGCCAAAAGAGTGACCCAATGGGCCATGAAAGAAAGGTAACGTCCCTGTTAATGCCTGCTGGACCATGAGTCAGCAGTAATATGCACCCTACCACTGACCGCCCTGTCCAGCGAGGCATGGACATTGCCTTCTACATGCCGGTAGAGAGCCGGAATCGCCTTCCGTGAGAAAAAGTGGCGTTTGGGAACCTGCCACTGAGGAACCGCACATTGCACAAACTCACGGAAGGGGGCCGAGTCTACCAACTGAAAAGGCAGCAGTTGAAGTGCTAGCAATTTAGCCAAGCTAGCATTCAACCGCTGGGCATGTGGATGGCTGGGAGTGAACTTCTTTTGACGGTCCAGCAGCTGGGGCAGGGAAATTTGCCTGCTACAATCGGACGTCGGTGTACTGCTAGCAGAGTGCCCGCAACTACTTGGCTGTGACACACCTAATTCTACACCTTCATTCCTCTCAGTGCAGGTTTCAGAGAGGAGTGAAGGTATAGTGGGGTTGGAGATCCCAGCTGATGAGGAGCAAGGAGAGGTCCGCTTTGTTCTTTGGTGTGGGTCTTTAAGGTACGCTTGCCAACGAGCTGCATGGCAGGTCAACATATGTCTGGTCAAGCATGTGGTGCCCAAACGGCTGATGTTTTGGCCACGTGAGATACGCTTGAGGCATATGTTGCAAATAGCAGCGGTGCGATCTGAGGCACTCGACTCAAAAAAGGCCCACACCAAAGAACTTTTGGAATAACGGGCAGAGGCAGCACCCTGCACAGGCGGAGCTCTGCGGTGTGATTCAGTCGGTGTGCTGCCCTTTCGCTGGCCCCCGGAGGGCATCCTGCCTTGTTGGAGATGTGCCTCCTCCTCATCCTCCTCCTCTCTCCTATCAGGCACCCACGTGGAGTCAGTGACCTCATCATCCCCTCCCTCCTCATCACTGGAGCCAATCTGGCAGTATGCTGCAGCTGCTGGAACATGACTGCCAGATTGCTGTCCTTCTTGAGAATCCCCTCTCTCTGCACTCACGCTACTGCCTTCCTCTAGCTGGGTATCATCATCAGACCCTTCAAAACGCTGGGCATCCTCCTGGAGTATGTACCCAACACTGTGCTCAAACAGTTCGGGGGACTCCTCAGGAGGACATGGTGGGTCTAGGGAAGGAGTGACTGATGATGACATTGATACGAGGGAAGAGGATGCTTTGGTAGCTGCTTTGCCAGTACCCTGAGCCTGGGTGAGAGAGGATGAGGAGGGCTTGGCCATCCACTCTACCCAGTCTTCGGCATGATGTGGCTCAACATGTCCAGCTGCCGAAAATACGGACAAGCGTGTCCCATGGCCACGTGCTGATGACAATGCACCGCGTCCACGACCAGCACTGTTGCCCCCAGACACAGAGCCTGCTTGCCCTCTTTTATTGGCTCGTGACTGTCTGCCTCTCTTTGTTGGCCTTCCAGACATTCTAATGGCGTGCAGGGAGATGGTAAAACCAGCAATACGGGGTAGCTTCAGGTGTATACTGTGCAGGAGGCACCTACACCCACTGTAACTGCTTGCAGATGCCTGTCTGTGTTACACAACAGAACAACACCACGACGAGCAATAAGGGGTAGCGTATACTGTGCAGGAGGCACCTACACCCACTGTAACTGCTTGCAGATGCCTGTCTGTGTTACACAACAGAACAACACCACGACGAGCAATAAGGGGTAGCGTATACTGTGCAGGAGGCACTTACACCCACTGTAACTGCTTGCATATGCCTGTCTGTGTTACACAACAGAACAACACTTCGAGCAATAAGGTGTATACTGTGCAGGAGGTTTAGCGAAGAATATCACTGACACTGTCCCTGCCTATCCTTCTCTGTCCCTGCACGCCAACAGACTGTAAATGCACAAGGTTTCAAAGGATGTCACTGGCACTCTCCCTGCCTATCCTTCTCTGTCCCTGCACGCCAACACACTGTAAATGCACAAGGTTTCAAAGGATGTCAAAAACACTGTCCCTGCCTATCCTTCTCTGTCCCTGCACGCCAACACACTGTAAATGCATAAGGTTTCAAGGGATGTCAAAAACACTGTCCCTGCCTATCCTTCTCTGTCCCTGCACGCCAACACACTACACAAGGCCGCCGTGCTGGCGGCCTTTTATAGTGTGGGGCGTGTACTAAACCCCCCTGAGCTATGATTGGCCACAGGCATTCTGCCTGTGGCCAATTATGGCTCTCCTCGCTGCCGGCGCTGTGATTGGCCAAGCATGCGGGGTCATAGTGCATGCTTGGCCAATCATCAGCCAGCAATGCACTGCAATGCCGCAGTGAATTATGGGCCGTGACGCGCCACTCGAATTTGGCGCGAACAGCCCATAACATTCGATCTTCGTCGAACGATCGAACAGCCGATGTTCAAGTCGAACGTGTGTTCGACTCGAAAACAAAGCTCATCCCTAATGGCCAGCCAGTTCCGCCTGTTTCTCACTTCAATCCACATGGCGGAATATAAACTAAACCACATTGTCTTTTGCTGCTGCATCCTGCACAATTATTTGCGAAAACATTCTCCGAATTATTTGGCCACAGTTGGGCCTGAGGCCGGACGTTCAGCAGAGAATACTCTGCCGGGCCTAGAATCTGACCGTCCTGGCTTGCCCCCCCAAAGCACCTGTGAATTTCGCCAGCAATATGTTGATTATTTCACGGGTAGGGGGCCATTCCTATGCCAGCCAATGTCTAATCAAATACAAATAATAAAAAAATTATCTGCTTAAATTTGGTTTTTGATGTATTGCTTGTGTTTCTTTTAGCTGTCTCCTAGTTTCTCCTAGTGCACTTGTAGTGCCAAGTCGATTTTCTTTTAGTAAATAACAACCATTTCACTGGAAACACCAAAAATAACCACAAAAAAGGTTATAGCGGATTTGATAAAGAAGCCACACTTTGTTGTTTTCCCAAATTTTTACTCTGTGCACATTCACATGGTCTTGATAAAATTTAGGGGTACAAAATATTATTTTTTTTGGGCCATAAACAGGCATGTTTCTTTTATCTGAAAATACACAACTCTCATTAAGGTACAAACTTCAACATTGAAAATCTCTAGGCAATATCAGACATTATAGTATGTCAAAAATGTGTGGATCTGCCCTTCATAAGATGGGGTGTTGTCACCCCTGAACAAGCCAAATTTTCAGGATACACACAATTTGGGATGTAAAATGGGTATTTTCCTCCTGATCCCATGCCTAATGTCAACATGTGCTATCTGCCATCATGTGGGATCAATGGACGTGTTCTTGGGGTACAACCCCTTCTTCCTCTCACCTACTTGAGTTGCAAGGAAGGGGTTGCACCCACAAAACACATTGATATCCCGTGATGGCAGATAGCACATGTTGACACACTGTGTGCATCTTCAAAATTTGGCTTGTTGAAGAAAGTGCAAAAACATTTTAGAAAAGTGCAAAAATATAAAAAGGGGGGGTTTGTGTTTCATTCTATTCGCCCCATAACATCAATGATGTCCTTAAATGTTTGCTCCATAACATTGATCTTATTCTTCATGATGTCGAGTTCACGACTACACGCCATTACTTGCTGGATAATTCTTTGTGCACTAGCACTTGAGAAACAAGAAGTTTCTTCCTCACCAACATGTTCATCCCCTAAAAATAAATAAAAAGGTATTATAAATATGCAGGCCTACATCTCTTACCTGAAGCTGTGGTGGCAGACACTGACCTGTTGTGGTGACAAGTTCCACCACGTCATCCACCTCTACTTCCTCCTCTTCTCCTTCCTCCACATCCTCAGGTTGGGGTTCTTGCTGAGGTTGGGGTTCTCTCTGAGGTGTGGGGTTCCTGTGCTCCTCGGAGTGGGGTCCTCCCAGTCTTCTCTCCCCTATGAGAATTAAACAAACGGTATACTTAGCACACAGATATTTGAGGGCAAAAATAGGAATATGATACATTGCTTGGAAGTGGGGTACAATTGTCTGTTTGGGCAGAGTTCCAAGCTGAAGACATTATTTTATACTTCCCAAATCTTGACTACTTACCTTTTTTGGACAAGTTTCACACATGTACACACCCCAAGTATCCACTGGAGCACCTGTGTGGGACACCCTAAAAAGGTTGTTCTTGTGTCCCACACTAGTGCTCCAGAGTTCAGATGTGTAAACAGTAGACATGTGCATTCGTTTTCGTCCGAATGCATTTTCGTTCGAATTTCAGCTATTTTCGTTATCGTTTTAACAAACGAAAACGAAAGCACAGAATCCGAAAACCGAAAGATCCGACATAAACAAATGCTTTATTTTCGTTTTCGTTGCTACAACAGTTCGATATAGATAGGAGATTCGACGTGACGCTGACAATAACAATCTGTGTCTATCGAACCTGTGGTCGAATGTGCCTAACCTTAACTCTATTAGTCCAAGATTATTCTACATAGGAGAGAAAAGATTCGACATTATAGAGAGAAAAGATTCGACATAGGAGAGAAAGATTCGACATAGGAGAGAAAAGATTCGACATAGGAGAGAAAAGATTCGACATAGGAGAGAAAAGATTCGACATAGGAGAGAAAAGATTCGACATAGGAGAGAAAAGATTTGACATTATAGAGAGAAAAGATTCGACATAGGAGAGAAAAGATTCGACATAGGAGAGAAAAGATTTGTTATTATAGAGAGAAAAGATTCGACATAGAGAGAAAAGATCACTGCTGGAATTGGGTGGGGGAAGTAAAATAAAAATAAAGTTGATGATGAATGTTATTGGCTGATTGTAACCAAAGAGGAGGAGCAGTAAAATAGCTAGAATGACAAAGATTCGACAAAGCATCGAAAGTTAGAAGATTTTACGGTGCAGCAAAACTGTACGACGCTGCAATCGTACATTTCCGGTCAAATGCATCCACCCATAGGCTATAGAAGAATTCTAATGTTGGTTGACTAGTAATAGTAATGAATAAATATAATTATTACTAGTCATACAACATTAGAATTCTTCTATAGCTTGTGGGCGGAACATTCGACCGGAAATGTATGATTGCAGCGTCGTACAGTTTCACTGCTCCGTCGAATCTTCTTTGAACATTCGACAGACACCATAAGCCTTCAATGACAGATTCGACCTTAATTAATTCAGATTTTCGGACGAATGCAATTTCTAACGAAAAACGAAATAAATAAAAACGAATTTCGGGAGTAACTAAATAAATTTATTTTTCGGACAAAAACGAAATTCCGAAACGAAATATTTCAGTGTGCACATGTCTAGTAAACAGCTGCTGAGTGTCCTCTTCTTTACACTGATTCAAGTTTGCATTGCATTCTAGTTCCAAACACATCATCTTCTAGACAACAATGTAATACAATTTTTGGAATACAAACAGGCATGTCAAAATGAATTTTACCCTGTGTATCTTCCAAAAACATTTTGTATGTAGTGGGTGAACGATGTGTCTATAACGACAGATTACTGTGCCCACTAACCTGAAAGTTAACATTTTCAAATGTCCAATAGTAAAAAAAAAAGGAGCAACATGCAAGTTCTGATAATAAAATAATAGGAACACAGGAGAAGTACTTACTTTTTTGAAGCATTCTCTTGATACTCCTGTACTGCTCCGGCTCCCTCAGTTTGAGGTCAGACCACTGCTTTCTAAGCTGCTCTTTAGATCTTCGTACCCCAAAATTCTTCTGCAGACTTTTTACAACTTTTCTCATTATTTTGGCATTCCTTAGATTAGGGTGGGTATACGGCCCATGCTTGCCTTCATAATCTGACTTTACTCTTTCGTCCATGGACCGACACAGCTTCTCTATTGACAAAGTGGGTATTATCCGTTAATTAGGAGTGACTAGGCAGAAAAACTTGTAAAAAGTGTTGCATCACACCTTCTACAGTACTGCCCAGGGGGCGGACCCTCTGGTATAACCTCTCAGTCTGCATCTCGCAGATCAGTTTTTTTCTGTCTAGCAAGGAGTAGGACATGGCTCCCTTCGGGCCCATTGGTCCGGGGGAAAAAATATATATATATTTTTTTTGCTACATTTGTTGTTTCCTGCGATCTTCCATCAACTGCCGACTGGGTGACAGGCTGGATCCTCAATCCTTGTAGTCTCCCCAGTTTCGGCCATCGAGCATGTGCCGACCCTAGCTACGCGCTGGGTTTTCCACGACATGCCCGTCGCTCCACGGGTGGCCGGTGAGCCTACCCTCCAGGGCCTGCATCGGACCGCTCAGCTTCGGCTGACCTTAAGGCCGAGTCGCAGCAGCCTGGCCGGTGAGCTTACGCTCCAAGGCTTGCATCGGACTGCTCAGCTTCGGCTGACCTTATGGCTGAGTCGCAGCAGCCTGGCCGGTGAGCTTACGCTCCAAGGCTTGCATCGGACCGCTCAGCTTCGGCTGACCTTACAGCCGAGTCGCAGCAGCCTGTCCGGTGAGCGTCACGCTCCAGGGCATACATATGATCGTCCCTTTTTGGGTCCAATCACAGCATGCCTGGCCAACAGTCACCTTCCGTGCGTGGACGATGATCTGTTTGGAATGTCTTCCAGCATAATACATGCAGGATAGGTAAGTAAAACTCCCCTGCCTCGGCTAGGTGATTTAGCTGGACATTCCTGGAGAGATCAAGTAAGTGGTTGTGGCCCCTTTCTTCCCTCTCTCCCTGCCTTTCCCTCCTCCCTGGGCTTCTAGCTAAAGGTTGCTGGGTGCTGGGGGTCACCTAAGGAGTTCCACTGGAGCGGGGCTGGCTGTAACTAACATTTAAAAGAAATGTCATTTCTGCTTACCTGTATGTGCTTCCTCCTCCATGCTGTCGGTGGCCATTTTGGGGTGGTCCATGCCGAGTTCGGCCTCTTGTGACTGCCCGGCGGCCATCTTCCTGTGGTTCGGCCACACCCACTGGCCCCTATCAGCTGATCGGCGGCCATGTTTGTCCACCCTGTATGCATATATTGCCGTTCGGCGGCCATCTTTTTGTGGGCTACAACTGCTTGACCTCTATCTTCGGCTCGGCGGCCATTTTCTTAGAGCCCACATGATCTTCCATACAGACGTTTTTGGCAACCATTTTGCGAGAGTCTCCGGCCTCTTGGGTGCATTACACTGGCGCGAAAATTCACACAGGAAGTGCTGATAAAAGAAGCAGACTGACACAGCAGCAGTGGGACAGCATCACAGGTGCAGCACACGGCAGCATAGCAGTACCGGTCCAGGGTGGTCAGTCCTCTGGGTAACCCAGCATCTCTGCAGCGCAGGAGGGTGGCCTATTGATATCTTGCCTGGAGCTCTGTGGATGTCAGCGTGTGGTCAGCATGGCATCTGAGACAGATGTCTTCTCCCCTGAAACACCAGATTTAGCAACTGGTGCCCCTGAGGTGTCTATGAACGCTATGACGGCAATCCTAGAGGCGTTTGCTGCCAGGGTGGAAGCAGCACACGGGAATACAGGGGGTAGTAAACGCCCCGTCCCCTGCAAGCTTCTGGGGATAATTCTGATGCAGAACAAGGTCCAGCTACGGCTCAGGGCCCAGATTCTGACGCATCAGAGACTGCAGACCGTGACCGGACAGTGAGGAGCACTCCAAGTCCAGGTCAGTACGCGAGACGGCATTGGTATCTGACCTTATTACTGCAGTGCGGGATACGCTAAAGTTGGAAAATACTGCAGAAGCAGCAGAGACTCCGGTCCACTTGGGTTTCATAGACCTGCCCGCACTGCTAAGGTGTTCCCTTGTGTGTCTTTTGATAAACTCTTATACAAGGAATGGGAGAACCCACTGAGGGTCTTTACAGCCCCAAAGAGGTTTGCGGTACGGTACCCCTTTGAGGAGAGTTTTCTGAAGAAATGGACCTCTCCCCCTATAGTGGACCCTCCGGTGTCCAGACTTAATAGAGCCACCACAATTCCTGTAGAAGGGGCTCCTGTTTTCAAGGACCCTGTGGATAAGAAGGCTGAAGCACTCACTTGCTACCTATACTCAGTGGTAGGCTCAGCAGTACGCCCGGCATTTGGCGGGGGCCCTAGTGTCTCAGACACTTACTGAATGGACAAGATTGCTACTCCAGGGGTTAAGGAGCGAGATGCTCCTCCTGATGAGATAACATTGGCCGACCAGTTGGTCCAGGGCCTTAGGTGTGTCTGCGAGTCAGACATGGATATTATTCCCCTGCTGTCTAAAGCTTCGGTGTATGCAGTAGCAATACGCCACCTGATCTGGCTAAAAGGCTGGTCTGCGGACCAGACTTCCAAGAAAGCCCTGTTGGATCTGCCTTTTAAGGGCGACAGACTTTTTGGGGCTTCTCTGGAGGACATCATCAAGGATGCCACAGGAGGTAAAAGCACTTTGCTTCCCCAAATTAGCAAGGGTAAGGGGCCACGCCAAGGGCAAGGGCCCTCCTTTACTGCACGCAAGCGTTTTTTTCGTCCCCCTAGAGCGACAGGTAAAAGACCCCAGGCCGATAAAGCGCCTGCCCAAGGACAAAGGCGTCCTTGGTCCCGCATACCCAACAAGCCTGCGGACAAATCTGCATCTGCATGAAGGTCCGCCCCCACCCAGCTCTCGGGTGGGGGAACGTCTTCGCAAATTCGTGACTTAGTGGACAGCTCTAGTCTCCGACAGGTGGGTTTGCGAAGTAATCTCCTCAGGCTACAAGATAGAGTTGCTCTCTTGTCCACCGGACAGATTCATCACCTCCAATCTCCAGCTACTACCGACCCGTCGGGAGGCCCTGTATGGGGCGGTCCAGGGTCTACTGGAACGCAAGGTAGTTATTCCAGTTCCAGAACAGGAACGGGGTCAGGGTTTTTACTCAAATCTGTTTATTGTGCCGAAGAAGGAGGGGGTTCGTCCAATATTGGATCTCAGAGCCCTCAATTGCTTTGTGAAGGTACAAAGATTTCAGATGGAGTCGGTTCGATCTGTAGTCACGGCTCTCCATCCGGGGGACTTTCTGGCCTCCTTGGACATCAAGGACGCATACCTGCATGTCCCCATATACTCCAGACACCAGAGGTTTCTGCGATTTGCTAGCGGGAAGGACCACTACCAGTTTGTGGCCCTCCCGTTTGGCCTTGCCTCAGCACCCAGGACGTTCACCAAGGTGCTCGCTCCGATTTTGGCACTTCTAAGACAGCGGGGTATCGCTATCATGGGCTACTTGGACGACCTTCTACTGAAGGCGCCATCAAGCTCAGAATTTAGAAGTAAGCGTGTCCATTACCTGTCAGACTCTTCGAGACTGTGGATGGATACTAAACACGCAAAGGTCAGTATGGTGCCCACTCAACGCCTAGTGTACCTGGGGTTGATTCTGGATTCCTCAGAGGCAAAGGTATTCCTCCCTGTGGAGAAGTTGCAGACCCTTCGGGGCTGCAGTACGGCAGCTGACTTCCAGGAATTGGTCGTCACTCCGTTTTGGCATGCGAGTTTTGGGCCTCATGGTAGCCTCCTTCGAGGCGGTCCCATACGCTCAATACCACACTTGAGTGTTACAGAAGGAAGTTCTGTCCAGATGTAACAGATGCCCTTCATCTCTGGATTATCAAATCCAAGTGAGCCACCTAGTCAGGAGATCCCTGGTATGGTGGCTGACAGCACCGGCTGTAATGGCCGGGAAGTAATTTCTTCCGGTTTACTGGATAGTGATCACGACGGACGCCAGACTTACAGGTTGGGGGGGAGTCTGGGGTGTTCAGTCGGCGCAAGGTCGCTGGACCCCAGAGGAAGCCCTCCTGCCGATCAATGTCCTGGAAATCCGGGCGATCAGGCTGTGCCTCTTCAAATGGTCTCAGAGGCTGCAAGGGCGTCCAGTCAGGATCCAGTCAGACAATGCCACAGCAGTGGCATATGTCAATCATCAAGGAGGAACAAGAAGCTCAGCTGCAGCATCGGAGATCGCTTGCATCCTGAAGTGGGCAGAGAGGAGCGTACCGGCACTGTCGGCCGGGTACATTCCGGGTGTGGAAAACTGGCAGGCGGACTACCTGAGCCGCCAGATGCTGGACCAGGGAGAATGGTCCTTACACCCGGAGGTGCTCCAACTCCTCTGCCAAAGATGGGGCACACCAGACGTAGATCTTCTGGCTTCCCGACTCAATCGGAAGGTATTGTGGTTTGTGGCCCGGTCAAGAGACCCATGGGCAGTCGCAACGGACGCGTTGGTGGCATCGTGGGGTCAGTATCGCCTTCCCTCCCTTAAGGCTTCTTCCTCTTCTGCTCCGCAGAGTGGAGGCAGAGGGAATTCCAATGATTCTAATCGCTCCAGATTGGCCTCAGCGTCCTTGGTACACCAATCTAGTACGTCTGGTAGCAGACGTCCCCTGGCACCTACCACTACGGAAGGACCTGCTATCGCAAGGTCCCATACTCCATCCTGCTTTACAGTCATTGGCTTTAACGGCATGGCTGTTGAGAACCAGGTACTGAGAGACCGGGGCCTGTCAGATTCAGTAATCTCTACTATAAGAAGTGCTCGAAAACTGTCCTCTAGGAAGGTTTATCACCGCACTTGGAAGGCCTACATCTCCATGTGTGAGGAAATGAGATGGCATTCGCGTACCTATTTGGTTTCCAGAATCCTGCTGTTTTTACAGCATGGGGTGGACCAAAGGGTTTGCCCTAAGTACGATTAAGGGACAGATATCTGCCCTGGCTGTCTTTTTTCAGCGAACCCTGGCGGCTCACTCTCTCGTGAGTACATTTGTGCAGGGGGTTCGACATGTGGCCCCTCCGGTCCGTCCCCCGTTACCTCCGTGGGACTTGAACCTGGTCCTCTCGGTGCTTCAGAAGGCACCGTTTGAGAATATTAGAGATATTCCCCTGTTGACACTTTCTCAGAAAGTGGTCTTTTTGGTGGCTGTTACGTCAGTTAGACGAGTCTCTGAGCTGGCAGCCTTGTCCTGCAAGGCTCCCTATTTGGTTTTTCCACAAGGATAAGGTGGTGCTGCGGCCACAGCCTTCCTTTCTTCTGAAAGTCGTTTCGGCTTTCCATCTCAATGAAGACATTGTACTTCCATCCTTGTGTCCTCATCCGTCGAATCCTAAGGAGTCGGCGTTGCATTCCTTGGACGTTGTCCGAGCTTTGAGAGTATACTTATCTGCTACTTCCCTGTTCCCGAAGTCAGACTCAATGTTTTTTTCGGTGGCTGGTCCCAAGAAGGGCCAAGCAGTCTCGTCGGCCACCATCTCTAGGTGGATCCGACAGATAGTAATCCAGGCTTACGCCTTAAAAGGTCAAGCGCCCCCCTTTCCTGTCACAGCGCATTCGACCAGGGCAATAGGTGCCTCTTGGGCTTTCCGACATCAAGCGTCTGTTTCCCAATTATGTAAAGCGGCGACTTGGTCGTCCGCTCACACTTTCACAAAATTCTACAAAGTTGATGTAGGTGCATCTTCGGATGCCTCTTTCGGCTGCAAGGTTTTGCAAGCGGCTGTTTAGAGTTGCAGCTCCTCCGTTGGAGGAGTGCCGTTTTGTGTTTTAGGGTGAAGTTTATTTTTATGCTGTTACCACCCCTCGTTTTTTCTCTGACGCTGCTTTGGGACGTCCCACTTTGTCAATAGAGAAGCTGTGTCGGTCCATGGACGAAAGAGTAAATAGGATTTTTTACTCACCGTAAAATCCTTTTCTCTGAGTCCATGGACCGACACAGCACCCACCCCTCCTTTTAAGTTTGTACTGCTTTTTGATGAACTGATCTGCGAGATGCAGACTGAGAGGTTATACCAGAGGGTCCGCCCCCTGGGCGGTACTGTAGAAGGTGTGATTCAACACTTTTTACAAGTTTTTCTGCCTAGTCACTCCTAATTAACGGATAATACCCACTTTGTCAATAGAGAAGCTGTGTCGGTCCATGGACTCAGAGATAAGGATTTTACGGTGAGTAAAAAATCCTATTTTTTCAATATGTCCACCATCTCCGCTATCTCCGCGAAGGACATATTAGATGCCTTGCATCTCCTCCTTGATCGTGACGTTTTACGCTCCGGGCTTGTCTCGTCGTTAGACGAATTAGCAGACACCTGCTGTGACTCCGCCATGTCGTCTCCCACTGCGCGCCAAAAGAGAAGGGGTGGGGAATATTCGAGAAAGAACGTCATCGGCGGGCGACGTGTGCGGAGTTTCACGCATGCGTACAGTATATAAAGCTGACACGCATGTGTCGTAACTACGTTCTGTGGGCGGAGATAGGAGTAAAAGCGACGAACGTGAGACCGAAGGTAAGATTTTAACTTGGGACATCAGTGGCCTATACTGCATAGAGATTGTGGCCTATATGGGGATAACGATTACTAGAGTTTAGACTGACATTAGAATTTTTGTCTTGTGTTTTGTCTAGCAGAAAGAATGAATGCTTTCAAAGATAAAGATTTCTTTATTGAGTTCATAGACAAATACAGGGAGCTGCCTGCTCTGTGGGAGACAAAAAACCCCATCCATAAGAAAAAAGGGTCAAGGACGGCAGCGCTGGAGATCATGCTCCAATTTGTGAAGACACGAATGCCCAGAGCAACCCTCCTTGAGGTGGATCATAAAGTTGGGACTTTGAGAGGCACATACAGGAGGGAGCTCTTTAAGGTCCTGAAATCACAGATGTCAGGAGCAGCAGCAGCGGCTGTGTATGTCCCGACTTTGTGGTACTTCAAGAGATTGAGCTTTCTAAACGACCACCTTGAAGTGAGGACATGACTTTCTAGCCTTCCCTCCAGCCTTCCCTGCAGCCTAGATGAGCCTTTTCTGGAGCAAGAAGAGCCTGACATCCTGGAAGAACCTGATTTAGACATCTGGAGCCCGGTATAGTATTTTAGAAAAGATTTATTGTGATAAAATTAATGCTGTAAAATACATGTTAATATTGATAGGAAATTAATGTTTGCGCAAAAAGTGTTTGACATATCAATAGACAGTAGTGGCCAAAAAAGATTGGGACAAGAAGGATAACTGCTGGGGTCAGAATGATAGTCTTTTCTATTAATTAACATTAAATTTGCAACAGTCATGAGCTGAAAATTGTGTGTGATTGATGAACCAAAAACTAAAATTATGTCCCTTTTTTATACACAGGGAGAGCTCGGCCAGGATGAGGGTGGGGAAAGTGTCAGGCAGGAGGAGGCAGGGTCCAGTGGCAGCCAGGAGGAGGACAGGCCCAGTGGCAGCCAGGAGGAGGCCAGGCCCAGTGGCAGACAGGAGGAGGTCAGGCCCAGTGGCAGACAGGAGGTGGCCGGGCCAAGTGGCAGAAACACGTCTCAGGTGCCTCCCATCCACTTTACAACAAGAAGGGCCAGGACGGATAGGAGCATGAGTGAGGCAGCGAAGGCCCTGATTCGAGACACACATGCCACCCTCCAAGAACCAACCACCACTGAAGAGGGCTATGCGGCCCTAGTTGGTGCCAAAATGAAGCAGATAGAGATGGGACAACGCCTCCTATGTGAGCCCGTCTCGTTATAAGACTAATAAATAAAAGATTGATGGGGACAATTACTGAAAATACTGCGATTTGTGAGCTTGCTCATTCTCCTCCACCTACATCTCCTTCTCCTCCACCTCCTTCTCCTCCTCCTGACACAAGTACACCTCCAGTGCCACAGGCTTCAACAAAGCATTGAAGGAAGGCTGCAGAGAAGGCTGCAAAGACGACTACAGGGAAGGTTACCAAGAAGTCTAGAAAGTGATGGCCTTGCTTCAATGTGGTCTGACAGAAGGCAGGCTGTTGTAGTACCACAGACTTGGGACATATATGTCATCTGCTGCTGTTCCTGACCTCTGGGAGTCCAGGACCTGATTGTGCTCCCAACTGTATGTGCTTCTCAAGCTCTCAATTTTATGGTCAACACAGAGTTGATGTGTGCTCTGGGGTCCCAAGGCTGCGCAAATTGCAGCAGGTTCTCCAGCGCTGCCTTCCTATTTATTTTCTTTATGAGCCAGAATAAATGGAATTTATTTTTACAGTTAATACTTGCCTATGTGTTTTTCCCAAAAAAGAAACATTTTGTTTGTAAGTAGGCAGGTACATTTAAAAAAAACAAGGTCTAATTAAAAAGGGACAGATAACACCGACCAATCTCCTTGAAGGTAAAAAAATACAAGATAATAATGTTATTGTGGTAACTTGACACAACAAAATTAAAAATCAAATCATGGAGATCACTAGAAATTCAAGAAAAAAAAATGCAGATCTGGATTAAAAATTTTCATAAACCAAAAAAAAATAATAAAAAAAATACAATATTAAGGAGATCTTGCTCTAAAATATAAATAAATAATCATGAGATCACGATAAAAAATTTAAGAAAAAGTTAGTCAGAATTCTGTGTGAATATCAGCAGCAAAACAAGTTCATTATTGTTCATTATTGTAGCATTATAAAGAAGATTTGAAAAAGCAGCATTTAAACGATGCAATAATTTGCAGCGTGACGAATGTGCTATCTCCATTACGAACGTTAGTTTTACCAGAAGGAGCGCTCCCGTCTCATACTTGATTCTGAGCATGCACGTTTTTTTTACCCTCGGAAAAGCATACACACGACCGGTTTTCTCAAGGGGAAAAAGTCCGCCGGGAATCCCGACGGGAAAATAGAGAGCAGGTTCTCTATTTTTTTTGGGCAGTTTTCCTGTCGGGAAAACTGCCATGAAGCATACACACGACCGGTTTTACCGGCCAAATGCTCTCATGGCAGCTTTCCTGCCGGGAAAACCGGTCGTGTGTACGAGGCTTAAGAGCTGTGAAAATGTGGGATAGACTCCCTCCAGAGGTGGTTCTGACAAGCTCAGTTGATTGCTTTAAAAAAAAGGCCTGGATTATTTCCTTAATGTACATAATATAACTGGGTACTGACATTTGTAGGTAAAGTTGATCCAGAGAAAATCCGATTGCCTCTCAGGGGATCAGGAATTTTTTCCCCTGCTGTAACAAATTGGAGCATGCTTTGCTAGGGTTTTTTGCCTTGCTCTGTATCAACTCTGGGTGAAGGATTGTGTATATGGGATTGTATGATTTTTATTTTTTTATTTTTTTTAACTTGATAGACTTGTGTATTTTTTCAACCTGACTAACTACGTAACTATGTCCTGAATTCCAGAGGATTGGCCTTAATTTGAGATCACCATGCATTTTACATACTTGTTCTGATAATGTTTTCTCTGTGGTAATAGGCAGTGGTGTATTTAGGTTTTGTGCTGCCCTAGGCCTGACTAAACTCGTGCACCCCCTAATTTAAATATGACCCACCCCTTCCTGTCAAGGCCACATCCCTTTCTGTTTAAGACCCGCCCTGAAATTTTTGAGTGGGGGCACTAGTTCTGAGGGCCTGGGGGGGGGCAATGGATTCCCTTAATTTGCATAGATTTCCTCTCACTTCCTGTTTGGCTATGGGGCAGGAAGTGAAGGGAAATCTCTGCAATGGGACAGGAATGGTAAAAAATAAACTGACAGGGGTTATAACCCTCCCTTACTCTATCCAAAGTGAAAAAAAAAATGTTGCCTATAGTTCTACTTTAAGCACAAATTTCTGATAATTTTGTGGATAGGACTAAGGAGATATAACCATGCCAATGGTGCAGCAGAAAACATATAGCACAGTGAGGAAGGTTTGTGGACCAGGATGATAGGACAGTCAAAATTAGAAGCAGCGCTGCCCCCCCCCCCACAGTTGCAGAATGCCGGCCGCCCGCATACCGGAAGCAGTGCGGCCGCTTTATGGGGGCGCTAGACTAATTTGTCTCTTAGCCCAGTCCGCCCCATAAGACAGGCAGTACACTAACAGTGTAGCACAAGCCGACGGGGACTCTTTCCATGCTGCCCCCCTGCAAAGTGCTGCCCTAGGCCTGGGCCTTGTTGGCCTAGGCCAGGATACAGCTTTGGTAATAGGACAGTGATGTTGAGGCAGAGATGAATTTATACAATAGTGGCTGTAGCAGAGCTGTGTTTTTTGCATTTTTTGCATTTTATTCGTATGTATATTTACTTATAGAGCGAATATTATTATTCATTTATATAAATGATTTTATGCGTTTAAGACCCTAAACAAGTTTTATACTTTTTCCTTCACTGTCCTTGTTTAGGACCTGTTCATTTTTAGCGCGGCACTTTTTGCATTACTATTTTGTCTAGGCTGTTTGTCATAGGTTGTGCTAGCGGCTGTTTTATGATTACGGATAGCGCGGTATTCACATATTTTTTTTAATACTATTGCCAGAGGCAGCAGTGCCACCGCCTGGCAACAGAAAGACAGATACAGTAACCAGGGCCCAGGAGAAATCCAAAGAAGCTGAACTATCAATTCAACTAAGCTGACTACATCTTAGCAACCACTATATTTAAATAGAAATAAATAAATACTCTTGCTTAGGGCAGGGTGGCTACATGCAGGCAAGCCAGGATCATTATTGAAAGTACACAGCTTAGAGCTGAGTGTGTATGAACTGGAAACTAGAGGACGAAGTTGTGTCGGTCACTCAGAAGCCTTCCCATTTTAGCCAAAGTGGTGGTGTTATCATCCTTTTTTTTTTCCTGCAAGATTGAGGCGCTTAGCGCCCACCTACTGGAAAATTAATAGCTGAACTCTAATAATGGTATCTTAACAGGTCAGTGCTACAAAATAATATTAACTTGTGATGGGGCTGGGGGGGTCATTAATAACATATCAATAAGGGACCTGAGTAAAGAGGTTGCTGCCATTGAAAAGCCTTTTGTGACAGGGTGTCTGAGGGCGCACTTGGAAAAATATCTTCTTTCCATTGAGTCTGCAGGACAGGAAATACTGTAAAGGGAAATCTCCCAATTAGTGCACTGGATTACAAAATAAAAAAATAAACTAACAAGGGCTTTAAACCTCCCTCTGATATCCAAAATGAAAAAAACAAAACAAAAAACGCCTTGCATTTAAATATACTTTAACCAACCAACCAGCATGCTACACCCTCTTTCATTCTAGGCCATCTTTCTGTTTGAAGTGCTGTGTTAGTTTGACTCACAATTACTCAGACAAGTAATAGCATACCAAAATCAATTTGATTTTTGAGACAGATAGATATTTTTTCAATCGTGCTATTTAACTACTTCAGCCCCGGACCATTTGGCTGGCCAAAGACCAGAGCACTTTTTGCGATTCGGCACTGCGTCGCTTTAACTGACAACTGCGCAGTCGTGCGACGTGGCCCCCAAACAAAATTGGCTTCCTTTTTTCCCCCACAAATAGAGCTTTCTTTTGGTGGTATTTGATTACCTCTGCTGTCTTTATTTTTTGCGCTATAAACAAAAATAGAGTGACAATTTTGAAAAAAAAGCAATATTTTTTACTTTTTGCTATAATAGATATCCCCCAAAAATATCTAAAATAAAAATTTTTTCCTCAGTTTAGGCCGATACGTATTCTTCTACATATTTTTGGTAAAAAAAAATCGCAATAAGCGTTTATTGATTGGTTTGCGCAAAAGTTATAGCGTCTACAAAATAGGGAATTTTTTATGGCATTTTTAAATTTTTTTTTTTACTAGTATTGGCGGCGATCAGTGATTTTTATCGTGACTGCGACATTATGGCGGACACATCGGACACTTTTGGTGCTATTTTGGGACCATTCACATTTATACATCGATCAGTGCTATAAAAATGCACTGATTACTGTGTAAATGTGACTGGCAGTGAAGGAGTTAACCACTAGGGGGCTAGGAAGGGGTTAAGTGTGTCCTAGGGAGTGATTTTAACTGTTAGGGGCGTGGCTTACTGTGACATGTCACTGATCGCTGCTCCCGATGATAGGGAGCAGACGATCAGTGTCAGTATCACTAGACAGAACAGGGAGATGTGTTTGATCGCTAGTGTAAATTTGCTGCCCCCTAAAAATAACTCAACAAACAGCCGTTACTGTCTAAACCACTGGCAACAAAAGTGAGAACACCTGTGTGACAGATCTAGCTGGGACAGAGGCTTTTGGAGAGGACTGAATGCGAGCCTCCTGGCTTCCGATTATGGCCCAGGGCCTCAAGACAGGAATGCGGATGGGTTATCCCGGCAGACGGACCTGGAACCTTAAGACTACTTTTCCAACATCCTCGAGTTGACCCGTTTGGGGTCCCACTGTGGCTGTTGGACTGTTTCCCAGGGGGGAGTATTGTCATGAGCCTTGGAATACTGAAGTATTTCTCCTTTGAATCTATTACACAGTGGGGGGGGGGGGGTCTTCTGCCCTGTCTTAAGGCTAACCCCCCCTCCAGACGGCTCCATGGTCTAGAAGAAAAGCATTGTTCTGTGTTAGACTGTTTGTTTATGTACTTTAATTACCCCCTGCGGCTTCTGTGTCAATACACATTCTGTGTCAATACACATCTCAGTTCTCCTATTCAAGCTATCGGACCAATTCCTGCTGACCCTGTTTCAAGTCCTCATTTTCATGGCCAAGAGAATCTAATTGAGAAATAAAATGGACTTTACAATTGACCAATAGGAAAGTGGTTGTTGGGGGCAGGGTGTTCAAACTGCTGTATAAGAGTGTGTGTGTGCATCCAATAAAAGGAGATTCCTGTTTGAACTTACATACAGCCTGCCTGGTGTTTGTTCTGAACTATCACAAATGGATTAGAATGTCACATAGCTGTAGTTTGGATCCTGGAGCATCGGATGGCCAAACCATCAGACGTTGCGATCTACAATATGATCCAATAGTAGCAGAGGAGTGTCGGGAGAGTGGAACCGAGCGAGCAAGGGGCTCGTTACAACCCCTAAGTAAAAATGTTCAAATTGGACCCAATTAGCCATTTTCCCTCCCCGGTGTCATGTGACTCGTTAGTGTTACAAGGTCTCAGGGGTGAATGGAGAGCTAAGCTAATGTATGTTAAATTTGGTGTTATCGCTCTCACTCTCTTATACTGGTCACTGAAAGTTCAACATGGCACCTCATGGCAAAGAACTCTCTGAGGATCTAAAAAAAAGAATTGTTGCTCTACATAAAGATGGCATAGGCTATCAGAAGATTGCCAAGACCCTGAAACTGAGCCTCTTCTAAAGATGATGCACAAGAAAGCCTGCCAACAGTTTGCTGAAGACAAGCAGACTAATTAAGAACATGGATTACTGGAACCATGTCCTGTGGTCTGATGAGACCAAGATAAACTTATTTGGTTCATATGGTGTCAAGCGTGTGTGGCAGCAACCAGATGAGGAGAACAAAGACAAGTGTCTTTGAACAAAGACAAGTCTTGCCTACAGTCAATCATGGTGGTGGGAGTGTCATGGTATTGGGCTGCATGAGTGCTGCCGGCACTGGGGAGCTGCAGTTCACTGAGGGAACCATGAATGCCCACATGTACTGTGACATACTGAAGCAGAGCATGATCCCCTCTCTTCAGAGACTGGGCCGCAGGGCAGTATTCTAACATGATTACGACCCAAACACACCTCCAAGATGACCACTGCCTTGCTAAAGAAGCTGAGGGTAAAGGTGATGGACTGGCCAAGCATGTCTCCAGACCTAAACCTTATTGAGCATCTGTGGGGCATCCTCAAACGGAAGGCGGAGGAGCGCAAGGTCTCTAACATCCGCCAGCTCTGTGATGTCATCATGGAGGAGTGGAAGAGGACTCCAGTGACAACCTGTGAAGCTCTCGTGAACTCCATGCCCAAGAGGATTAAGGCAGTGCTGGAAAATAATGGTGGCCACACAAAATATTGACAGTTTGGGACCAATTTGGACATTTTCACTTATGGGTGTACTCACTTTTGTTGCCAGCAGTTTAGACTAGACATGTGCACCCTGAAATATTTCATTTCGGAATTTCGTTTTCGTCCGAAAAATACATTTATTTAGTTACTCCCGAAATTCGTTTTTATTTATTTAGTTTTTCGTTAGAAATTGCATTTGTCCGAAAATCTGAATTAATTAAGGTCGAATCTGTCATTGAAGGCTTATGGTGTCTGTCGAATGTTCAAAGAAGATTCGACGGAGCAGCGAAACTGTACAACGCTGCAATCATACATTTCCGGTCGAATGTTCTGCCTACAAGCTATAGTAGAATTGTAATGTTGTATGACTAGTAATAATTATATTTATTAATTTCTATTACTAGTCAACCAACATTAGATTTCTTCTATAGCCTATGGGCGGATGCATTTGACCGGAAATGTACGATTGCAGCGTCGTACAGTTTAGAATCTTCTAACTTTCGACAGACACCATAAGCCTTCAATGACAGATTCTACGTTTGTATGTTTTTCGATGCTTTGTCGAATCTTCGTCGTTCATGTTGAATTGTCAAGTTAGTTAGTTAGTAATTATTTTTATTTTACTTCCCCCACCCAATTCCAGCAGCGATCTTTTCTCTCTATGTCGAATCTTTTCTCTCTATAATGTCGAATCTTTTCTCTCTATAATGTCGAATCTTTTCTCTCTATGTAGAATGAATAATCTTGGACTAATAGAGTTAAGGTTAGGCACATTCGACCGCAGGTTCGATAGACACAGATTGTTATTGTCAGCGTCACGTCAAATCTTCTATCTAAATTGAACTGTTGTCGCAACGAAAACGAAAATAAAGCATTTGTTTATGTCGGATCTTTCGGTTTTCGGATTCTGTGCTTTCGTTTTCGTTTGTTAAAACGATAACGAAAATACCTGAAATTCGGACGAAAATGCATTTGGACGAAAACAAATGCACATGTTTAGTTTAGACATTAAAGGCTGTGTGTTGAGTTATTTTGTGAGATACTGTATATGCGGAGATGGTGCTGTTCTTATTAGAATATTCTCATCAATACATGAATAAAAACTCCATAGTTCTATCTTAGCATATTATGGACTATGGAGGTTGATTATCAATAAACATGATAATATTCAGAGTTAGATATCCATTGTACAGTGTCCACGTATTTTAAATAGACTGTAGAATAGAATGTGTGGTTCGTTTTGTTCCAAATAAATATTCGGCCAAATTTTTCATTTTTCAGACATACGGATATATCCGAATACCCGAATTACAGTATTAAACAAAGTTTACCGAATGCTCCAAATAGCGAAACGAAATTCGTCCGAATTTCTGAAATTGGAATTGAAATTCAAATCGAATTTTACATCGAATTCCAGTTGAATTCGAACAGTAAACATGTTTCTGAAATCAAAGACTGTGTGTGTGTTATTAGAGTACCATTTCCAAATAATGCTGTTTTAGTTAAGCCAAAGGTGATTTAAATAGTTATTGTAATCATTTGATGAAGATTTTTCTTTTGTCATATTCGAATCGAAAAAAAAAAAACATTTTAAGTTTTCGATTTGACGGATTCAAAATGTAAAAGAGTAAATTTGAAGAAAATTTTAAAAATACATAAAACTAATTCCGAATACGAATTCCAAATACGAATCCTAAAAAAGAATTGAACGAATCAACCGAATTTAATAACTAGATCAACGAATCTAAACGAAAAAAAAACAAACAAATTTTTTCATCATGCACATGTCTAATTTTAAATGATGTCTGATATATATAAAGGGAAAAAACTGCGCTAATAAAAAAGAAAAAAAGAAAAAATACAGTCCAAACAAAGCATCAGCTTAATGTGAGATGTACACAAATACGTACATAGATAGGAGAAGCCATGCTAATTTTAGTCCAAATAAATCAGGCTAACCTCCCTGGCGGTATTCCCGAGTCTGGCTTGGGGTGAATTTTCAGTACCAAAAGCGGTAACCCTGAGCCACACTTGGGATCGCATCGCAGGATCCATGTACAGGTTACCTACCTTGTCCCCTGGATCCTGCGATGTCTCCCGCTGTGTCTGCGAGCCGTGTGTCCTCAGCTTGATTCACAGTGCCAAGCTCCGTTCCCTGCGAGCGTTGCGACGCACGAGGACGGAGCTCTGCGCCAAATTCAAAAAGTGAAAAACACAGTATAGATACAGTATACTGTAATCTGTAAGATTACAGTATACTGTATCAAATAATTACACATCCCCTTTGTCCCTAGTGGTTTGTCGAGTGCCCTGCATCCAGTTTTATATTATAAATACTGTTCTTTCTGCCTGGAAACTGGAGATTGTCCATAACAACCAAAAAGTGTCCGTTTACGTCAAAAGTGTTTTTAGACGAGCTAGAAAACAGCGATAATATATTCAAATCACTTGCAGAATTGAGCGATAGCGATTTGTGGGGAAATTTGTCATCAAACACTGAAAGTAATAACAGCGACATTTCTGCAACTGAGCACATTTCAATGTTTTTGACTTGATTACATTATTGAATATTTTTTATTATTATTATATTATTATTTGTTATAATTATTTATAGTTATTTATTATATTATAATTTATGATTTTGTGTTTCAAACTTTATCATACCCGGGATATCTACTAAACCCTGGTATGGACAGATTTAAGTGAGTTATTTCTAAGAATTACAGGCCTACAATATAAAACGCCAAATTTCCATGCGAAATATTGTACCGCTTTCAGCATCAAAAATCTGACATAATCATACCACCAGGGCGGTTAATTGATTGAAGAACATGTGACTTGTTTTAAAGGTTTGGAATGGTGTGATGGATTCATCTAGTGTAGAGACCACAGTGATTTTTCCATGAAATGCACCACCACCATATAAAAAACACGCTTACCAGATGGCAAGCAAAACCAGGCATATATGGCTATAGCCCAGCCAAGGTCTTTGCTTGCACGGATGATCGTAGGAAAACCCTGGGTAAATAGTTGGACTGATTCTCTCATCGATACCACCATAAGATCCGTGTTTAAAACATTCTAAAATATATACAGTGGGGCAAAAAAAGTATTTAGTCAGCCACCAATTGTGCAAGTTCTCCCACTTAAAAAGATGAGAGGCCTGTAATTGTCATCATAGGTATACCTCAACTACAAGAGACAAAATGTGGAAACAAATCCAGACAATCACGTTGTCTGATTTGGAAAGAATTTATTTTCAAATTATGGTGGAAAATAAGTATTTGGTCACCTACAAACAAGCAAGATTTCTGGCTCTCACAGACCTGTATCTTCTTCTTAACCACTTAAGTGGACCAATAGGGACCATAATGACCAGAAGTGATTTCACAATTTGGCACTACGCTGTTTTAACTGGAAATTGTGCGGATATGCAATGTTGTACCCAAACGAAATTTGCGTCCTTTTCTTCCCACAAATAGAGCTTTCTTTTAAGGGTATTTGATTGCCTCTGCGATTTTTTTTGTTTGCGATATAAATGGAAAAAGACCGAAAATTTTGAAAAAAAATTATATTTTCTACTTTTTGTTATAAGAAAAATCAAATAAACTCAATTTTAGTCATATATTTAGGCCAAAATTTATTCAGCCACATGTCTTTAGTAAAAAAATGTCAATATGCGTATATTTATTGGTTTGCGCAAAAGTTATAGCGTCTAAAATCTAGGGTACATTTTCTGGAATTTACACAGCTTTTAATTTATGACTGCCTATCTCATTTCTTGAGGTGCTAAAATGGCAGGGCAGTACAAAACCCCCTCAAATGACCCCAATTTGAAAAGTAGACACCCCAAGGAAATTGCTGAGAGGCATGTTGAGCCCATTGGATTTTTTATTTTTTTGTCCCAAGTGATTGAATAATGACAAAAAAAAAAAAAAATTACAAAAAGTTGTCACTAAATGATATATTGCCCACACATGCCATGGTTATATGTGGAATTGCACCCCAAAATACATTTTGCTGCTTCTCCTGAGTATGGGGATACCACATGTGTGGGACTTTTTAGGAGCCTAGCCGCGTACGGGACCCCAAAAACCAAGCACCGCCTTTGGGATTTCTAAGGGCGCAAATTTTTGATTTCCCTCCTTACTACCTATCACAGTTTCGAAGGCCATGAAATGCCAAAATAGCAGAAACCCCCCCCAAATGACCCTATTTTGGAAAGTAGACACCCCAAGTAAATTGCTGAGAGGCATGGTGAGTATTTTACAGCTCTCATTTGTTTTTGAAAATGAAGAAAGAAAATATATATATATTTTTTTAATTTTCAAAACGTGACAAAAAGCGAGATCTGCAAAATACTCACCATACCTCTCAGCAAATAGCTTGGGGTGTCTACTTTCCAAAATGGGGTAATTTGGGGGGGTTTTGTGCCATCTGGGCATTCCATGGCCTCCGAAACTGTGATAGGCAGTGAGGAGTGAAATCAAAAATTGACACCCTTAGAAAACCTGAAGGCGGTGCTTGGTTTTTGGGGTCCTGTACGCGGCTAGGCTCCCAAAAAGTCTCACACATGTGGTATCCCCGTACTCAGGAGAAGCAACAGAATGTATTTTGGGGTGTAATTCCACATATGCCCATGGCATGTTTGAGCAATATATCATTTAGTGACAACTTTGTGCAAAAAAAAAAAATATATTTTTTTTTCGCAAATTCTGTCAACATATAAAATATTCCATGGACTCGACATGCCTCTCAGCAAATGGCTTGGGGTGTCTACTTTCCAAAATGGGGTCATTTGGGGGGGTTTGAACTGTCCTGGCATTTTATACACAACATTAGGAAGCTTATGTCACACATAGGGATGAGCTCGGTGTTCGAGTCGAACATACTTTCGACTCGAACATCGGCTGTTCGATCGTTCGCCGAACAACGAACGATTTGGGCCGTTCGCGCCTAATTCGCGGCCCACAATGCACTACGCCATTGCAGTGTCATCCAGGCGCTGTGATTGGCCAAGCATGCACTGTGACCCCGCATGCTTGGCCAATCACAGCGCCGGCAGCGAGGAGAGCAATGATTGGCCACAGGCAGGATGCCTGTGGCCAATTATTGCTGAGGGTGTTTAGTACACGCCCCACACTATAAAAGGCCGCCAGCACGGCGGCCTAGTGTAGTGTGTTCCGGAGCAGGGAAAGAGAAGCATAGGCAGGGACAGTGACATTTTTTTTTCTTGCTTAACCTGGATTCCTTTAGTTTAGGGAAAGAGAAGGATAGGTAGGGAGAGTGTCAGTCTGTTTTACTGTGCTAAACCTTGTTTGTAGGGACAGGGAAGGACAGTGAGGGAAATTCTCATTGTGCTATACTGTGCTAAAGCATTCCTCATCAACCATCTTTAAAAAAAAATTTTTTTATAGGGACAGAAAACTATAGGTAGGGAGAGTGTCAGTGTGTTTTACTGTGCTAAACCTTGTTTGTAGGGACAGGGAAGGACAGTGAGGGAAATTCTCATTGTGCTATACTGTGCTAAAGCATTCCTCATCAACCATCTTTTAAAAAAAAAATTTTTTATAGGGACAGAAAACTATAGGTAGGGAGAGTGTCAGTGTTTTTTACTGTGCTAAACCTTGTTTGTAGGGACAGGGAAGGACAGTGAGGGAAATTCTCATTGTGCTATACTGTGCTAAAGCATTCCTCATCAACCATCTTTAAAAAAAAAAAAAATTATAGGGACAGAAAACTATAGGTAGGGAGAGTGTCAGTGTGTTTTACTGTGCTAAACCTTGTTTGTAGGGACAGGGAAGGACAGTGAGGGAAATTCTCATTGTGCTATACTGTGCTAAAGCATTCCTCATCAACCATCTTTAAAAAAAATTTTTTTTATAGGGACAGAAAACTATAGGTAGGGAGAGTGTCAGTGTGTTTTACTGTGCTAAACCTTGTTTGTAGGGACAGGGAAGGACAGTGAGGGAAATTCTCATTGTGCTATACTGTGCTAAAGCATTCCTCATCAACCATCTTTAAAAAAAAATTTTTTATAGGGACAGAAAACTATAGGTAGGGAGAGTGTCAGTGTTTTTTACTGTGCTAAACCTTGTTTGTAGGGACAGGGAAGGACAGTGAGGGAAATTCTCATTGTGCTATACTGTGCTAAAGCATTCCTCATCAACCATCTTTAAAAAAAAAAAATTATAGGGACAGAAAACTATAGGTAGGGAGAGTGTCAGTGTGTTTTACTGTGCTAAACCTTGTTTGTAGGGACAGGGAAGGACAGTGAGGGAAATTCTCATTGTGCTATACTGTGCTAAAGCATTCCTCATCAACCATCTTTAAAAAAAAACATTTTTATAGGGACAGAAAACTATAGGTAGGGAGAGTGTCAGTGTTTTTTACTGTGCTAAACCTTGTTTGTAGGGACAGGGAAGGACAGTGAGGGAAATTCTCATTGTGCTATACTGTGCTAAAGCATTCCTCATCAACCATCTTTAAAAAAAAAAAATTTATAGGGACAGAAAACTATAGGTAGGGAGAGTGTCAGTGTGTTTTACTGTGCTAGACCTTGTTTGTAGGGACAGGGAAGGACAGTGAGGGAAATTCTCATTGTGCTATACTGTGCTAAAGCATTCCTCATCAACCATCTTTAAAAAAAAAATTTTTTATAGGGACAGAAAACTATAGGTAGGGAGAGTGTCAGTGTGTTTTACTGTGCTAAACCTTGTTTGTAGGGACAGGGAAGGACAGTGAGGGAAATTCTCATTGTGCTATACTGTGCTAAAGCATTCCTCATCAACCATCTTTAAAAAAAAAAATTTTTATAGGGACAGAAAACTATAGGTAGGGAGAGTGTCAGTGTGTTTTACTGTGCTAAACCTTGTTTGTAGGGACAGGGAAGGACAGTGAGGGAAATTCTCATTGTGCTATACTGTGCTAAAGCATTCCTCATCAACCATCTTTAAAAAAAAATTTTTTTATAGGGACAGAAAACTATAGGTAGGGAGAGTGTCAGTGTGTTTTACTGTGCTAAACCTTGTTTGTAGGGACAGGGAAGGACAGTGAGGGAAATTCTCATTGTGCTATACTGTGCTAAAGCATTCCTCATCAACCATCTTTAAAAAAAAAATTTTTTATAGGGACAGAAAACTATAGGTAGGGAGAGTGTCAGTGTTTTTTACTGTGCTAAACCTTGTTTGTAGGGACAGGGAAGGACAGTGAGGGAAATTCTCATTGTGCTATACTGTGCTAAAGCATTCCTCATCAACCATCTTTAAAAAAAAAAAATATAGGGACAGAAAACTATAGGTAGGGAGAGTGTCAGTGTGTTTTACTGTGCTAAACCTTGTTTGTAGGGACAGGGAAGGACAGTGAGGAAAATTCTCATTGTGCTATACTGTGCTAAAGCATTCCTCATCAACCATCTTTAAAAAAAAAAATTTTTATAGGGACAGAAAACTATAGGTAGGGAGAGTGTCAGTGTGTTTTACTGTGCTAAACCTTGTTTGTAGGGACAGGGAAGGACAGTGGGGGAAATTCTCATTGTGCTATACTGTGCTAAAGCATTCCTCATCAACCATCTTTAAAAAAAAAAAAATTTATAGGGACAGAAAACTATAGGTAGGGACAGTGTCAGTGTTTTTTACTGTGCTAAACCTTGTTTGTAGGGACAGGGAAGGACAGTGAGGGAAATTCTCATTGTGCTATACTGTGATAAAGCATTCCTCATCAACCATCTTTAAAAAAAAATTTTTTTATAGGGACAGAAAACTATAGGTAGGGAGAGTGTCAGTGTGTTTTACTGTGCTAAACCTTGTTTGTAGGGACAGGGAAGGACAGTGAGGGAAATTCTCATTGTGCTATACTGTGCTAAAGCATTCCTCATCAACCATCTTTGAAATCCTTGTTTTTTGGACAGTCAGGGAAATTGTCATTGTGCTATTCTGTGCGAAAGCAATCATCCTCAACCATATTTAGAAATCCTTAAGTAAAGGGACAGAGAAGGACACCTGAAGGTAGCCCTTATTGCTTTTTTTCACATCTCCCTGCAGGCCATCCATTAGAATGTCTGGAAGGCAAACAAGGAGAGGCAGACAGTCAGGAGGCAATAAAAGAGGGCAAGCAGGCTCTGTGTCTGGGGGCAACAGTGCTGGTCGTGGACGCGGTGCATTGTCATCAGCACATGGCCATGGGACACGCTTGTCCTTCTTTTCGGCAGCTGGACATGTTGAGCCACATCATGCCGAAGACTTGGTAGAGTGGATGACCAAGCCCTCCTCCTCCTCCTCATCCTCTCTCACCCAGGCTCAGGGTACTGGCAAAGCAGCTGCCAAAGCGTCCTCTTCCCTGGTATCAATGTCAGACTCATCATCAGTCACTCCTTCCCTAGACCCACCATGTCCAACTCCTGAGGAGTCCCCCGAACTGTTTGAGCACAGTGTTGGGTACATGCTCCAGGAGGATGCCCAGCGTTTCGAAGGGTCTGATGATGAAACCCAGCTAGAGGAAGGCAGTAGCGTGAGAGCAGACAGAGGGGATGCTCAAGAAGGACACCAATCTGGCAGTCATGTTCCAGCAGCTGCAGCATACTGCCAGATTGGCTCCAGTGATGAGGAGGGAGGGGATGATGAGGTCACTGACTCCACGTGGGTGCCTAATAGGAGAGAGGAGGAGGATGAGGAGGAGGCACATCTCCAACGAGGCAGGATGCCCTTTGGTGGCCAGCGTAAGGGCAGTACACCGACGGAATCACACCGCAGAGCTCCGCCTGTGCAGGGCGCTGCCTCTGCCCGTCATTCAAAAAGTTCTTTGGTGTGGGCCTTTTTTGAGGCTAGTGCATCAGATCGCACAGCTGCTGTTTGCAACATATGTCTCAAGCGTATATCGCGTGGCCAAAACATCAGCCGCTTGGGTACCACATGCCTGACCAGACATATGTTGACTAGTGATGAGCCGAACACCCCCGGGTTCGGTTCGCACCAGAACCCGCGAACGGACCGAAAGTTCGTACGAACATTAGAACCCTATTAAATACAATGGATGCGAACGTTCGAATTCTAAAGTGCTAATTATAACGACTATTATGCATGCTATTGTCCTAAAAAGGGTTTGGGAACCCGGGTTCTGCACCAGGGGACATGTATCAATGCAAAAAGAAGTTTTAAAAACGGTCGTTTTTCGGGAGCAGTCATTTTAATGATGCATAAAGTGAAAAAAAAAGTCAAATATTCCTTTAAATATCGTACCTGGGGGGTGTCTAAAGTATGCCTGTGAAGTGCCACGTGTTTCCCGTGTTTAGAACTGTCCCTGCACAAAATGACACTTCTAAAGGAAAAAAAACCCATTTAAAACTGCTTGCGGCTTTAATGTAATGTCTGGTCCCGGTAATATGGATGAAAATCTTTAAGAAAAATGGCATAGCTACCCCATGACCCCCCCCCCCTACCCCAGCCCATTACCAGCCCCTTTGGGTCTTGTATGGATATTAAGGGGAACCCCGCACATAAAATAAAAAAGGCCCTATATACTCTGAACAGCCGTATACAGGCGGTGCATACAAGACAGGGACTGTAGGTTTGTTCTTATGTAGAATCTGTTTGTAATTTTGAACAGGTACATTGTTTAAGTGTAGCTCCAGCCCAAAAATCTATTTTTAAACTTTTTGGAAAACATAGGTAAGGGTTATCACCCCTGTAACATTTGTTTTGCTGTCTGTGCCCCTGTTCAGAACATTTCACCTCACTTTCCGTCCCAATGACAACTGTTTTTGAAATGTGGTGTTTTTCTTGAAACAAGGATTGCTGATAAAGCATCAGTACAGAGGAGACACCTTTCTCCCATATTAATTCTTACAGGAGAGAATTTTCCTTCTAAGGGGTAGATTTCCTCTCACTTCCTGTTGTCTTCTTGCGTTTGCAAGTAGGAGTCGTTTGTAAGTTGGATGTTTGAAAGTAGGGACCTGCCGTATATACTCTGCAGAAATAGGCCCCTTAGTTGTTGGTGTTGGCACAACACTGTAAGCACTCACAGTTACTCTTGGTTGGTGCTGGAACGCCCTGCTGTCAACTATTATATCAGGAATTTTAATTACATATAATTGTTGAACAGTGGTAGTAAAAATTGGGCCTTTGATGGTGGTGCTGGTGCCACAACACTGTAAGCCCTGACAGTTACTCTTGGTGGGTGCAGCAATGGGCCCTGCTGTGAATTATTAGATCAAGAATTGTAATTGCATGCCCCTGTTGAACAGGGGCTGAAAAATTGGGCCTTTCGTGGTGGTGGTGGTGGTGGTGGTGTTGCCACAACACTGTAAGCCCTCAGAGTTACTCTTGGTGGGTGCAGGAATGGGCCCTGCTGTGAATTATTAGATCAAGAATTGTAATTACATGCCCCTTTTGAACAGGGGCTGAAAAATTGGGCCTTTCGTGGTGGTGGTGGTGGTGGTGGCGTTGCCACAACACTGTAAGCCCTCAGAGTTACTCTTGGTGGGTGCAGCAATGGGCCCTGCTGTGAATTATTAGATCAAGAATTGTAATTACATGCCCCTGTTGAACAGGGGCTGAAAAATTGGGCCTTAGGCACTGGTGGCACAACACTACAACCCCTCACAGATACTGTACTTGGAGCACAGCAATGAGCCCTGTTGCAAAGTATTGCTTCAAAAATTGTAATGACACGCCCCTGTTAAACAGGGGCTGAAAAATTGGGCCTTAGGCACTGGTGGCACAACACTCCAACCCCTCACAGATACTGTACTTGGAGCACAGCAATGAGCCCTATGGCAAATTATTGCTAAAAAAATTGTAATTACACGCCCCTGTAAAACAGGGGCTGAAAAATTGGGCCTTAGCCACTGGTGGCGGCACCCATAAACAAAAATGATCTTCCAAGCTATCATCATCAATCGTATCATTGAGGACTCGGAGGAGGAGGATAGCCAGTCAACATAACAGCACAGGCACTCAGCATCAGCATCAGTCTTGAAGGGATGTGACATGTTAAAATCAATTAGTCTGTTATATCAGCATCAGGTGTGTGGTAGCTGGTGGTGATCCAAGACTGGTTCATCTTGATGAAAGTCAGTCGATCAACCGAGTCGGTGGACAGGCGCACCCTGTGATCCGTGACAAATCCTCCAGCAGCACTGAATGTGCGTTCCGAAAGAACGCTGGATGCAGGACAGGCCAGTAGCTCAATTGCATACTGTGCAAGCTCTGGCCAGTGATCCATCCTCAAGACCCAGTAAGCCAGAGGATTTTCGGTGGGGAAGGTGTCCAAGTCTGACCTTGCCCCTAGATATTCCTGCACCATGTTTATCAGACGCTGGCGATGGTTGCTGGAACCGATCATACTTTGGGGCTGCGGACTAAAGAATTGTCTGAACGCATCGGTCAGACGGCCACCTTCCCCACCGCTCCTTCTTTGACTGGCCGAAGCCTCAGCAACTCGTTGTCCAGGACCAGGAGTTTGTAACCTCCCAGTCTCTGGGAACGCGTTGCACAGACCTTTCTGCAAGGCCTCCCGGAGTTGTCTCATCCTCTGCTCCCTCTGCGACGGTAACATAAGGTCCGCAACCTTACCCTTGTACCGTGGATCAAGGAGAGTGGCCAGCCAGTAATGGTCCCTCTCCTTGATCCGAAGAATACGAGGATCCTTCCGCAGACTTTGCAGGATCAGGGAGGCCATGCAGCGTAGGTTTGCTGAGGCATTCGGTCCGGAGTCCTCTGGGTCACTAAGGACGACATGATCCGCAGCCACCTCCTCCCAGCCACGTACAAGTCCACTGGTTTCTTGGGACTGTAAATCATCCCTAAAAGACTGCTGCTGATGATGCTGAGTGCCAGCCTCCACCTCCATGCTGACACAATCCTCCTCCTCCTCCTCCTCCTCCTCCTCCTCTTCCTGTGCGATGGGTGGGACAGAAGGAACACTGTCTGGGTAAAGGGGGCCTTGAGAGGCAAGGAAGTCCTCCTCTTCCTGCCTCTGTTCTGCCTCAAGTGCCCTGTCCATTATTCCACGCAGCGTGTGCTCCAACAGGTGGACAAGAGGTACAGTGTCACTGATGCATGCACTGTCACTGCTCACCATCCTCGTGGCCTCCTCAAATGGTGCCAGGACAGTGCATGCATCCCTGATCATGCCCCACTGGCGTGGAGAAAAAAAACCAAGCTCCCCTGACCCTGTCCTGGTGCCGTAGTCGCACAGGTACTCATTGATGGCCCTCTGCTGCGTGTGCAGCCGCTGCAGCATGGCCAACGTTGAGTTCCACCTGGTGGGCATGTCACATATAAGGCGGTTCTTGGGCAGGTTCAACTCCTTTTGCAGCTCAGCCAGGCGAGCACTGGCATTATAAGATCTGCGGAAATGCACACAGACTTTCCTGGCCTGCCTCAGGACATCCTGTAAGCCCGGGTACCTGCCCAAGAACCGCTGCACCACCAGGTTAAGGAAGTGAGCCACACAGGGCACATGGGTCAGTTGTCCCTGTCGGAGGGCGGAGAGGAGGTTGGTGCCATTGTCGCAAACCACCATTCCTGGCTTAAGCTGGCGTGGCGCCAACCACCTCTCGGCCTGGCCCTGCAGAGCAGACAGGACCTCTGCCCCAGTGTGGCTTCTGTCCCCCAAACACACCAGCGCAAGCACGGCATGGCATCTTTTTGCCTGCGTACTTGCGTAGCCCCTTGAACGCCTACGGAGCACCGCTGGTTCCGAGGACAAACCACAGGAAGAGGCCATGGAGGAAGAAGAAGAGGAGGGGGTGGAGGAGAGAGGTGTGTCACAACCAGTAGTAGCATTTTGGAGGCGTGGCGGTGGAACAACCTCCAACACTACTGCACCTTGTCCTGCATCCTTCCCAGCTGCCAAAAGAGTGACCCAATGGGCCGTGAAAGAAAGGTAACGTCCCTGTCCATGCCTGCTGGACCATGAGTCAGCGGTAATATGCACCTTACCACTGACCGCCCTGTCCAGCGAGGCCAAGACATTGCCTTCCACATGCCGGTAGAGAGCCGGAATAGCCTTCCGTGAGAAAAAGTGGCGTTTGGGAACCTGCCACTGAGGAACCGCACATTGCACAAACTCACGGAAGGGGGCCGAGTCTACCAACTGAAAAGGCAGCAGTTGAAGCGCTAGCAATTTAGCCAAGCTAGCATTCAACCGCTGGGCATGTGGATGGCTGGGAGTGAACTTCTTTCGACGGTCCAGCAGCTGGGGCAGGGAAATTTGCCTGCTAGAATCGGACATCGGTGTACTGCTAGCAGAGTGGCCGCAACTACTTGGCTGTGACACACCTAATTCTACACCTTCATTCCTCTCAGTGCATGTTTCAGACAGGACTGAAGTTATAGTGGGGTTGGAGATCCCAGCTGATGCGGTGCAAGGAGAGGTCCGCTTTGTTCTTTGGTGTGGGTCTTTGAGGTAGGCTTGCCAACGAGCTGCATGGCAGGTCAACATATGTCTGGTCAGGCATGTGGTACCCAAGCGGCTGATGTTTTGGCCACGCGATATACGCTTGAGACATATGTTGCAAACAGCAGCTGTGCGATCTGATGCACTAGCCTCAAAAAAGGCCCACACCAAAGAACTTTTTGAATGACGGGCAGAGGCAGCGCCCTGCACAGGCGGAGCTCTGCGGTGTGATTCCGTCGGTGTACTGCCCTTACGCTGGCCACCAAAGGCCATCCTGCCTCGTTGGAGATGTGCCTCCTCCTCATCCTCCTCCTCCTCCTCTCTCCTATTAGGCACCCACGTGGAGTCAGTGACCTCATCATCCCCTCCCTCCTCATCACTGGAGCCAATCTGGCAGTATGCTGCAGCTGCTGGAACATGACTGCCAGATTGGTGTCCTTCTTGAGCATCCCCTCTGTCTGCTCTGACGCTACTGCCTTCCTGTAGCTGGGTTTCATCATCAGACCCTTCGAAACGCTGGGCATCCTCCTGGAGCATGTACCCAACACTGTGCTCAAACAGTTCGGGGGACTCCTCAGGAGGAGGACATGGTGGGTCTAGGGAAGGAGTGACTGATGATGAGTCTGACATTGATACCAGGGAAGAGGCCGCTTTGGCAGCTGCTTTGCCAGTACCCTGAGCCTGGTGTGAGAGAGGATGAGGAGGAGGAGGAGGGCTTGGTCATCCACTCTACCAAGTCTTCGGCATGATGTGGCTCAACATGTCCAGCTGCCGAAAAGAAGGACAAGCGTGTCCCATGGCCATGTGCTGATGACAATGCACTGCGTCCACGACCAGCACTGTTGCCCCCAGACACAGAGCCTGCTTGCCCTCTTTTATTGCCTCCTGACTGTCTGCCTCTCCTTGTTTGCCTTCCAGACATTCTAATAGATGGCCTGCAGGGAGATGGGAAAAAAGCAATAAGGGCTACCTTCAGGTGTCCTTCTCTGTCCCTTTACTTAAGGATTTCTAAATATGGTTGAGGATGATTGCTTTCGCACAGAATAGCACAACGACAATTTCCCTGACTGTCCAAAAAACAAGGATTTCAAAGATGGTTGATGAGGAATGCTTTAGCACAGTATAGCACAAGGAGAATTTCCCTCACTGTCCTTCCCTGTCCCTAGAAACAAGGATTATCACAGTGAAAGAAACTGACACTCTTCCTACCTATAGTTTTCTGTCCCTAGAAAAAATGTTTTTTTAACCACTTAAGCCCCGGACCATTTCGGGCCATTAGGACCAGGCCTGTTTTTGGGATTCGGCACTGCGCTGCTTTAACTGTAAATTGTGCGGACATGCAATGTTGTACCCAAATGAAATTTGCGTCCTTTTCTTCCCACAAATAGAGCTTTCTTTTAATGGTATTTGATTGCCTCTGCGATTTTTATTTTTTGTGATATAAACAGAAAAAGACCGAAAATTTTGAAAAAAAATGATATTTTCTACTTTTTGTTATAAGAAAAATCGAATAAACTCAATTTTAGTCATACATTTAGGCCAAAATGTATTCAGCCACATGTCTTTAGTAAAAAAAATGTCAATAAGCGTATATTTATTGGTTTGCGCAAAAGTTATAGCGTTTACAAACTAGGGTACATTTTCTGAAATTTACACAGCTTTAAATTTATGACTGCCTATCTCATTTCTTGAGGTGCTAAAATGGCAGGGCAGTACAAAACCCCCCCAAATGACCCCATTTTGGAAAGTAGACACCCCAAGGAAATTGCTGAGAGGCATGTTGAGCCCATTGAATATTTTTTTTTTTGTCCCAAGTGATTGAATAATGACAAAAAAAAAAAAAAAAATTACAAAAAGTTGTCACTAAATGATATATTGCTCACACATGCCATGGTTATATGTGGAATTGCACCCCAAAATACATTCTGCTGCTTCTCCTGAGTACGGGGATACCACATGTGTGGGACTTTTTAGGAGCCTAGCCACGTACGGGACCCCGGAAACCAAGCACCGCCTTCAGGATTTCTAAGGGCGCAAATTTTTGATTTCACTCCTCACTACCTATCACAGTTTCGAAGGCCATAAAATGCCAAAATAGCACAAAACCCCCCCAAATGACCCCATTTTGGAAAGTAGACACCCCAAGCTATTTGCTGAGAGGCATGTTGAGTCCATGGAATATTTTATATTTTGCCACAGGTTGCGGGAATATGACAAACTTTTTTTTTTTTGCACAAAGTTGTCACTAAATGATATATTGCTCACACATGCCATGGGCATATGTGAAATTACACCCCAAAATACATTCTGCTGCTTCTCCTGAGTACGGGGATACCACATGTGTGGGACTTTTTGGGAGCCTAGCCGCGTATGGGACCCCAAAAACCAAGCACCGCCTTCAAGGTTTCTAAGGGCATAAATTTTTGATTTCGCTCCTCACTACCTATCACAGTTTTGAAGGCCATAAAATGCCAAGATGGCACAAAACCCCCCCAAATGACCCCATTTTGGAAAGTAGACACCCCAAGCTATTTGCTGAGAGGCATGTTGAGCCCATTGAATATATTTTTTTTTTTGTCCCAAATGATTGAATAATGACAAAAAGAAAAAAAAAATGTACAAAAAGTTGTCACTAAATGATATATTGCTCACACATGCCATGGTTATATGTGAAATTACACCCCAAAATACATTCTGCTGCTTCTCCTGAGTACGGGGATACCACATGTGTGGGACTTTTTGGGAGCCTAGCCGCGTACGGGACCCCAAAAACCAAGCACCGCCTTCAAGGTTTCTAAGGGCATAAATTTTTGATTTCACTCCTCACTACCTATCACAGTTTTGAAGGCCATAAAATGTCAAAATAGCCCAAAACCCCCACAAATGACCCCATTTTGGAAAGTAGACACCCCAAGCTATTTGCTGAGAGGCATGGTGAGTATTTTACAGCTCTCATTTGTTTTTGAAAATTAAGAAAGACATTTTTTTTTCTTTTTTTTTTCTTTTTTTACATTTTCAAAACTTTGTGACAAAAAGCGAGATCTGCAAAATACTCAACATACCTCTCAGCAAATAGCTTGGGGTGTCTACTTTCCAAAATGGGGTCATTTGGGGGGGGGGTTTTGTGCCATCTGGGCATTCCATGGCCTCCGAAACTGTGATAGGCAGTGAGGAGTGAAATCAAAAATTTACACCCATAGAAATCCTGAAGGCGGTGCTTGGTTTTTGGGGTCCCGTACGCGACTAGGCTCCCAAAAAGTCCCACACATGTGGTATCCCCGTACTCAGGAGAAGCAACAGAATGTATTTTGGGGTGTAATTCCACATATGCCCATGGCATGTTTGAGCAATATATAATTTAGTGACAACTTTTTGTACATTTTTTTTTTTTTTTTGGTCATTATTCAATCACTTGGGACAAAAAAAAAATATTCAATGGGCTCAACATGCCTCTTAGCAAATAGCTTGAGGTGTCTACTTTACAAAATGGGGTCATTTGGGGGGGTTTTGAACTGTCCTGGCATTTTATGCACAACATTAGGAAGCTTATGTCACACATCATCCACTCTTCTAACCACTTGAAGTCAAAGCCCTTTCTGACACTTTTTGTTTACATGAAAAAAAAAATTTTTTTGCAAGAAAATTATGTTGAACCCCCAAACATTATATATTTTTTTAAAGCAAAGGCCCTACAGATTAAAATAGTGGGTGTTGCATTTTTTTTTTCCACACAGTATTTGCGCAGCGATTTTTCAAACGCATTTTTTGGGGGAAAAACACACTTTTTTTATTTTTAATGCACTAAAAAACACTATATTGCCCAAATGTTTGATGAAATAAAAAAGATGATCATAGGCCGAGTACATGGATACCAAACACGACATGCTTTAAAATTGCGCACAAACGCGCAGCGGCGACAAACTACATTCATTTTTAAAAGCATTTAAAAGCCTTTACAGGTTACCACGTTAGATTTACAGAGGAGGTCTACTGCTAAAATGACTGCCCTCAATCTGACCTTCGCGGTGATACCTCACATGCATGATGCAATTGCTGTTTACATATGACGCTAGACCGACGCTTGCGTTCGCCTTTGCGCAAGAGCAGGGGGGGACAGCGGTGCTTTTTTTTTTTTTTTTTTTTTTTTTTATTATTTATTTGGCTTTTTTATTTTATTTTTAAACTGTGCCTTCCATATTTTATTTTTTTACCATTTTTATCGTTATCTCAGGGAATGTAAATATCCCCTATGATAGCAATAAGTAGTGACAGGTACTCTTTTTTTGAAAAAAATTGGGGGGTTAGACCCTAGATCTTTCCTCTGCCCTCAAAGCATCTGACCACACCAAGATCGGTGTGATAAAATGCTTTCCCAATTTCCCAATGGCGCTTTTTATATCCGGGGGGGGGCATTCCCTCCCACTGCTTGTAAAAGCAGTCTAGAGGCTAATTATCTGCTAGAATTGCTTTTACATGAAAGCCGGCTGCTGGCTGAAAAGAATGATACCAAGATGATACCTAAACCCGCAGGCATCATTCTGGTATAAACATTCAAAGTCCAGCAACATACCAGTACGTTGCTGGTCCTTGTTGGACATGTATTGTAATCTTTTTTTTCATACAGCCTATTGGCTGAACGAAAAAAAGAGATTGATTGGTGGGTATGCCCACCATTAGAATACCTCCCTTCATCCACCCACTTCTAATGATGGGCATATATGCCGAAGCATGGGGGCATCCTCCCGCAAAAAAGTTATGCCGCGTACACACGGTCAAGCTTTCGTCGGAATTTCGACCGTATGTACGCGGCATAAAAGGTTATGCCGCGTACACACGGTCGGACTTTTCCACGGGCAAGCCTCCGTTGGAATTTCGACCGTATATACGCGGCATTAGGAGCAAAATTGCTCCTCCGCCCCTGCTGCCCCCATGCTTCGGCATATATGCTCTTTTTTTTAACTGTGGTGGTGAAATCACCTCCTACAGCGTTGGAGTCACGGCTGTCAAGATAAATAGATCCGCGCTGCAACTGAATGGCGTACCTGCTAAGCAAATGGTGGTTAACATTAAAACAAAGTAACATTACAGTACAACAGTAAGACCTTACCATGCCATACCTGCAAAGCAAATACCAAAACAAAACCTAGTAAAAAATAAAAAAATGTTTTAACGCAACCTGTGCCTAAAATATATTTATGCCGAAGCATGGGGGCATCCTCCCGCAAAAAAGTTATGCCGCGTACACACGGTCGGAATTTTCCACGGGCAGGCCTCCGTCGGAATTTCGACCGTATGTACGCGGCATTAGGAGCAAAATCGCTCCTCCGCCCCTGCTGCCCCCATGCTTCGGCATATATGCTCTTTTTTTTAACTGTGGTGGTGAAATCACCTCCTACAGCGTTGGAGTCACGGCTTTATGTATCGTGGGAGCAAACGCTGTTGCTGTCAAGATAAATAGATCCGCGCTGCAACTGAATGGCGTACCTGCTAAGCAAATGGTGGTTAACATTAAAACAAAGTAACATTACAGTACAACAGTAAGACCTTACCATGCCATACCTGCAAAGCAAATACCAAAACAAAACCTAGTAAAAAATAAAAAAATGTTTTAACGCAACCTGTGCCTAAAATATATTTATGCCGAAGCATGGGGGCATCCTCCCGCAAAAAAGTTATGCCGCGTACACACGGTCGGAATTTTCCACGGGCAGGCCTCCGTCGGAATTTCGACCGTATGTACGCGGCATTAGGAGCAAAATCGCTCCTCCGCCCCTGCTGCCCCCATGCTTCGGCATATATGCTCTTTTTTTTAACTGTGGTGGTGAAATCACCTCCTACAGCGTTGGAGTCACGGCTTTATGTATCGTGGGAGCAAACGCTGTTGCTGTCAAGATAAATAGATCCGCGCTGCAACTGAATGGCGTACCTGCTAAGCAAATGGTGGTTAACATTAAAACAAAGTAACATTACAGTACAACAGTAAGACCTTACCATGCCATACCTGCAAAGCAAATACCAAAACAAAACCTAGTAAAAAATAAAAAAATGTTTTAACGCAACCTGTGCCTAAAATATATATATGCCGAAGCATGGGGGCATCCTCCCACAAAAAAGTTATGCCGCGTACACACGGTCGGAATTTTCCACGGGCAGGCCTCCGTCGGAATTTCGACCGTATGTACGCGGCATTAGGAGCAAAATCGCTCCTCCGCCCCTGCTGCCCCCATGCTTCGGCATATATGCTCTTTTTTTTAACTGTGGTGGTGAAATCACCTCCTACAGCACTGGAGTCACGGCTTTATGTATCGTGGGAGCAAACGCTGTTGCTGTCAAGATAAATAATTCCGCGCTGCAGTTGAATGGCGCACCTGAAAACAAAAAATTACATACCTGAAAAGCAAGCATGATAAAACATTGCAGAATAGAATACAGTAAAAAAGAGCAGAACAATAGAGAGAAAATAGAGAGAGAGAGAACAATAAAACGACAACTATTTTTGGTTTTTTTATTTTATATTTTTTTGTGTTTTGTTTTTTACGTTTTTTTTTTTCTTTTTTACACTTTTTTTTGTAACTTTACAACTGTAATGGTTCGGGTCTCTCAAAATGTAATGGCATCTTGGGAGACCCTGTGTAAGTGTGTCCTTGTCTGTGAAATGCTGTACCCTACGCTAAAACTTCACTTTTGAGTGGTAGCGTTCAAAACATTCACCTTGGACTGGTTGATATTGATGGTTGCTATGGACTGGTTGCTATGGACGGTTGCTATGGACAGTTGCTATGGACGGTTGCTACGGATTGGTTGTTATGGACGGTTGCTATGGATTGGTTGCCATGGACAGTTGCTATGGACTGGATGCTATGGATAGTTGCTATGGATGGTTGCTATGGACAGTTGCTATGGACGGTTGCTATGGACTGGTTGCAATGGATGGTTGCTATGGACAGTTGCTATAGACTGGTTGCTATGGATGGTTGCTATGGATGGTTGCTATGGACTGGTTGCTATGGACGTTTGCTATGGACTGGTTGATATGGATCAGGCCTGTCTCTGCGAACGCTGCAGTTATGTGTGTTGTGTTTGGTAAGTGACAGTGATCGATCGATACTGCACTTGGGTGGGCTGGGCTGGGCTGGGCGGAGGGGCTAAACGCAGGCGCTAGCAGGTATCTGGGCTGATCCTGCTAACACTGCGTTTTTGGGAACCCTAAACTGCTGGGGATGCTAGTATAGATCTGATCAGATACTATACCACTAAGGGGGGTGTATGCTTTGCGCGTGGGTGTTAGCGTTACTGGCACTAACCTAACACTGCCTGGGGCGACGCAGACCCTCTCTGGCGCTAAAACCTAATTGATCTCACCCGCCGGGCGATCAGGGGGGTTAAACCTTTATTGGGTTATATACGGCGGGTGCCCTGATGCTATAAAAAGCAAACTAATCAACCAGCGTCACCCGTAACCTTTATATGGTGATCACTAGTGAAAGGGTTAACTAGGGGCAATCAGGGGGTTAAGACCTTTATTAGGTTAAATATGGGGGTACCTGACACTATATAAAAACCTGACGGGTAACCTAAATAACTAAATAACTTACTGGCTAACCAGTGACACCAGTGACGCTTATACGGCGATCACTGGTGAAAGGGTTAACTCTAGGGGCAATCAGGGGGTTAAAATAATATATGGGGGTACCTGACACTAATAAAAACCTGCGGCGAACCTAAAAAAAAATAACTGCCTATCTAAAACACCAGCGACACGAATACAGCGATCGGAAAAACAATCGCTTAGTGACGCTGAAGTTAGGGGGTGAAAGGGTTACCTGGGGGGTGATCAAGGGGTTAAACCTTTATTAGGGGGGGTTAGGGGGCTACCCTGGACCTAAAGGGGCCTAATCCTAACTGCCCTGCAACTTTTTACTATCACAGATGACACTAAATGCAGTGATCAGTAAAATAAATGATCACTGCAATCAGTGACACTGTGATTGGGGGCTTTGGGGTGACCTGGGGGGTGATCTGGGGGTGACTGGGGGGTGATTTGTGTGCCTATGTGTACCTACGTGTCAGTGGACTGTTGGTGCACTAACCTGCTTCTTCTGTCCTCGGCGCCGGGAACGAAAAGACCGCAGCGAGGGAGATGACATCACTTCCTCCAGCCTGTATTTACATTTCAGGCAGGAGGAAGCAATTTCATTCGCCGGGAGCGATCGCGAGGGGGGGGGGCGGAATCGAGCGGCCGCCCCCTCATGCCTGATCGCTCCCGAACACTTAACGGCCGCTCACTGCAGTGAAGGGGGGTCCGGATGGACCCCCCAACTGCACAAAGGCGATCACGTAGATCTACGTGATTCTGCCTGTCTGTGCCATTCTGCTGACGTAAATCGGCGGTGGGCGGTCGTTAAGTGGTTAAAGCTGATTGATGATTAATGCTTTAGCACACTATAGCACAAGTAGAATTTCCCTCACTGTCCTTCCCTGTCCCTAGAAACAAGGATTATCACAGTGAAAGAAACTGACACTCTTCCTACCTATAGTTTTCTGTCCCTAGAAAAAATGTTTTTTTTAAAGACGGTTGATGATCAATGCTTTAGCACACTATAGCACAAGGAGAATTTCCCTCACTGTCCTTCCCTGTCCCTAGAAACAAGGATTATCACAGTGAAAGAAACTGACACTCTTCCTACCTATAGTTTTCTGTCCCTAGAAAAAATGTTTTTTTAAAGACGGTTGATGATCAATGCTTTAGCACACTATAGCACAAGGAGAATTTCCCTCACTGTCCTTCCCTGTCCCTAGAAACAAGGATTATCACAGTGAAAGAAACTGACACTCTTCCTACCTATAGTTTTCTGTCCCTAGAAAAAATGTTTTTTTAAAGATGGTTGATGATCAATGCTTTAGCACACTATAGCACAAGGAGAATTTCCCTCACTGTCCTTCCCTGTCCCTAGAAACAAGGATTATCACAGTAAAACACACTGACACTCTCCCTACCTATAGTTTTCTGTCCCTAGAAAAAATGATTTTTTAAAGATGGTTGATGATCAATGCTTTAGCACACTATAGCACAAGGAGAATTTCCCTCACTGTCCTTCCCTGTTCCTAGAAACAAGTGTAGCGGGGTGTTCCCCTTTAATGCAGAGAGACAAGAAGTTCCAGGTGAGAGGTGAGTCAGGAGGAAGTAAAGAGACATTATGGAAGTGAAAGCAGAGGAGAGAGAGACTACATCTCCCAGTACATCTTGCAGCACCCAGGGTGCATTGCTCCAGAACAGAGACTGCTGGGGGAGACTTTATAAAGGGGAGGCGGAGTTTTGGTCGGTCTCTTTGGACCCCCCTCTCCTAGCAAGAGGATGTCTGTGTTGAACTGCTGTGTGCACAAGGCCTGAAGCCCGGGCCGTGTGCTCCTTTCCAAAGAGCCCTCTGCCAGCCTAGCAGAGCCTTAGAGACATCTAATCCTCCTTGCTGCAGTACACCAGAAGGATTGAAGACTTGGATGTCGGTGGATTCCTGTTCCTAGACGAATCGATGGAGGAAACGGACTTTGACTTGCCCGGGTGGTGAGAGCTGTTTAAAGACAGATACCTTTATCTTTACTATTCGTTGGGATTACAAAGTTGTTCTTCAAGTGCACCACCGAAAAGATTGCTAGCGAATATTGTTTCACTGAACTTCCATTTAGATCAGTCAGGCCTGACTGCATAGGTAGACATTGCTGGGTGTTAGTCTACCCATGAGGGGAAGTAGCTGAAAAAGGGCAGCGCTAGAGTTGCATAGCAATACTTTATTATTCTGATTACTCTGTTTATCTTTATTACTGTTTATTGCAGGGATCTGCAACTTGTTATACTGTTGTTTATTACTTGCCCATTAGCCTCAGTAAAATATCTGGGTAAAGTACATTTGGTGTCAGTTCCGCTTACTTTAATAGGAGTTTTAAAGTATATTCTGTGTATGTTTGTTATAGGACTGCGTCACCAACAGTTGCGGTCACGCGGTCCTATCCCTCTATCACCAGCTGTGCCACGGGAGGTTAGAGCCGATTGCCAGGGGTTGACAGCAGTGCACTACAGGGCCCAAATCAATATCAGCGGCTCTCTTAACTGGGGGTAGCGCTACACGTGGGGGCTCGAGTCCGGGATCCTTGTACGTTGCACGCTGCAATCAAGCCGGTCAGAAGTACCAGCATGGACCCGCTGGCAATGTCACAGTGGTGCGCAGCAATTGGCGCCGATCCAACCGCGGCGGTAGTCATTGTACTCCCGGGGGAAAGATGGAAGGAAGAGGAGATAAAACAGCTCGTATTGTTACTGTCTCCGAGCCACAAAGCATGGGTGATGGATTTTAGGCCAGATCCAGTGATCTCGTTTACATACGCACTGGTAGAATGGAAAAACGAAATCCCAGAGCATTTTAAAAGTCAGAGTATACAAGCCATAGATAATCAGATCTATCACTTGATACATACGCTGCCAGTGAAGGAAGAATGGTTTCAGACACCAAAGCCATCACTCCCACAATTATCTCCACCACTATCCCCTAAAGCAGAAAAGCTTAAGGAACTATTAAGCCCGGGATCACCCCTGGCCGCTATAGGGCCTGAATTGTTGAATGCTCTAGGAGACCTTGTAATTAAGTGCCAGAAAAGCAGTACGGTGCATGTGGAGGCCGGTTACCGGAAGCTTAGCACCTTCTCAGGGAAGCTCCCCGTCCCTGCGGGGGAGGAAGATTCTGACACTTGGGTGGAACAGGCATTGCAGGCAGTAGAAGCATGGGAGGTGCCTGAGGCACAGAAGAGACAGCGAGTCTTAGAAAGTCTGAAAGGTGCCGCGGCAGAAGCGGTGAAGAGCTTCCGGTTTGGAAATGAAAACTGTACAGCTCAAGATTGCCTGGCCATGCTGCAGGAAGAGTTTGGTCAGCTGGAGAAGGTGTCAGAGATGATTTATCAAATTGAACACACTCTCCAGCAGCCGAATGAGAAACTGTCAGAATATGTTAGAAGGCTGAACAGGCAGTTATGCAAGATTGTACTGAAGAAGGGAATGCTGCCCAAAGATGCAGATGAAGCACGCATGAAGCAGATCATGAGGGGAGCGCGGCGCTCAGACCCGGTCTGGCTGCACCTGAAAACCTCAGGAGGAGGAATGTCACTAACCTACTCTGATCTAATAAAAATTATTAGGGACGAAGAGGCGCTGGAGGAAGATCAGCAGGTGGCCAAGGCGAATGTCACACCTGTACCAGTGTTGGTCCATTCGGTCAAGAGCCCAGAAAGAGATGCGGAGGTTGACACTCTGAAATCGCAAATGGCCCAAGTGTTGGAGATGCTGACCTCTTTGATGGAGAAAGATCAGAGAAGACGAGAGAAACCAAGCCCAAGAAAGGAGTTGTTCCCGAACACCTCAGCACCGGCCTCCCTACAGGACCGAGAAGAGGTGATTTGCTATAACTGCGGAGGGAGTGGCCACTTTGCTAACGTATGCTCCAGCCCAAAGAAGAAGAGAACAGATAATTGCAAGCCGGCGGGAAACTCCAAAGGGGCCCCGGTGAAGGAGTCAACCGGGTGCCCATCATCTTCAGTGCGCTCCAAACTAAAAAAAAAGGCCAAGAATGGAGGAGACAAAACTCCTAGGAGGAGGTATAGTACACCCCCACCAAGATGTACCCCAGAGGGAGGGGGCAAGACCCCTCAGTGGAAGTACAGCATCCCAAAGAAGGAACATCCACCTAAAAGGAACAATAACATCCCTCAGCGGGTTTGTGCCCCCATTGAGAGGGAGAAAGTCAATGCATGCCAGGCTCAGGAAAAATTAAAGTCCAAAAGGAGCAGGGCAAGGGTCGAAAGCAAAAAAAAGAGGTGACCCCAGTCCGGCCATACCCAAAGGAACTGGTGGGCCCGTCTCCTACTGTGCCCATTCAAGTGGAAGGAGTCTATACTAAAGCTCTTTTGGACACCGGAGCACAGGTGACTTTACTATACCGGGACTTCTATGATAGGCACTTGAGTCATCTGCCTATCCAGAAGATAGAAGAGCTGGAGATATGGGGACTTGGAACCCAGAGTTTCCCTTATGATGGGTACCTGCCCATAAAGATGACTTTCGACCCATCCGTGGCTGGGAAGGCTGAAGTGTTTGACACCCTGGCAGTTGTGTGTCCCCGGCCGCCTGGAGCCAGCAAGATTTCCCTGATCATTGGGACAAACACGGATCTAGTCAGGAGACTCCTGACCCCTCTAGTGAAAGAGAGAAACCATTCAGCCACCAAAATCCATCCCATGCTAAAGACGGCCTACCAACGACTGGTCTTAGAGCAGAAGACCCCGGGAGAGGGGATAGGGAAGGTGTGGAGACTTGGCAGAGAAGGAGTAGTGCTACAGCCCAGAGAAGTAACCTGTCTTAGGGCCACTGTGAAGCTTTCTTGGGAACAACCTGGCCCCTTTGTCATGCTGGAATCAGACCCAAGGGAAGAGTCCTTAGGCCTGGAAGTGATACCAGAAGTGATTCCGTTCAAGGCCCTGAAGAAGGCCCATGGCAGAGTTCCGGTGAGTGTTAGGAACACTACGGGAGGACCCATGGAGATCCCTGCCAGAGTGTTGCTTGGTCAGGTGAGCCCTGCTGCCCCGGTCACTTGGTCCGAAGTCAAGGGGACGGGTGACGGAGGAGATGTTTGGGAGAAACTGTCCGTGGAAAACCCGAACCTACCCAGGGCTTGGAAAGAAAGAGCCAAGGCCCAGCTGACCAGGTGGGAGAAGATCTTTTCCGAAGATGAATTCGATGTGGGGTGTGCAAGAAGTGCCACCCATCGGATCCGCCTCCAAGAAGATAAGCCCTTCCGAGAGAGGGTCAGGCAGGTCCCCCTGGCAGATCTGGAGGATCTGAGGAAACAACTTGTAGAACTAAAGAAGACTGGTGTTATCCGTGAGTCTAGAAGTCCCTATGCCTCCCCAATCGTGGTGGTCAGAAAGAAGAATGGGTCGTTGAGGCTTTGTATCGATTACAGGACTCTCAACAGGAGAACCATCCCTGACCAATACACCACGCCAAGGATAGAAGATGCCCTACAAAGTTTGTCTGGAGCCAAATGGTTCAGTGTGATGGACCTCAAGAGTGGGTACTATCAAATCCCTATGCACCCAGAAGACAGGGAGAAGACAGCCTTCATAACCCCGGTGGGATTCTTCGAATTCAATAGGATGCCTCAGGGTCTGTCTGGAGCTACTGCTACCTTTCAACGCCTTATGGAGAAGACTGTTGGAGACATGAATCTTATAGAAGTCCTTGTGTACTTGGACGATGTCATTGTCTTTGGAAGAACCTTGGAAGAACATGAAGCCAGGTTGGAGAAAGTATTGAGAAGACTCAGCGAAGAGGGACTTAAGCTTTCCCCCGAGAAGTGTCGGTTCTACCAGTCTTCTGTGAACTATCTGGGGCACATAGTGTCTGAAGAAGGGGTGGCCACAGATCCTGAGAAGTTGGAAGCAGTCACTTCCTGGCCACGACCCACCACAGTAACAGAGCTCAGATCCTTCCTGGGGCTCTGCTCCTATTATAGGAGGTTTGTGGAGGGGTTTGCTCGGATTGCCCGCCCGTTGAATGAATTGCTAAAGGCAGAAGGGGAAGAGGATGACTCAGGGCCCAGGAGGCCTGGTGAGTCAGTTCAAGATCAGTGGAACCCAAGGTGTGAAGAGGCCTTTCATGCTCTGAAGAGGAGCTTAACCACTGCCCCAGTCCTGGCCTACGCCGACCCTACCAGACCTTATGAATTACATGTGGATGCCAGCCATGAGGGTCTAGGTGGTGTACTCTACCAAGAACATGAAGGACAACTGCGACCAGTGGCCTATGTGAGCAGGAGCCTGACCCCCTCAGAAAAGAATTACCCCACTCATAAGCTGGAATTCCTGGCCCTCAAATGGGCGGTAGTAGACAAGCTAAAAGACTACTTGTATGGGGCAGAGTTTACTGTGAAGACAGACAACAACCCCCTGACCTACCTCTTCACCACCGCGAAACTAGATGCCACCGGACACAGGTGGTTGGCCGCATTGTCTGGATTCAACTTCAGTCTGAAGTACAGACCAGGAGCCGGAAATAGGGATGCAGATGCCCTGTCCCGGAGGTCTCATGCCACGACAAATGACTGGGAAGATTGGACCCAAGTGGCACCGGACGGGGTGCGGGCCCTTTGTCAAGGGGCTGAATTCCAAGCCAGAGGAGGCTCCAGAGCAGAAGAAATAGGGGTTACCATGGTAGGAGTCCCCAAACACTATTGTGGGGTAACTCAACTGGAGGAAGACAACCTACCGAGACTGTCCAAGAAGGAGTTGAGGTGTGACCAATTGGAAGACCCCATGGGGAGATTGGTCCTCGAAGCCCTGGAGAATCAGGATCCCAACAAATTCCTACATCACCCCTCAAAGGAGGCTCGCCTGTTGAGGAAGGAATTGGACAGGCTACAGGTACATCAGGGAGTGGTCTACCGAAGGGGCCCCTCTGATGACTCAGAAGATAAGTGGCAGTTATTTCTTCCAGAGAAGCACCGAGAGACTGTACTAATTGCCCTGCATGACCATCATGGTCACCTAGGGGCAGAAAGGACCTTCCAGCTCGTCAGAAATCGGTTCTATTGGCCCTGCATGAGGGCAGAATTAGAGGAGTATTGCCATTCCTGTGCACGATGCATTCAGAGAAAGACCCTACCCCATCAAGCTGCCCCAATGGGCCACTTACAGAGTCAAGGCCCAATGGATCTGGTATGCATTGACTTTCTCTGCCTCGAACCCGACCTGAGTGGATTGGGGAATGTTCTGGTAATAACCGACCATTTCACCCGCTATGCTCAAGCTTTCCCAACCAAAGACCAGAAGGCATCCACCGTGGCCAAGATACTTATGGAGAAGTATTTTGTCCATTACGGACTACCACAGAGACTCCACTCAGATCAAGGAAGGGACTTTGAGAGTCGGTTGATCCGAAGACTTTTGGATTCATTAGGAATAAAGAAGACCAGAACCACGCCTTACCACCCACAAGGAGATGCTCAGCCGGAGAGATTTAACCGGACCCTGCTCAACATGTTGGGAACCTTAGAAACAGAGAAGAAGCAACACTGGAGTCAGCACATATCAGCCCTAGTACATGCCTATAACTGTACCACAAGTGACGCCACTGGCTACTCCCCTTATCGACTTATGTTTGGGAGAGAAGCAAGGCTACCTGTGGACCTGGCCTTTGGCACTTCTATAGACAATACCTCAGCTACATCCCACAAGGGATACGTGGACAGACTTAGACGTAGCTTGCAGGTGGCCTATGAACAAGCCCAGGCGGCTTCGGATCAAAGGGGGGCCCGCAACAAGAGAAATTTTGATCTGAAGGTTCGAGTGCAAGATCTGCAGCCCGGGGACCGAGTACTGCTACGCAATCTGGGGGTCCCTGGAAAACACAAGCTTGCCGACAGGTGGAGATCTGAGCCCTATGTTGTCTGTAGGAAGTTGCCCGGTTTGCCTGTCTACAAACTAAAGCCAGAAGGAAAGGTGGGTCCACTGAAGACGTGGCATCGGAACCACCTGCTCCCACTTGCTGAGGCAGTCAGAATACCTCCCGTGAGAGACTCCCCTGAACCGGCCTCTATCCTGGATATTCCTAGGCCGAACACTCGGTCCCAGACCTCTCGAGCCAAAGATGGGGAGGCCTCCCAATTGAGTACAGAAGAAGGTGGAGAACTGGACTGGCTGTGGCCTACCTCGACTCTGGGAACGTCCACCATAGATCTCCCAAATGGAGGGGATACCCCAGATGCAACGCTGAATCCGGAGGCTACTGAATTCATACCCTTCAGTCCCTCAGCTGATTACTGGGAAGATGTTCCTGACACTTGCGCAGAGGAGGACTCTAGAGATTCCATACGTCAGTCGACTTCTGAATCAGAGGTTCCAGAACCAGCAATGTTACCTGAACTTACTCCTGAAGAAGAGCCTGTGGTGCCAGAGTCAGAAGCACCAAGAGAGCAGAGGGCTCGCAGAGTCATCAGGCCTCCCAAGAAACTAACTTACCCCCAAATGGGGACGAGCTCAGAGGACTCTGTTGTAACGGCTAGGAGAAGTGTTGAACAACCTGATCCTTCCACCGTCCATTTGGTGGAGGGCAACCCCAGCTCACTCTCTGGCACAGTTAGGCAGGCCACTCATGGTAGTGTGACCTGTGGGCAAGAGAGTTCCATCCCAAAGTTTTGGTGGGAATTCCCTATGCCAACATCATGCTCGACATTGTCCAAAATGGTAAACAGTATTTGTTGAAGTTTATCTTTGGGGTCCAAAGAGTTCAAGTGGGGGGAGTGTGTAGCGGGGTGTTCCCCTTTAATGCAGAGAGACAAGAAGTTCCAGGTGAGAGGTGAGTCGGGAGGAAGTAAAGAGACATTATGGAAGTGAAAGCAGAGGAGAGAGAGACTACATCTCCCAGTACATCTTGCAGCACCCAGGGTGCATTGCTCCAGAACAGAGACTGCTGGGGGAGACTTTATAAAGGGGAGGCAGAGTTTTGGTCGGTCTCTTTGGACCCCCCTCTCCTAGCAAGAGGATGTCTGTGCTGAACTGCTGTGTGCACAAGGCCTGAAGCCCGGGCCGTGTGCTCCTTTCCAAAGAGCCCTCTGCCAGCCTAGCAGAGCCTTAGAGACATCTAATCCTCCTTGCTGCAGTACACCAGAAGGATTGAAGACTTGGATGTCGGTGGATTCCTGTTCCTAGACGAATCGATGGAGGAAACGGACTTTGACTTGCCCGGGTGGTGAGAGCTGTTTAAAGACAGATACCTTTATCTTTACTATTCGTTGGGATTACAAAGTTGTTCTTCAAGTGCACCACCGAAAAGATTGCTAGCGAATATTGTTTCACTGAACTTCCATTTAGATCAGTCAGGCCTGACTGCATAGGTAGACATTGCTGGGTGTTAGTCTACCCATGAGGGGAAGTAGCTGAAAAAGGGCAGCGCTAGAGTTGCATAGCAATACTTTATTATTCTGATTACTCTGTTTATCTTTATTACTGTTTATTGCAGGGATCTGCAACTTGTTATACTGTTGTTTATTACTTGCCCATTAGCCTCAGTAAAATATCTGGGTAAAGTACATTTGGTGGCAGTTCCGTTAATTTAATAGGAGTTTTAAAGTATATTCTGTGTATGTTTGTTATAGGACTGCGTCACCAACAGTTGCGGTCACGCAGTCCTATCCCTCTATCACCAGCTGTGCCACGGGAGGTTAGAGCCGATTGCCAGGGGTTGACAGCAGTGCACTACAGGGCCCAAATCAATATCAGCGGCTCTCTTAACTGGGGGTAGCGCTACACAAGGATTATCACAGTGAAAGAAACTGACACTCTTCCTACCTATAGTTTTCTGTCCCTAGAAAAAATGTTTTTTTAAAGCTGATTGATGATCAATGCTTTAGCACACTATAGCACAAGGAGAATTTCCCTCACTGTCCTTCCCTGTCCCTAGAAACAAGGATTATCACAGTGAAAGAAACTGACACTCTTCCTACCTATAGTTTTCTGTCCCTAGAAAAAATGTTTTTTTAAAGCTGATTGATGATCAATGCTTTAGCACACTATAGCACAAGTAGAATTTCCCTCACTGTCCTTCCCTGTCCCTAGAAACAAGGATTATCACAGTGAAAGAAACTGACACTCTTCCTACCTATAGTTTTCTGTCCCTAGAAAAAATGTTTTTTTAAAGACGGTTGATGATCAATGCTTTAGCACACTATAGCACAAGGAGAATTTCCCTCACTGTCCTTCCCTGTCCCTAGAAACAAGGATTATCACAGTGAAAGAAACTGACACTCTTCCTACCTATAGTTTTCTGTCCCTAGAAAAAATGTTTTTTTAAAGCTGATTGATGATCAATGCTTTAGCACACTATAGCACAAGGAGAATTTCCCTCACTGTCCTTCCCTGTCCCTAGAAACAAGGATTATCACAGTGAAAGAAACTGACACTCTTCCTATCTATAGTTTTCTGTCCCTAGAAAAAATGTTTTTTTAAAGCTGATTGATGATCAATGCTTTAGCACACTATAGCACAAGTAGAATTTCCCTCACTGTCCTTCCCTGTCCCTAGAAACAAGGATTATCACAGTGAAAGAAACTGACACTCTTCCTACCTATAGTTTTCTGTCCCTAGAAAAAATGTTTTTTTAAAGATGGTTGATGATCAATGCTTTAGCACACTATAGCACAAGGAGAATTTCCCTCACTGTCCTTCCCTGTCCCTAGAAACAAGGATTATCACAGTGAAAGAAACTGACACTCTTCCTACCTATAGTTTTCTGTCCCTAGAAAAAATGTTTTTTTAAAGACGGTTGATGATCAATGCTTTAGCACACTATAGCACAAGGAGAATTTCCCTCACTGTCCTTCCCTGTCCCTAGAAACAAGGATTATCACAGTGAAAGAAACTGACACTCTTCCTACCTATAGTTTTCTGTCCCTAGAAAAAATGTTTTTTTAAAGACGGTTGATGATCAATGCTTTAGCACACTATAGCACAAGGAGAATTTCCCTCACTGTCCTTCCCTGTCCCTAGAAACAAGGATTATCACAGTGAAAGAAACTGACACTCTTCCTACCTATAGTTTGCTGTCCCTAGAAAAAATGTTTTTTTAAAGCTGATTGATGATCAATGCTTTAGCACACTATAGCACAAGTAGAATTTCCCTCACTGTCCTTCCCTGTCCCTAGAAACAAGGATTATCACAGTGAAAGAAACTGACACTCTTCCTACCTATAGTTTTCTGTCCCTAGAATTTTTTTTTTTTAAAGATGGTTGATGATCAATGCTTTAGCACACTATAGCACAAGGAGAATTTCCCTCACTGTCCTTCCCTGTCCCTAGAAACAAGGATTATCACAGTAAAACACACTGACACTCTCCCTACCTATAGTTTTCTGTCCCCAGAAAAAATTATTTTTTAAAGATGGTTGATGATCAATGCTTTAGCACACTATAGCACAAGGAGAATTTCCCTCACTGTCCTTCCCTGTCCCTAGAAACAAGGATTATCACAGTGAAAGAAACTGACACTCTTCCTACCTATAGTTTTCTGTCCCTAGAAAAAATGTTTTTTTAAAGCTGATTGATGATCAATGCTTTAGCACACTATAGCACAAGGAGAATTTCCCTCACTGTCCTTCCCTGTCCCTAGAAACAAGGATTATCACAGTGAAAGAAACTGACACTCTTCCTACCTATAGTTTTCTGTCCCTAGAAAAAATGTTTTTTTAAAGCTGATTGATGATCAATGCTTTAGCACACTATAGCACAAGTAGTATTTCCCTCACTGTCCTTCCCTGTCCCTAGAAACAAGGATTATCACAGTGAAAGAAACTGACACTCTTCCTACCTATAGTTTTCTGTCCCTAGAAAAAATGTTTTTTTTAAAGACGGTTGATGATCAATGCTTTAGCACACTATAGCACAAGGAGAATTTCCCTCACTGTCCTTCCCTGTCCCTAGAAACAAGGATTATCACAGTGAAAGAAACTGACACTCTTCCTACCTATAGTTTTCTGTTCCTAGAAAAAATGTTTTTTTAAAGCTGATTGATGATCAATGCTTTAGCACACTATAGCACAAGGAGAATTTCCCTCACTGTCCTTCCCTGTCCCTAGAAACAAGGATTATCACAGTGAAAGAAACTGACACTCTTCCTACCTATAGTTTTCTGTGCCTAGAATAAATGTTTTTTTTAAAGACGGTTGATGATCAATGCTTTAGCACACTATAGCACAAGGAGAATTTCCCTCACTGTCCTTCCCTGTCCCTAGAAACAAGGATTATCACAGTGAAAGAAACTGACACTCTTCCTACCTATAGTTTTCTGTCCCTAGAAAAATTGTTTTTTTAAAGACGGTTGATGATCAATGCTTTAGCACACTATAGCACAAGGAGAATTTCCCTCACTGTCCTTCCCTGTCCCTAGAAACAAGGATTATCACAGTGAAAGAAACTGACACTCTTCCTACCTATAGTTTTCTGTCCCTAGAAAAAATGTTTTTTTAAAGATGGTTGATGATCAATGCTTTAGCACACTATAGCACAAGGAGAATTTCCCTCACTGTCCTTCCCTGTCCCTAGAAACAAGGATTATCACAGTAAAACACACTGACACTCTCCCTACCTATAGTTTTCTGTCCCTAGAAAAAATGATTTTTTGAAGATGGTTGATGATCAATGCTTTAGCACACTATAGCACAAGGAGAATTTCCCTCACTGTCCTTCCCTGTCCCTAGAAACAAGGATTCGCACAGTAAAACACACTGACACTCTCCCTACCTATCCTTCTCTTTCCCTAAACTAAAGGAATCCAGGTTAAGCAAGAAAAAAAAATGTCACTGTCCCTGCCTATGCTTCTCTTTCCCTGCTCCGGAACACACTACACTAGGCCGCCGTGCTGGCGGCCTTTTATAGTGTGGGGCGTGTACTAAACACCCTCAGCAATAATTGGCCACAGGCATCCTGCCTGTGGCCAATCATTGCTCTCCTCGCTGCCGGCGCTGTGATTGGCCAAGCATGCGGGGTCACAGTGCATGCTTGGCCAATCACAGCGCCTGGATGACACTGCGATGGCGTAGTGCATTGTGGGCCGTTCGCGTCACTCGAATTAGGCGCGAACGGCCCAAATCGTTCGATCTTCGTCAAACGATCGAACAGCCGATGTTCGAGTCGAACGTATGTTCGACTCGAACACCGAGCTCATCCCTAATGTTGACCTGCCATGCAGCTCGTTGGCAAGCCTACCTCAAAGACCCACACCAAAGAACAAAGCGGACCTCTCCTTGCACCGCATCAGCTGGGATCTCCAACCCCACTATAACTTCAGTCCGCTCTGAAACATGCACTGAGAGGAATGAAGGTGTAGAATTAGGTGTGTCACAGCCAAGTTCTTGCGGCCACTCTGCTAGCAGTACACCGACGTCCGATTCTAGCAGGCAAATTTCCCTGCCCCAGCTGCTGGACCGTCGAAAGAAGTTCACTCCCAGCCATCCACATGCCCAGCGGTTGAATGCTAGCTTGGCTAAATTGCTAGCGCTTCAACTGCTGCCTTTTCAGTTGGTAGACTCGGCCCCCTTCCGTGAGTTTGTGCAATGTGCGGTTCCTCAGTGGCAGGTTCCCAAACGCCACTTTTTCTCACGGAAGGCTATTCCGGCTCTCTACCGGCATGTGGAAGGCAATGTCTTGGCCTCGCTGGACAGGGCGGTCAGCGGTAAGGTGCATATTACCGCTGACTCATGGTCCAGCAGGCATGGACAGGGACGTTACCTTTCTTTCACGGCCCATTGGGTCACTCTTTTGGCAGCTGGGAAGGATGCAGGACAAGGTGCAGTAGTGTTGGAGGTTGTTCCACCGCCATGCCTCCAAAATGCTACTACTGGTTGTGACACACCTCTCTCCTCCACCCCCTCCTCTTCTTCTTCCTCCATGGCCTCTTCCTGTGCTTTGTCCTCTGAACCAGCGGTGCTCCGTAGGCGTTCAAGGGGCTACGCAAGTACGCAGGCAAAAAGATGCCATGCCGTGCTTGCGCTGGTGTGTTTGGGGGACAGAAGCCACACTGGGGCAGAGGTCCTGTCTGCTCTGCAGGGCCAGGCCGAGAGGTGGTTGACGCCACGCCAGCTTAAGCCAGGAATGGTGGTTTGCGACAATGGCACCAACCTCCTCTCCGCCCTCTGACAGGGACAACTGACCCATGTGCCCTGTGTGGCTCACGTCCTTAACCTGGTGGTGCAGCGGTTCTTGGGCAGGTACCCGGGCTTACAGGATGTTCTGAGGCAGGCCAGGAAAGTCTGTGTGCATTTCTGCAGATCTTATAATGCCAGTGCTCGCCTGGCTGAGCTGCAAAAGGAGTTGAACCTGCCCAAGAACCGCCTTATATGTGACATGCCCACCAGGTGGAACTCAACGTTGGCCATGCTGCAGCGGCTGCACACGCAGCAGAGGGCCATCAATGAGTACCTGTGCGACTACGGCACCAGGACAGGGTCAGGGGAGCTTGGTTTTTTTTCTCCACGCCAGTGGGGCATGATCAGGGATGCATGCACTGTCCTGGCACCATTTGGGGAGGCCACGAGGATGGTGAGCAGTGACAGTGCATGCATCAGTGACACTGTACCTCTTGTCCACCTGTTGGAGCACACGTTGCGTGGAATAATGGACAGGGCACTTGAGGCAGAACAGAGGCAGGAAGAGGAGGACTTCCTTGCCTCTCAAGGCCCCCTTTACCCAGACAGTGTTCCTTCTGTCCCACCCATCGCACAGGAAGAGGACGAGGAGGAGGAGGAGGATTGTGTCAGCATGGAGGTGGAGCCTGGCACTCAGCAGCATCAACAGCAGCAGTCTTTTAGGGATGATTTACAGTCCCAAGAAACCCGTGGACTTGTACGTGGCTGGGAGGAGGTGGCTGCGGATCATGTCGTCCTTAGTGACCCAGAGGACTCCGGACCGAATGCCTCAGCTAACCTACGCTGCATGGCCTCCCTGATCCTGCAAAGTCTGCGGAAGGATCCTCGTATTCTTCGGATCAAGGAGAGGGACCATTACTGGCTGGCCACTCTCCTTGATCCACGGTACAAGGGTAAGGTTGCGGACCTTATGTTACCGTCGCAGAGGGAGCAGAGGATGAGACAACTCCGGGAGGCCTTGCAGAAAGGTCTGTGCAACGCGTTCCCAGAGACTGGGAGGTTACAAACTCCTGGTCCTGGACAACGAGTTGCTGAGGCTTCGGCCAGTCAAAGAAGGAGCGGTGGGGAAGGTGGCCGTCTGACCGATGCGTTCAGACAATTCTTTAGTCCGCAGCCCCAAAGTATGATCGGTTCCAGCAACCATCGCCAGCGTCTGATAAACATGGTGCAGGAATATCTAGGGGCAAGGTCAGACTTGGACACCTTCCCCACCGAAAATCCTCTGGCTTACTGGGTCTTGAGGATGGATCACTGGCCAGAGCTTGCACAGTATGCAATTGAGCTACTGGCCTGTCCTGCATCCAGCGTTCTTTCGGAACGCACATTCAGTGCTGCTGGAGGATTTGTCACGGATCACAGGGTGCGCCTGTCCACCAACTCGGTTGATCGACTGACTTTCATCAAGATGAACCAGTCTTGGATCACCACCAGCTACCACACACCTGATGCTGATATAACAGACTAATTGATTTTAACATGTCACATCCCTTCAAGACTGATGCTGATGCTGAGTGCCTGTGCTGTTATGTTGACTGGCTATCCTCCTCCTCCGAGTCCTCAATGATACGATTGATGATGATAGCTTGGAAGATCATTTTTGTTTATGGGTGCCGCCACCAGTGCCTAACGCCCAATTTTTCAGCCCCTGTTTAACAGGGGCGTGTAATTACAATTTTTGAAGCAATACTTTGCAACAGGGCTCATTGCTGTGCTCCAAGTACAGTATCTGTGAGGGGTTGCAGTGTTGTGCCACCAGTGCCTAAGGCCCAATTTTTCAGCCCCTGTTCAACAGGGGCATGTAATTACAATTCTTGATCTAATAATTCACAGCAGGGCCCATTGCTGCACCCACCAAGAGTAACTCTGAGGGCTTACAGTGTTGTGGCAACGCCACCACCACCACCACCACGAAAGGCCCAATTTTTCAGCCCCTGTTCAAAAGGGGCATGTAATTACAATTCTTGATCTAATAATTCACAGCAGGGCCCATTCCTGCACCCACCAAGAGTAACTTTGAGGGCTTACAGTGTTGTGGCAACACCACCACCACCACCACGAAAGGCCCAATTTTTCAGCCCCTGTTCAACAGGGGCATGCAATTACAATTCTTGATCTAATAATTCACAGCAGGGCCCATTGCTGCACCCACCAAGAGTAACTGTCAGGGCTTACAGTGTTGTGGCACCAGCACCACCATCAAAGGCCCAATTTTTACTACCACTGTTCAACAATTATATGTAATTACAATTCCTGATATAATAGTTGACAGCAGGGCGTTCCAGCACCAACCAAGAGTAACTGTGAGTGCTTACAGTGTTGTGCCAACACCAACAACTAAGGGGCCTATTTCTGCAGAGTATATACGGCAGGTCCCTACTTTCAAACATCCAACTTACAAACGACTCCTACTTGCAAACGCAAGAAGACAACAGGAAGTGAGAGGAAATCAACCCCTAAGAAGGAAAATTCTCTCCTGTAAGAATTAATATGGGAGAAAGGTGTCTCCTCTGTACTGATGCTTTATCACCAATCCTTGTTTCAAGAAAAACACCACATTTCAAAAACAGTTGTCATTGGGACGGAAAGTGAGGTGAAATGTTCTGAACAGGGGCACAGACAGCAAAACAAATGTTACAGGGGTGATAACCCTTACCTATGTTTTCCAAAAAGTTTAAAAATAGATTTTTGGGCTGGAGCTACACTTAAACAATGTACCTGTTCAAAATTACAAACAGATTCTACATAAGAACAAACCTACAGTCCCTGTCTTGTATGCACCGCCTGTATACGGCTGTTCAGAGTATATAGGGCCTTTTTTATTTTATGTGCGGGGTTCCCCTTAATATCCATACAAGACCCAAAGGGGCTGGTAATGGGCTGGGGTAGGGGGGGGGGGGGGGTCATGGGGTAGCTATGCCATTTTTCTTAAAGATTTTCATCCATATTACCGGGACCAGACATTACATTAAAGCCACAAGCAGTTTTAAATGGCTTTTTTTTCCTTTAGAAGTGTCATTTTGTGCAGGGACAGTTCTAAACACGGGAAACACGTGGCACTTCACAGGCATACTTTAGACACCCCCCAGGTACGATATTTAAAGGAATATTTGACTTTTTTTTTCACTTTATGCATCATTAAAATGACTGCTCCCGAAAAACGACCGTTTTTAAAACTTCTTTTTGCATTGATACATGTCCCCTGGTGCAGAACCCGGGTTCCCAAACCCTTTTTAGGACAATAACATGCATAATAGTCGTTATAATTAGCACTTTAGAATTCGAACGTTCGCATCCATTGTATTTAACAGGGTTCTAATGTTCGTACGAACTTTCGGTCCGTTCGCGGGTTCTGGTGCGAACCGAACCCGGGGGTGTTCGGCTCATCACTAGTCACACATCATCCACTCTTCTAACCACCTTTTGTTTACATGAAAACATATATTTTTTTTGCAAGAAAATTACGTTTAACCCCCAAACATTATATATTTTTTTAATGCAAAGGCCCTACAGATTAAAATGGTGGGTGTTGCATTTTTTTTTCACACAGTATTTGCGCAGCGATTTTTCAAACACATTTTTTGGGAAAAAAATACACTTTTTTAAATTTTAATGCACTAAAACACACTATATTGCCCAAATGTTTGATGAAATAAAAAAGATGATCTTAGGCCGAGTACATGGATACCAAACACGACATGCTTTAAAATTTCGCACAAACGCGCAGTGGCGACCAACTACATACATTTTTAAAAGCCTTTACAGGTTACCACATTAGATTTACAGAGGAGGTCTACTGCTAAAATTACTGCCCTCGATCTGACCTTTGCGGTGATACCTCACATGCATGATGCAATTGCTGTTTACATATGACGCCAGACCGACGCTTGCGTTTGCCTTTGCGCAAAAGCAGGGCGGGACAGGGGTGCTTTTTTTTTTCTTAATTATTAATTTTTTATTTTATTATTAAACTGTTCCTTCCGTATTTTTTTTATCATATTTATTGTTATCTCAGGGAATTTAAATATCCCCTATGATAGCAATAGGTAGTGACAAGTACTCTTTAAAAAAAAAAACTGGGGTCTATTAGACCCTAGATCTTTCTTCTGCCCTCAAAGCATCTGACCACACCAAGATCGGTGTGATAAAATGCTTTCCCAATTTCCCAATGGCGCTTTTTATATCCGGGGGGGGCATTCCCTCCCACTGCTTGTAAAAGCAGTCCAGAGGCTAATTAGCCGCTAGGATTGCTTTTACATGAAAGCCGGCCGCTGGCTGAAAAGAATGATACCAAGATGATACCTAAACCCGCAGGCATCATTCTGGTATAACCATTCAAAGTCCAGCAACATACCAGTACGTTGCTGGTCCTTGTTGGACATGTATTGTAATCTTTTTTTTCATGCAGCCTGTTGGCTGAACGAAAAAAAGAGATTGATCAGTGGGTATGCCCACCATTAGAATACCTCCCTTCATTCACCCACTTCTAATGATGGGCATACAAGCACCATTTATATATTCCGAAGCATGGGGGCATCCTCCCGCAAAAGTCAGACTTTTCCACGGGCAAGCCTCCGTCGGAATTACGACCATATGTACGAGGCATTAGGAGCAAAATCGCTCCTCTGCCCCTGCTGCCCCCATGCTTTGGCATATATGCTCTTTTTTTAACTGTGGTGGTGAAATCACCTCCTACAGCACTGGAGTCGCAAGGATCAGACCTGTCTCTGCGAACGCTGCAGTTATGTGTGTTGTGTTTTGTAAGTGACAGTGATCGATCAATACTGCACTTGGGTGGCCTGGGCTGGACAGAGGGGCAAAACGCAGGTGCTAGCAGGTATCTGGGCTGATCCCGCTAACACTGCGTTCTTGGGAACCCTAAACTGCTGGGGACGCTAGTATAGATCTGATCAGATCAGATATTGATCTGTTCAGATACTATACCACTAAGGGAGGTGTATGCTTCACGCGTGGGTGTTAGCGCTACTGGCACTAACCTGACGCTGCCTGGGGTGTGACGCAGACCCTCTCTGATGCTAAAACCTAATTGATATCACCCGCCGGGCGATCAGCGGGTTAAACCTTTATTGGGTTATATACGGCGGGTGCCCTGACACTATAAAAAGCAAACTAACCAGCGTCACCCGTAACACTTATACGGTGATTACTGGTGAAAGGGTTAACTAGGGGCAATCAGGGGGTTAAAACCTTTATTAGGTAATATATGGGGGTACCTGACGCTATATAAAAACCTGACAGAGAATCTAAATAACGAAATAACTAACTGGCTAACCAGTGTCACCAGTGACACTTATACGGTGATCACTGGTGAAAGGGTTAACTCTAGGGGCAATCAGGGGGTTAAAACCTTTATTAGATAATATATGGGGGTACCTGATGCTATAAAAACCTGGTGGCGAACCTAAAAAAATAACAGACTACCTAGCGGCACCAGCATACCTAATACAGCGATCAGAAAAATGATCGCTTAGTGACACTGGCAAAAGGGGGTGAAAGGGTTACCTGGGGGGCGATCAAGGGGTTAAACCTTTATTAGGTAATATATGGGGGTACCTGACGCTATAAAAACCTGGCGGCGAACCTAAAAAAATAACAGACTACCTAGCGGCACCAGCATACCTAATACAGCGATCAGAAAAACGATTGCTTAGTGACACTGGCAAAAGGCGGTGAAAGGGTTACCTGGGGGGCGATCAAGGGGTTAAACCTTTATTAGGTAATATATGGGGGTACCTGACGCTATAAAAACCTGGCGGCGAACCTAAAAAAATAACTGACTACCTAGCGGCACCAGCGTACCTAATACAGCAATCAGAAAAACAATCGCTTAGTGACACTGGCAAAAGGGGGTGAAAGGGTTACCTGGGGGGCGATCAAGGGGTTAAACCTTTATTAGGTAATATATGGGGGTACCTGACGCTATAAAAACCTGGCGGCGAACCTAAAAATATAACTGACTACCTAGCGGCACCAGCATAACGAATACAGCGATCAGAATAACGATCGCTTAGTGACACTGGCAAAAGGGGGTGAAAGGGTTACCTGGGGGCGATCAAGGGGTTAAACCTTTATTTGGTAATATATGGGGGTACCCGACGCTATAAAAACCTGGCGGCGAACCTAAAAAAATAACTGACTACCTAGCGGCATCACCGACGCTAATACAGCGATCAGAAAAACGATTGCTTAGTGACAGTGGTGCTAGGGGGTGAAAGGGTTACCTGGGGGGCGATCAAGGGGTTAAACCTTTATTGGGGGGGGTTAGGGGGCTACCCTGGACCTAAAGGCACCTACACTAACTGCCCTGACACTTTTATAGTTACAAATGTCACTGTTTGCAGTGATCAGTAAATAAATGATCACTGCAATCAGTGACACTGTGACTGGGGGGTGATCTGGGGGTGACTGGGGGGAAGATCGTGTTCCCTATGTGTGCCTATGTGTCAGTGTAGTGTTTGTTCACTAACCTGACATCTTCTCTCCACGGTGCTCGGTATATGTGAGCGCCGTGGGAGAGATGACATCACTTCCTCTGCCTGTGTTTACATTACACAGGCAGAGGAAGCATTTCATTCGCTGGGAGCGATCGTGAGGGGGTGGCCGGAAACCAATGGCCGTCCCCTCATCACCGATCGCTCCTGGTGCGATACCGACCACTCACTGTACCGGAGGGGGGTCCGATCGGACCCCCCACCCATACGAAGGCAGTCACGTACAGGAACGTGATTTTGCCTGTCCGTGCCATTTTGCCGACGTATACATACAGTGAGCGGTCGTTAAGTGGTTAAAGAGGCTCCTCCACTCATTCCCTGTATTAATGGCACCTGTTTGAACTTGTTATCAGTATAAAAGACACCTGTCCACAACCTCAAACAGTCACACTCCAAACTCCACTATGGTGAAGACCAAAGAGCTGTCGAAGGACACAAGAAACAAAATTGTAGACCTGCACCAGGCTGGGAAGACTGAATCTGCAATAGGCAAGCAGCTTGGTGTGAAGAAATCAACTGTGGGAGCAATAATTAGAAAATGGAAGACATACGAGACCACTGATAATCTACCTTGATCTGGGGCTCCATGCAAGATCTTACCCGTGGGGTCAAAATGATCACAAGAACGGTGAGCAAAAATCCCAGAACCACACGGGGGGACCTAGTGAATGACCTGCAGAGAGCTGGGACCAACGTAACAAAGGCTACTATCAGTAACACACTACGCCACCAGGGACTCAGATCCTGCAGTGTCAGACGTGTCCCCCCTTAAGCCAGTACATGTCTGGGCCCGTCTGAGGTTTGCTAGAGAGCATTTGGATGATCCAGAAGAGGATTGGGAGAATGTCATATGGTCAGATGAAACCAAAGTAGAACTGTTTGGTAGAAACACAACTCGTGTTTGGAGGAGAAAGAATGCTGAGTTGCAACCAAAGAACACCATACCTACTGTGAAGCATGGGGGTGGCAACATCATGCTTTGGGGCTGTTTCTCTGCAAAGGGAACAGAACGACTGATCCGTGTACATGAAAGAATGAATGGGGTCATGTATCGTGATATTTTAAGTGCAAACCTCCTCCCATCAGCAAGGGCATTGAAGATGAAACGTGGCTGGGTCTTTCAGCATGACAATGATCCCAAACACTTCACCCGGGCAACGAAGGAGTGGCTTCGTAAGAAGCATTTCAAGGTTCTGGAGTGGCCTAGCCAGTCTCTAGATCTCAACCCCATAGAAAACCTTTGGAGGGAGTTGAAAGTCCGTGTTGCCCAGCGACAGCCCCAAAACATCACTGCTCTAGAGGAGATCTGCATGGAGGAATGGGCCAACATACCAGCAACAGTGTGTGACAACCTTGTGAAGACTTACAGAAAACGTTTGACCTCTGTCATTGCCAACAAAGGATATATAACAAAGTATTGAGATGAACTTTTGATATTGACCAAATACTTATTTTGCACCATAATTTGAAAATAAATTCTTTCCAAATCAGGCAATGTGATTGTCTGGATTTGTTTCCACATTTTGTCTCTCATAGTTGAGGTATACCTATGATGACAATTACAGGCCTCTCTCATCTTTTTAAGTGGGAGAACTTGCACAATTGGTGGCTGACTAAATACTTTTTTGACCCACTGTGCAAATGTCCTTTTTTCTTTTTTTTATATATTCAGAAAATTTTTGTTTTTAAACTGGCCTGAATCTGTTGACTCTCCTCTATGTCTGTGTACAGATGTTATCTATTGGTGGTTGTCCGGTTTGGTAAAAATAACCCAAGGTTTCTTCTTTATACAATTTGGATACAGTCTATTCTCGCCTTGAAAAGTCAGTTGATGTTTGTTGTTTTCAAGTTTTTTCAAGTTTTATTATCCAAGTCTTATTAGGAAAGAATGAAACAGCTTTTTGCTTGGCTCCAGGTGGGAAAGAAGGTACACACTCATTGTTCTAACAACTAGTTCTGCAAATGGTCTTGTTTACAGACCTCCATCAGAGGGAGAAAACCCCCCCAGAATATTTTAGGTTAAAATACTTGGGAGACTTGTGTCCTGAAGTTGACCCTTTGTCTCTGGGGCCCATAGAGACTTAAACATCCATGTTGAAATTATGAAAATATTTCTTCACCAGGGTTCTGACATGTCGCAATCTTGCCCCAGTCTGGACCGGCTCTGTGACGGTCCAGGAGTTCTGTGATGGGTCACAGGAGTGCAGAACAAACTGCACTCCTGTAATCCACAGGAGAAGTACAGCCAAAAAACAGTGAACAGGCAGGATTTTTAAATCAGAAGAGACATAGCAGTTACTTACCTGCCTGGCTCATGCGCAGCTCATTTTAAGGATTTTGGCAATGCGGGATGACTTCTCTCCTGGGCATGCATGGACGCCATCTCGGCCCGGTCAACGGAAAGAGATGGGGATCGATACCTGGAACCTGCTAGGCTGAGGAGGCTGAGGAACATTGCAGCGCTGGAGAACAGGTGGGTAAAGCTCTGCTTTAAATGTAATCCGCTAGATTTTTAAGTGTCGGATAGACATGATCAGCAGCAATCCTCATTCCTTTTACATAGACAGAACCATTGTGAAAGGAAGGTGAGGGATGACTATTGACAACAGACATGGTCTACTACTTGTGATCAGTTCACCGCGTCTGCAATTCTGATTTGCTATTCTGATTTTGCCTGTGATCTGCTCTGTCTAATGACAGTGCGATCACAGGCATTGTGAGCAAGCCTGGCACAAGCATGCGCATTGCGCACAATAACGTTTAAAAACGTCTTCCCAGAACAACAGGTGCCCTGACAGGCTGTTTCATTACTATGGCAAGTTGTTAGGTGGTTTAATTCTGGAATGCAATTCTTTTGCATTTCAGATGCTTTTATTTCATACATCAGTATGTAGTGCACTCAAGTACTGGTGTGGAATCTGTCATTTACATTCATGAATAGTGATGAGCCGAACACCCCCGGGTTCGGTTCGCACCAGAACCCGCGAACGGACCGAAAGTTCGTACGAACATTAGAACCCTATTAAATACAATGGATGCGAACGTTCGAATTCTAAAGTGCTAATTATAACAACTATTATGCATGTTATTGTCCTAAAAAGGGTTTGGGAACCCGGGTTCTGCACCAGGGGACATGTATCAATGCAAAAAGAAGTTTTAAAAACGGTCGTTTTTCGGGAGCAGTCATTTTAATGATGCATAAAGTGAAAAAAAAAAAGTCAAATATTCCTTTAAATATCGTACCTGGGGGGGTGTCTAAAGTATGCCTGTGAAGTGCCACGTGTTTCCCGTGTTTAGAACTGTCCCTGCACAAAATGACACTTCTAAAGGAAAAAAAAGCCATTTAAAACTGCTTGCGGCTTTAATGTAATGTCTGGTCCCGGTAATATGGATGAAAATCTTTAAGAAAAATGGCATAGCTACCCCATGACCCCCCCCCCCACCCCAGCCCATTACCAGCCCCTTTGGGTCTTGTATGGATATTAAGGGGAACCCCGCACATAAAATAAAAAAGGCCCTATATACTCTGAACAGCCGTATACAGGCGGTGCATACAAGACAGGGACTGTAGGTTTGTTCTTATGTAGAATGTGTTTGTAATTTTGAATAGGTACATTGTTGAAGTGTAGCTCCAGCCCAAAAATCTATTTTTCAACTTTTTGGAAAACATAGGTAAGGGTTATCACCCCTGTAACATTTGTTTTGCTGTCTGTGCCCCTGTTCAGAACATTTCACCTCACTTTCCGTCCCAATGACAACTGTTTTTGAAATGTGGTGTTTTTCTTGAAACAAGGATTGCTGATAAAGCATCAGTACAGAGGAGACACCTTTCTCCCATATTTATTCTTACAGGAGAGAATTTTCCTTCCTAGTGGTAGATTTCCTCTCACTTCCTGTTGTCTTCTTGCGTTTGCAAGTAGGAGTCGTTTGTAAGTTGGATGTTTGAAAGTAGGGACCTGCCGTATATACTCTGCAGAAATAGGCCCCTTAGTTGTTGGTGTTGGCACAACACTGTAAGCACTCACAGTTACTCTTGGTTGGTGCTGGAACGCCCTGCTGTCAACTATAATATCAGGAATTTTAATTACATATAATTGTTGAACAGTGGTAGTAAAAATTGGGCCTTTGATGGTGGTGCTGGTGCCACAACACTGTAAGCCCTGACAGTTACTCTTGGTGGGTGCAGCAATGGGCCCTGCTGTGAATTATTAGATCAAGAATTGTAATTGCATGCCCCTGTTGAACAGGGGCTGAAAAATTGGGCCTTAGGCACTGGTGGCACAACACTACAACCCCTCACAGATACTGTACTTGGAGCACAGCAATGAGCCCTGTTGCAAAGTATTGCTTCAAAAATTGTAATGACACGCCCCTGTTAAACAGGGGCTGAAAAATTGGGCCTTAGGCACTGGTGGCACAACACTACAACCCCTCACAGATACTGTACTTGGAGCACAGCAATGAGCTCTGTTGCAAAGTATTGCTTCAAAAATTGTAATGACACGCCCCTGTTAAACAGGGGCTGAAAAATTGGGCCTTAGGCACTGGTGGCACAACACTACAACCCCTCACAGATACTGTACTTGGAGCACAGCAATGAGCCCTGTTGCAAAGTATTGCTTCAAAAATTGTAATGACACGCCCCTTTTAAACAGGGGCTGAAAAATTGGGCCTTAGGCACTGGTGCCACAACACTCCAACCCCTCACAGATACTGTACTTGGAGCACAGCAATGAGCCCTATGGCAAATTATTGCTAAAAAAATTGTAATTACACGCCCCTGTAAAACAGGGGCTGAAAAATTGGGCCTTAGCCACTGGTGGCGGCACCCATAAACAAAAATGATCTTCCAAGCTATCATCATCAATCGTATCATTGAGGACTCAGAGGAGGAGGATAGCCAGTCAACATAACAGCACAGGCACTCAGCATCAGCATCAGTCTTGAAGGGATGTGACATGTTAAAATCAATTAGTCTGTTATATCAGCATCAGGTGTGTGGTAGCTGGTGGTGATCCAAGACTGGTTCATCTTGATGAAAGTCAGTCGATCAACCGAGTCGGTGGACAGGCGCACCCTGTGATCCGTGACAAATCCTCCAGCAGCACTGAATGTGCGTTCCGAAAGAACGCTGGATGCAGGACAGGCCAGTAGCTCAATTGCATACTGTGCAAGCTCTGGCCAGTGATCCATCCTCAAGACCCAGTAAGCCAGAGGATTTTCGGTGGGGAAGGTGTCCAAGTCTGACCTTGCCCCTAGATATTCCTGCACCATGTTTATCAGACGCTGGCGATGGTTGCTGGAACCGATCATACTTTGGGGCTGCGGACTAAAGAATTGTCTGAACGCATCGGTCAGACGGCCACCTTCCCCACCGCTCCTTCTTTGACTGGCCGAAGCCTCAGCAACTCGTTGTCCAGGACCAGGAGTTTGTAACCTCCCAGTCTCTGGGAACGCGTTGCACAGACCTTTCTGCAAGGCCTCCCGGAGTTGTATCATCCTCTGCTCCCTCTGCGACGGTAACATAAGGTCCGCAACCTTACCCTTGTACCGTGGATCAAGGAGAGTGGCCAGCCAGTAATGGTCCCTCTCCTTGATCCGAAGAATACGAGGATCCTTCCGCAGACTTTGCAGGATCAGGGAGGCCATGCAGCGTAGGTTTGCTGAGGCATTCGCTCCGGAGTCCTCTGGGTCACTAAGGACGACATGATCCGCAGCCACCTCCTCCCAGCCACGTACAAGTCCACTGGTTTCTTGGGACTGTAAATCATCCCTAAAAGACTGCTGCTGATGATGCTGAGTGCCAGCCTCCACCTCCATGCTGACACAATCCTCCTCCTCCTCCTCCTCCTCCTCCTCCTCCTCTTCCTGTGCGATGGGTGGGACAGAAGGAACACTGTCTGGGTAAAGGGGGCCTTGAGAGGCAAGGAAGTCCTCCTCTTCCTGCCTCTGTTCTGCCTCAAGTGCCCTGTCCATTATTCCACGCAGCGTGTGCTCCAACAGGTGGACAAGAGGTACAGTGTCACTGATGCATGCACTGTCACTGCTCACCATCCTCGTGGCCTCCTCAAATGGTGCCAGGACAGTGCATGCATCCCTGATCATGCCCCACTGGCGTGGAGAAAAAAAACCAAGCTCCCCTGACCCTGTCCTGGTGCAGTAGTCGCACAGGTACTCATTGATGGCCCTCTGCTGCGTGTGCAGCCGCTGCAGCATGGCCAACGTTGAGTTCCACCTGGTGGGCATGTCACATATAAGGCGGTTCTTGGGCAGGTTCAACTCCTTTTGCAGCTCAGCCAGGCGAGCACTGGCATTATAAGATCTGCGGAAATGCACACAGACTTTCCTGGCCTGCCTCAGGACATCCTGTAAGCCCGGGTACCTGCCCAAGAACCGCTGCACCACCAGGTTAAGGAAGTGAGCCACACAGGGCACATGGGTCAGTTGTCCCTGTCGGAGGGCGGAGAGGAGGTTGGTGCCATTGTCGCAAACCACCATTCCTGGCTTAAGCTGGCGTGGCGCCAACCACCTCTCGGCCTGGCCCTGCAGAGCAGACAGGACCTCTGCCCCAGTGTGGCTTCTGTCCCCCAAACACACCAGCGCAAGCACGGCATGGCATCTTTTTGCCTGCGTACTTGCGTAGCCCCTTGAACGCCTACGGAGCACCGCTGGTTCCGAGGACAAACCACAGGAAGAGGCCATGGAGGAAGAAGAAGAGGAGGGGGTGGAGGAGAGAGGTGTGTCACAACCAGTAGTAGCATTTTGGAGGCGTGGCGGTGGAACAACCTCCAACACTACTGCACCTTGTCCTGCATCCTTCCCAGCTGCCAAAAGAGTGACCCAATGGGCCGTGAAAGAAAGGTAACGTCCCTGTCCATGCCTGCTGGACCATGAGTCAGCGGTAATATGCACCTTACCGCTGACCGCCCTGTCCAGCGAGGCCAAGACATTGCCTTCCACATGCCGGTAGAGAGCCGGAATAGCCTTCCGTGAGAAAAAGTGGCGTTTGGGAACCTGCCACTGAGGAACCGCACATTGCACAAACTCACGGAAGGGGGCCGAGTCTACCAACTGAAAAGGCAGCAGTTGAAGCGCTAGCAATTTAGCCAAGCTAGCATTCAACTGCTGGGCATGTGGATGGCTGGGAGTGAACTTCTTTCGACGGTCCAGCAGCTGGGGCAGGGAAATTTGCCTGCTAGAATCGGACGTCGGTGTACTGCTAGCAGAGTGGCCGCAAGTACTTGGCTGTGACACACCTAATTCTACACCTTCATTCCTCTCAGTGCATGTTTCAGAGAGGACTGAAGTTATAGTGGGGTTGGAGATCCCAGCTGATGCGGTGCAAGGAGAGGTCCGCTTTGTTCTTTGGTGTGGGTCTTTGAGGTAGGCTTGCCAACGAGCTGCATGGCAGGTCAACATATGTCTGGTCAGGCATGTGGTACCCAAGTGGCTGATGTTTTGGCCACGCGATATACGCTTGAGACATATGTTGCAAACAGCAGCTGTGCGATCTGATTCACTAGCCTCAAAAAAGGCCCACACCAAGGAACTTTTTGAATGACGGGCAGAGGCAGCGCCCTGCACAGGCGGAGCTCTGCGGTGTGATTCCGTCGGTGTACTGCCCTTACGCTGGCCACCAAAGGGCATCCTGCCTCGTTGGAGATGTGCCTCCTCCTCATCCTCCTCCTCCTCCTCTCTCCTATTAGGCACCCACGTGGAGTCAGTGACCTCATCATCCCCTCCCTCCTCATCACTGGAGCCAATCTGGCAGTATGCTGCAGCTGCTGGAACATGACTGCCAGATTGGTGTCCTTCTTGAGCATCCCCTCTGTCTGCTCTCACGCTACTGCCTTCCTGTAGCTGGGTTTCATCATCAGACCCTTCGAAACGCTGGGCATCCTCCTGGAGCATGTACCCAACACTGTGCTCAAACAGTTCGGGGGACTCCTCAGGAGGAGGACATGGTGGGTCTAGGGAAGGAGTGACTGATGATGAGTCTGACATTGATACCAGGGAAGAGGACGCTTTGGCAGCTGCTTTGCCAGTACCCTGAGCCTGGGTGAGAGAGGATGAGGAGGAGGAGGAGGGCTTGGTCATCCACTCTACCAAGTCTTCGGCATGATGTGGCTCAACATGTCCAGCTGCCGAAAAGAAGGACAAGCGTGTCCCATGGCCATGTGCTGATGACAATGCACCGCGTCCACGACCAGCACTGTTGCCCCCAGACACAGAGCCTGCTTGCCCTCTTTTATTGCCTCCTGACTGTCTGCCTCTCCTTGTTTGCCTTCCAGACATTCTAATAGATGGCCTGCAGGGAGATGGGAAAAAAGCAATAAGGGCTACCTTCAGGTGTCCTTCTCTGTCCCTTTACTTAAGGATTTCTAAATATGGTTGAGGATGATTGCTTTTGCACAGAATAGCACAACGACAATTTCCCTGACTGTCCAAAAAACAAGGATTTCAAAGATGGTTGATGAGGAATGCTTTAGCACACTATAGCACAAGGAGAATTCCCCTCACTTTCCTTCTTTGTCCCTAGAAACAAGGACTCGCACAGTGAAAGAAACTGACACTCTCCCTACCTAGAGTTTTCTGTCCCTAGAAAAAATGTTTTTTTAAAGCACACTATAGCACAAGGAGAATTCCCCTCACTTTCCTTCTTTGTCCCTAGAAACAAGGACTCGCACAGTGAAAGAAACTGACACTCTCCCTACCTAGAGTTTTCTGTCCCTAGAAAATTTTTTTTTTTAAAGCACACTATAGCACAAGGAGAATTACCCTCACTTTCCTTCTTTGTCCCTAGAAACAAGGACTCGCACAGTGAAAGAAACTGACACTCTCCCTACCTAGAGTTTTCTGTCCCTAGAAAAAATGTTTTTTTAAAGCACACTATAGCACAAGGAGAATTCCCCTCACTTTCCTTCTTTGTCCCTAGAAACAAGGACTCGCACAGTGAAAGAAACTGACACTCTCCCTACCTAGAGTTTTCTGTCCCTAGAAAAAATGTTTTTTTAAAGCACACTATAGCACAAGGAGAATTCCCCTCACTTTCCTTCTTTGTCCCTAGAAACAAGGACTCGCACAGTGAAAGAAACTGACACTCTCCCTACCTAGAGTTTTCTGTCCCTAGAATTTTTTTTTTTTTAAAGCACACTATAGCACAAGGAGAATTCCCCTCTCTTTCCTTCTTTGTCCCTAGAAACAAGGACTCGCACAGTGAAAGAAACTGACACTCTCCCTACCTAGAGTTTTCTGTCCCTAGAAAAAATGTTTTTTTAAAGCACACTATAGCACAAGGAGAATTCCCCTCACTTTCCTTCTTTGTCCCTAGAAACAAGGACTCGCACAGTGAAAGAAACTGACACTCTCCCTACCTAGAGTTTTCTGTCCCTAGAAAAAATGTTTTTTTAAAGCACACTATAGCACAAGGAGAATTCCCCTCACTTTCCTTCTTTGTCCCTAGAAACAAGGACTCGCACAGTGAAAGAAACTGACACTCTCCCTACCTAGAGTTTTCTGTCCCTAGAAAAAATGTTTTTTTAAAGCACACTATAGCACAAGGAGAATTCCCCTCACTTTCCTTCTTTGTCCCTAGAAACAAGGACTCGCACAGTGAAAGAAACTGACACTCTCCCTACCTAGAGTTTTCTGTCCCTAGAAAAATTTTTTTTTAAAGCACACTATAGCACAAGGAGAATTCCCCTCACTTTCCTTCTTTGTCCCTAGAAACAAGGACTCGCACAGTGAAAGAAACTGACACTCTCCCTACCTAGAGTTTTCTGTCCCTAGAAAAAATGTTTTTTTAAAGCACACTATAGCACAAGGAGAATTCCCCTCACTTTCCTTCTTTGTCCCTAGAAACAAGGACTCGCACAGTGAAAGAAACTGACACTCTCCCTACCTAGAGTTTTCTGTCCCTAGAAAAAATGTTTTTTTAAAGCACACTATAGCACAAGGAGAATTCCCCTCACTTTCCTTCTTTGTCCCTAGAAACAAGGACTCGCACAGTGAAAGAAACTGACACTCTCCCTACCTAGAGTTTTCTGTCCCTAGAATTTTTTTTTTTTAAAGCACACTATAGCACAAGGAGAATTCCCCTCACTTTCCTTCTTTGTCCCTAGAAACAAGGACTCGCACAGTGAAAGAAACTGACACTCTCCCTACCTAGAGTTTTCTGTCCCTAGAAAAAATGTTTTTTTAAAGCACACTATAGCACAAGGAGAATTCCCCTCACTTTCCTTCTTTGTCCCTAGAAACAAGGACTCGCACAGTGAAAGAAACTGACACTCTCCCTACCTAGAGTTTTCTGTCCCTAGAAATTTTTTTTTTTTAAAGCACACTATAGCACAAGGAGAATTCCCCTCACTTTCCTTCTTTGTCCCTAGAAACAAGGACTCGCACAGTGAAAGAAACTGACACTCTCCCTACCTAGAGTTTTCTGTCCCTAGAAAAAATGTTTTTTTAAAGCACACTATAGCACAAGGAGAATTCCCCTCACTTTCCTTCTTTGTCCCTAGAAACAAGGACTCGCACAGTGAAAGAAACTGACACTCTCCCTACCTAGAGTTTTCTGTCCCTAGAAAAAATGTTTTTTTAAAGCACACTATAGCACAAGGAGAATTCCCCTCACTTTCCTTCTTTGTCCCTAGAAACAAGGACTCGCACAGTGAAAGAAACTGACACTCTCCCTACCTAGAGTTTTCTGTCCCTAGAAAAAATGTTTTTTTAAAGCACACTATAGCACAAGGAGAATTCCCCTCACTTTCCTTCTTTGTCCCTAGAAACAAGGACTCGCACAGTGAAAGAAACTGACACTCTCCCTACCTAGAGTTTTCTGTCCCTAGAAAAAATGTTTTTTTAAAGCACACTATAGCACAAGGAGAATTCCCCTCACTTTCCTTCTTTGTCCCTAGAAACAAGGACTCACACAGTGAAAGAAACTGACACTCTCCCTACCTAGAGTTTTCTGTCCCTAGAAAAAATGTTTTTTTAAAGCACACTATAGCACAAGGAGAATTCCCCTCACTTTCCTTCTTTGTCCCTAGAAACAAGGACTCGCACAGTGAAAGAAACTGACACTCTCCCTACCTAGAGTTTTCTGTCCCTAGAATTTTTTTTTTTTAAAGCACACTATAGCACAAGGAGAATTCCCCTCACTTTCCTTCTTTGTCCCTAGAAACAAGGACTCGCACAGTGAAAGAAACTGACACTCTCCCTACCTAGAGTTTTCTGTCCCTAGAAAAAATGTTTTTTTAAAGCACACTATAGCACAAGGAGAATTCCCCTCACTTTCCTTCTTTGTCCCTAGAAACAAGGACTCGCACAGTGAAAGAAACTGACACTCTCCCTACCTAGAGTTTTCTGTCCCTAGAAAAATTTTTTTCTAAAGCACACTATAGCACAAGGAGAATTCCCCTCACTTTCCTTCTTTGTCCCTAGAAACAAGGACTCGCACAGTGAAAGAAACTGACACTCTCCCTACCTAGAGTTTTCTGTCCCTAGAAATTTTTTTTTCTAAAGCACACTATAGCACAAGGAGAATTCCCCTCACTTTCCTTCTTTGTCCCTAGAAACAAGGACTCACACAGTGAAAGAAACTGACACTCTCCCTACCTAGAGTTTTCTGTCCCTAGAAAAAATGTTTTTTTAAAGCACACTATAGCACAAGGAGAATTCCCCTCACTTTCCTTCTTTGTCCCTAGAAACAAGGACTCGCACAGTGAAAGAAACTGACACTCTCCCTACCTAGAGTTTTCTGTCCCTAGAAAAAATGTTTTTTTAAAGCACACTATAGCACAAGGAGAATTCCCCTCACTTTCCTTCTTTGTCCCTAGAAACAAGGACTCGCACAGTGAAAGAAACTGACACTCTCCCTACCTAGAGTTTTCTGTCCCTAGAAATTTTTTTTTCTAAAGCACACTATAGCACAAGGAGAATTCCCCTCACTTTCCTTCTTTGTCCCTAGAAACAAGGACTCACACAGTGAAAGAAACTGACACTCTCCCTACCTAGAGTTTTCTGTCCCTAGAAAAAATGTTTTTTTAAAGCACACTATAGCACAAGGAGAATTCCCCTCACTTTCCTTCTTTGTCCCTAGAAACAAGGACTCGCACAGTGAAAGAAACTGACACTCTCCCTACCTAGAGTTTTCTGTCCCTAGAAAAAATGTTTTTTTAAAGCACACTATAGCACAAGGAGAATTCCCCTCACTTTCCTTCTTTGTCCCTAGAAACAAGGACTCGCACAGTGAAAGAAACTGACACTCTCCCTACCTAGAGTTTTCTGTCCCTAGAAAATTTTTTTTTTTAAAGCACACTATAGCACAAGGAGAATTACCCTCACTTTCCTTCTTTGTCCCTAGAAACAAGGACTCGCACAGTGAAAGAAACTGACACTCTCCCTACCTAGAGTTTTCTGTCCCTAGAAATTTTTTTTTTTTAAAGCACACTATAGCACAAGGAGAATTCCCCTCACTTTCCTTCTTTGTCCCTAGAAACAAGGACTCGCACAGTGAAAGAAACTGACACTCTCCCTACCTAGAGTTTTCTGTCCCTAGAAAAAATGTTTTTTTAAAGCACACTATAGCACAAGGAGAATTCCCCTCACTTTCCTTCTTTGTCCCTAGAAACAAGGACTCGCACAGTGAAAGAAACTGACACTCTCCCTACCTAGAGTTTTCTGTCCCTAGAAAAAATGTTTTTTTAAAGCACACTATAGCACAAGGAGAATTCCCCACTTTCCTTCTTTGTCCCTAGAAACAAGGACTCGCACAGTGAAAGAAACTGACACTCTCCCTACCTAGAGTTTTCTGTCCCTAGAATTTTTTTTTTTTTAAAGCACACTATAGCACAAGGAGAATTCCCCTCACTTTCCTTCTTTGTCCCTAGAAACAAGGACTCGCACAGTGAAAGAAACTGACACTCTCCCTACCTAGAGTTTTCTGTCCCTAGAAAAAATGTTTTTTTAAAGCACACTATAGCACAAGGAGAATTCCCCTCACTTTCCTTCTTTGTCCCTAGAAACAAGGACTCGCACAGTGAAAGAAACTGACACTCTCCCTACCTAGAGTTTTCTGTCCCTAGAAAAAATGTTTTTTTAAAGCACACTATAGCACAAGGAGAATTCCCCTCACTTTCCTTCTTTGTCCCTAGAAACAAGGACTCGCACAGTGAAAGAAACTGACACTCTCCCTACCTAGAGTTTTCTGTCCCTAGAAAAAATGTTTTTTTAAAGCACACTATAGCACAAGGAGAATTCCCCTCACTTTCCTTCTTTGTCCCTAGAAACAAGGACTCGCACAGTGAAAGAAACTGACACTCTCCCTACCTAGAGTTTTCTGTCCCTAGAAAAAATGTTTTTTTAAAGCACACTATAGCACAAGGAGAATTCCCCTCACTTTCCTTCTTTGTCCCTAGAAACAAGGACTCGCACAGTGAAAGAAACTGACACTCTCCCTACCTAGAGTTTTCTGTCCCTAGAAATTTTTTTTTTTTAAAGCACACTATAGCACAAGGAGAATTCCCCTCACTTTCCTTCTTTGTCCCTAGAAACAAGGACTCGCACAGTGAAAGAAACTGACACTCTCCCTACCTAGAGTTTTCTGTCCCTAGAAAAAATGTTTTTTTAAAGCACACTATAGCACAAGGAGAATTCCCCTCACTTTCCTTCTTTGTCCCTAGAAACAAGGACTCGCACAGTGAAAGAAACTGACACTCTCCCTACCTAGAGTTTTCTGTCCCTAGAATTTTTTTTTTTAAAGCACACTATAGCACAAGGAGAATTCCCCTCACTTTCCTTCTTTGTCCCTAGAAACAAGGACTCGCACAGTGAAAGAAACTGACACTCTCCCTACCTAGAGTTTTCTGTCCCTAGAAAAAATGTTTTTTTTAAAGCACACTATAGCACAAGGAGAATTCCCCTCACTTTCCTTCTTTGTCCCTAGAAACAAGGACTCGCACAGTGAAAGAAACTGACACTCTCCCTACCTAGAGTTTTCTGTCCCTAGAAAAAATGTTTTTTTAAAGCACACTATAGCACAAGGAGAATTCCCCTCACTTTCCTTCTTTGTCCCTAGAAACAAGGACTCGCACAGTGAAAGAAACTGACACTCTCCCTACCTAGAGTTTTCTGTCCCTAGAATTTTTTTTTTTTTAAAGCACACTATAGCACAAGGAGAATTCCCCTCACTTTCCTTCTTTGTCCCTAGAAACAAGGACTCGCACAGTGAAAGAAACTGACACTCTCCCTACCTAGAGTTTTCTGTCCCTAGAAAAAATGTTTTTTTAAAGCACACTATAGCACAAGGAGAATTCCCCTCACTTTCCTTCTTTGTCCCTAGAAACAAGGACTCGCACAGTGAAAGAAACTGACACTCTCCCTACCTAGAGTTTTCTGTCCCTAGAAAAATTTTTTTTTAAAGCACACTATAGCACAAGGAGAATTCCCCTCACTTTCCTTCTTTGTCCCTAGAAACAAGGACTCGCACAGTGAAAGAAACTGACACTCTCCCTACCTAGAGTTTTCTGTCCCTAGAAAAAATGTTTTTTTAAAGCACACTATAGCACAAGGAGAATTCCCCTCACTTTCCTTCTTTGTCCCTAGAAACAAGGACTCGCACAGTGAAAGAAACTGACACTCTCCCTACCTAGAGTTTTCTGTCCCTAGAAAAAATGTTTTTTTAAAGCACACTATAGCACAAGGAGAATTCCCCTCACTTTCCTTCTTTGTCCCTAGAAACAAGGACTCGCACAGTGAAAGAAACTGACACTCTCCCTACCTAGAGTTTTCTGTCCCTAGAAAAAATGTTTTTTTAAAGCACACTATAGCACAAGGAGAATTCCCCTCACTTTCCTTCTTTGTCCCTAGAAACAAGGACTCGCACAGTGAAAGAAACTGACACTCTCCCTACCTAGAGTTTTCTGTCCCTAGAAAAAATGTTTTTTTAAAGCACACTATAGCACAAGGAGAATTCCCCTCACTTTCCTTCTTTGTCCCTAGAAACAAGGACTCGCACAGTGAAAGAAACTGACACTCTCCCTACCTAGAGTTTTCTGTCCCTAGAAAAAATGTTTTTTTAAAGCACACTATAGCACAAGGAGAATTCCCCTCACTTTCCTTCTTTGTCCCTAGAAACAAGGACTCGCACAGTGAAAGAAACTGACACTCTCCCTACCTAGAGTTTTCTGTCCCTAGAATTTTTTTTTTTTAAAGCACACTATAGCACAAGGAGAATTCCCCTCACTTTCCTTCTTTGTCCCTAGAAACAAGGACTCGCACAGTGAAAGAAACTGACACTCTCCCTACCTAGAGTTTTCTGTCCCTAGAAAAAATGTTTTTTTAAAGCACACTATAGCACAAGGAGAATTCCCCTCACTTTCCTTCTTTGTCCCTAGAAACAAGGACTCGCACAGTGAAAGAAACTGACACTCTCCCTACCTAGAGTTTTCTGTCCCTAGAAAAAATGTTTTTTTAAAGCACACTATAGCACAAGGAGAATTCCCCTTACTTTCCTTCTTTGTCCCTAGAAACAAGGACTCGCACAGTGAAAGAAACTGACACTCTCCCTACCTAGAGTTTTCTGTCCCTAGAATTTTTTTTTTTTTAAAGCACACTATAGCACAAGGAGAATTCCCCTCACTTTCCTTCTTTGTCCCTAGAAACAAGGACTCGCACAGTGAAAGAAACTGACACTCTCCCTACCTAGAGTTTTCTGTCCCTAGAAAAAATGTTTTTTTAAAGCACACTATAGCACAAGGAGAATTCCCCTCACTTTCCTTCTTTGTCCCTAGAAACAAGGACTCGCACAGTGAAAGAAACTGACACTCTCCCTACCTAGAGTTTTCTGTCCCTAGAAATTTTTTTTTTTTAAAGCACACTATAGCACAAGGAGAATTCCCCTCACTTTCCTTCTTTGTCCCTAGAAACAAGGACTCGCACAGTGAAAGAAACTGACACTCTCCCTACCTAGAGTTTTCTGTCCCTAGAAAAAATGTTTTTTTAAAGCACACTATAGCACAAGGAGAATTCCCCTCACTTTCCTTCTTTGTCCCTAGAAACAAGGACTCGCACAGTGAAAGAAACTGACACTCTCCCTACCTAGAGTTTTCTGTCCCTAGAAAAAATGTTTTTTTAAAGCACACTATAGCACAAGGAGAATTCCCCTCACTTTCCTTCTTTGTCCCTAGAAACAAGGACTCGCACAGTGAAAGAAACTGACACTCTCCCTACCTAGAGTTTTCTGTCCCTAGAAAATTTTTTTTTTAAAGCACACTATAGCACAAGGAGAATTCCCCTCACTTTCCTTCTTTGTCCCTAGAAACAAGGACTCGCACAGTGAAAGAAACTGACACTCTCCCTACCTAGAGTTTTCTGTCCCTAGAAAAAATGTTTTTTTAAAGCACACTATAGCACAAGGAGAATTCCCCTCACTTTCCTTCTTTGTCCCTAGAAACAAGGACTCGCACAGTGAAAGAAACTGACACTCTCCCTACCTACAGTTTTCTGTCCCTAGAAAAAATGTTTTTTTAAAGCACACTATAGCACAAGGAGAATTCCCCTCACTTTCCTTCTTTGTCCCTAGAAACAAGGACTCGCACAGTGAAAGAAACTGACACTCTCCCTACCTAGAGTTTTCTGTCCCTAGAAAATTTTTTTTTTAAAGCACACTATAGCACAAGGAGAATTCCCCTCACTTTCCTTCTTTGTCCCTAGAAACAAGGACTCGCACAGTGAAAGAAACTGACACTCTCCCTACCTAGAGTTTTCTGTCCCTAGAAAAAATGTTTTTTTAAAGCACACTATAGCACAAGGAGAATTCCCCTCACTTTCCTTCTTTGTCCCTAGAAACAAGGACTCGCACAGTGAAAGAAACTGACACTCTCCCTACCTAGAGTTTTCTGTCCCTAGAAAAAATGTTTTTTTAAAGCACACTATAGCACAAGGAGAATTCCCCTCACTTTCCTTCTTTGTCCCTAGAAACAAGGACTCGCACAGTGAAAGAAACTGACACTCTCCCTACCTAGAGTTTTCTGTCCCTAGAAATTTTTTTTTTTAAAGCACACTATAGCACAAGGAGAATTCCCCTCACTTTCCTTCTTTGTCCCTAGAAACAAGGACTCGCACAGTGAAAGAAACTGACACTCTCCCTACCTAGAGTTTTCTGTCCCTAGAAAAAATGTTTTTTTAAAGCACACTATAGCACAAGGAGAATTCCCCTCACTTTCCTTCTTTGTCCCTAGAAACAAGGACTCGCACAGTGAAAGAAACTGACACTCTCCCTACCTAGAGTTTTCTGTCCCTAGAATTTTTTTTTTTTTAAAGCACACTATAGCACAAGGAGAATTCCCCTCACTTTCCTTCTTTGTCCCTAGAAACAAGGACTCGCACAGTGAAAGAAACTGACACTCTCCCTACCTAGAGTTTTCTGTCCCTAGAAAAAATGTTTTTTTAAAGCACACTATAGCACAAGGAGAATTCCCCTCACTTTCCTTCTTTGTCCCTAGAAACAAGGACTCGCACAGTGAAAGAAACTGACACTCTCCCTACCTAGAGTTTTCTGTCCCTAGAAATTTTTTTTTTTTAAAGCACACTATAGCACAAGGAGAATTCCCCTCACTTTCCTTCTTTGTCCCTAGAAACAAGGACTCGCACAGTGAAAGAAACTGACACTCTCCCTACCTAGAGTTTTCTGTCCCTAGAATTTTTTTTTTTTTAAAGCACACTATAGCACAAGGAGAATTCCCCTCACTTTCCTTCTTTGTCCCTAGAAACAAGGACTCGCACAGTAAAACACACTGACACTCTCCCTACCTATCCTTCTCTTTCCCTAAACTAAAGGAATCCAGGTTAAGCAAGAAAGAAATAAATGTCACTGTCCCTGCCTATGCTTGTCTTTCCCTGCTCCGGAACACACTACACTAGGCCGCCGTGCTGGCGGCCTTCTATAGTGTGGGGCGTGTACTAAACACCCTCAGCAATAATTGGCCACAGGCATCCTGCCTGTGGCCAATCATTGCTCTCCTCGCTGCCGGCGCTGTGATTGGCCAAGCATGCGGGGTCACAGTGCATGCTTGGCCAATCACAGCGCCTGGATGACACTGCGATGGCGTAGTGCATTGTGGGCCGTTCGCGTCACTCGAATTTGGCGCGAACGGCCCAAATCGTTCGATCTTCGTCGAACGATCGAACAGCCGATGTTCGAGTCGAACGTATGTTCGACTCGAACACGAAGCTCATCCCTATTCATGAACATTAGACAGAGAATAGAATACAATTTTGGAAATAAAGGTAGAAGAGAACCTTGAAATTGGTTTCCAAGATAACATGATAATAATAGTCCTTACAGATGATCCTTGGGAGCACCAAGAATATTTAACTCCTATTTAAAAAAGATGAAAAAGAGAACCTGTCCCAGAACTCATTTCTAAGGGAGCTTTGTTAATAAAGTGGTAAAAATGGGTTGGTCTAAAATGCCTTGTTGCTAGGCAACAGATCTTCGCAGTACTTAGAATAAAGCTATTCAATCAATCTAGGAGAGAAGAGCTAAGGTAATATTCTTAGATGTGTAACTGAAATAAATTATGTTAGCACCAGTGCTGAATTATGATGATTGCAAAGTATGTTTAACTATATATTACACTTTTCTGGGATGTTTAGCACCAATAATTATATACTAACATTTTTACAAGGAACCCTATTATGAAAAGAAAAAGGAATGTTGGTTATTCTTCCTATTATAATAAAAAGTTTTTAAAAGTCGCAGCACACTGCAATTGTAAAAATATTAGTGCCTTTTCACACTAGCAACTTGGGGGCGGTAAAAACAAGTAGCTAAGCTCCAGTTTTATTGCTCCCTGGCCACCTACTTGAATTCCAACATTACAACCCAACAGAGCTCTACACATGCCACAGCTGCAATGCTTTACACACACAGATCCACTTCCCTGCTCTGTGATGAGCAATCTCGGGTGCCCGCCGGAAATAGCGGCCGCCGGACACGCGCATCGGGTCCCGAGTGATGTGGCGAGTGCGCGCTCTCTACAATGCCGGGAAGCCGAGGAAGTCATATGACGGTTGCCCGGAGGGACAAAGGGTTCCTGCGTCCGTCATATTACAATGGTGTGGTAGGGAAGTGGTTAAATTCTGCCAATTTTTAGAGCCAACAGGCAACTAATGTAAAATGAAAAGGCATGGGAAGTTGAGCACTGCCATGGGGGCATGTACCAACGCCATTTTTTTTATAGTTACATAGTTGGTAAGATTGAACACATCAGTCCATCCAGTTCACGCTGAGTTTGTGTGTTCACATCAATTTAATACAGTACACTGGGTGGAGGGTCTTTTCATGCTTTTGTTTCAGGTAGCTTCAGCTGTGACACATACTCTTTTCATTTAACAGTAATAACCCACTCCAAAAATTCAAAACGCATAGATATAAGGCTATCACTTTAAATGTGACTATAGTGCACAAATAAACAAGCACTGTTACAACATATACAAATATAAGCATACACACTAAATAAAGTCCCAAAATCCATTGTGAACTCTAATAAAAGAAAACCGGTCCAAATAAGATGCAAAAAGCCAATCTTTCACCGCCACTACAAAAAACTGCAATCGTTACCAAATGACTAGACCCATTATCACATTGAGATCTACTGCGCTCATGCCACATATATGGGTGTCAAGAAAGCCAGCTTCTGATAGATCTCCTTCAAAACACTCTACTCAGACCGTTCCTCCTCGGGGAGTATGTAAGTGGAACCTGTCTTTTTTAAACCTTTAGATATCTAGGGTCTGGTGTTTTCTTGGCTAATAATGTGTGTAGTGTCATCATGCCAAGATCAAAAAAGCTCACTAAGGCCACCAGAAAGAAGGCTGTGCATGTCCAAAAGATAGACAAATTATTTGAAATCAATCTTCCAGCTATAATTTAAAATCATTTATGTTTGGTGTAGTTTTTAAAGGCTAACTGGTCCAGTATTTGCTGACCCAGCAAATTTCACCCATGAGCTGACTGTTTTATATTAAAAGATGTCTCCAAGAACCCCAAAATGTAATCAAAGGATTTGCAGGTAAGTCTTACAATAATTGGTGTCATGCATGTGCATCTGCAACTGGAAAGCGACTGCACAAATTTAACCTGCTTAGAAGTTGTACCAAGAAAAAGCATTTCCTTTTCTAAAATAGCATCTGAGCAACACTACAATTTGCCTTTGAACATATAGTTGATATCAAGTTGATAGTGTTGTTTGGCAGTAACAGTAAACATGTTTGGCGTAAAACCAAAGACAGTATTTCAGCGGATAAACCTCATACTGACTGTGAAGCATGGCGGTAGAAATGTTATGCTTTGGTGCTGCTTTTCTGCTTCATTCCGCAAAAGTGTGCTTAATGAGCATGCAAAACTCTCTGTAAAAAAGCTGAAATTGAACCAGAAATGGATAACAACACGCTAGGGACCCAAAGCACACTAGTAAATCCACAAAAGATTGTCTCAAAAAGAACAAGTGGATTGATATACAGTATATAACAATGTCCATGGGGTGTACTTTTTCCAATGACTGTATAGCAGAGATATACTTAAAGCGGAGGTCTGCCCACCGCTGCAAAATCAAAAGCCAGCAGCTACACATACTGCAGCTGCTGGCTTTTAATAATAGGACACTTACCTGTCCTGGAGTCAAGCGATGACGGTACTGCAGCTGATGTTTCCATGAGCTGTCGGGTGCTGCCGCCGCCATTGCGGGTAAGAGAACCTGGCAGCGTAGCCTTACGGCTTCACGCCGGGAACCCTACTGCTCATGCACGAGGCTCCGCTTCTCTCTCCTACTGGCCTGGCGGCAAGAAAAAGAGGAGGGAGGAGGAGGGAGCCAAGCGATGACGTAATGTGCCGTGGCTGTGGCTCCCAGAAGTGGGGACAAGATATCTGCCCCCCCCCCAAAAGGTTCCAAATGTGGCACCAGAGGGGGGAGGAGACAAATGAACGTAAGTTCTACTTTTGGGTGGAACTCTGCTTTAATGAAATAAAGAGATATACTTTTTTTTATATGGATACGACATATACTTTTAAGTACAGCAATGCCTTTACCCAAACTATCGCCAAACCCCCCCATCTGTACTAACATCCATCACGCTAACTGCCTTCTTACCTCTATAGTTCTGCTGTGGTCTTCTACAGTGTTTACAGCCACAAAGAAGAAATTGTCATTAGCTTAAATTACCAGATATCAAGACAAGAGATCCTCTCAGTACAAGACCCAATTTAACCCTGTAGGGACCAAAGAGAATATCATTAAACAGGTTATAAATATCAGAGGAGACCGTGACAGTGCTAAATGAACAACCTCTACTACTTCAAGTAAATCAATCCCAATAAGTCAGCAGAGAAATGACTTAAGCCCTGTACACACGATCAGTTTGACTGATGAAAACTGTCTGATGGATTGTTTTCATCAGACAAACCGATCGTGTATGGAACCCATCAGTCTTTTTTCCATCGGTTTTAAAAAATAGAACATGTTTTAAAATTATCTGATGGATAAAAAACCGATGGCAATTTCCGATCGTCTGTGGGGAAATCCATCAGATAAAAAACCCAAGCATGCTCAGAATCAAGTCGACACATGCTCAGTAGCATTGAATTTCATTTTTCTCAGCTCATCGGAGTGTTTTACGTCACCACGTTTGGAACGGTCGGTTTTTTGACTGATGGTGTGTGGGCAAGACTGATGGAAAACAGTTTCATCAGATTTCTGATGGACAAATCCATCAGACGAAAATCCATAGGATATCTGATCGTGTGTACAGGGCTTTATTCTTTGCAGACAGCTTAGTAGAAGATCTAATCAGACAATGGGAGCTGAATATAGGCAGGTTCTGCTTTGCTGTCTCGTTAGCTATGTACACTTTTATATAGTTAAATGTTTATTTGTAAAATAAATCTTGTAAAAATGCCTACAAGCCAATATAAATCAACAGTTTAAAAACACAGGGAAATTCACTAAAACGGTTACAACTGTTTTTTTTTTTTACCAGTATGATCCCTTTAAAATGACCTGCGCCTAATACAGGAAAGCCTTTCAGACACACACACCAGATTCAGGTACTTCCTATTACCACCACTTTTAGAATCTGTTGCTATGCCTATGCTATTACTGCCAGTGTGTAGAGAAGCAAAGCGGAACTCAACCTAACTTTTATAAAACTGTGAGCAGACAACTTTCTATTGCAGAAGAGACATGCTATGCACCCACATTATATCACATGGCTATGCACAAATGCAAATGCATTCTGGAACATTGCATTCTGGAACTGGGTTTTTAGAGAGAGTGCATGGGCTGTTTAACCACTTGCCGACCGCTCACTGTATATATATACGTCGGCAGAATGGCTCGTACAGGCACAATCACGTACCTGTATGTGGCCCTTTAACTGCCGATGTCGGGGTCGCACGCGCGCCGCCGGCGGCACGCTCGCGCCCCCCTGCCTTCCCCATTAATCGGACCGCGGGTCCCGCGGACTCGATCGCCAGGGGGATCCCCACGATTGTCTCACGGAGGCATGCAGCGGGGAGATGTTAGTGTAAACACAACATCTCCCCGCTCCTCTACTGACACTGTCAGCGATCTCCGCCCTGTGTAATCAGAGCGGAGATCGGTGACGTGTCACTCGTAGCCACGCCCCCCCTCAGTTAGAAACACGCCCCTAGGCACACTTAACCCCCCCCAGCGCCCCTAGTGGTTAACCCCTTCACTGCCAGTGTCATTTTTACAGTAACCAGTGCATTTTTATTGCACTGTTCGCTGTAAAAATTACAATGGTTCCAAAAATGTGTCAAAAGTGTCCGATGTGTCCGCCATAATGTCGCAGTCACGAAAAAAATCGCTGATCACCGCCATTACTAGTAAAAAAAATAATAATAATAAAAATGCCTTAAAACTATCCCCTATTTTGTAAACGCTATAATTTTTGCGCAAACCAATCAATAAACGCCGATTGCGATTTTTTTACCAAAAATATGTAGAAGAATACGTATCGGCCTAAACTGAGGAAAAATAATGTTTTTTTATATTTATTATAGCAAAAAGTAAAAAATATGTAATTTTTTTCAAAATTGTCGCTCTATTTTTGTTTATAGCGCAAAAAATAAATACCGCAGAGGTGATCAAATACCACCAAAAGAAAGCTCTATTTGTGTGTAGCGGGGTCTTCAAAGTTAGTGGGATACACCTGGGGTAGAGAGACCCAGGTGTGTAATTATGTCAGGGATTAGACCCCTTTTTGTTATTCGTGGAGGATTGGGTGGTGCAATATTCTCCTTGGCCTGTGGGTGGCGACGTACCTACAGGCTCGAGGTAGAATCACTACCACAGTGCTACCCTTTTTGTCCCTTCCTGGAGATGGTACGGCTGGGGCGGGGAACCCGCCGTGGTGTCGATGGGAGGAGATAAAAGGGGGAGACGCCCTTGCCACGAGGTCTGTCTGTCGGGGGAGATCATCTCTTCACGTACCCAGGCGCCCTCGGCCTGGGTGCGGGCGGTTCAAGGTTCCGGCCTGGGCACCCTAGGCCTGGCCGGAATGAAGCTGGAGTTGGAGTCCATCCCAGGCACCTTCAGCCTGGGGTGAGGTACTTTGTAGAAGGCCTGGGACCTGGTGACTTCGACCGGGTCCCGCGAGGGTGAAGTGATTCCAGGGTGCCCCTTGCGAGGGGACCTGCATCTGAGGTGAGGAGGCTGGGGAGGTCACCCGTCTGAAGACTCCGGAGCAGCGTCAACCCGGTGACGGACGGGCCTCCGGTAACTCCCTTGGAGGGTTATCTTCCCCTGATAGGGGCCGCAGCGCAGCAAAGTTGTTCTAATCAAGACTCCTGCAACCCCTGGTCATAGCACAGGGGGTGTAGGGACTACAATCCGGATAGTGCCTCGGCCTGCTCATCCCACCGTATCCTGCCATATATTGTTTGTTGTGGAGCTACGGAATAAAACTAACAGTTGGACTGTGATCGGTGTATGGACTCTGTTGATGGGAGCAAAGGGAGATTCCAGCATAGCAGGGCTAAGTTCCGCAACCCAATGCACATTTGGCCCGAGGAAGATATTGATACTGGCCTTCACCTCACCCACAGCCATGGGGAGGACATGGGCCGTAGCGCACCTCACTCTCGAAAACCAGGTACCCCTAGACAAGAGCTTTCGGACAACCGATAAATATGTGAAGGGGTGAGGCCGCTACACGTGGGGGCTCGTCCGGGATGAAATGTGTGTTGACCCTGAGGTTTGGAACGGCTGTGTTTGAACTTTGCTGCCCGGAGGAGGTCCGAGCAGGTCGGCCATGTGATTGGCCAAAGTGCGTCCCTGTGCTCGAAGTCGTGGAAATTTCTCTGAAAAACCGGGAGAGGCCCATGCAGAAAGAGCGGGAAGAGGGAGGAGTCCAGCCGTGTGACGAACTACATGTGGGGACTTTTGCTGCACTGCGCCACGAGGCACCCCATGACTGCGCAATTCGTGGGAGGAGACTGAAGGAAGCCCGCAAAAACGTGCAAGTCGTGGGAGGAGTCTGGCCACGTGTGGAGATACACGTGGAGACTCCGGCGCGAGGTCAGCACGTGATGGAGCAGCAAGTGGTCGGAGTGAACTCAGGCTCCCCGTGGATGCCGGTACCTTATCCTTTCAAGATGACTGCATTTGCTGCGCCCATTACAGACACGGGGATAAGGCTCAGGCCCCGAGGACAGTTGGCTCTGTATTCATGCAGAGACACGGAGGCCCTCGGTGTGATCTGTCCCGGATGCTCGGGACTGGTGGTCCAACTAAAGCCATTCGGGCGATGTGAGGCATGCAAGGAGTTCCTTTTTGAGGTTGAACCACACACGGAAAGGCCCCGGGCCCTACGCCTCAACTGCATCACAGGAACCGCCACTCCGGAGGGAGAGATCCAAGCCTCTGCGGAGGTTCCCGTATGCGCTGACCAGGGCGAAGTGACTGCCCAACCAGAGACTGAGAGAGAAAAATCCGAGGACACTGCTTCGGTCACTACAGACTCCCTGCTCCCACCTCCGAAGAGGAAAGTCGGCCTGGTACAGGCATCCTATGGTTGTGGTCGAGTTTCACCCCGCCGCTTGCCTGGCCTAGATGGCGCCGGTAGAGAAGAGAGTCCCGGACATCCCAGTTCTTCAGAAGGTCCAGGTGAGCCAGGGGCTGGGACTGTGGTGTTGGCTGGAGGTGTCGGGGGTCCACAGTCGGTGGAGCCCGCAAGGGAGGGTAGCCTTCCGTCTACTAGAGACTACCTTCCCGCCGAGATGTATGACACCTCCGACCTAGAGTCATTGTCAGACTGTGGGGATGACGGAGAGATAGACGAACTGTTTCACCGGAAGGGCTGGGACAGACGCCCACTACCTGTGCTGAGTAAACCGCAGGATTCCCCCATGTCCATAGAAGACAGTACGCTCCGGGTGAAGGCCCCGGAGTTCCCGAGGAAATCTAGTCCTCCGATCAACTTTCCTCATTCAACTACATCACCCGCTCTGATGGTGGGGATGCAGCGTGCTTCGTTGCGGGCACCAAAGACAAAGCAACCCGAGATGGTGAAGGTACCTCGGCACCCGGAGGCCATCGTGCAGCCAGGAGAAGGTGAGCGAGATGTGATGCCGCCTCTAGCCAGGTTGCAGAGACTTTTCTCCCAGAGAGTCGCCCGTGAATATGGGTGGGAGTACCCCTACTTGCCTCGGGACTTATTGTATGAAGTCGAGGTCCTGCGACCAAGGTGGTATGACGAGTTTGTATGGGAAAAGCTTAAAGTACCCCATGCCAGGCGATACCTGTCATGTTCGCCGCCTGTGTCTAAAAAGTTCAAGGACTGCAGAGCTGATTGGAGACTTGGGCGCCATATTCATGCCGATAAGGTGCTCATCTGCAGGAAAGAAGGAGAGGATGTCGAGTATTCGGTGGAAGTGTTTGACGGGCACCTGAAGCCCCTGTTTCTGCCGGATCCAAGGTTCTACTTATAGGAGAAGTGAGCTCCTATCTTGTTGCTGTTGAAACTTTCTGGAAGAGACATTCCCAGATGCCTAGAACTGTGCCCTACTTTTGTTTTGATTTGGGTTTTTCTTTTACTCACTGGAGACTTGGGAGCTGTTGTTTTTTTTTCTCCCTTTTCTTCATGTGCCAAAGGCAGAGACTTTTGGGGTAGAGTTAGAGTAGGAAGGCTGGAAGAATGAAGATCTCACCAAGTGTCATTACCGCAGCGCTGTCACCAGGTGGCAGTGTTGTGCAACGGTTGTTTGAAATGTTACACATGCATTACTTACTTATTGGAGTGAGTGGGTCTCTCGGCTGACGGACCCACTCATGCCGAGTTAACACAGAGTGTTAGGATGTGTTTTTTTTTTTTTTGTTTCCCTTCTGCAGGAGATTCGTCGGTCAAGACTACTGAGTATGGGGTGGTTCTTAGACAGTGACGGGAGGGATTGTATATGTGTACATGACAGATGTTTTATACAAAAGTTTTAATGTTTTATAGTTCCCTTTCCCTGGAGCAGGTCTTGGCACACACAGTATCCAAAATTTGAGGGATAGCCTCTGGGGCCCACTTCATGTCACCACTCCTTGGGAGATATGGGTGTGCACCTGACGCTGGGGACCAGCGTCAAATCACAAGGGGGAGTGTGTAGCGGGGTCTTCAAAGTTAGTGGGATACACCTGGGGGTAGAGAGACCCAGGTGTGTAATTATGTCAGGGATTAGACCCCTTTTTGTTATTCGTGGAGGATTGGGTGGTGCAATATTCTCCTTGGCCTGTGGGTGGCGACGTACCTACAGGCTCGAGGTAGAATCACTACCACAGTGCTACCCTTTTTGTCCCTTCCTGGAGATGGTACGGCTGGGGCGGGGAACCCGCCGTGGTGTCGATGGGAGGAGATAAAAGGGGGAGACGCCCTTGCCACGAGGTCTGTCTGTCGGGGGAGATCATCTCTTCACGTACCCAGGCGCCCTCGGCCTGGGTGCGGGCGGTTCAAGGTTCCGGCCTGGGCACCCTAGGCCTGGCCGGAATGAAGCTGGAGTTGGAGTCCATCCCAGGCACCTTCAGCCTGGGGTGAGGTACTTTGTAGAAGGCCTGGGACCTGGTGACTTCGACCGGGTCCCGCGAGAGTGAAGTGATTCCAGGGTGCCCCTTGCGAGGGGACCCGCATCTGAGGTGAGGAGGCTGGGGAGGTCACCCGTCTGAAGACTCCGGAGCAGCGTCAACCCGGTGACGGACGGGCCTCCGGTAACTCCCTTGGAGGGTTATCTTCCCCTGATAGGGGCCGCAGCGCAGCGAAGTTGTTCTAATCAAGACTCCTGCAACCCCTGGTCATAGCACAGGGGGTGTAGGGACTACAATCCGGATAGTGCCTCGGCCTGCTCATCCCACCGTATCCTGCCATATATTGTTTGTTGTGGAGCTACGGAATAAAACTAACAGTTGGACTGTGATCGGTGTATGGACTCTGTTGATGGGAGCAAAGGGAGATTCCAGCATAGCAGGGCTAAGTTCCGCAACCCAATGCACATTTGGCCCGAGGAAGATATTGATACTGGCCTTCACCTCACCCACAGCCATGGGGAGGACATGGGCTGTAGCGCACCTCACTCTCGAAAACCAGGTACCCCTAGACAAGAGCTTTCGGACAACCGATAAATATGTGAAGGGGGTGAGGCCGCTACATGTGGGGAAAAAAGAACGCCTATTTTGTTTGGGAGCCACGTTGCATGACCGCGCAATTGTCAGTTAAAGCGATGCAGTGCCAAATCGCAAAAAGGGGCCTGGTCATTATGCTGCGTATTGGTCTGGGGCTGAAGTGGTTAATGCAATGTCCCTTAATGCACAAAAACAAACAAAACAAAAAGCCCATGAACTAAAAGGCATCACCATGTAGTGTGAATGGGCCTCTCAAAAAAACTAAGGCAAAATAGACCCCAAACCATTCCCTTAAATCAGGGGTGCTCAACCAGTGGTCCGCGGAGCCCTCTGATGTGACCCGTGACCTCCTGTTCTGGGATGGCGGATTGGCAAGCCCAGATTGCAGGTTGCCTACCCACCATGCCAGAGCATCATTGTTGTGAATGAAGCCAGCGGTAGAGAAAGCAAGCAGCTGCGGAGCAGAGCCACATAAGCCAATGCTTCCTGTATAGCACCCGCTCCTGTCATAGGTGGAGTGATACCATATGCACTCTCCTGGGACAGCAAGTTTATTACTAAAATCACAGTATATATGGACATACAGTAGGTGCCGCCGACATTGTATATTCATCGCGATCCCATCGCGGAGATTCTCGGCGACAGGGTGGCGACATCTCGCGCTCGCTGCAATAGCGAGAAGGAGACGCGGCACTGTATTGAACGGGATCCGACGTGGATTCCCGCCAATACCAGGCACTGTGTTTGGTATGAATCCTGAGCGGGAACTCCACGCCAATTTTAAAATAAAAAAACGGCATGGGTTCCCCCTCCAGGAGCATACCAGGCCCTTCGGTCTGGTATGGATTTGAAGGGGATTCCCCTAAGCCGAAAAAACGGCGTGGGGGTCCCCCTCAAAATCCAAACCAGACCCTTATCCGAGCACGCAACCTGGCAGGCCGCAGGAAAAGAGGGGGGGACGAGAGAGTGGCCCCCCTCCCTCCTGAACCGTACCAGGCCGCATGCCCTCAACATGGGGGGTTTGGTGCTTTGGGGCAGGGGGGCGACCTGCGGCCTCCCCACCCAAAAGCACCCTGTCCCCATGTTGATGGGGACAAGGGCCTCTTCCCAACAACCCTGGTCGTTGGTTGTCGGGGTCTGCGGGCGGGGGTTGATCGGAATCTGGGAGCCCCCTTTAATAAGGGGGCCCCCAGATGCCGGCCCCCCACCCTATGTGAATGAGTATGGGGTACATCGTACCCCTACCCATTCACCTGGTGGAAAAAAATGTCAATAAAAAAACACACACAGCTTTTTAAAGTAATTTATTACACACTTCTTCCGACTCCGGGGGTCTCTTCCGACTTCGGGGGGTCATCGGTGTCGTCTCCGCGCTCTCCGGTTCTTCTCTCGCTCTCCGGTTCTTTCTTCCTTCTGCCGGGCCTTCGCTATCTTCTTCCAGCTCTTTTGCTAGCGGAGAGGCCCGGTCTTCCCCGTCGTCTCGTCCGGCTCTTCGTTGTCCTTCTGCTGGCCCCTCCACTATCTTCTTCCAGCTCTTTTGCTAGTGGAGGGGCCCGGTCTTCCCATCGCCGTCGGCGTCTTCTTCCCTCTTCTCCTCCTCGATGTTCACTCGTCGCTTCCTCCCGCTGTAATGCTGGGTGTTCGGTCCGCAACGATTTATATAGGCTTCTCATGACGTCACAGTCACATGCTCCGGGTGGCCCTGGAGCATGTGACTGTGATGTCATGGGAGCATGTGACTGCACCAAACCTCCCATGTTGAGGGCATGCAGCCTGGTACGGTTCAGGAGGGAGGGGGGCCGCTCTCTCGTCCCCCCCGATTCATACCAAACACAGTGCCTGGTATTGGTGGGAATCCACGTCGGATCTCCGTCTACCGGCCTCAATGTCAGCAATGCCTGTCGCTCATTGCGAAAGGAAAAACAAAATTTTTCCTTTCCCGATGACGAGACAGCTCGGCACTGGCTCTAGCGACGGGGCTCGTACGGTGTCAATCTCCCCGCTAGAAAAGGCGAGATTGATACAAAATCGACGGCACCTACTGTATCTGTTCTGCAGTGGTTACTGGTCTGCTTTCAAACTGATCTGCAGGTGTAGTGCAGTGCACCTGCAGGTTACCTGCACTAAGCCATAGACTTCTGGTCTTACCTGCAGGTTTGGTGAACTTTCAGAAAGCGCACCGCACCTGCAGGATATAATACAATTCTACAGGAATGCCACAGGTGCACTGCACTGCATCCACGGTGTGGGTAGACCGCAGACCATCAGTGTAAAAGTAGCCTTAGGCCCCTTTAATATGATCTGTCTGACCCAATCGGTCCCTCCATTCACCTCTATGGAGCGGCAGATGGTAAACCGACTTGTGTCCATTTACACCTGCCTATTTCCAATCCGATTTGCAGAGTGGACACGGACCTGTCATCTGCTCATTGTGGCCCGTGGCTGGTTACCAAGTCGCTTAAGTGGCCCTCGGTCTTCAAAAAGTTGGGCACCCCTGCCTTAAATCTATGAAAACTAAAATAGATTTATTTCATTTTAGATTAACTTCACCATGATTTATGTCAGCAATATTATTTTAATGGCATGTAAAATATTGGATTTGTTGCAAAATATAATTTATACTTTGTATCTACAACAACACCAGTTGTTTTAAAGTCACCACTCACCACTGGTCAAAACCGAACAATGATTTTTTTTTTAATATGTGCTTTTACATGTGATCTAAAAATGTGTTTCTTGTTCCCAAAAAATATACATACCGGTATGTTACTATAACCAAAAAATTATTTACTGTAATTTTAAGTCCAGCCAGAATTTTGTTTTACTAGTTTTGGAGTGGAGAAGTGTTACAACCTCTGTTGGCTTCTATCGTTTTCTGTGCCTTCAAGAGATTCTCCTTATTTATTTGTCCTGGTGTCCATTGTTTACAGGACAGTAAATGAGGGGAAATTTGAAAAGTTGTGGCTGTCACTGGAACAGTAAAAATGTTTTTTTTTTGCGTTCCAATGTGGACATCTGTTGAGAACCATCAAAGTTGGGATTTCACCTCACTTTGGAGACATTTCCCCTGACTTCCCCTAGGACAGTGATGGCGAACCTATGGCACGCGTGCCACAGCTGGCACTCCGAGCCCCCTCTGTGGGCACTCAGCACGCCGCCAGGATAGCAGAGGGAATCCCCCAGCAAGGCAGTCACTTTCACTGGCGGTGCAGGCACGGAGGAGCAGACTCCTCCTATCATGAGTGCGATTGGGCAGTGGGGCGGCAGATGCGAGTAAAGCCCTCCCTGCATGCACTGAGGGCAGCCAATTGGAAAGGACATGGAGTGTCTGCTCTGTAAGCAGCGTGTGATGCCTGTAATGCTGTGTATGGAGGAGAATGACTCCTCCCTTCCTGGACGTGGAGAGCGGCTTCCTGTGCAGGGGCTCGGCGCTGAAGCATGGCAATGTGGAGGACTTTGTACATACACAGGTAGGACAGTGCTATGGGGGAAGGAGGGGACGGCAAGGACACTGCTGTGTAGGTGGGGGGATGTGAAGGGGCAGAGGACACTGCTTTTGGAAGGGCCTTCACATCATCCCACTGATCCTATGCATCCATCTCTGATCCCAGTACATGCATCCATCCCTGATCCCAGTACATGCATCCATCTCTGATCCCAGTACATGCATCCATCCCTGATCCCAGTACATGCATCCATCCCTGATCCCAGTACATGCATCCACCCCTGATCCCAGTACATGCATCCACCTCTGATCCCAGTACATGCATCCACCTCTGATCCCAGTACATGCATCCATCCCTGATCCCAGTACATGCATCCATCCCTGATCCCAGTACATGCATCCATCCCTGATCCCAGTACATGCATCCATCCCTGATCCTAGTACATGCATCCATCCTTGATCCCAGTACATGCATCCATCCTTGATCCCAGTACATGCATCCATCCCTGATCCCAGTACATACATCCATCCCTGATCCCAGTATTCTGAGCACATGCATCCATCCCTGATCCCAGTACATGCATCCATCTCTGATCCCAGTACATGCATCCATCTCTGATCCCAGTACATGCATCCATCTCTGATCCCAGTACATGCATCCATCTCTGATCCCAGTACATGCATCCATCCCTGATCCCAGTACATGCATCCATCCCTGATCCCAGTACATGCATCCACCTCTGATCCCAGTACATGCATCCATCCCTGATCCCAGTACATGCATCCACCCCTGATCCCAGTACATGCATCTATCCCTGATCCCAGTACATGCATCCACCTCTGATCCCAGTACATGCATCCATCCCTGATCCCAGTACATGCATCCACCCCTGATCTCAGTACATGCCTCCATCCCTGATCCCAGTACATGCCTCCATCCCTGATCCCAGTACATGCATCCATCCTTGATCCCAGTACATGCATCCATCCCTGATCCCAGTACATACATCCATCCCTGATCCCAGAATTCTGAGTACATACATCCATCCCTGATCCCAGAATTCTGAGCACATGCATCCATCCCTGATCCCAGAATTCTGAGCACATGCATCCACCCCTGATCCCAGAATTCTGAGCACATGCATCCATCTCTGATCCCAATACTCTGAGCACATGCATCCATCTCTGATCCCAGAATTCTGAGCACATGCATCCATCTCTGATCCCAGAATTCTGAGCACATGCATCCATCCCTGATCCCAGAATTCTGAGCACATGCATCCATCTCTGATCCCAATACTCTGAGCACATGCATCCATCTCTGATCCCAGAATTCTGAGCACATGCATCCATCTCTGATCCCAATACTCTGAGCACATGCATCCATCTCTGATCCCAGTATTCTGAGCACATGCATCCATCCCTGATCCCAGGATTCTGAGCGTAACACACACCTTTGAAAAAGCACAAAATTGATTTTCTGGGCAGAATTGTATGTTTTTGGTCCCTTAGGAATCATTCAGAGGGATGATCAGTCCCTTCCTCTGTACAGAGCCACTGGTAGGTTTAATTTCATGTTGGCACTTTGAAATAAATAAGTTGGTTTTGTGGCGCTGTTTGGGCACTCGGGCTCAAAAAGGTTCGCCATCACTGCCCTAGGATAAAAACATGGTAGGTGCAATTTAGTATGTTGCGTGATATTAGCACAACTGTATATCAAATCGATATATTTTTTGTAAACAATTGCACTGAAACACAATAAAATCTTTAGGTTTTCTGAAAAACCGAACATGAGACAGAGTGGAATATAGTGATACCAAATACGTTTGTCAAGATGTTCGTGTGTGTATGTGTGAGAGGTCAGAGGCTTTAAAAAAAATTATTTATTTATTTTACAATATGATTTTTTATTTTGCATTGTTTAGATTTTTTTCACTTTACTTTATTGCTAGTACAAAGGGGCAGTTAAACCCCCTATTTGATAGCACTCTCTGCATGGAAAGTACTCTTAAATTGATATTAAAGGTTTGTTTTTTTAACAAACATGTACAGTAAAACCTTGAATTGCGAGCATAATTCGTTCCGGAAGCATGCTTGTAATCCAAAGCACTTGTATAGCAAATCAAATTTTCCCATAAGAAATAATGGAAACTCAAATGATTAGTTCCACAACCATCTATTCATAAGTCCTTCCATCTATAGTCCATATAAAAAGATTATAGCAATGTGATAAGTAGGGATGAGCTGAACACCCCCCGGTTTGGTTTGCACCAGAACCTGCGAACGGAACGAAAGTTTGCGCGAATTTTAGAACCCTATTAAATACAATGGACTTTAACGTTCAAAATCAAAAGTGCTAATTATCAAGGCTAATATGCAAGTTATTGTCCTAAAAAGGGTTTGGGGACCCGGGTCCCGCCCCAGGGGACATGTATCAATGCAAAAAAAAGTTTTAAAAACTGCAGTTTTTTCGGGAGCAGTGATTTTAATGATGCATAAAGTGAAAAAAAAAAGTGAAATATTCCTTTAAATATCGTACCTGGGGGGTGTCTAAAGTATGCCTGTGAAGTGGCACGTGTTTCCCGTGTTTAGAAATGTCATTTTGTGCAGGGACAGTTCTAAAGGAAAAAAAGTCATTTGAAATTGCTTGCTGCTTTAATGTAATGTGTGGTCCCGGCAATATGGATAAAAATCATTGAGAAAAATGGCATGCGTACCCCCCCCCCAGCCCATTACCAGCCCCTTTGGGTCATGTATGGATATTAAGGGGAACCCCGCACCCAAATTTAAAAAAGGCCCTACACACTCTGAACAGCAGTATACAGGCGGTGCAAACAAGACAGGGACTGTAGGTTTGTTCTTAAGTAGAATCTGTTTAAAAATGTACCTGTTCCAAATTGCAAAGTGTAGCTCCAGCCAAAAAATCTATTTTTAAGCTTTTTGGAAAACATAGGGAAGGGTTATCACCCCTGTAACATTTGTTTTGCTGTCTGTGCACCTGTTCAGAACATTTCACCTCACTTTCCGTCCCAATGACAAATATTTTTTGAAAATTTGTTTTTTTTTATTGAAACAAGGATTGGTGGATCAGTGGAGAGGAGACACCTTTTTCCCATATTAACTTGTATGCCGTGTACACACGACCGTTTTTTTCTCGTCGAGAAAAATTAAATTTTTTCCTTTTAACGAGAAAAACGATCGTCTGTGGGCATTTTGTCATTTTTCCCGACGTGAAAAACGGAATTAAAAACGACGAGAAAAATTAGAACATGCTCTAATTTTTCTCGTCGTTTTTCTCCACCTTTTTTTCCGCAGCAGTTTTCCCATAGGGAAACACTGCCGCGGAGCCCACAGACGGTCGTTTTTCTCGACAAGAGAAAAAATGACGTGAAAAACGACCGTGTGTGTGGAACAAGCCGTTCCCTCGTTTTTAATGTCATTATTCACAGCGGTTTTTTAACCGCCGTGAATAATGATCGTGTGTACGCCGCATTACAGGAGAGAATTTGCCTTCCTAGGGGTAGATTTCCTCTCACTTCCTGTTGTCTCCTTCCGTTTGCAAGTAGGAGTCGTTTGTAAGTTGGATGTTTGAAAGTAGGGGCCTGCCGTATATACTCTGCAGAAATTTGGCCCTTAGGTGTTGGTGTTGCCACAACACTGTAAGCCCTCACAGTTACTCTTGGTGGGCGCTGAAACGCCCTGCTGTGAACTATTATATCAAGAATTTTAATTACATGCCATTGTTGAACAGTGGTAGAAAAATTGGGCCTTTGGTGGTGGTGATGGTGCTGGTGCCAAAACACTGTATGTCCGCACAATTACTTATGGTGGGCGCAGGAATGGGCCCAGCTGTGAAATATTAGATCAAGAATTGTAATTACATGCCCCTGTTGAACAGGGGCAGAAAAATTGGGCCTTTGGTGGTGGTGGTGGTGGTGGTGGTGTTGCCACAACACTGCAAGCCCTCACAGTTACTCTTGGTGGGCGCCGGAATGGGCCCTGCTGTGAATCATTAGATCAAGAATTGTAATTACATGCCCCTGTTGAACAGGGGCAGAAAAATTGGGCCTTTGGTGGTGGTGTTGCCACAACACTGTAAGCCCTCACAGTTACTCTTGGTGGGCGCAGGAATGGGCCCTGCTTTGAATTATTAGATCAAGAATTGTAATTACATGCCCCTGTTGAACAGGAGCAGAAAAATTGGGCCTTAGGCACTGGTGCCACAACACTGCAACCCCTCACAGATACTGTACCTGGAGCGCAGCAATGAGCCCTGCTGCAAGGTATTGCATCAAAAATTTTAATTACACGCCCCTGTTAAACGGGCTGAAAAATTGGGCCTTAGCCACTGGTGGCGGTGCCCAGAACCAAAAATGTTCTTACAAGTTATCAGCATGATCATTGAGGAGGAAGAGGATAGTCACTAAGCATAACAGGATAGTCACTCAGCATCAGCATAGGCAGTCTTGAAGGGATCTGACATTTCAAAAAAAAAATATTCGGTTACATCAGCATCAGGTGCTTGGTAGCTGGTGGTGATCCAAGACTGAGTCATTTTTATGAAGGTCAGTCGATCGACCGAGTCGGTGGACAGGCGACCCTGTGATCGGTTACAAAGCCTCCAGCAGCACTGAATGTGTGTTCCGAAAGAACGCTGGATGCTGGACAGGCCAGTAGCTCAATTGCATACTGTGCAAGTTCTGGCCAGTGATCCATCCTCAAGACTTGGTGTCCAAGTCTGATCTTGCCCCTAGGTATTCCTGCACCATGTAAACCAGACGCTGGCGATGGTTGCTGGAACCGATCATACCTTGGGGCTGCGTACTAAAAAATTGTCTGAACGCATCGGTCAGACGGCCACCTTCTCCATTGCTCCTTCTTTGACTGACCGAAGCCTCAGCAACACGTTGTCCAGGACCAGGAATTTGTAACCTCCCAGTCTCTGGGAACGCGTTGCACAGACCTTTCTGCAAGGCCTCCCGAAGATGCTTCATCCTCTGCTCCCTCTGCGACGGCAAGATAAGGTCTGCAACCTTACCCTTGTAACGTGGATCAAGCAGGGTTGCCAGCCAGTAATGATCCCTCTCCTTGATAGCACAAATACGATGATCCTTCTGCAGGCTTTGCAGGATCAGGGAAGCCATGCAGTGTAGGTTTGCTGAGGAATTCGGTGCGGATTCCTCTGGGTCACTGAGGACGACATGATTCGCAGCCACCTCCTCCCAGCCACGCACAAGTCCATGGGTGTCTTGGGACTGTAATTGATCCCTTTAAGACTGCTGCTGATGCTGAGTGCTAGGCTCCACCTCCATGCTGACACAATAATCCTCCTCCTCCTCCTCTTCCTGTGTGATAGCTGGACCAGCAGGAACACTGTCTGGATAAAGGGGGCCTTGAGAGGTAAGGAAGTCCTCCTCTTCCTCCCTCTGTTCTGCCTCAAGTGCCCTGTCCATTATTCCACGCAGCGTGTGCGCCAACAGGTGGACAAGAGGGACAGTGTCACTGATGCATGCACTGTCACTGCTCACCATCCTCGTGGCCTCCTCAAATGGTGCCAGGACAGTGCATGCATCCCTCAACATGGCCCACTGGCGTGGGGAAAAAAATCCAATCTCCCCTGACACTGTCCTGGTGCCATATTGCAACAGATACTCATTGATGACCCTCTGCTGTGTGTGCAGCCTCTGCAGCATGGCCAACGTAGAGTTCCACCTGGTGGGCATGTCACAGATTAAGCGGTTCTTGGGCAGGTTGTAATCCTTTTGCAGGTCAGCCAGCCGAACACCGGCATTATATGACCGGCGGAAATGCCCACAGAGTTTCCTGGCCTGCTTCAGGACCTCCTGTAAGCCCGGGTACCTGCCCAAGAACCGCTGCACCACCAAGTTAAGGACATGAGCCAAACAGGGCACATGGGTCAGTTGTCCCTGTCGGAGGGCGGAGAGGAGGTTGGTGCCATTGTCGCAAACCACCTTTCCTGGCTTAAGCTGGCGTGGCGTCAACCACCTCTGAGCCTGCCCCTGCAGAGCTGACAGAATCTCTGCCCCAGGGTGGCTCCTGTCCCCCAAGCACACCAGCTCAAGCACCGCATGGCATCTTTTTGCCTGCGTACTTGCGTAGCCCCTTGAACGCTTACGGAGCACTGCTGGTTCCGAAAAACAAAGCACAGGTAGAGGCCATGGAGAAAGAAGAAGAAGAGGAGGAGGGGGTGAAAGAGAGAGGTGTGTCAGAATCACCAATAGTAACATTTTGGAGGCGTGGTGGCGGAACAACCTCCAACACTACTGCACCTTGTCCTGCATCCTTCCCAGCTGCCAGCAGAGTCACCCATTGCGCCGTGAAAGATAGGTAACGTCCCTGTCCATGCCTGCTGGACCATGAGTCAGCGGTAATATGCACCTTACCACTGACCAGCCTGTCCAGCGAGGCCAAGACATTGCCTTCCACATGCTAGTAGAGAGCCGGAATCGCCTTCCGTGAGAAAAAGTGGCGTTTGGGAACCTGCCACTGAGGAACCGCACATTCCACAAACTCACGGAAGGGGGCAGAGTCTACCAACTGAAAAGGCAGCAGTTGAAGTGCTAGCAATTTAGCCAAGCTAGCATTCAACCGCTGGGCATGTGGATGGCTGGGAGCGAACTTCTTTTAGCGGTGCAGGGAAATTTGCCTGGTACAATCTGACGTTGGTTTACCAATAGCAGATTGCCCACAAGTACTTGGCTGTGACACACCTAATTCTACACCTTCATTCCTCTCAGTGCAGGTTTCAGAGAGGACTGAAGGTATAGTGGGGTTGGAGATCCCAGCTGATGAGGAGCAAGGAGAGGTCCACTTTGTTCTTTGGTGTGGGTCTTTTAGGTACGCTTGCCAACGAACTGCATGGCAGGTCGACATATGTCTGGTCAAGCACGTGGTGCCTAAGCGGCTGATGTTTTGGCCACGTGAGATACGCTTCAGACATATGTTGCAAATGGCAACGGTGCAATCTGCTGCACACATCTGAAAAAAGGCCCACACCAAGGAACTTTTGGAATAACGTGCAGAGACAGCAGCGTCCTGCACATGCGAAGCTCTGCGGTGTGATGCAGTCAGTGTGCTGCCCTTAAGCATGCCCCTGGAGGGCATCCTGCCTCGTTGGAGTTGTGCCTTCTCCTCCTCCTGCTCCTCCTCTCTCCTATCAGGCACCCACGTGGAGTCAGTGACCTCATCATCCCCTCCATCCTCATCACTGGAGCAAATCTGGCAGTATGCTGCAGCTGGGGGAACATGACTGCCACCCCCCCTCTCTGGGCACACGTTACTACCCCCTCTCTCTGGGCTTACGTTACTGCCTTCCTCTAGCTGGGTTCCATCATCGGAGCCTTCAAAACGCTGGGCATCCTCCTGGAGCATGTACCCAACACTGTGGTCAAACAGTTCGGGGGACTCCTCAGGAGGACATGGTGGGGCTAGGGAAGGAGTGACTGATGCCATTGAGTAGAGGGAAGAGGCCGCTTTGGCAGCTGCTTTGCCAGACAGAGTACCCTGAGCCTGGGTGAGAGAGGATGAGGAGGATGAGGACGGCTTGGTCATCCACTCTACCAAGTCTTGGGCATGTTGCGGCTCAACATGGCCAGCTGCCGAAAAGAAGAACAAGCGTGTCCCACGGCCACGTGCTGATGAGGATGCACCGTGTCCACGGCCAGCACTGTTGCCTCTAGACACAGAGCCTGCTTGCCCTCTTTTATTGCCTCGTGACTGTCTGCCTCTCCTTGTTTGCCTTCCAGACATACTAATGGCCTGCAGTGAGATGTAGCTGCACAAAGGTGGGATGTATATATATATATATATATATATATATATATATATATATATATATCTGTACTGATTATAATGCAGCTATCAGAATCAACTGGCTGCTGTGGTATTAGTATGAGAAAAGCAGCAATTGTCTTCAGTTAGTTTTAGGTGAACACTGTGCAGAGGACACAGTACACTAACTGAAAATACTTGCAGCTCTCTGCCTGTGGTCTTATTATGAGAACACCACAAATTTTATTCAGGTTGCTTTAAGTGAACGCTGTGCAAAGGACAGAAGTACTGCAGTACACTAAATGAAATTAATGCAGCTCCCTGCCTGTGGTTTTATTATGAGAACACCACTAATTGTATTCAGGTAAGCTTTAGGTGAACGCTATGCAAAGGACACAGTACACGAAGTGAAACACTGCAGCTAGCACAATCACCTGCCTGTCTGTCACAGTATAGAGAATAACAGGAACGGATCTAGCTAAACTGAATACAGTGTATAAATATATATACAACACCTAGGATGCATATACAGTATCTCACAAAAGTGAGTACACCCCTCACATTCTTGAAAATATTTTCTTCTGTCTTTTCACTGAAGAAATTACACTTTGCTAAAATGTAAAGTAGTGTACAGCTTGTATAACAGTGTAAATTTGCTGTCCCCTCAAAATAACTCAACACACAGCCATTAATGTCTAAACCGCTGGCAACAAAAGTGAGTACACCCCTAAGTGAAAATGTCCAAATTGGGCCCAAAGTGTCAATATTTGGTGTTGCCACCATTATTTTCCAGCACTGCCTTAACCCTCTTGGGCATGGCGTTCACCAGAGCTTCACAGGTTGGCACTGGAGTCCTCTTCCACTCCTACTTGACGACATCACAGAGCTGCTGGAAGTTAGAGATCTTGCGCTCCTCCACCTTCCGTTTGAGGATGCCCCACAGATGCTCAATAGGGTTTAGGTCTGGAGACATGCGTGGCCAGTCCATCACCTCTACCCTCTTTAGAAAGGCAGTGGTCGTTTTGGAGGTGTGTTTTGGGTCGTTATCATGTTGGAATACTGCCCTGTGGCCCAGTCTCCGAAGAGAGGGCATCATGCTCTGCTTCAGTATGTCACAGTACATGTTGGAATTCATGGTTCCCTCAATGAACTATAGCTCCCAAGTGCCGGCAGCACTCATGCAGCCGCAGACCATGACACTCCTACCACCATGCTTGACTGTAGGCAAGACACACTTGTCTTTGTACTCCTCACCTGGTTGCCGCCACACACGCTTGTCACCATCTAAACCAAATAAGTTTATCTTGGTCTCATCAGACCACAGGACATGGTTCCAGTAATCCATGTCCTTAGTCTGCTTGTCTTCAGCAAACTGTTTGCGGGCTTTCTTGTGCATCATCTTTACAAGAGGCTTCCTTCTGGGTTGACAGCCATGCAGACCAATTTGATGCAGTGTGCGGCGTATGGTCTGAGCACTGACAGGCTGACCCACCATCCCTTCAACCACTGCAGCAATGCTGGCAGCACTCATACGTCTATTTCCCAAGGAAAACCTCTGGATATGACGCTGAGCACGTGCACTCAACTTCTTTGGTAGGCCACGGTGAAGCCTGTTTGCTGAGTGGAACCTGTCCTGTTAAACCGCAGTATGGTCTTGGCCACCGTGCTGCAGCTCAGTTTCAGGGTCTTGGCAATCTTCTTATAGCCTAGGCCATCTTTATGTAGAGCAACAATTCTTTTTTTTAGATCTCCAGAGAGTTCTTTGCCATGAGGTGCCATGTTGAATTTCCAGTGACCAGTATGAGAGAGTGAGAGCCATAACACCAAATTTAACACCCCTGCTCCCCATTCACACCTGAGACCTTGTAACACTAACGAGTCACATGACACCGGGGAGGGAAAATGGCTAATTGGGCCCAATTTGGACATTTTCACTTAGGGGTGTACTCACTTTTGTTGCCAGCGGTTTAGACATTAATGGCTGTGTGTTGAGTTATTTTGAGGGGACAGCAAATTTACACTGTTATACAAGCTGTACACTCACTACTTAACACTGAAGAAATTACACTTTGCTACAATGTAGTCACATGTAAAGGTTGAAGAAAATAATTACAAAAATGTGAGGGGTGTACTGACTTTTGTGAGATACTGTATATCCTCTACACACTGTAACTGCAGCTAACTGACTCGCCTGCCTGCTCTATCTAACTCAAATCAAAATACACTGTCTCTCTCTCTCCGTCTGTATTTTAACCAACACTGCAACACACTACACAAGGCCGACTTCCAGGCCGCCTTATATAATGTGGGGCGTCTACTAAATCCCCTGAGGCATAATTGGCCAAAGCCACCCTGGCTTTGGCCAGATATGGCTCTCCGTTTTTTGCGCGCTGTGATTGGCCAAAGCATGCATGCTTGGACAATCATCAGCCAGTAATGCACTGCGATGCCGCAGTGAATTATGAGCCGTGACGCGCCACTCAAATTTGGCGCAAACGGCCCATAATGTTCGCAATTTGGCGAACAGACGATGTTCGAGTCGAACATGGGTTCGACTCGAACACGAAGCACATCCCTAGTGATAAGTTGTGTAACCATAAAATGTCCATCCACAAATGGAATGGCAGCCTCCCCAAGCAAAATCTAGCAGGAGCTACAGAGTATAAAAGAGAAGAGAGGCGCCTCAGCTCAGCCCCTCCCCCGCTCTCTCCTCATTGGCTTACTGGCTTTGATTGGTAGCAGGGGCCACTGGCTGCCGTTGCTATCTCAGCCAATGGGGGAGAAACCCGGGAGATCGGAGGCTCTCATGCACTTCGCTGGATTGAGATGTGGTTAAGTAATTTTGGGGAGGCTACTGCACACAGAAGGTTTTTTTACCTTCATGTATAGCGCATGAAGGTAAAAAACCTTGAGTCTTTAGAACCACTTTAACTGAGACATCAGGGGGCTTTTAGATGCTTCCCTTGCACTCATTAAACTCTGAAGACCCAGCATCATCAGACCTCAGTGCTGCATAAACTGTTGCTGCTATATAATAATAATAATAATTAATGTAAGAGTGGAAATAGCATTTTTACCAAGCAACAATGTTGCTAACTCTTATTTATCTTAAAGTTGCAATAGATTGTCAGCTTCCCTGCCAGCAAGATACGGTAACTTTGCTGGTTTGATACTGGAAGAATAGGGAAGACCTAATATTCAGGTTAATACAGCCTTGAAGGACCTGGCATGTGCTAAAGAAACATTTCCTTTTTTGGATGACTTACTTTGTATATCTCTAATGGGGATAAAGGACTATATAAATAATAATAATCATTACAATAAAAAATCTTTCTCTATATTCTGCTGTATTGAAAGTTCAAGAATGAGTGGCACATTGCCCAAGTAGCACAGCTTCTGCAAAAGTCCACTTCTGTGCACCCAGCAAAGCAGTCTGGATGTTGTCCCAGCACATGATCTACCAAATTCACCATGTAGATGGGTAAAAAAAAAAATAAAGACTCCCGAAGAAATGTGAACTAAAATCAAAATTTACAGTAGATCAAAGCAGCGTTATTCTCTGAGTGCTCTTCAAAGGACTATTTCAAGATTGTCAGCAGAAAGGATCAAGAGGAAAAGTAGTCTCTATGCATGCATACCCCAGAGTATATCCACAAATGAAAAGTTAACAGTTTTGGCTTTGACAGCTTCAAAGAAGTTTGATTTAAAAATTTGCATTCAAAAGTTTAAGAAGTGGCATGAGTCTAAATGCTTTTGAAATGTGTGAATACTTGTATTTTGCAATGTTAAAATTAATGTACTTTATAAGAACATGAGTGGGATAATGTCAAGCTACAATGGTTTTCACGTTATGTCAGCAGTGGACATTCCTGTGAGGAGTTCCAACCATGATGTCAAGTAGAATGAACTTCGTAGATCTCCATTTCCCAATGAACCCAGGGCTGAATTTCAGTTATGTGCCACATGGGCCACTTTTATTGTGCCGTTCTATTAGACTATACATCTTTGTGGCTAAGTTCTGTACATCTTGAAATATATATAATTATATATATATATATTGTGAGGGGGTTAGCTCGGCAGCGGGTGTGTGTGACCCCCGGGATGGGCTCCCCACACAAAAACAGGCCCAGCAAACAGAGGTTGTGGTTTTCAAAATCAAAAAGGTGCGGTTTATTTTCTATTTACAGTGACAAAACACAGCAAAGCAAAAGAAACATAAATAAAATAAATCCTGGTCAACTTGACCTCTGAGTAAACATACAGGTTTCCTAACTAACAACTGGGATCAGCCTAGTGCTGTCCTAGTCCCTAAGTCCCTGGTTTTAAATGTCCAAGCAAATAGCCACACAGGCTTTGTCTCACCGCACAGGGGTTCACTCTCCCTAGACAGTCCACACAGGTCTGGTTCCAGGCATGAGCAAACACCTAATGAATCTGGGAGTTCTTATAGAGGCCTAAATGAGCTGACAAGCTTCAGCTGGTCTCATCAACTCCCTGTCTGCACGACGCCCCACACTCTCCCTAGAGGTATGAGTCATTCATGAGCCCACTAGCCTCAGCTGGGCTTATACAACTCTCCACCTAGTTGTATAAGTCGGCGTAAAGCCTGAATCTGGGCGAAATGTATCTACCCCCCTGGATGCAACCAGGTGACTTTACCTTCCTGCTGTCACATACCCCCCCCCCTCTTGTTTTAACCTCGGGGTTGGAACACCAGCAATCAGGCATTCATGTACTCGAGACAAAGCATCCACATTCCCCATTTGAACGCCAGGGCGATGCTTTACTGTGAAGTTGAATTCCTGGAGGGCCAGGAACCACCTATTCACTCTTCTATTTGTTTCCTTGTTTTGAGCCATCCACTTTAACGGAGCGTGATCCGTAACCATGTCAAAGTGCCTACCTAGCAGGTAGTACCGAAGGGAATCTAGAGCCCACTTCACCGCTAAACACTCCTTTTCAATGGTGGCGTAATTTACCTCATGGGACTTCAACTTCCTGCTGAGGTAAATGACTGGGTGCTCTTCCCCGTTCCAGACCTGGGACAATACTGCTCCTAACCCCACATCTGACGCATCACTTTGTACGACAAAGTCTTTAGAGAAGTCGGGTGAGTACAACACTGGCTGGCTACATAAGGCTTGTTTCAAGAATTGGAATGCTGCCTCAGCCTCGGGGGTCCATTTAATCATGACCGACCCTTTCCCCTTCGTCAGGTTGGTTAGGGGCACAGCCTTAGAAGCAAAGTGGGGAATGAATCGCCGATAATACCCAGCGATTCCCAGAAAGGCTCGTACCTGCTTCTTGCTGTTGGGACGTGGCCAACTCTGGATGGCCTCGACTTTGTTGAGTTGGGGTTTTATTACTCCCCTCCCAATGGTGTACCCAAGATATTTGGCCTCCTCCTGCCCAATGGTACACTTCTTGGGGTTAGCCGTAAACCCCGCTTCCCGAACAGAGTCCAGGACTGCTTGCACTTTTGGCAGATGTGAGGCCCAATCTGTGCTATGGACAATTACGTCATCCAGGTAAGCTGCAGCATACTTCCGATGGGGCCTCAGCATCTGGTCCATTTTCCGCTGGAATGTGGCCGGCGCATTCTGTAACCCGAACGGCATTCTTTTATATTGGAACGCCCCGTCTGGGGTTACAAATGCGGTTTTCTCTTTGGCCGACTTGGCCAGGGGGATTTGCCAATACCCTTTTGTGAGGTCAAGAGTCGTCATGTATCGGGCTGTTCCCAGCCGGTCGATCAACTCATCTATACGTGGCATGGGGTAGGTGTCAAATTTTGTAACTTTGTTCAACTGACGAAAATCGTTACAAAATCGCCAGCTCCCATCCGGTTTAGGCACCAACACAATGGGACTAGACCAATCACTTTGGGACTCCTCTATCACCCCTAAGTTCAGCATTTTCTGTACTTCCTCCCGTATTGCCTCCCGTCGGGCCTCTGGGATCCGATAGGGTTTTAACTTCACCCTTTCACCGGGCGGGGTAATGATGTCATGCTCTACCCCAGATGTTTGTCCCGGCAGCTCAGAGAATACCTCCTTGTTGCGAAGCACAAACTCCTTAACCTCCTGTTGTTGGGGTTGTGACAAGGTGGCTGCTATTCCAACCTCAGGAATCACGCAACCAGTTTGAGCTGGTGACCAAGTGTCTGCGACTAGGGACTCTCTATCCCTCCAGGCTTTCAACAGATTAACGTGATAGATCTGTTCGGGCTTTCGCCTTCCTGGTTGTCTGACCTTGTAATTCACTTCGCTCACTTTTTCCAATATCTCATAGGGGCCTTGCCATTTGGCAAGGAATTTACTTTCAACCGTAGGGACAAGTACCAGTATCCTATCCCCCGGGGAAAAGGTACGGGTCTTGGCTCCACGGTTGTACACTCTCTGCTGTGCTAACTGCGCTTGGGCCAAATGTTCCTTCACGATGGGCATTACCTGTGCAATTCGGTCTTGCATCAGGGCGACATGCTCAATCACACTCCTGTGGGGAGAACTCTCACTTTCCCAAGTTTCCTTGGCAATATCCAACAGCCCTCTTGGGTGTCTCCCATACAGTAACTCAAAGGGGGAGAATCCCGTAGAGGATTGGGGCACCTCCCTAATAGCAAACATCAGATAAGGAAGTAGACAGTCCCAATCCTTTCCATCTCTATCCACCACTTTCTTCAACATTTGTTTTAGGGTTTTGTTGAATCTTTCAACCAGCCCATCGGTTTGGGGGTGATACACAGATGTACGTAATTGCGTCACTTTGAACAATTTACACAGCTCCTTCATAACCCGGGACATAAAGGGTGTACCTTGGTCCGTAAGCAGTTCTTTACAAATACCCACCCGGCTAAACACAAGAGATAGCTCTTTGGCTATGGTTTTGGCCGAGGTATTTCGGAGAGGGATCGCTTCTGGATAACGGGTGGCATAGTCCATTATAACTAATATGTACTGGTGCCCCCTAGCGGACTTGATTATAGGCCCTACCAAATCCATGGCGATCCTCTCAAACGGGACCTCAATGATGGGTAGAGGGACCAGCGGGCTACGGAAATGTGGCATCGGGGCCGACCTCTGACACACAAGGCAGGAGGAACAATAATTTTCTATGTCCTTCATCACCCCCGGCCAATAGAATCTCTGTAATACCCTCTCTCGGGTTTTCTCTGTCCCCAGATGACCTCCAAGAATGTGCCCATGGGCCAACTCCAACACCAACTTCCTGTAAGGTTTGGGCACCACAAGCTGCTCAACGGTTTCTTCTGCCCTTTTTGCCACCCGATACAGTAGGTCCTTCTCTACGCTGAAGTATGGGTAAGTGCAGGTATTATCTGGGTTCACTAACTCGCCATCTATTTTCACTACGTTTTCCCGTGCCTTTATTAGGGCGGAGTCTTTCAACTGTTCTGTGGCAAAGTTTTCCCTGTGAACCTCAAGATCAGAAAACTCCACAGACGGTAGGTTTTCGTCTGAGGAGGTGGGCTCCTCTCCAGTTTCTTGAGTCTCCCCTGCCAATACTGATAAGGGAAATTCCGGAGAGTCCTCACCACTCTCAGGGGAGTTCTGGCTATCACATTCCTGGTACATAGGGGCACCAGTGGGGGGCTCAGGATCATCCCACAGTTCCCAGAACTTCGGAAAATCCCTTCCCACAATGGCGTCATGCGGTAACTGAGATACTAAGCCCACTGGATGAGAGAGGGTACCTTTGGGGGTCTCGAAACACACTGTAGTCACTGGATACTCTCGGGTGTCCCCATGCACACAAATAACAGCTACCTTGCTATTCCCAAAGACCTCTGTTTTAACTAACTCAGCCTTTATCAGGGTCACAAGGCTACCTGAATCCAGCAATACCACAACATTTCTACCATTAACACACATTTTGCATAAATGTTTCTCAGTTCCTCGAATGGCAGTGCATGCGACTGTCGCACACAGCGACTGACGTCTGCCCGTCAGAAAGTCACACTGCATGGGTTCCTCCACAACCGGGCAATTGGCTGCAATATGTCCCGCTTGCCGGCAGCGGTAGCAAACGATCCTTCTTGCCGCCTCTTGAGCCGCTGATTTCCCAGGCTGTTCTCGCCAAACTTGGGGTAGAGCTCCCACCCTCTCACTCTCTCCACCCTCACCCCTTGGAATCCTCTTATCCGCCCCTGGGGATGGTCTGGTCTTAGGGTGGAAAGTCCGAGTGTCTCTGGAAGAGGCCGTCAGGTTCTCTGTAGCCAAGTATTTCTCCACACGATCCACAAGACCATCGGCCGTCTCTGGGTCTCCATGGCTTACCCACTTTTGGATGGCAGTAGGAAGAGCTCTCAAAAACCGATCCATTACAACACGTTCCACAATCTTTGGTGCGGACAAAGTCTCTGGCTGTAGCCACTTTCTGCTCAGGTGAATGAGATCATACATTTGAGACCTGGGGGGTTTTCCAAGCTGGAAAGTCCAGTTATGCACACGCTGAGCCCGGACAGCCTGGGTGACACCCAGCCTTGCCAAAATTTCAGCTTTTAGCATCACATAGTCTTTTGCTTGGTTAGGCTCTAGGTCATAGTAAGCTTTCTGCGATTCACCAGTTAACAGAGGAGCCACCAGTCCAGCCCACTGCTCCTCAGGCCACTTTTCTCTTTCAGCGGTCCTTTCAAATGTGGTCAAAAATACCTCTGGATCATCCTCTCCAGTCATTTTTGTCAATAAACGACTCACCCCAAAGGACGCGGTATTAGTGGGACGGCTTTCCTCACTGGTCTGCGGACGTTGCTGCATTACTGCTTCCATTTGTTGTAGTCTCTGCTCTTGCTTCTGTAACAGGTCTATGAAGCAGGCCTCAGATTGCTGCTGGGCTTGTTGCTGAGCTTCCAGACTCTGTTGGTGAGCTTGCTGCTGGGCTGCAAGGCTCTGTTGATGAGCTTGCTGCTGGGCTGCAAGGCTCCTTTGCAAACCTGCATTTGTCTGCTGTTGATTGGCATTTGCTAGAGCCAGCTGTTTCAGTATCTCCTCCATGCTGGCTTAAAAAAAACTGCCACTGGTTCTCCACCAACTGTGAGGGGGTTAGCTCGGCAGCGGGTGTGTGTGACCCCCGGGATGGGCTCCCCACACAAAAACAGGCCCAGCAAACGGAGGTTGTGGTTTTCAAAATCAAAAAGGTGCGGTTTATTTTCTATTTACAGTGACAAAACACAGCAAAGCAAAAGAAACATAAATAAAATAAATCCTGGTCAACTTGACCTCTGAGTAAACATACAGGTTTCCTAACTAACAACTGGGATCAGCCTAGTGCTGTCCTAGTCCCTAAGTCCCTGGTTTTAAATGTCCAAGCAAATAGCCACACAGGCTTTGTCTCACCGCACAGGGGTTCACTCTCCCTAGACAGTCCACACAGGTCTGGTTCCAGGCATGAGCAAACACCTAATGAATCTGGGAGTTCTTATAGAGGCCTAAATGAGCTGACAAGCTTCAGCTGGTCTCATCAACTCCCTGTCTGCACGACGCCCCACACTCTCCCTAGAGGTATGAGTCATTCATGAGCCCACTAGCCTCAGCTGGGCTTATACAACTCTCCACCTAGTTGTATAAGTCGGCGTAAAGCCTGAATCTGGGCGAAATGTATCTACCCCCCTGGATGCAACCAGGTGACTTTACCTTCCTGCTGTCACAATATATATATATATATGTGTAGCGGGTATGTACTTTCCCGGGTGTAATTTGAACTTGGCAGAGACATTAGTGATGTGTAATTTCCTGCAGCCCAGCAGGTGGCGCTGTCGCCCTGGGCTGGGGTTGAATCATTGCTGTGTGCCGTGCTTCCTTTTTGTCCTTCCTCGGCAGCGGTATGGTGGGGCGGGGAACCCGCCATGCTTGCTGGGAGAGGGTATAAAGGGGCCGGCCATCTTTGTCGCGGGGTCGAGTCCCAGGCACCTTTAGCCTGTGGGCGGTGGTTCGTGTCGGTTCTCTAGGCGGGCCTAGGCCTAGAGGACAGCCGGAGGTCGTGTTCCATCCCAGGCACCTTTAGCCTGGGGTGAGGTACTCGGATGGAGGTCTGGAGCTCAGTGCCCAACACTGAGTTCCGTGAGGGAAGGAGATCCTAGGGAACCCCGGGAGTGGGTACCCGAATCCGGAAGGCGTAATGGACCGGGGGGAGCTCCTCACTCGAAGACCTGGTGCAGCATATTACCAGTGACGGGTGAGCCTCTCATCGGAGACCGCCTGGAAGGAAATCCCCGCCCCGCTCGGAGACCGCAACTCACTTTCAGGGAGGAAAGTGGAGAACACATTGTGTCTGGGCCTACTCGCATCCACACCTCCTTTTCTGTTCTGTTTCTACAAGGGAGTTCAACTGATTGTGTTCATTCGAGAGGAATAAAGGAGTGTTGAACTTTAATGGTGTGGGGCTCATTTCCTGACAGACATTGTTCAAGGTAACTCTCGGTGGAGGCTCCAGGTGCACAGCACTGACCCAAAGGTAAAGGAACTTTGCTTACACCACACTGACACCTGTGGTGAAGGCCAGGCGTGGTGTCCCCGCTCCCTTCCCCTCTAAGGTACCCCTAGACAAGAGACAGACGAGCTGAAGAAAAAGAGGGGAGTGAGGAGGGCGCTACATATATATATATATACACAGGTATATATATATATATATATATATATATATATATATATATATATATATATAGTCAGCTGCTTCTGTTGACATTAAACAAATATGGGCCTAGATAAGGTGGGTTCAGCAGTAACAATGGATGTGTCTTCGCCTAGTTAACTCATGTTTTCAATGTCCTACTAATATAAACTGCCTCTTTAATCCATCTTTTCCACATTTGCAAAAGCTTTACAAAAACAAAATGGGCTAGGAGAAGCATGTGCCTGCCTGTGGAGAGAAAGGTATGTCACAATGGCACAGTTATTTCCTGACGTTCATCACCCTGTACAATGCATTCGGAAAGTATTCACAGCGCTACACTTTTTCCACATTTTGGAAGTGGAATTCTCTACACCATGTCCATGATTGACATGGTTCATTCTCGTTGAAATAAAGAAAATCAACAATTAATATTTTCTTTAGTCAAATACTGTACATATACTGTATTGGGAATCAACAGTGAGCATTGGTTGCTAGTGATCAGTACACTATTCAAGATATATCCTCTCCATGTCTAACATCAGAAGCATCTGCGTGTTCCCTATGCAGCCAGCAAAAGAGACATTCCTATACATCCTGCAATCATTAAAATGAAGTTGATGAAGAAAGAACACATCCTGGACTGCCACACTCCGTTGAATGGCGTCTTTATTGTATAAAATCAAATGTAATCCAATATAGTACAGTCAAATAAAAGTGGACAAAACAAGGACAAAAATGGCTAACGCGTTTTACATTGTGAGATGCTTACTCATAGCTAAGTGCACAAGAGCAAAAAATGTGAGTAAAAATGTGAGTAAAAAACCCTTCCGCCAATCAAATCTTGAAATTGAACGTAAAATTAATTAAACACATGATTGGATCTTGTTATTTCCAGAGATAGGGTGCACCTGTTTGGAAGGCAAGTCAAACCAGAAACCTACTTTAAAAAAAGGGGACATCGTAAGCCCAGAAAAAGAAAAAAACTATAAACATATAGGGTTTCTGTTATAACAATTGTCCCAAACATGGCAAACCTTCAACATGGAATAGAACAACAATGAAGGAAAAATATTTATAAGTGCAAAATATGCAAACCATATAATGTGATAGTGAATAACATATGAATATAGAAGTGCACATTAATATATGAAAGTGAAAAATGTGATAAATGTTTCTACAATGAACACATGTGTAATATAAAACATTGGCCAAGAGGTCATATTATGCATATCATCAAAATTATACGTGTGATCAGCGAAACAAATATACAAAACACAATAATAAAACTATAATGTTATATTAAAATATAATTTTGATAAAAGTTGTTGTAGTACCGAAAACATAACACTATTGCCAAAAAATATATACATTTTCTGTTACTGTATCTTCCTAGAAGAATCATCCGCATATCACTTAACATTTTACGAAGAAAAGTGATTAAATGGAAAGGACATGTGTGTATTATCGGTCAATATGCAGAGGAGAAAAGTATATATATGGCAAATAGATGTACGATAGAAGCAGAACCCTCATTCACTCTACGATCATCTGTATAAGGAATGTTATTGAAAAAAATGACACTATGGAAAGTCTATGAAAGATTCCCTGAAGTTATTGTTTCTTATATTTTGTAGGAGAATGTTCTGATAGGATTGTTGAGCCCCTCATGAGCCTCTCAAAAGATGAGCCCCTCATTTACAGTCTGGGCATGAGATCCAAGGATTTCTACAGCATTATAGAGTTACAGTACATATTTTCAGATACCACAAGGTAGGTACCTGCACTTAAGCTCTGTTCTCTCTTAAGAAGTTTTTAAGAAACATCAGGTTCACTTTAAGTAAACTCAAAGTAGGTTTGAATTCATTAACTAAAAGTTCAGCAGTGGGTGAGGTATGGTTTAGCTGTGTTGTCCTTTCTGAGTGGTGTTAGTCCCTTGGTCTTGGTTTAACCTCCATGCTTATATTTTTCCTTTTTTTAACCCCTGCCCTCTCCATTTATTCTATATTTTTTTTAATTAAGGAGTACTTCTGTGCAAGGTCAGATGTCCAAAAATGAATTGTTAACATGAACATTATTTATACCTGTACAGTGGAACCTCGGTTTACGAGTAACACGGTTAACGAGCATTTTGAAAGACGAGCAACTTTTTAAAAAAAATTCTGACTCGGTTTGCAAGTGTTGTCTCACTACACGAGCAGATTTCAAGCTAATGGGGTGTGCAGTACTGCATTTGGCCTGAGATGCGGGGGCGCCAGTGCCGATCGGAGCCGTTCAGAAATGCTCAGAAATACTCCGTTCCCGGGTGTTTCCGAGCCTTTCCGAGGGTTTCCAAGATCAGCCGAGCAGTCCCCGAGCCTTTCCGAGTGTTTCAGAGGCTCTCTGGCGCCACCCACCTCTGGCCACATGCGGTATTGCATGCCATTGAAGTCAATGCGGAACAAATTATTTTAGTTTCCATTGACTTCTATGGGGAAACTCGCTTTGATATGCGAGTGCTTTGGATTACGAGAATTCTCCTGGAACGGATTATGCTTGTAATGCAAGGTTCCACTGTATATTGTTTTCTATTAGTACAAACTTTATCACATTGAAGGCTGGATTTCTACATAGCCAACACAGGCCTTGCTTAAGGTATCATGACTGCCAGGCGTGGCACACAACCACAAAACTCATTTATTTGCTTACTTAGTCTGTATAGTTACGATTCATCAAAATTTCTGCCAATTTCAGTTGTTAGAATACAATAGTCATTTATTAACTAAAATGTTGAAAAGATACTCACAAGCAAAGTGCACTTAAATCCTGCGCACAAGGTAGCAAGCAGAAATTCACAGTAAAAACATTGTCCCCTTAAAGTGGAAGTAAAGTCTGCTATAAATTTTTTTTTTAAGGCCCCCCAGGTGGTTTATGCCATAATGTACTAGTATGCACAGCATAGTACAGTACATTATGGCAGATATACCTGTCATATGGTGTCCTCCAGCGCAGCGCTGGGACCAATCCAGCCGCCCCCACGCTTCCATCTTCGCCTGCCCTTCCTTCCGGGTCCCGTGCCTTCGGCCACTTAATAGGCCAGGCCATGATGGCGCCACTCCCGCGCATGTGCACGGGAGTCACATCACCGCGGCATGGATCAGGGGCTGATTGGAGCCGTAAATGTTTGCTGAACTGTGCATGCGTGGCTCAGTGAACATGACAGCTGACAGGCAGAAGGATCCATTTATGGCAGAAGAGACCAATAGGGTTTCTTCTGTCATAAATACCCTGCCTGTCAGCCATTTGATTAAAAAACAAGTTTACTTCCATTTTAAGAATGGACACCTGTAGAGGATATGTTAAAATGGCTTTGGACGCGTTTCATTATGTGATATGTGACTTCCTCATAGGGTTCAGATCCTCTCTGAAGATTCTCACATCAATGCTGTTATGTGTGAATGTGGGAACCAGGTGATTTCTCCCATTCAGCCTGTGGGACTGAGTGAGAGAAATCATAATATATATGACCATCTTTAGAACCAAACTGCTAGTAGACAAGGATGCGGTATACCCTACTCTACTTTAGGGGTAGGCATGTTGGGGCAAATTGTCTCTTCCAGCCTCTCTGGCACTAGCCTTGGTGTGCCCTGTGTGGGTATAACATCTGATCCTCTTAATGTGGCTCGCCAATCACTAGGTTAGGAAGGTGGAAGTATATTGCTATTGGCCCAGGAGGGCAGGAAGTATAAATCCAGTCCTGGTTACATTTTTTTTTTTATATCCATTTTTCAGGTAAATTAAATATAGAATCTGGACAGCTATTTAGGTTATTTTATGTCATTGTCTTCTGACAATAAATACAAACAATAGACCGCTTGTTAGACTACAAACCACTTTTGAATAGATTAGCTTGTTCTGCGGGTGGCTGTAGACCAGGCTCTTTAGATTTCATGTGGGTCAAAGGTTATAATCAAATGATTTAATTAATGAGAAATGAAAGCCTCCTAATGAGTGAGCAGGATCAGCAGGGTTAATCTGAAAGCCCAAATTGGAAATTTAGTAATCACCGCATGAGCGTTCTAAATATTTGTAGAAGTGAAAATGTGTGTTATTAGGAGGTACTTGGAAATGGCTTCTGCGGGCAGGGGGTAAATACTTCACAGTAAGCACTCTTCTGTCTTTTGTTTAAATTTTATAAAAATGTCACACGCTACTCATTTCAGCTTTAATCATAAAAGTGTCCTGCAAACTCATTTTGTGGAACAAGTTGACTGTCATTAGCTGAGCCAAAGAAATAATAAATAGACCCCAGGAACTGGGAAATGAGATATATTGCACGGTGTTTGATGTTCAGTTAGAGAAAGCTAGCCATAGAGAAAGTTGCAAAGAAAAAAAAAGCTAAACATTGTAATCAAATGAAGTGGAATTTACAGCTAGTTTAAATGGTCAAGTAACTGTTTTCCAGCTCATCTAACATGAAGTGTTTCCAATGGCTGCACTTATAAGTGCCGCTGCTTAATAATGAACATCATGCGTACACTGCAAACTGCTTCTACAGCTAAACAGAAACTGGAAATGACAAGTTCGTTTCATTGATATTTTTAACTTCTCTAACAGAACTACAGCAGGACTATGGTATGTATTATAAGCAGTTTGGGTAATTATGGAGATCAAAGGTTAAAAAGTTGCAAGGAAATATTTTTTATAGTGTATCTATAGCCAAAGCTGTGGTAATACACACGGTCGGAATTTCCAATGAAAAAAGTCAGAAGACGGAATTTTTTCATCGGATATTCCGACCGTGTGTGTGCCCCATCTGACTTTTTCCGTCGGAAATTTTGACGGAGTTAGAAAGAGAACATGCCGAAAAAAAATTCTATCGGAAATTCCGTTTGTCTGTATGGAACTCCGACGGAGAAAAAAACACGCATGCTCAGAATCAAGTCGAAGCATTGAACTTCATTTTTCTCGGCTTGTCGTAGTGTTGTACGTCACCGCGTTCTTGCTTGACGGTCGGAATTTGGTGTGACAGTGTGTATGCAAGATGGTAAGGGGTAAAAACTGCGCTAGAACCCAAAATAACAAGTGTCAAGCCGCCAGCACTCAAACAAACAAAGTAAATGCAAATGCAAAATAGATAGTGCAGCACTGTACTGACTTCTGTGTGTGGACTTCTTCCATATAGAAGTATCCACACCATACTCATCTCATTTGTGGTTTAATGTTTTTTTTTAATATACCACTGTGATATTTTCACCTCATGTTTTGTTATCACTTTTATATTTAGTGATTTTTCAGTACAGCGCCGCACTACCTATTTTGCAGTGTGTATGCAAGACAGCTTGAACGGAATTCCGTCGGAAAAATCCATCTGAGTTTATCCTGACGGAAAATCCGATTGTGTGTACAAGGCATTAGGGTTAGAAGCCCTGTCACAATGTTATTGTTGTCTGCATCCTGCTGGGAGGATCCACGCTCTCTGTGTCTTGTTAATATTGCCACCAAAAATTATTGGAAATCCAAAATTTTACAGTTGTCTCCAGAATAGGAACATCGTGGAAATCTTCCAGTTGTTTTGGGGTAACTGTGTAAAGAAATGAGAATTTCCCTCACTCTGTAGAGTTTTACTTTCACTGTCTGTTCTTTTTCCATCAATCCCCACAATGGGGCATAGACAGCAAAAATAAACAGAGAGGGGTTTCAGACCTTCCATACTCTGAAAACTGAAAAAAAAAATGTTTGGGGTATATATCAACTTTAAAGCCGCCAGCCAGCACAGCAAAGGTTAAATGCTCATTAGCTCTAGGGGATGAGGAATAAAGAAAAAGCATTGTTGACTAATCAAGCTTTACTGTTTTGCACAGTGTCATAAACTTAAAGATGAATTCCTGGTATGGTATTTTTTTACATAGTTACATTGATCCAGTTTGGACCAATGTAACTACACTGAGCAAAGTTTTAAATGCAATACTTTTGTGTTTGACCCTATTAGGGTTGTCCCGATACCGATACTAGTATCGGTATCGGGACCGATACCAAGCATTTGCGCGAGTACTTGTACTCGCGCAAATGCTCCCGATGCTTCACCCGATACTTTTTTTTTTTTTGTGGCCGGAGAGGGCGGGAGGAGTCAGTGGCTGGGGAGGGCAGGAGAGAGGGCGGGGGAGTGTGGGCGGAGTCTGGCCGGAGAGGGCGGGAGGAGTCAGTGGCTGGGGAGGGCGGGAGAGGAAAGTGCGGGCGGAGTCTGGCTGAAGAGGGCGGGCACAGTCGGTGGACGGAGTCCGCGGGCGGAGAGCGAGTCCCTCACCTGCAGTTGAACCTGGTAAGCTGGCAGGGGTTCAGGGCGCAGCCGCATCAGGATCGGTGACCGGTGCTGTCACATTCGGTCGCCGTCAGCGGCTGAACGTCCCCACGCCCATCTTGGTACACCCTGCACTCGGCTGCAGTAAGCAGCAGCAGACATCTTGTTACACCCAGCCCGAGCTATATGGGCTGGGTGTAACAAGATGTCTGCTGTTGCTTACTGCAGCCGAGTGCAGGGTGTACCAAGATGGGCGTTGCAGCAGTTTTTTTTTTTCCCCCACCCCCCGCAGCATTTCAGTGCCAGCCACCTATCAGTACCCACAAGTGCTACCTATCAGTGGAATCAGTGCCATCTACCAGTGCCACCTATCAGGTGGCACTGGTAGATGCCACTGATTGCACTGATAGGTGGCACTTATGGGCACTGATTGCACTGATAGGTGGCACTTGTGGGCACTGATAGATGGCACTGATTGCACTGATAGTGCAATCAGTGCCATCTATCAGTGCAATCAGTGCCATCTATCAGTGCCCACAAGTGCCACCTATCAGTGCAATCAGTGCCATCTATCAGTGCCCACAAGTGCCACCTATCAGTGCAATCAGTGCCCACAAGTGCCACCTTTCAGTGCAATCAGTGCCACCTATCAGTGCCCACAAGTGCCACCTATCAGTGCCCACAAGTGCCACCTATCACTGCCCACAAGTGCCACCTATCACTGCCCATAAATGCCACCTATCAGTGCCCCCAAGTGCCACCTATCAGTGCCACCTATCACTGCCCACAAGTGCCACCTATCAGTGCCCATAAGTGCCACCTATCAGTCCCCATCTTTCAAACTGTCACATGACATTGAAAAAAAGTATCGGTAATCGGTATCGGCGAGTACTTGAAAAAAAGTATCGGTACTTGTACTCGGTCTTAAAAAAGTGGTATCGGGACAACCCTAGACCCTATTTATCATGAGCTAAACACAAAAGGCCTATTTCTCTCAAATATTGTTCACAAATCTGTCTTAGCCCAGGTTCACACTGGGCTGCGGGAGTGAAGCTGTGCGAGTTCAGCTGAACTCGCACGATTTCACTCTCGCTGGTAGTCCCGATTTCAGCCGCGATTACAAAGACATCTGACACAGATGTCAATGTAAATCGCGGCCGAAAACGCAAAAAGTAGTACAGAAACTACTTTTTGAAATCGGTGCAGCGCCGCAGATGCGGCGTCACACCTATTAGGACGGTGTCATTGCCAGAAATATGCGTCAAATACCGCCGTTTTGACATGCGATTTGACATGCCAAATCGCATGTCAAAACGCACCAGTGTGAACCAGGGCTTAATCTGTGTTAGTGAGCACTTCTGCTTTGCCGAGATAATCCATCCACCTCACAGGTGTGGCATATCAATATGCTGATTAGACAGCATGATTATTGTACAGGTTTGCCTTAGGCTGGCCACAATAAAAGGCCACTCTACAGTAAAATGTGCAGTTTTATCACACAGCACAATGTCACAGATGTTGCAAGTTTTGAGGGAGCGTGCAATTGGCATTCTGACTGCAGAAATGTTCACTAGAGCTGTTGCCCTTGAATTGAATGTTCATTTCTCTACCATGAGCCGTCTCCAAAGGCGTTTCAGAGAATTTGGCAGTACATCCAACCGGCCTCACAACCGCAGACCACGTGTAACCACACCAGCCCAGGACCTCCACATCCAGCATCTTCACCTCCAAGATCACCTGAGACCAGCCACCCGGACAGAATTTCTGCACAAACTGACAGAAACTGTCTCAGGGAAGCTCATCTGCATGCTTGTTGTCCTCATGGGGGTCTCAACCTGACTTCAATTCGTCGTCGTAACCGACTTGAGTGGGCAAATGCTCACATTCAATGGTGTTTGGCACTTTGGAGAGGTGTTCTCTTCATGGTTGAATCACGGTTTTCACTGTACAGGGCAGATGGCAGACAGCGTGTATGGCGTTGTGTGGGTGAGCGGTGGGGTTATGGTATGAACAGTCGTTTTGCTATGAACAATGAACAATAGTGCACTTTATTGATGGCATTTTGAATGCACAGAGATACCGTGACGAGATCCTGAAGCCCATTGTTGTGCCATTCATCCACGACCATCACCTCATGTTGCAGCATGATAATGCAAGTCCCCATGTTGCAAGGATCTGTACACAATTCCTGAAAGCTGAAAACATCCCAGTTCTTGTATGGTCAGCATACTCACCAGACATGTCACCCATTGAGCATGTTTGGGTTGCTCTGGATCAGCGTATACGACAGCGTGTTCCAGTTCCTGCCAATATCCAGCAACGTCGTACAGCCATTGAAGAGGAATGGAAAAGCATTCCACAGGCCTGAACAACCTGATCAACTCAATGCGAATGCAAATATCTGAAAAGTGTGGCATGCATTTGTATTCAGCCCCCTTTACTCTGATACCCCTAACTAAAATCTAGGGCAACCAATTGCCTTCAGAAATCCCATTTTTAGTAAATAGAGTCCACCTGTGTGTAATTTAATCTTGATATAAATACAGCTGTTCTGTGAAGCCCTCAGAGGTATGAATAGTGAACAAACAGTATCATAAAGGCCAAGGAACACACCAGACAGGTCAGGTATAAAGTTGTGGAGAAGTTTAAAGCAGGATTAGGTTATAACATGAAAAAATTTGGAAAATTTCAAGGAGTATGAATACTTTTTGAAAACACTGTATATGCTATACCTGGCCGATGCCCCTGAAAGCTGGAAATCACTGACGTAGACATCGCTTCTTGTGATCTTCACTTGCTTTCCAGGTCATGTGCTGAGCAGCTGGCCTGATTGATTGTGAACACAGGATGGTAAGTGGCTTGGTACGGGCACCAACCAGAGAGTGTTTTTCATTTTCTGAATGAATGCAAAGTGTTCTCTGATTAGATGAAGTAGAGAGCAGGACATCACTGACCTGCCCCACCTCTCCACCTCATCCAATCAGAGAATGCTTTGCATCCATTCAGAAAATTCAAAGCATTCTCTGAATGGCATCTGTGCTGAATGGGCAACCCCCTGTGTTCAGAATACAGCAGACCAGCCACTCAGCACAGGACCCGGAAGCTAGTGGAGATCATCACAGTAGCGGTGTCCACTTCAGTGATTTTCCAGCTTTCAGGAGCATCAGCCAAGAATGGTATATTCATAGTTACATTGGTCCAAGCTAGACCAATGTAACCATATAAAATATGCATACCTGGAATTCGTCTGGATTTGGCGGAGTCTGGGAGAGAACAGAGAGGTGACCTATTCAGTGGGCTACAGTTTCCTAACTATTGATGAAGGGGACCTACCCCAAAATCTTAAATGTTAGTGCAAATAAAAAAAGAAGGGGACACCCCCCTCCCCCCTCCACATAGGCAGAGGAATGGAGGAACACGCAGAGCTGTATTTTGAATAGACAAGCTCTCTGCTTATCTACCTCTAAGCACCCTCCCCAACACAAATTTTCAGCTCATGTTATCTCATGTGTTGGAGAACTTGTCAGAAGTGACACATGCTGATAACAGAGGGACGAAGTACCAGAGAGAAACAACACTGAAGCCCTGTACAGACGGCCGGAATACCCGGCGGTATAAAGTCCGCCGGGCATCCCGACGGGAAAACTGCGGAGAGAGCTCTGGCCGGGAATCCCGGCCGTGTGTACAGGGCTTATGCTCCCTCGGCACTGCCTCGCAGTGTTTTCCATCGGCAAGTGTAGAAAATCTGGCGGAAAAAAAAAACGGTGCAGAGCAGGTTCTCTATTTTTTCCGCTGGGATTCCCGGCAGTTTTTCCGGCGAGGGAGCATACACACGCCCAGTTTTTACAGCAAAAAGCTCTCCCGGCAGTTTTCTTGCAGGGAAAACAGGTCTTGTGTACGAGGCTTAAGAGCTTTTGAGAGTGACAAGTAAACACTACAAATATATATGCTTAGTTCAAATTTCATAAATGAGTGCTGTAGGCTCTTTTTTTTAAAAGAAAAATCACCAGGCTATCCCTACCTGCTTTCTTGAAAAATGTATGTGCTTTACAGAGCTTAATAGCTCAAGCTCAGATATACACCAAAAACTTCAAATTTACACTGAGAACTAATTCAGACACTCCTAATGTTATAGGTACTCGTCATCCCCCTTTCGTCCCCAGAGGAGAGCAGATCCTGAATGCTGCAGACAGTGGTGCCATTTATAACTTCCAGGGCTAGCCCAGATGGGATGTGTATGAATCGAGTGATCTCTATAAAAGCAATTTGAAAAAACTGATTTTCAGTGACTATATGCATCACACTACAATATAGTTCAGTTATCTTGCTACTAGGGCTGTGGAAATGAAAAATGATTTTGATCGATCAAAATTCCGGGTCTTCAGGGAGTTCCGTCGAAGATCCGGTGATGCCACAGACACCGGCGGGGCTTGCCGTGTCCATCTGAAGGGCTCCTTTGCTGTGCCTTCATATCTGCATGCTGGCGGGACCTTACTATCTGCCACACGCAAGGGCTGTTACACTTCCCTCTATCACTTCTCTCTATCAACCTGGGATTCTTCAGCCATCCACTGGGAGTTGTGATAGTTCCCTTCACGGGACATCTACATGCCAACGGACTGATGTTAACCCCTCCTTCTCTGGATTCAGCAGTGGTATCGTTGTACACATTTTTATACCAGTATCATACTTAGCTACATGTTTTTATGACTGCTTTTGCTACCATTTGGTATTACTCGCACCATTTTTACAGTTTATGTAGCTACATCGATTTTATCTCCAGTGCAATATTTATTTTGTTACCTACTTAAAGACTATAAAGGTTTTAATTAGGGCTGTGGAAATTAACTATTAATTCCTCGATTAATCGATTAATGTTTTTGATCGATCAAAATTATTTTGATCGGTACTCACCTCTCCGCCGGCTTCCGGGTCTTCAGGGAGTTCCGTTGGAGATCCGGCGACATCACGGACACCGGCGGGGCTTGCCATGTCCATCTGAAGGGCTCCTTTGCTGTGCCTTCATATCTGCATGCTGGCGGGGCCTTACTATCTGCCACATGCAAGGGCTGTTACACTTCCCTCTATCACTTCCCTCTATCAACCTGGGATTCTACAGCCATCAACTGGGAGTTGTGATAGTTCCCTTCACGAGACATCTAAATGCCGACGAACTCATGTTAACCCCTCCTCATCTGGATTCAGCAGTGGTATCGTTTTACATATTTTTATACCAGGATCATACTTGGCTACATGTTTTTATGACTGCTTTTGCTACCGTTTGGTATTACTCGCACCATTTTTACAGTTTATGTAGCTACATCGATTTTATCTCTAGTGCAATATTTATTTTGTTACCTACTTGAAGACTATAAAAGTTTTAATGCTATTCCCATTGAGCGCTGCCTTTGTGTGTTTTTTGTATCCTGCTATCCATTTTTCCATTATTTGGTAGCTGCACTGGGAATCGGCCTGCAAGGAGATCAGCTAAAAGTAGTTGGATCTGTATGTGTGTTATAATTAATCGAAATTAGTTGATTAATCGATTAAAAAAAATTTGGATTAATCGAACACGAAAATTTTAATCAGTGACAGCCCTACTTGCTACACTATATACATATGTGAGTAATAAGTGAGTAATCCCTCACATTTTTGAAAATATTTTATTATACCTTTTCATGTGACAACACTGAAGAAATTACACTTTGCTACAATGTAAAGTAGTGAGTGTACAGCATAAGTGTATATTTGTTGTCCCCTTAAAATAACTCAACACACAGCCATTAATGTCTAAACCGCTGGCAACAAAAGTGCTGCCACACACGCTTGACACCATCTGAACCAAATAAGCTTATCTTGGTCTCATCAGACCACAGGACATGGTTCCAGTAATCAATGTCCTTAGTCTGCTTGTCTTCAGCAAACAGTGTGTGGTCTGAGCACTGACAGGCTGACCCCCCACCCCTTCAACCTGCGCAGCAATGCTGGCAGCACTCATACGTCTATTTCACAAAGACAACCTCTGCATATGACGCTGAACGCGTACTCTCAACTTCTTTGTTTGGCCATGGCGAGGCCTGTTCTGAGTGAAACCTGTCTGTCTTGGCCACCGTGCTGCAGCTCAGTTTCAGGGTCTTGGCAATCTTCTTATAGCCTAGGCCATCTTTATGTAGAGCAATAATTGAACATGTCGAACTTCCAGTGACCAGTATGAGAGAGTGAGAGCGATAACACCAAATTTAACACACCTGCCCCCCCATTCACACCTGAGACCTTGTAACACTAACGAGTCACATGACACCTGGGAGGGAAAATGGCTAATTGGGCCCAATTTAGACATTTTCACTTAGGGGTGTACTCACTTTTGTTGCCAGCGGTTTAGACATTATTAGGTTATTTTGAGGGGACATCAAATTTTCCCTGTTATACAAGCTGTACACTCACTACTTTATGTTGTAGCAAAGTGTCATTTCTTCAGTGTTGTCACATGAAAAGATATAATAAAATATTTACAAAAATGGGAGGGGTGTACTCACTTTTGTGAGATACTGTGTATATATATATATATATTATTATTATACACGATTTATATAGCGCCAACAGTTTACGCAGCGCTTTACAATTTATAGGGGGACAACACAATTACAGTACAGTTCAATACAAAAGGTACAGGGGGGCCCTGCTCATAGAGCTTACATTCTAAAGTGAGGGATATATATATATAAAATATAATCTACACACTGTTTATATATTACATCCGATAAGTAGACACACTGTTATTATCATGAGCTCTACATTTTTTTTTATTTTTGAGTACAATTATTTATTTATACATTTATTGTCACATTTGGTGACTTATGCCGCGTACACACGATAGGAATTTCTAACAAAAAATGTTCGATGTGAGCTTTTTGTCAGAAATTCCGACCGTGTGTAGGCTCCATCGGACATTTCTCATCGGAATTTCCAACAACAAAAATTTGAGAGCTGGTTCTCAAATTTTCCGACAAGAAAAGTTCTTGTCGGAAATTGTGATCGTCTGTATGCAATTCCGACGCACCAAAAACCACGTATGCTCAGAATGAAGCAGAAGAGCCAATCTGCGTATTGAACTTCGTTGATCTCAGCTCGTCGTACGTGTTGTACGTCACCGCATTCTTGACGTTCGGAATTTCCGACAACATTTGTGTGACCGTGTGTATGCAACACAAGTTTGAGCCAAAATTCCGTTGGAAAAAAATCCACGGTTTTGTTGTCGGAATTTCCGATCGTGTGTACGCGGCATAAAACGGTGACGAACAAGGGTCATTGATGATGGGTTCACAGTGCATACCATCCTAACTACTTTTCTTTCAGCTATCTATAATAAATTTTTTCTCTTTCATATTTGATCAGCATTTTTTTTTTCCAAAATAAGCTTTAGCAACCAAGCTACAGCAATCACACTCATCGATCTCTTACAGGAGTTTCTTAAATAAGATTTGTCTAAAATAAGCATCTGATTTAAGAAGTGTCTGGATTTATACTGTCTGAATCCATCCAGGAAAACAAAGAAAAACATAGCAACAAGAAATACATACTAACCATATTAATCATCTAACTTTATTACATTAACCCTTCCCTACTTCTCTCAGAATGCAATTAAACCTGCCTGTGGCTGATAATGTCAATTGGTAGCTTGCTGTGGATTCCGGGATGCTTCTTGATCATCTTAGAGATTGGATATGTTTTCTAACCAGCTGACACTGTTCATTATGGGTTACATGCAGGATACACATTACTGAATTTTACACAGGCCTCTTAATTGAATATCCTTGTCTGGCTCCACAAGTTCAGCTCTGCTGGTACAACTGAAGAAGCTAAATGGCCTCATTTCTCATTACTGAGCTAATCCATTAGCCTGACAGTTCTTCTGATTGGGATTGAAATTCAATTCCTACTCACAATTTCAGGTGCTTAGGACAAGGGATAGAGTGTTTTATTTTTCTTTCCCAGCAGTCTAACGAAGTTGTGTCTTTACTGACTTAAGAGGATATAAAAGAAACTGGTCTCATACTATATTATTTTATACTTTAACATTCCTTTACCATCTTAAAAGCATTCTGCGTATGAACAATATAATTAACGGACAACAAAAATAGTAGAGAAAATACATTTTGCAGTAATAAAGTTACTTTACCCACTTGTGTGCTAGCCTGTAATACCCCCTTCATTACCAAATCCTTTTCCAGTTTTCGAGGGTGTGATACTTTGACTGACAATTATCGTGCAACACCTGTACCCAAACAATTTTTATATTAAGGTTTTAGACGGGTAGAGCTATTTGTTGATGGTATTTAATACCCATTTTTGATCTTTTATTTTTTAACACAGAAAGAAAAGAAGACCTTCTGGTGACATCCCTTCCAGTGGCTTACAGAAGCTATGATTGTTTTTGTTTTATATTTAATGTCTACCAGTTTTTAAACTTATTTTTGTATACTGTAATTCATTATTTCCTTATTTTTATTTTACAAACAAATATTTAGTACAGAGTGCCTCCATGACAAGTTTTTTTTGCAGCGTTTACTAGACTTTCTACCAAGAAATCCTAGCACTGCCAGCTAACTCTTTGATGGTCTTTGTCCAACTGAAAATATATGAGACGGCAAAAAGAACAGATACAGTAAAGCCCTGTACACACGATCGGTTTAACTGATGAAAACCGTCCGATGGATTGTTTTCATCAGACAAACTGATCGCGTATGGGACCCATTGGTCTTTTTTCCATCGGTTTTAAAAAATAGAACATGTTTTAAATTTTTCCGATGGATAAAAAAACGATCGAAAACTCTGATCGTCTATGGGCAAGTCCATCGGATAAAAAACCCACGCATGCTCAGAATCAAGTCGACGCATGCTCAGAAGCATTGAACTTCATTTTTCTCGGCTCATCGAAGTGTTTTACGTCACCGCGTTTGGAACGGTCGGTTTTTTGACTGATGGTGTGTAGGCAAGACTGATGGAAGTCAGCTTCATCGGATTTCCAATGGACAAAACCATCGGATTAGAATCCATAGGATATCCGATCGTGTGTACGAGGCTTAAGACATTTTTTTAACCAGAATAAAAAAAGAAATTATGATTTACTGGCATTGCCATTTGTTGTAGAATTTTGCATTTGGAGGCTTGGCTATAGTAAAGTCTTTTGTTTCGCTTACTTTCTGTTAAAATATAAATGTATGGACATCTTTCTTTGGAAATAAAAAAACATGCTGATATCGAGGGGGTAAAACAATTTTAATGGTGCACTACATACAGTGCATACAGGTGATATAGAGAGAAGTTTGTGTGCACATGTGTTAGATAAGGGAGCTAAAGAATTAATGTATAGGTCACTGAAAAGACAGACTGGATCATATAGGAGAGAAGAAAGGATTGAGAAAGCAATAAATGACTAATTTACTCATTAATTTTTACCTTCTCAACGTCCTCTGTTGTAAAATGAAGGGGCAGGTGTCCAGATGTAAACATACACTGTTTGGTTTCCTTGACCAATTACAGTAATCCTAAGGTACAGAGCCACTCAGATAGACTCTGCACACCTTGCCTGCAAATGGAGTCATCTGAGGATGGATCAGTTTTCCAAAATATATATACAGTATATAGATCTATATATATATATATATATATATATATACACACACACACACATACTGTATATATCTATAATATATGTACATTGTAAACAAGCAGTTAAAAAGCTTTAAAACAATCCCTCAATGATGTAGCTGTACTATGACATAATTCATTCTCCAATAATTTGTTCTGCCTGTCTAGGAGGGATAGTGCAGGCCCCAAGTCCAATAGAGCCTCTCAAGTCAGGTTTTCAGGTTTCTGTTGGATATATACTATATACAGTATAGTGTCGGTCTTGGCTGATGTTAAGGGTAACTCCTCTTTCGTGGGGAAAAAAAATAGCAAATAAAGAAATAATGAAAAAAATAATATAGCGTACACAATTGCGACACAGGTCATATTGTAATTTTATGTTATTAGAAATGACCTTTCCTTTTCAATCTGCAGCTGCTGTAATTTTCTGAAAATGCAATGCAGTATGGCAACCTGGAGGTATTCTGTACACATGTTTTCCCTATCTTTCTCCTCTAATGACAATTGTAAAATTTCAGGTTACTAATCAGTTTCTGTCCTGTGACAATGGTCACCGGAACAAATAGAGACAATGTATTTCACCAGCTAGGACACAGGAGTAAACATCTGACAGAACTTCTAATCGGTGTAGGCAACCACGGCACTCCAGCTGTGGTGAAACTACAAATCCCATCATGCCTCTGCCTCTAGGAGTCATGCCTATGACTGTCAGGGTCTTGCAATGTCTCATGGGACCTGTAGTTTCATTACAACTGGAGAGCCGAGGTTGCCTACCCCTGACTTACAGGGTAAAATACATTTTACAATTAATTATCTAATTACAGAAGTCTTGCAACAAGTTTTGACATTATAAATAATAAATACAGGTACTTATTAAAAAAGAAAAAGAAGTAGGGGGGAAACACTAGAAGGAGAAAATGGATTAGTATTACAAGACATAAAAATATTATAATTATAATTCTCAAAAATTGTGAATTTTACAAAACACTTTAAAAAGACCATGTCCATGAAATAGTTGTGAAAGAACATAAAGATTATTTTTTAGAGCCCTTGTCTTTGATAGATTCAGGTTCATAGGGTGAGATGCTGGCCCAAAAAGACAATGTCCCACTGTGGCAACTCACATTGCCCCTAGCAGTCCATGCCAGTTCTTTACTATGTTAGAAAGCCAAAAGAAGGAAGAGTAATTTCATCTCAAGGTGCACACTTTTTCCAACACTGCATTAATATTTACAAAAACTCATCTCTCTCTGGTCTTTTGGACCCAACTTCGTTTACATGTACATTCCTCTCAGAATAACAGCTGTGGCCTCCTACACTTTACCTGAATTGCTCAGCCCACCAACATCTCCACAAGCTAAAAGAATAAGATCCAGTGCCTGTGAATCTCTGACTGAAAAAAAACATACTCGGGAACACTGCAGAAGGTCTTATAGATGTTTTTATGTAGCTAAATGACACACTTTGTCTATAAACATGAAGGCCCCTGTGCCTGTTACAGTTCATTTCTGGTGTTTCTGAAAATCAGTTAGCTTTTGATGCTAGATTTTAAGCACCAATGTTTTGGGATACTCCTTTTTGGTAAAACTGCTGTAAATAAAAACTGACTCTAGGTCTGAAGAATGCAAGTAAAATATCCCCATGGTCAGAATCCATGTGGTACATAACTCAGAACAACAGGCCAAAAGAAAACCAACTTGATAGACCCAACAGTCAGTCATATATATATTTGATGCGAAAAAATCATAAGACCGTGAACTGTATATTACAAAGTGCACAAAAGTTTATTAAACATGTAAGATCAATAACTCATTAAATATAATTTTATAATTAAAAAATTCTTCTAATATGGATATACAAGTCACATAGATAAACATCACTTGTAAAGAATGGTTTTGTGAGCAGAAGTTAGGTGAAAACTATTGTCCTGTAATTTACGCATTTACAACTGGCCTCCCTCCAGTCATGGGTGCATACATCAAATAAACCAAAAATGTTACAAATAAATTATTATCTATAAACAGTAGACAGTAGATTAGAGACTTGGAGATATAGCATGCTGTTCCTGTTCAGGTGATGTCACTGTCGGTTATGTAACTTCTGGTGACATCCCTTCCAGTGGCTTACAGAAGCTATGATGGTTTTTGTTTTATATTTAATGTCTACCAGTTTTTAAACTTATTTTTGTATACTGTAATTCACTATTTCCTTATTTATATTTTACAAACAAATATTTAGTACAGAGTGCCTCCATGACAAGTTTTTTTTGCAGAGTTTACTAGACTTTCTAATAAGAAATCCTAGCACTGCCAGCTAACTCTTTGATGGTCTTTGTCCAACTGAAAATATATGAGACGGCAAAAAGAACAGATACAGTAAGACATTTTTTTAACCAGAATAAAAAAAGAAAGAAAATTTATACAAAAGTACTTTGCATTCCCTTTATGATTTACTGGCATTGCCATTTGTTGTAGAATTTTGCATTTGGAGGCTTGGCTATAGTAAAGTCTTTTGTTATATAATACTGTATGTTGTATATTAAATGTGTAGTTTCCAATTACTTATACAACTGCTGGCATTGCCGTAAAGGCAGTGATGGGTGATTTATAGCAGTTAGAGTGACTCATGAAGGAATCCTCATATATGAATGGATATAAGATTTACCGGAAATTGATGCTTTCAAATTACGGTGATGAGGAATAGATATAGGTTGCATTACTGTAATATAGGTTCTATCCTACTGATCTAGAACAAGTTCTTTTTATGAACTGTGACAATTGCTATATTTCTAAATATGGAAATGAGTGCAATTCTAAAAGGAATAATATAAAAATGTTAACCTTGCAGTAGGATTGTAGTTGATTTATTATGCAGTACAATTATATATAAACATATAAATAATAGTACTGGTATATATTTTTTTAAATGTAATGGTATTGTAAGGGATTTAATACAATATAATTAATAAGCAGCATTGGTACCGCTGGAAGAACTTGTGTAGATTCTAACATTTATTTTAGACGTGAGTTATCAGACCATGTATTGCTAGAATAATATCTAATCTTCATATCAAGTTATTATCTTGGATTGCACTAAAGCCAGGAATAGAATTCACAGAGCAAACAGTCTGGCCCACGCCAGAGAAATTAAATTAGGTAGTAGCTGCTCTGACAAATTAGTTCAGCGATATAAAATACACAGAAATAGGGTGCAGTGCTCCCTAATCATATTCCCTACCTTGAGTTAATAACACAACAAATCAAAATATGGTGTATAAACAGTGTAACAAAAAATAATAATGTGCAAACACAACATATTCACACTGTGCTCAACATCATATTATATCATAAATATATTTTATCACAAGCCGTTCCAAATGCTTGTGCAGATAATGTTCAGCCCACAGGAAATTTGCACAATTGTGTAGAGCTCTGCTCCTGACGAAGTCAAGTGGATGTAAAGTACTGGTATACAACATCAGTTTATATTTATATACATTAAAAAGTCATGTAAAATAAACCCAAACCCGTAGCAGTTCCCCTTTAATGATCTAAAGGGAAGTCCTTCCATTCCTGATGTGTAGTGCTTGGTGCTTAATCTCAGGACCTGAAAAAAATCCCTACAGTCTCACCACATTTAGGCTTGATCACTTGACATGTAGATTTCTATGCTCCTGACTAAGTCCAGTGGATGTAAAGCACTGGTATTCAACATCAGTTTAAAGACATATACATTAAAAAGCAATGTAGAATTAGTGTTTAGGCTTGATCTCTTGACATGAAATAAAGAAATCCACTGCTACCACCATTGTTGTGCTTGGTGCTTACAGTCCTATTTTAAAGATCAGACTTTGAAGACACCTTCAGTTATCTGGCACTGTTCATTTTAAATTAATCTGCAGAAACCCCAAAGAAACTGAATATATATATATATATATATATATATATATATATATATATATATATATATATGCAATTTAAATCTCTTGATATGGTACTAGAAAATAACACGATTAATAAGAAATCAAAAAATAATTTCCTTTTTTATTTTATTTATTTTTTATTACCCCCCCCCCCCCCCCCGTGATTCTTACCACTCGTTCATTTAAAATTGGCAATTGTTAACAGTGTCCCCTTTTCATTACTTGTGCAGCATTGATTACTCACTGTGTTCTCCTTTGGAACAGCACGGCCATCCTGACTGTGGGCATGTGAAGCTCATTGGGTCTCTCTTCTGGAATTTCTCCAGATCTCGTGCATGTGCAGTGTAAGGGAAGCACGCCCTACTGGCAACAATACAAAACAAAACACTGCACTGCCACTATACATTCCCTATTCAAAGATGGCACAGATCTCTGCCTAGAATCGTGTCATTTCCTGTTTTCAAATAACACGATGCTAGCAGTGTGGGATGCCAAATGACTCCCAGGAGCCGATGCAGCCGCAGGAAATTATGTACCTCGACGCGGTGAGGTAGGGGGCGAAGCCGACAGGAAAACCAAGGAAAAGGTACTAAACAAAGAGAAAAAAAATAAAATATACAAAACAAGGGGAAATAGGGTTGCCTATTGAACAAGACCAAGTTGTATTTTTGCCTGGAACTCCAATTTAACTGATAACAGATGGTAGGTTACATAAATGGCAGTCTTTGCCCCTTGTCCATGTCAACTGGGGTTGACTTACAATCATCTTGTACTGCAGGCTGCTAGGTTTTGGCATTTCTCCCATCATAAAGACCCCTGACAGTAAGCTTAAAGTGGTAAAAGCAATAACTCACAGCTTCCTATCAGTCTTTAAACATTTGAAAGGCTGTCTAGAAGCTTAATATATCACTGAACTAATTAAGTGAATAACTTCCAAGCTCACAAAATCCTACAAACTAATAAATCTATAGGCTGTCAGCAGTATAAGCATATATCATCCAAATCAATAAAAGACTGAAAAAACATTTAATACACGTCAGATTAGAGGCAGCACAATAAACAGTGCCTGCTTGGAGGCCTCCTTTATTTCACTGAAGCTTCGGACAGAGATGGCTGACAACAGGTGAGTCATTCAGTTTTGTTTGTAAATTTCAGCTTAAGATATTTATTTTTGTAAACCAAAAGCAATTTTTTTACCAGGCTGTGTAAAAAGATAAATAAAAGCAAGTGATAAAAAAATTTTTTATGTTGTCTAAGTACTGGTTCACACTGCAGCAATGCGGGAACCCTGCAAATCCACTGCGGGTTCCTGCATCGCATGTCTCCAGGCCCTATGCAAACTGGTGAGACTGTCAATTAAAAGTTAATGACACCCCCAAATCAGTTTGCATATCGCAGTGCGAATTGCAAGTTCGGACAGGAATCGTATCGCATGGGTGTGAACACCCATGCGATCCGATTCTGCTGCAGACCAAAAAAAGGGTCCTGTGTGAGCTTGGTCCGAATGCGATGCAAATTCAGACATACTATCTGTATGGCTGAAATTGTATCGCACAGACACCGCATGTGATTTGCACTGCAATGCGGTGCGAATCACATCTGATGTCGGACATCGCTGCAGTGTGAACACGCACTTAAACCAAAAAGTTCTGTGAAATGGTTTTGCAGAGGGCAGCCCTGATCCTCTTCTTCTGGGGTCCCCCGCTGGTGCTCCAGGCTCCTCCTCTTTGCCAAGTGCCCCCATGGAAAGCCGCTTTCCATGAGGACACCCGTGCATGCTCACTCCTGAGCTGCTCTGTCTGAGTCTATTGACAGCCCGCCCCCCACTCGGCACAGCATTTGATTGACAGCAACATAAGCCAATGGCTCCCGCTGCTATCAATCTGCCAAGGAAGGAGGGAGACAGTGGCAAGAGCTCTTCTGCACATCGCTGGATTGGATCAGAAATTTCAGATCGGAAATTTCCTTTAATTAACATGCCTAGGCGATGCCCTTAGCCTGCATGTGAAATGGAGGCAGTATACCTCATGAGTGCTGAGGAGGTAATCTGGATTTTATATTGATGGGGACCAGGGGGGTCACTATGTTATATCTTTATACCCTGGGGCTTATTATTTTGTATAATGATTATTTTTTAGCATGTGACCTGTCCATTTTGGGTCGTTAAGGGAATAATGTTTTTACCTGTGGAATACTAGTGATCTCTACATTTATATTTTTCATCCACTTGTTTATGTGGCAGGCTCTGTGTAGATTATACACGAATATTGCTTTTTTTTGTTTCAGATAGTTCTGCTGTATTGCATTGGTGTTGTGCCTCCATCTCCTATGAAAAAGTAAAAGGAAAGAAATTGTGAACAAATAAGCTGTGTGTTGTCAGTCCACAATAAGGCTTAAGAGCTGAGTGCATTTATGGCAGATGAACAGGTAGTTTTCTTTTTCGTACATCACGGGACACAGAGCGACTTAGTCATTACTAATGGGTTATATAGATTACCTTCAGGTGTTGGCACTGGCCAATTCCAAACCGGAAGTACCCTCCCCTATATAAGCCCCTCCCATCCGGGAGCACCTCAGTTTTTTGCCAGTGTCTAAGGTGTTGGCCAAAGAGTAACATGTGTTTTCACTGGGCTTGCGTACAGGTTCTTTTGGGCCTTAGTAAGCTGTTCCGGATCCCACCAAAAAAGCTTCATAGCTAAACGGTCGGTACCCGGGCCTTGCAGCAGAAGAGCAAGGTTTTGCCTGTAATGCTTCTCTTAGGAGGGCTGGACCCTGGGATCCAGAGCTCTGGTCATACCCACGACCAAGATGTTGTCTGTGCAGGGTGCTATACAGGTCCAGGGGAGTGGAATCCTTGGGAACCCGGTCCCTGAAGGTTTAATTACAATGCCTGCCGTGATAGGTGAAGTTTGGACTTCTGTGGACCAAACAAAGTCCTGCGGCGGGGATCAGGTAAGTGGGGGCCCCCAGGAACTTGGTTCTATTGGGGGACCCCCAAGCCTAATTTGTCTTTCTGTCTGTTACCTAACGGTATTCCCGCTAAATATCTGTGATTGCCTGTAACTACTGAAAATGTAAAATTTTAATAGTAGTCAAGAAAAAAAAAAAAAAAAAAAGGGACCGCGGTACCTGTGTTAAACCACTAGAGGCTGCTGTAGTCCATTTTTCTTGTCATGTGGATCTTTGGTTTTCTCAAGTCAAAAGATCCAGGCAGCTGGTAAGTTTCTCTGTGGGAATCCACTTCCTCTGCCCTGTTGCTGCGCTCATCCACCGCACAGGCCCTCCGGCAAAAAGGGCCCTGGCTCCTAGTCCCCTGTTTGATTTCGAAAAGGGCGCCAATGGCGCACGGGCGCGCGCGCGGGCGCGTGCACGCTCCTCCTATGAAAAAAAGGGGCGGGGCGGGTGGATGACGCTCGATGCGCGCCGCGGCGCTTCTGCGCATGTGCGGGCGTCCCAGCATGGTTAAAAGACACAGTACAAGTGTCAGCTGGATGCAAACAGAGCTAGCAACAAACAGTGGCACACAGAGGCGGTTGATGCAGGCATCCCCATAGAAAGGCACTTTAGTGGACACCAGCTGGTATATAGCAGCAACTTTGTTAGACTATTACCAGCAAAATTGGTGTATGACGACGGGAATACCTCAGCTTTGTGCTTAAAGGATATGTCGTCCAGACGCTCCGGAAATAGATCTTCCAGGAAGCCAAAGGGGTCTCCATCGGGCTCTGAGGATATTGGGCATGCTTGTACTGCACCAATCTCCCCTGAGAATTCAGAGGTCAGTAGCCGTAGAAACCCCGCAGGAATGCCTGGTGCTGCGGCTGTCCCCAGTCCACCTGCTCCTGTATATATAACAGAGGAGGTTTTATCCTCAACTCTGGGAGGCTTGGAAGAGAGATTAACAGCATTGATCGCTGCTTCCCTGTCACAGGAAAAGCGCGTCCGATCTCCGTCTCCTCCTTCAGAGTGCCTGTTAGTGGAGGAACAGCCCCACACAGAGATCGACCTACCTGAAGGGGATCAGGATGAGGTTGATTCAGTTATGGAGGAATCAACAGTGGAAGAACCTTTCTCAGCATCTCAGGCTGAAAGATTATGGGTTCAGTCTCTGACTAATATGGTCCGATCAGCATTTAAAATGCCTCTGGCGGAACCACCATCCACTACGGTTTCCTCGCTGGGGTCGCTAAAAGCTCCCCAGGCTGTCTGTTCCTTCCCAATCCACCCTTTATTGGAAGGGCTTATTTACCAGGATTGGGAGCATCCTGATAAAATATTTGCTCCCCCCAAGAGATTTCCGGTGATCTATCCCATGGAGGATAAGTTCATAAAAAAATGGAGGGTCCCTACAGTGGACGCAGCCATCTCTTCTGTTAACAAATCACTGACATGTCCAGTAGATAATGTTCCAATGTTCAAAGACCCAATAGATAAAAAATTGGAGTCTTTACTAAAATCTGCTTTCTCTACAGCAAGCATGGTGACACAACCTGCGGTAGCAGCGATTGGAGTCTGCCAAGCAGTGAAAGATCAGTTGAAACAGGTCTTAAGGGACTTACCAGATCAGCAGGCTCTTGCCCTAGCTGACCTGCCTAGAGCCTTGTGTTTTGCGGTGGACGCCATAAAGGATACAATCCAACAGGCCTCCCGCTTTACGCTGTCTATAGTACAAATGCGTAGGCTTCTGTGGCTCAAAAACTGGTCTGCTGAAGCTCCCTGTAAAAAACTGCTGGTTAGCTTCCCATTTCATGGAGAACGCTTATTTGGAGAAGATCTGGACAAATATATCCAGAAAATTTCTGCCGGTAAAAGTTCACTCTTACCGGTTAAGAACAAGGGTAGAAGTCCTTCTTTTAAGAGGCCTACTTCTCCAGTCCCGGGCACATCGGCTGTGAAGCAGTTCCGACGGCCTCCGCGGTCAAATTCAGGGGGCAGAAATCAGGGACAATCACAGGGTAACAAGAAGCCCTGGATCAAGAGAGGTACAAAACCTCCCCCCAAGGCATGAAGCGTTGCCCCCACTCAATCGGGTGGGGGGAAGACTTCAGTTGTTCACAGAGACCTGGCGGGACACCATCAGAGACAGATGGGTGCTCTCCGCAGTAAGTCTGGGATACAAGCTGGAGTTAAAAGGCACTCCTCCTGCCCAATTTATGAGGTCAAACGTGCCAAGAGATCCCCAAAAGAGAGGATCCCTCCTTCTGGCACTAGAACAACTATTGCTCCAAGGTGTAATCATGAAGGTTCCCCTGGAAGAAAGCGGATTCGGGTTTTACTCGAACCTTTTCACAGTCCCCAAACCAAATGGGGACGTGAGGCCCATATTAAATCTAAAAGGGCTAAACAAGTTCCTAAATATCAGGACTTTTCGGATGGAGTCGATCCGATCGGTGGCCACCGCCCTACAAGGGCAGGAATGGTTAGCCTCGATCGACATAAAGGATGCTTATCTGCATATTCCCATCTTTCCGGCCCACCAGAAATTTCTACGCTTTGCAGTAGAAGGGCGCCATTTTCAGTTCAGAGCCTTACCTTTCGGTCTGGCCACAGCACCACGAGTGTTCACAAAAATTCTGGCCCCATTATTGGCCAATCTAAGAACACAGGGTGTAACGATAATGGCATATCTAGACGACCTGCTACTAATAGACCACTCAGTGGAAAAGCTGGAAGTAGCTATTCACAAGACAATCAAGTATCTGGAATATCACGGTTGGATTATCAACCGGGACAAGTCAGCTCTAAGACCAGTCAAAAGTCTGGAATACTTAGGGCTAAGGCTGGATTCAAATCAGAGAAAGATTTTCTTACCTCCAGAGAAGGTGTCGTCTTTAAAAGATTTGACCCACTTAGTGGGTACAAAAAGAAAACCATCCATACGCCTCTGCATGAGGCTGCTGGGAAAAATGGTGGCTTCATTCGAAGCGGTACCCTACGGTCAATTCCATTCAAGGAATTTGCAAAGGGCCATACTGTCAGCCTGGAACAAAAAAGTTCAGGCTTTAGACTTACCAATGTCCCTGTCCCCTTCCGTTCGCAAGAGCCTCCATTGGTGGTTGGTGCCCCAGAATCTGGAAAAAGGGAAACCCTTCAGTCCGGTTTCTTGGAAGGTAGTCACTACAGATGCCAGCCTCATAGGCTGGGGGGCAGTACTGGAGCAATGGTCTCTCCAGGGCAAGTGGTCAGAAGCAGAAAAGGCCCTGCCCATCAATCTCTTAGAGATACGAGCAGCCCGGTATGCCCTAGTAGCATGGACATCCAAACTCCAAGGGTCCCCTGTCAGAATTCAATCAGACAATGCCACAGCAGTGGCATATATCAATCACCAGGGTGGCACCAGGAGTCGTGCAGCCCAGAGGGAAGCAAATTGCATCCTGGAGTGGGCAGAAAAATATGTCCCAGCCATATCCGCGGTTTTCATCCCAGGAGTGGAAAATTGGAGAGCGGACTTTTTAAGTCGTCAACAATTATGCCCGGGGGAATGGTCTCTTCACCCCGAGGTTTTCCAGGCAATATGCCAGCGGTGGGGAACACCGGATGTAGATCTGCTAGCATCCAGATTCAACGCAAAGGTGGACAGATTTGTGTCTCGCACAAGGGATCCTCTAGCTTGCGGCTCGGATGCCCTAGTGTTCCCTTGGGATCAGTTCAAGCTGATATATGCATTCCCACCGCCACAATTGTTACCGCGATTACTCCGCAGAATCAGGGTAGAAAAGAAACCAGTGATTCTGGTGGCTCCAGCGTGGCCCCGAAGGGCATGGTACGCGGAGATTGTAAAAATGTCAGTGAGGAGTCCTTGGACCCTCCCACATCGTCCGGACCTGCTGTCGCAGGGACCGATATACCACCCTTCCTTACCAGCCCTAGGTTTGACGGCCTGGCTATTGAAGCCCACATTCTGAAAAAGAGAGGGCTCTCTAATTCTGTGGTATCTACCATGATCAATGCCAGGAAGCCGGTATCCAGGCAGATCTATTATAGGATCTGGAAAGCGTACATTACGTGGTGTGAGGCCAAGAAATGGCATCCACGTAAGTACGTGATAGGGAGGATTTTGGACTTCCTACAGTGGGCTGTAGATAGGAAGCTGGCCTTGAGTACTATCAAGGGTCAGATTTCGGCCTTGTCAATATTTTTTCAAAGGCCCTTGGCTTCGCATTCACTAGTCAAAGCTTTCATACAAGGAGTGATGCGTATCAGCCCTCCGGTTAGTATTCCCATATGTCCTTGGGACTTAAACCTGGTTCTGTCAGTTCTACAGAAACAACCGTTTGAACCATTGCAACACATTTCCTTGGTTCTTCTCACCAGGAAATTGATTTTCTTAGTAGCCGTTTGTTCGGCTAAAAGAGTATCGGAATTAGCCGCCTTGTCCTGTAAGGAGCCATATCTGGTTGTCCATAAGGACAGAGTAGTATTACGTCCTCATCCAGCCTTTCTTCCCAAGGTGGTATCGAGGTTTCATTTGAACCAAGATGTGGTTCTTCCTTCTTTTTTCCCCAAACCTAGCTCGGTAGAGGAAAAGTTATTACATTCTTTGGATGTAGTAAGAGCAGTTAAAGCTTATCTAAAAGCCACTGCTCAGATTCGCAGAACGGATACTTTGTTTATTCTGCCGGAAGGCCCTAAAAAGGGTCAGGCAGCATCAAAATCCACTTTAGCCAAGTGGATTCGACAGGTCATAATACAAGCCTATGGCTTGAGAAAGAGACCGCCTCCGTTCAAAGTTAGGGCGCACTCCACAAGAGCAGTTGGAACTTCATGGGCAGTGCATCACCAGGCCTCACTGGCTCAAGTCTGTAAGGCCGCAACATGGTCTTCGGTACACACGTTTACTAGATTCTACCAGGTAGACGTTAGAAGTCAGGAGGATGTCGCCTTTGGGCGCAGTGTGTTGCAGGCCGCAAAAGATCCTCATGCCTGATGGCGCCCAGCTTATGTATCCCTCCCCTCATTTGGCATTGCTTTGGGACGTCCCATTAGTAATGACTAAATCGCTCTGTGTCCCGTGATGTACGAAAAAGAAAAAGGGATTTTTATAACAGCTTACCTGTAAAATCCTTTTCTTGGAGTACATCACGGGACACAGAGCTCCCACCCCTCTTTTTGGGACACTTATTGCTTGGCTACAAAACTGAGGTGCTCCCGGATGGGAGGGGCTTATATAGGGGAGGGTACTTCCGGTTTGGAATTGGCCAGTGCCAACACCTGAAGGTAATCTATATAACCCATTAGTAATGACTAAGTCGCTCTGTGTCCCGTGATGTACTCCAAGAAAAGGATTTTACAGGTAAGCTGTTATAAAAATCCCTTTTTCTATACCCACAGGGTCTTTAAAGGGATATAACATGGGAAAACATGCATGTATTGCAGATTCCTTGGCATTTTTTCATTTTTTTATATTCTGACTTGACATGCACTTTAAATTTATCTGGAACAATGAAAGACACAGAATTTATGCTAAAATTAATTCCTTAAAGGGGTTGTAGAAGGTTTTTTATCTTAATGCATTCTATGCATTAAAGTGGTTGTTAACCCACTGCAACTAAATAGTCTTATCCCCTCTGTACCATAATAACAAGTGTCCCTGTGGCTGTGTTATGTAAAAAATCTTCTGATCTGTACCTACATGAGCTCCGCTCCCTGCGCTCAGCTGATTCCTTGGCTCTCTTCACTCTCTGGCTCACAGCTCCAGTGGGCAGGGGCCGAGCCCTCCTGCTGACATCAGCAGGGAAGAAGGGGAAGAGAGGAGAGAGAGAGTCTACAGTCAGCTGAGCGCCGATAGGGGAGTTCATATAGGTACAGATCGGAAGATTTTCTACATAACACAGGCACAGGGACACTTGTTATTATGGTACAGAGGGGATAAGACAATTTCATTGCTGTTTTGAGAGCAGCAGGATGGGGGGGGGGGGCAGAGGAGACACAGGAGAGCAGAGAGCAGGGCTGCAGGGGAAGGAGGCACGTAAACTGACCACAGTGTCAGCCATGATAAACTGTGGTCAGTTTGCAGAGGGGAGGGCATAGCCAGGAAGGATCAGCCAGGTATTTTAGGCGTTACAGGGGGTGAAATGACACAACATAAGCACTGTGCTGTATAACATGCTTTAAGGGACATGGGTCTGTTTTTTTTTTTGGGTTAACAAACGCTTTAAGATAAAAAGCCTTCTGTGTGCAGCAGCCCCCCTCGGCCCCCCTAACACTTACCTGAGCCCCATCTTTGTCCAACGATGTCCACAAGTGTTTCAGCCGTCTGGGACTCTCCCTCCTGATTGGCTAAGACATGTCAGCAGCGCCACTGGCTCCCGCTGCTGTCAATAAAAGTCAGTTAGCCAATCAGGAGAGATAGGGGGCAGGGCCGAACCAGAGCTCTGTGTCTGAATGGACACAGGGAGCTGTGTCGGCTCGGGTGCCCCCATAGAAGCTGCTTACTGTGGAGGCACTCAACAGGAGGGAGGGACCAGGAGCACAGAAAAGGGACCTGGGAAGAGGAGGATCCGGGCTGCTCTGTGGGAAACCCCCTATTTGTAAAGATTAAACATTGTACACATTTTACACATTGTAAAACAAAAAGTCAAAACATCAGTTTAGATTCTTAAAAAATGTAAAAACAATAAAATGTACCGTATCAGTTATCTTTAAAGAGAAAGTTTAAAAAAGAAGACATTCAAGCATTTGGTATAAAAATGATGGATCTTTGGAACATAGAGTATTCATATAGATGTGAAATGCCAAAGTGTTTTATTCTGTATATAGAAAAAAACATAAGCAAGTCTGAATGTGTGGGAAACTTTTTGAAGGAAAGCATTGAAGTGAGAACAATTCCACACTGAAGATAAGTGATATATTCATGCATTAGTGGACAGCTGCAATCACTGATAATAGAAAACGTCCATTTTCAAAGAATATTCTTTTAGTAGGCAGGTAGAATATAACAGACCATATTTCTTGATAAACAAAAATTGAAAAATGCTGTGTGAATGCTATATACACACACACCTGATGCCAAATGTAGTAACAGGATTATCTGTGCAACTCAAAATTTCTACACAGCATATCCCCTGATTGCTGTAGTAACATATATTTCTATAAAATAACTATTTTGTATCACTGTAACCAAGGAGAAAACTAAAAAGCATCCATTGATAAGCAATACAGTAATATTGATCCTGAAATGGGAAGTGATCTGGGCTATACCTTTTTCATGAAATTGTAGAAATCTCGTGAATTTGATCATCATAAATAAACTTTAGGACCATCTGAGTTGGAGAAAGGAAGGCTTGGACTTATCTCTGTAATAATTTTAATACAATAAGTATGACTAAAGATATCAAGTGCTAATTTTGCCTGATTTTTGTGACACCACATAAATGTTTCTAGTACAGAAGCATGGTAAAGTTATTTACTAGTGCAAATATTAACTTCTTTCCACCCAGCGCCAACATCCTATTGACTGGGCTACTACACTCAAAAGCACAAAGGTCTGTCCCATCATGTTACCAATGTGATTGGTTATCACCGTGGTCACATGATTGGGAACTGGTCTGGTTCTGCTGGCTCCTGATCATTGTTAGAGACTGGGTTATTGCTACACACTATATTACCAAATGTATTGGGATGCCTGCCTTTACAGGCATATGAACTTTGATGGCATCCCAGCCTTACTCAGTAGGGCTCAATATTGAGTTGGCCCATTCTTTGCAGCTATAACAGCTTCAACTCTTCTGGAAAGGCTGTCCACAAGGTTTAGGAGTGTGTCTATGGGAATGTTTGACCATTCTTCCAGAAGCACATTTGGTTGATTGAGGTCAGGCACTGATGTGGATGAGAAGCCCTGGCTTTGCAGTCTCCGCTCTAATTCATCCCAAAGGTGTTCTATCAAGTTGAAGTCAGGACTCTGTGAAGGCCAGTCAAGTTCCTCCACCCCAAACTCGCTCATCCATATCTTTATGGACCTCGCTTTGTGCACTGGTGCGCAGTCATGATGGAAAGGGCCATCCCAAAACTGTTCCCACAAAGTTGGGAGCATGAACAAAATGTCTTGTTATGCTGACACCTTAAGCGTTCCCTTCGCTGGAACTAAGGGACCAAGTCCAACCCTTGAAAAGCAATCCCACGTCATAATTTGTAGGTTGTAGCAGAATACATTTTGACAAACATTTATGAAAAAATGTATTTTATTTTTTTATTGGATATGTTTTATAGCAGAAAGTATAAAAAATAGTGGGGTTTTTTTTTCAAACTTTTTGGTCTTTTTTTGTTTATATAATAAAATATAAAAAAAAAACCTAGTGGTTAATAAATACAACCAAAAGAAAGCTCCATTTGTGCATTTTTTTTTTTTTTATAAATTTCATATGGGTACAGCGTTACAGGACCACGCAATTTTGCACAGTGCTAAATAGCAAAAAATGACCTGATCATGAAGGGGGTAAAACCTTCCGGAGCTGAGGTGGTTGAGAGACAGCACAACTGTATTTACCTGCTTTGAGGCTCAGTGTGGTTGCAGAGTGGCACCCTGGTTCATTGAGCACATTATGACCCCTTTCACACTGGGGCAGTTTGCAGGTGCTATTGTGCTAAAAATATAAACAGCGGCTGCTGTTTCTCCAGTGTGGAGCGGTGCGCTAGCAGGACAGATAAAAAAAGTCCTGCTAGCCGCATCTTTGGAGCGGTGAAGGAGCAGTGTGTTTACCGCTCCTTCACCGCTCCTGCCCATTGAAAGCAATGGGGCAAAGCGCCTCTGCGTTGGTTTTTAACCCTTTTTCGGCTGCTAGCGGGGGTAAAACTGCCCCGCTAGCGGCCGAATATCGCAGCGAAATTAGCTGTAAAGCGTCGCTAAAAATAGCGGCGCTTTACTGCCGATGCCCCTCCCACCCCAGTGTGAAAGGGGCCTAAGAGCACAAAAGTATACAAAAGAATACAATGTTAAATCAGTCACCTTTTGGGAACAGCATCCACTCCCTTATGTGGGTGTTACTGTCCTGCAGTGTTCACTTGCCGTTGTTGAAGGAGAGCTGTTTCCTTGTATTCAGCAGCTCTCATTGTGACTGAGGTTGGCTGCACTACTTCAGCCCAAATGGGATTGTGAACGGAACTGGATCAAGGAGAGATGGGGTGTGCCTAAATACATAAAACTCTTTTTTATTTGTATAATTATCTTTTCCTTTTTTTCTTTATATAATTCTATATGGGGGCGGCATGGTGGTGAAGTGATTAGCACTTTCACCTAGCAGCAAAATGGTCTGCGGTTTAAATCCCAACCACAACACTACATGTCTGGAGTTTGCATGTTCTGCATGTGTTTCCTCTAGGATCTCTGGTTTCCTCCTACACCTTAAAGACATGCTGTTAGGTTAATTGGCTCCTGTCTAAATTGGCTCTAGTATCTGTATGAATGTGAGTTAGGAACCTAGATTGTAAGCTCCTTGAGGATAGGGACTGATGTGAATGTATATGTAAAGCGCTGCATAATATGACGGTGCTATATAAGTACTTAAAATCAAATATGAGGACAGTGAACTGCAATACAAATGTACCCCCTTCTTTAGAGACTACACCACTTTTGCCTTGTACACACGATCGGAATTTCCGATGGAAAAAGTCCGTCAGAATTTTTTCATTGGATATTCCGACCGTGTGTGTGCCCCATCAGACTTTTTTTTTCAGACGGAAAAAAATTCTATTGGAAAATCCGTTCGTCTGTAGGGAACTCCGACGGAGAAAAAAAACACTCATGCTCAGAATCAAGTCGACGCATGCTCGGAAGCATTGAACTTAATTTTTCTCAGCTTGTCGTAGTGTTGTACGTCACCGCGTTCTTGACGGTCGGAATTTGGTGTGACAGTGTGTATGCAAGACAGCTTGAACGGAATTCCGTCTGAAAAATCCATCGGAGTTTATCCCGATGGAAAATCCGATCGTGTGTACAAGGCATTAGACCTGTAATCTGTAGGAACTGCCAAGAAATGTGGAGCCAGTGCTTGGCTTTCTTCTTGGAGCATGTTTGAAAAATAAAGGTTTTATGCGTATGATTAAACTATTATGTAAAATATCAGTTAATGTAAATAAAATGGACCAAAAAAAAAAAAAACTGTAGTTTCCCTTTAAACAGCAATGTTTAGTTCTGAGGTTGAATACTTACTATACTTTACAGCTTCACTTTTGCAATTTTTTATTTCTTTTTAACTGCAATAGAAAGAAAAGTTATATTTTACTAACAATAATACAGAGTGACTGGGGTTCCCTCATTTAGTGATTTTCAGGAACCAATTTTACCATGTGGAGAGATGCAGGGAATAAATCTATGAGGGACATAAAAAGCACTGACTCAAGAAAACCATTTTTATTTTCAAAGAAAAATGCTTTGAAATGGGGAACAAAAAAATAATAGCTTACAGCTTAATCAGATAAGGATTGTGAAATCTCTCTAGATAGTAAGCTGTTCCTGCACAATACCAATAAGAAGGGATCACATTTTATTACAGGAAATTGAGAACCTTAGTGATGCTTTGCTCTTGCTTCTACATCCAGTAGTGTGGCAAATGCTAGAAAAGTTTTGGTCTTTTTCAGGATTTCACAGTAATAATTTACAAAGGCCTTGTACAAGTATTAAAGGGAACGTGTTTTATGTATAATACGCATATATATTTATTTGTCCTGTTATGTATATATAAAATATTGCATAGTAATACATGATGTACAATAGCTGGTTGTGCTTTAGGTTCCTTCACATACATTTTCCACCTTTCTTTTTAAAAAAGCTTGTTGTTTTACTGAGCTCAATAGCTCATGCTGAAATTTACAGTTAATGCATCAGATAAATAATCCTTACATTTCTTTACTCAGGATTTCACTGAGAGGCAGCATGCCTGAAAGGCCAGAACTACTGCTTAATTTTCATTTCTATTAAATGTTTATTTGTAAAAAAAATATTGTATTTATAGTCAAAAAAGATTGACTATAAAACATCAGTTTAAAAAGTAATTAACTCAAAAATTTATTGACCCAAAAATTTGGGGAAATTTAGGTTTCTAAAGCCAAAACGTTCTTCCTCATTTTTCATAGTATAAGGAAGTGTAAAAGGAAAAATTTACTTTAAAGGCACGTGTAAAAAAGAGTTACACCATTTTTTAATAGTTCACATGAATAGATGCTCTACATGTCGCTTCTTCAGGAGCTTCAGTATTTCTAATTAGAAGAACATACTTCAATTAGGATACAGTATATACAAAGTATAATATTGTTGGGGTACATACATGCATATACATATGTACCCCAACAATATTATACTTTATTGTATATACTGTATCCTAATTGAACTATGTTCTTCTAATTAGAAATACTAAAGCTCCTGAAGACGCGTCATCCTAAGTCGCGAAACATGTAGAGCATCTTTTATCCTCCAAGGACCTTTGGAACACCCAAGAGAATTTATCATGTTTCAGTGTGGGCTTTTTTCTGACACAATTAGCATTATACTTGGTATTCCCTTTGGGCTAATCAATGGGCCCTTTATGTCGTGTTTTATCAATTATGTGTTGTATATGTATGTTATTTATCTGAACTATTACAACATTTTGTTACTCTTTTCTACACGTGTCTTTAAAGTCAATTTTTCCTTTTACACAATTTTCTCAGCTTGCTAGGATGTGGCACGTGTACAAGGGGTGTTTGATTGCCACCCCAGTGCATCGCAATCAATTTAATCTAATCTAGTATAGGGAAGTGTTACATCTAACGGTGAGGTTGTGTTAATTCCTGGCCCATGTGATATCAATGACCTAATATGGCCACATATTATGGCCATATTAGGTCAAGGACAATGACATATTTGGTCAATGCAAGCCCATCTGTAGCTAAAACCCATCAGTTTTTATTCTGTTATCCATTCAGGAGATTTCCCTACACTTCCTGTAATATAGACACAAGAAAAAGAAGAAGGGGGAAATCTATCCTAGGTGAAAGAAATGGCATCTTAGACCGTTGTCACAGAAGCAAGTGCACTTTTGGAGGACTCGCCACCTATTTTGGTTCTGGTCGCAACTCAAAATTTTGGATTTTCCCTCTCTTTCAACCCTAGTGACAATGGTCACCATGACAAAAATAAATTCTCTCCCTAACAGGTTACACGAACAGCAATAAAAACACCTGCCATCTCTGCCTAACCCCTTTATCCAAAGTAAAAAAAAAAAGACTCTACACATGCTCCACTTCAAAATTACTGTGTGCTGGAACAGCTCTTTTGCACTCTGACAAATCTGTGTAGTGTACATTTTTAATTGTGAAAAGTGATTTTTAAAATAATTAGCATTTATTTTATTTCAGTAAATAAGGAAAATTGCTGCAGCCCAGAGTGGAGTGATTTAGACTTTAAAGTGTTACTAAATCCACTACAGTAAAATCAGTTGGTGTATGCAGTAAAGCATGCTTGTTATACTCACTGTGGAACCTAAGGGGTTAATCCTCTGCATTGTGTAAAAAGTCTGTTTGATCCTGCGTTCTCTGATTCTCCCCTTCTCCTACAGTCCCCAATCCATCTCCTGATAGAACAGAGCCTTTGGAGTCACTCTGCACATGCTCAGTTTTGTGTGTATTGCTGGAGAGTTTTTGTTTTTCTTGGAAGGGTGCATGTGATCAGCACAGGGCCAATCAGCACTGTCCAGACAGATGGTTAGGAGTCATGCAGCCTCATAGGACAATTAGGGTCAAATGAAAACTCTTCCTACAGACACTGATAGAAACTACAAGACAGTTATATACTGCTGATGAGAAAAAGGTATTTAGCAGTTTATATATACTAAAATAATTGCATTTCCATGTTCTGTGTACTGTGGGATACCAGATATAGTGAATGCAGGTTCCTGGGTTTAGTAACACTTTAAAGAGGAAGTAAACCCCCGGCCGATTTTTTCTCTTTTTCAACTAATATATTAGACAAGCTCACCGCAATGCATACTATATGTAAAATTTACAAAAACGAGGCCTGAAAATACCTTTTTTCTCCTCTTCTAATTCTCTCTATTTCTGGGTATTGAAAGCGCCATTCTTTGTGCTGTATAGTGATTCCTTATCTGGCATCACTTCCGCCCTTACTGATTCTCTGTTCTAACTTTCGTGCATGCGCCGTAACGCCATAACCAAGCCTCACGTCTTAGATAAACAGAGGGGAATAGAATGTGGGAATTTAAGGGTGCTTGTGACAATGAGAAAAATAGATTGCCAAACATGGATTTTATAAAAATAGAAAAAGTATTTATTAACATATATATATAAAAAACTAATACATATACATGCCTATGACCATCACCGGTATATACCTAATACCAAAATCTAAAACAGTCATGCAGATATGTATAGTTGAAGTCAAGCGTCCATAGATTTCCTACAGTTTCGCCTATTAGGCTTCATCAGGGAATAGACGCTTATACGGTTTTTAACACATTGGAACGAAAAACTAGTAGGTATAAAGAAAAAGAGAAAACATATTAATAACATATCACAAACATAAACATCACTTTAAATGCTTTTGAAACAATACATGGGCACATCCCCAAATGACACGAGAAGCATACAATGAAGATGTCCCTTCTAATCAATAAATCCCCCATTCTGTACCTCCAACACAACCTGGTCAGAAGATGGTCATGACCACTAGGCTTGTGCAATTCGTTTCGTAACGAATTGAAATTCGTCCGAATTTAGCAACTTTCGGACATTCGGAAGCATTCGAATTTCCGAACAAAGCAATTACGAATAAGACCGAATCCGAAATAAATTATACCGCAAATAGCGAATGCCCGAATGTCTTCGGCATAATTCGTTATGAAAAAGTTACGAATGTACGAATCCATACGAAGCACAATAACACTCACTCTGCTCTGCTCTCTGCTTCTCCCACACCGTGCTGAACTCCCTCTCAAAATGGTGTACAGGGGCGGAGGTTATAGCCGCATGTAAAAAACGAAAGTAGAATACGAGATTTCGAATCCATTCGAAGCACAATAACACTCACTCTGCTCTGCTCTCTGCTTCTCCCTCACCGTGCTGAACCCTCTGAAAATGGTGTACAGGGGCGGAGCCTATAGCCGCATGTTAAAAACGAAAGTAAAATACGAGATTTCGAATCGTTACAAATAACCGCAATGTATTTAGAAAAGTACAAATCCATTCGAAGCACATTAGGCATAATAGGCAGCGTCGTTGTGAGAGAGACACGGAAAATTACGAATCAACGAACCCAAAAAAAGTTACGAAAGTAGGAGTTGTGTCCAGAATCAACGAAAAACAACGTACTCTACCGAAAGTACGAACCCAAAAAAAGTTACGAAAGTAGGAGTTGTGTCCAGAATCAACGAAAAACAACGTACTCTACCGAAAGTACGAATTATAAAGCAACAAAAAATTCAACGAAAAATGTCGCTTGCAAAAATACGAATGAGTCCGAACACGAAAAATCCCGTCTAGCAAAATTACGAATGATTACGAATCAACAGGACCGGAAAGAAACGAACCGAAACGGAACGAATTTTTCCGTTGTGCACAAGTCTAATGACCACCATCATGGATTGCCCCGGAAATGGCCGTCGAATGCTGTCTCTAATGGTCACAATCCCGTAAGGGAGGGTAGGTTTTAAAGTTGCAGAACAAGGTTTTTATTTGTTATTCCAAATACCTATAGGTAAACAAAAAAGAAAACAGAGGACACAATCACATTTCAATATCCAGCAACAGAGGGTGAGGGGGATTGCACTCCCATTAATAAATGAGAAACCCACTCACCAACCCGCTGTTTATTGATCGGTTTAGTTGAATTACAAGGTTCAAAATACGGCGGCGAAGTATATGTATATATTCCTTCTATAAGGACAAATTCCCAACAGGGACCCATCTGCAAAATCAGAGGCAGCCAGACTTATTATTAATGAATGTATATAATGCATACACATTAATCAAGGAACTATAAAATAAATTGGATGCTCACCAACAAGATAAAGAACTAAATCTTGAAGTGTATGCTTCTCCTGATTGAACATGAAGGTATACTCTGCTTGTATATTGATATCAACAGGGTCTATCTTAGAAATGTCATATTCATGAATTGTCCCACAGAAAGACACGAGCCACAGGGAGCTATATGAGTGGAATAAAAGCATCAATTGTTATGCTCCATCCATAGATAACCGCCAAAAAATACTGAAGTATTAAAAGATTTACCTGCCTTATACCGACGCCGCCGGTTGAAACCTCCACCAATATTCCTGGACAATTCAATGTGAATGTCCGGATTATATATATCCTCCCCCGACCCGCCAGAATCCGGTGTGTGACGTCACACCACATGGTGTGCGACGTCAGGCCGCCAATGGTGAGTACACGGACGTCAATGAGGAAGATGTGAGTACGCCGGCTAACGTCCGCTAACAGGAAGTGATAGCACTTCCTGTGGAGAATCAAGCACAGAAACATCCCGTGCTGACACTGCCAAACTCGATATAAATCAAGGGACGTATAATGGTGATATTTAAATGTGATTAAATAGTGGCGCTATGTTTATACTAAATATAAACTCAACTAAAAGCAAAATGTATGATAATTGAGTGATACAAAGCATCAAATATCATGCATACACAAAATTCCAAATAACTTAAACACAGATTAACAGTGACAAATAGTTTTCAAAGTGTCCATGTGTAAAGTGAATAATCCATATAGGAAAGTATGTATAAAAAATAAAAAAATTGAAAAAACCAAAGAGAAAAGTGCCAGTCCTCGTGAAAAAAATCCAAATAAATGAATGGTTCTTCTTTACAACTGTGACTTTCCCCACACCTTTAGTGATTCCTCTCCCATAAGAAATAAACTCACCAGAAATATATGCCTTACACTCTCGTGTTCAGCAAAACAGCAAAAGTGAACCCACCAGGGTTAATAAGCCTGTTCCAACGGTGTTCAGTCAATCATATGTTCCACATGAAAATGAAAAAAAGTGCCTCTAATAGTGAAGTATGTCAAAGCCAATTTATTTCAAACCAACAAAAACACTTCAACCATTGCACTTACATCACTTCAAGTAAAAAACAGCATATCGAACACAACCCACAGGAACAAGTACATCAAGTGGCAGCCTCAAGAGATAGTGCAGTGAATTGCGGTCACGGCGGACCCAGATAAGCTGTTTGTACGGTCTCACCCTTCCTCTGCAATCACTCATTCTATCTCAAACTGCAACAACCGATGGTATGGTAAGTCAGGAGTCACAGGTGATTGCCGTGCTGACCACGCCCCCAGACATGTTTCGTCAATAGGACTTAATCATTGGGATTGGCTGCACGGCTTTACAGCTTCTCTTATATAGTCTGCAGGATTAATTAAAAAAAATGTAACCCCCTTTCACCCACAGGTTATCCATGTCCCCATGACCACAAAACAACGGCTATGACCCCGTCCATATTGATCATTGAGGCTCTATATTACCTGGAGCATAACAAGTGCAATGAATATCAAACCTTGACATTTAATATACAAAATAAACACCATAATAAAATACATAAAAAATCTATATAAATGTCACACTGCCCAAAGCAGGGAGACATATAGATATATTAAAACATATATATATATATATATATATATATATATATATTTATTAAAACCATAATTCTTTGGACTGATTCTATAATAGGTTAGAGTAGGTTATTCACCATATATACTCAAAACATATATATTTGAGTATATATTAAAAAGCAAAATATAAAACATAACAATAGGCGGAACTTATATCATTGGAAGTTTAGACAACGGCACACACATCTCCCATTAGGGGTCTAACATTGATCTCATCTCTGTTAGCCAGTACTAGCCTGAATTATTACACATCATGTAATGAAAATTAATAAAAATTAACAACTAATAGTTAATAATTAAAAATTATTAATAAAACAATTCAGGTCAAGCTCAATGTTTAACCCTCTCGGGTATAAACTTTTGAGAAGAAATATCCATTTCGTTTCTCTTTGTGACAGATCCCTTACCCGATTGGACCCTCTCCACTTGGGAAAGGTACAGTCAATGCCACAAAATTGGAGAACAGAAGGATCCTGATCATGCTTCTCCTTAAAGTGCAAGGAGACACTATGGTATTTAAAACCCTTTCTAATATTTGCCAGATGCTCAGATACTCTGACCTTCAAAAGTCGCTTTGTTCTTCCCACATAGTACAGCCCGCAAGGGCACCATAGTAAATATACAACGTAGGAAGAATTACACGTAATGAATTGATCTATCTCAAATTTTTCATGGTCCAAATTTGAAATACTCGTAGTACCTCTATTCCTTACTTTGACCGTCCTGCAACAAATACATTTACGACATGAAAAAAACCTTTCAAGTCAATCCTTAGATCGTATTGGCCAGGTGGGTCCAAAATTTTTTGTACTACATGGTCACCAAAATTTGGAGCTCTCCGATAGATAAATTTTGGTTTCTCTGGCAAATTATTTCCCAAATGTCTATCCCTTCCTAAAATGTACCAGTACTTGGAGAAAATATTTTCAATCTCCTTATACTGAAAATGGAAACTGGAAATAAATCCCCACTGATGTTGATCATTCTTGATGACCTCCTCCTTCTTTTTTAAAAACATTTCCCTAGGAACGTTAGCTATTTCAGTAATAGTGTCCATAATTTGTTCCTCTCTATAGCCCTTCTGTACAAATTTGTCGCCAAGAACTTTGGCCTGTACAAGGTAATCCTCTCTTGTGGTACAGTTACGTCGAACCCTTAATATTTGTCCTTTGGGAATATTTCTAATCCACGAGGGATGGTGTCCACTCCCTATGGATAAGTAACTATTCCTATCAGTAGGTTTAAAGTATACTTTTGTACTTAATTTTCCTTCATTCTTTATAATAGTCAAATCCAGAAAATTGACCCTCTCTTCACTGATAATAGAATCCAAAACTATATTGTTGGCGTTGTTATTTAAGTGTTCTACAAATTCTATTGCAGACTCCCTCGACCCCTCCCATATAAATAGGAGGTCGTCTATGAATCTACGGTATAATTTGAGTTCTGGTCTTGATTGGTTGAAGACATGCCTGTCCTCCCACTCTGCCATAAACAGGTTGGCGAGGCTGGGAGCGAATTTCGCTCCCATCGCAACGCCAACCTGCTGGGAGAAGAATTTACCACAAAACCAGAAATAATTATGTGCCATGCAGAAATCTAGCACTTTACCTAAAAAACATTTCTGGATGAAAGGAATATCCTCACGTTTACTCAAGGCCCAGTTCAACGCCAACAGCGCATCATCGTGCTGTATAATGGTGTATAATGAATTAACATCCGTGGTTACTAGATAGGTCGTAACAGCCGGATTCAGCTTCACCTCATCCAACAATCGCAGAAGATCAGAGGTATCTTTAAGATATGCCTTTGTGACTTGGACACTTGGTTGAAGGAATTTATCAAGATATTCCCCCAGTCTCGCAGTGATCGACCCTATCCCATTCACAATAGGCCGGGCTGGTGGTATTTCAGCATTTTTGTGAATTTTAGGTAGGGTATATATCACCGGTATTCTGCAAGAAGTGGGGTTCAAATATCTATTTTCCTTGGGGTTCAATGCGTTATTCCTATAACCCCATTCAACCAATAAACTAAGCTGGTCTTTATACATTTCTGTAGGATCAGCTAATAATTTTTTATATGTGACCTGATCACTTAGCATCTCCGTTAATTGGTTGATGTAGAATGATTTATCCATCACAACAACACCTCCCCCCTTATCCGCAGGACGAATTATAAGGTCCTTTCTATCCTCCAAGGACTTGATACCTTCTCGGATGTATTCGGGATTAATTCGTTTTTTTAGGGGGGGTTCCTCTATGCCTTTTAACACCAAATTTTTAAACACCTCTATATAATGATTGCTAGAGTTTTGGGGGTTAAAAATAGATTTATTCCGTAAACCACTGTCTATATTACCTTGTTCTCTCACTATACGCCCAGATGTGTCACTTGGATGGCTTAAAAAGTACTTTTTAATATTCAATGTGCGAATAAACTTATGTGTGTCAATATACACATCAAATTTATTCATTCTCTTTCTGGGTGCACATTTTAAACCAAGATTCAAAATATTCATTTCATCCTGGTTTAGTTCTACCTGACTTAAATTATATATACCTGTGTTTAATTGTTCCTTCTTCTTTTTTTGGGATTGAACTCGTTTCCCTGCCCTACACCCCCGCCTTCCCCTCGATATGGTCCCGCATCCCTGTTCGGATAATAGGGTATTGGGTTCCTTCCTCCACCATTGTTCATGGGGTAGGGGTTCCCCCGTAAGGGTGCCATTTCTCTCCCCCCCGTTGATCTAAATAAGAGGGCCGGCCCCCTCCTCCATATTCATAATATTCTAAAGCTTGATATCTATTTTGTGTCGGGACTTGATATCTCTGATCTCCATATTGGTTAGGAGGGTGTTGGTACCACTGTTGGTGTTCAGGTTGCGAGTAAACAGAATGATCAACACCCCTATTTTGCTGTGTGTACCTAACTGGTATGGGGGGTCCACCGCACTGACTATTTTCATATTGGTTTCCCCCATGCTCACGGGTCCCATTATTCCTATTGTTTTTTGGGGTGTTATAGGTGTTACCCTTTGGACCATTCCCCTTTCCCTTACTGTTTTGGGCTTTTTCAGGTTTAATGGAACTCGCCCTTCCTGTACTCATCTCTGGAATTACTTCCTTTTCTCCTATATTTTCAGTCCTAACTATATTATTAGCATTTTGCCACAGATAGATGTTATGACTTTTAAAGTCATTCGAGTCCCTATTATATTTTTTTACTTCTTTTTTTGTGTGTCCCTGTCAACTTTTTCCAACTTTTTCCGCATATTAGTATTAAAATCTTTCACTTGGTTAGAGTCCCCACAGGGTATGAGTTTATCCTGTAGTAAATTGATATTTTCATTCAATGTACTCAGTTTAATCCGTTTTCTTTTCAAAACCAACCCTTGGAGCTCTCTGCCAACTTTATTAAAAAACTCCAACCATTCGTCCATATACTTGGATTCTGTGAGGCCATCCTGGGGGGACACTTCCCACCTCAGACTCCTGAAAATGAGATTCTCCTTTAAATGATGTTCAAACGTGAAAATGTCCCACCAGGTTTTGACCTGTTTTTCCAAAAGTATATCCAATGATTTTAAAACCCCTGTTACATCCTCCTCGCATTCAGTCATCTCCTGATTGGAAGAAAAAACACATTCTGGGTCCATCTGTCTATTAGACAGGAAATTAATAGCTTCCATGGCTGCACGTGGTAAAAAATAGAAATATATACCAACAGGTAAGACGAAATAAACTTTTGCTTAACGCCCTCCCCAATTTCCAAGTTCTTTTCTCAAACCACCACTGCGCACTAGGATACAGAATACCTGAAGCTGCCACTTAAAAAATAAAGTGTATAATGGTGATATTTAAATGTGATTAAATAGTGGCGCTATGTTTATACTAAATATAAACTCAACTAAAAGCAAAATGTATGATAATTGAGTGATACAAAGCATCAAATATCATGCATACACAAAATTCCAAATAACTTAAACACAGATTAACAGTGACAAATAGTTTTCAAAGTGTCCATGTGTAAAGTGAATAATCCATATAGGAAAGTATGTATAAAAAATAAAAAAAATGAAAAAACCAAAGAGAAAAGTCCCAGTCCTCGTGAAAAAAAAACAAATAAATGAATGGTTCTTCTTTACAACTGTGACTTTCCCCACACCTTTAGTGATTCCTCTCCCATGAGAAATAAACTCACCAGAAATATATGCCTTACACTCTCGTGTTCGGCAAAACAGCAAAAGTGAACCCACATGGGTTAATAACCCTGTTCCAACGGTGTTCAGTCAATCATATGTTCCACATGAAAATGAAAAAAAGTGCCTCTAATAGTGAAGTATGTCAAAGCCAATTTATTTCAAACCAACAAAAACACTTCAACCATTGCACTTACATCACTTCAAGTAAAAAACAGCATATCGAACACAACACACTGGAACAAGTACATCAAGTGGCAGCCTCAAGAGATAGTGCGGTGAATTGCGGTCACGGCGGACCCAGATAAGATGTTTGTACGGTCTCACCCTTCCTCTGCGATCACTCGTTCTATCTCAAACTGCAACAACCGATGGTATGGTAAGTCAGGAGTCACAGGTGATTGCCGTGCTGACCACGCCCCCAGACATGTTTCATCAATAGGACTTATTCATTGGGATTGGCTGCACGGCTTTACAGCTTCTCTTATATAGTCTGCAGGATTAGTTAACATTTTTTAACCCCCCTTTCTCCCACAGGTTATCCATGTCCCCATGACCACAAAACAACGGCTATGACCCCGTCCATATTGATCATTGAGGCTCTATATTACCTGGAGCATAACAAGTGCAATGCATATCAAACCTTGACATTTAATATACAAAATAAACACCATAATAAAATACATAAAAAATCTATATAAATGTCACACTGCCCAAAGCAGGGAGACATATAGATATATTAAAACACATATATATATATATATATATATATATATATATATTGTGAGGGGGTTAGCTCGGCAGCGGGTGTGTGTGACCCCCGAGATGGGCTCCCCACACAAAAACAGGCCCAGCAAACGGAGGTTGTGGTTTTCAAAATCAAAAAGGTGCGGTTTATTTTCTATTTACAGTGACAAAACACAGCAAAGCAAAAGAAACATAAACAAAATAAATCCTGGTCAACTTGACCTCTGACTAAACATACAGGTTTCCTAACTAACAACTGGGATCAGCCTAGTGCTGTCCTAGTCCCTAAGTCCCTGGTTTTAAATGTCCAAGCAAATAGCCACACAGGCTTTGTCTCACCGCACAGGGGTTCACTCTCCCTAGACAGTCCACACAGGTCTGGTTCCAGGCATGAGCTAACATCTAATGAAGCTGGGAGTTGTTATAGAGGCCTAAATGAGCTGACAAGCTTCAGCTGGCCTCATCAACTCCCTGTCTGTACGACGCCCCACACTCTCCCTAGAGGTATGAGTCATCCATGAGCCCACTAGCCTTATACAACTCTCCACCTAGTTGTATAAGTCGGCGTAAAGCCTGAATCTGGGCGAAATATATCTACCCCCCTGGATGCAACCAGGTGACTTTACCTTCCTGCTGTCACATACCCCCCCCCTCTTGTTTTAACCTCGGGGTTGGAACACCAGCAATCAGGCATTCATGTACTCGAGACAAAGCATCCACATTCCCCATTTGAACGCCAGGGCGATGCTTTACTGTGAAGTTGAATTCCTGGAGGGCCAGGAACCACCTATTCACTCTTCTATTTGTTTCCTTGTTTTGAGCCATCCATTTTAACGGAGCGTGATCCGTAACCATGTCAAAGTGCCTACCTAGCAGGTAGTACCGAAGGGAATCTAGAGCCCACTTCACCGCTAAACACTCCTTTTCAACGGTGGCGTAATTTACCTCATGGGACTTCAACTTCCTGCTGAGGTAAATGACTGGGTGCTCTTCCCCGTTCCAGACCTGGGACAATACTGCTCCTAACCCCACATCTGACGCATCACTTTGTACGACAAAGTCTTTAGAGAAGTCGGGTGAGTACAACACTGGCTGGCTACATAAGGCTTGTTTCAAGAATTGGAATGCTGCCTCAGCCTCGGGGGTCCATTTAATCATGACCGACCCTTTCCCCTTCGTCAGGTTGGTTAGGGGCACAGCCTTAGAAGCAAAGTGGGGAATGAATCGCCGATAATACCCAGCGATTCCCAGAAAGGCTCGTACCTGCTTCTTGCTGTTGGGACGTGGCCAACTCTGGATGGCCTCGACTTTGTTGAGTTGGGGTTTTATTACTCCCCTCCCAATGGTGTACCCAAGATATTTGGCCTCCTCCTGCCCAATGGTACACTTCTTGGGGTTAGCCGTAAACCCCGCTTCCCGAACAGAGTCCAGGACTGCTTGCACTTTTGGCAGATGTGAGGCCCAATCTGTGCTATGGACAATTATGTCATCCAGGTAAGCCGCAGCATACTTCCGATGGGGCCTCAGCATCTGGTCCATTTTCCGCTGGAATGTGGCCGGCGCATTCTGTAACCCGAACGGCATTCTTTTATATTGGAACGCCCCGTCTGGGGTTACAAATGCGGTTTTCTCTTTGGCCGACTTGGCCAGGGGGATTTGCCAATACCCTTTTGTGAGGTCAAGAGTCGTCATGTATCGGGCTGTTCCCAGCCGGTCGATCAACTCATCTATACGTGGCATGGGGTAGGTGTCAAATTTTGTAACTTTGTTCAACTGACGAAAATCGTTACAAAATCGCCAGCTCCCATCCGGTTTAGGCACCAACACAATGGGACTAGACCAATCACTTTGGGACTCCTCTATCACCCCTAAGTTCAGCATTTTCTGTACTTCCTCCCGTATTGCCTCCCGTCGGGCCTCTGGGATCCGATAGGGTTTTAACTTCACCCTTTCACCGGGCGGGGTAATGATGTCATGCTCTACCCCAGATGTTTGTCCCGGCAGCTCAGAGAATACCTCCTTGTTGCGAAGCACAAACTCCTTAACCTCCTGTTGTTGGGGTTGTGACAAGGTGGCTGCTATTCCAACCTCAGGAATCACGCAACCAGTTTGCGCTGGTGACCAAGTGTCTGCGACTAGGGACTCTCTATCCCTCCAGGCTTTCAACAGATTAACGTGATAGATCTGTTCGGGCTTTCGCCTTCCTGGTTGTCTGACCTTGTAATTCACTTCGCTCACTTTTTCCATTATCTCGTAGGGGCCTTGCCATTTGGCAAGGAATTTACTTTCAACCGTAGGGACAAGTACCAGTATCCTATCCCCCGGGGAAAAGGTACGGGTCTTGGCTCCACGGTTGTACACTCTCTGCTGTGCTAACTGCGCTTGGGCCAAATGTTCCTTCACGATGGGCATTACCTGTGCAATTCGGTCTTGCATCAGGGCGACATGCTCAATCACACTCCTGTGGGGAGAACTCTCACTTTCCCAAGTTTCCTTGGCAATATCCAACAGCCCTCTTGGGTGTCTCCCATACAGTAACTCAAAGGGGGAGAATCCCGTAGAGGATTGGGGCACCTCCCTAATAGCAAACATCAGATAAGGAAGTAGACAGTCCCAATCCTTTCCATCTCTATCCACCACTTTCTTCAACATTTGTTTTAGGGTTTTGTTGAACCTTTCAACCAGCCCATCGGTTTGGGGGTGATACACAGATGTACGTAATTGCGTCACTTTGAACAATTTACACAGCTCCTTCATAACCCGGGACATAAAGGGTGTACCTTGGTCCGTAAGCAGTTCTTTACAAATACCCACCCGGCTAAACACAAGAGATAGCTCTTTGGCTATGGTTTTGGCCGAGGTATTTCGGAGAGGGATCGCTTCTGGATAACGGGTGGCATAGTCCATTATAACTAATATGTACTGGTGCCCCCTAGCGGACTTGATTATAGGACCTACCAAATCCATGGCGATCCTCTCAAACGGGACCTCAATGATGGGTAGAGGGACCAGCGGGCTACGGAAATGTGGCATCGGGGCCGACCTCTGACACACAGGGCAGGAGGAACAATAATTTTCTATGTCCTTCATCACCCCCGGCCAATAGAATCTCTGTAATACCCTCTCTCGGGTTTTCTCTGTCCCCAGATGACCTCCAAGAATGTGCCCATGGGCCAACTCCAACACCAACTTCCTGTAAGGTTTGGGCACCACAAGCTGCTCAACGGTTTCTTCTGCCCTTTTTGCCACCCGATACAGTAGGTCCTTCTCTACGCTGAAGTATGGGTAAGTGCAGGTATTATCTGGGTTCACTAACTCGCCATCTATTTTCACTACGTTTTCCCGTGCCTTTATTAGGGCGGGGTCTTTCAACTGTTCTGTGGCAAAGTTTTCCCTGTGAACCTCAAGATCAGAAAACTCCACAGACGGTAGGTTTTCGTCTGAGGAGGTGGGCTCATCTCCAGTTTCTTGAGTCTCCCCTGCCAATACTGATAAGGGAAATTCCGGAGAGTCCTCACCACTCTCAGGGGAGTTCTGGCTATCACATTCCTGGAACATAGGGGCACCAGTGGGGGGCTCAGGATCATCCCACAGTTCCCAGAACTTCGGAAAATCCCTTCCCACAATGGCGTCATGCGGTAACTGAGATACTAAGCCCACTGGATGAGAGAGGGTACCTTTGGGGGTCTCGAAACACACTGTAGTCACTGGATACTCTCGGGTGTCCCCATGCACACAAATAACAGCTACCTTGCTATTCCCAGAGACCTCTGTTTTAACTAACTCAGCCTTTATCAGGGTCACAAGGCTACCTGAATCCAACAATACCACAACATTTCTACCATTAACACACATTTTGCATAAATGTTTCTCAGTTCCTCGAATGGCAGTGCATGCGACTGTCGCACACAGCGACTGACGTCTGCCCGTCAGAAAGTCACACTGCATGGGTTCCTCCACAACCGGGCAATTGGCTGCAATATGTCCCGCTTGCCGGCAGCGGTAGCAAACGATCCTTCTTGCGGCCTCTTGAGCCGCTGATTTCCCAGGCTGTTCTCGCCAAACTTGGGGTAGAGCTCCCACCCTCTCACTCTCTCCACCCTCACCCCTTGGAATCCTCTTATCCGCCCCTGGGGATGGTCTGGTCTTAGGGTGGAAAGTCCGAGTGTCTCTGGAAGAGGCCGTCAGGTTCTCTGTAGCCAAGTATTTCTCCACACGATCCACAAGACCATCGGCCGTCTCTGGGTCTCCATGGCTTACCCACTTTTGGATGGCAGTAGGAAGAGCTCTCAAAAACCGATCCATTACAACACGTTCCACAATCTTTGGTGCGGACAAAGTCTCTGGCTGTAGCCACTTTCTGCTCAGGTGAATGAGATCATACATTTGAGACCTGGGGGGTTTTCCAAGCTGGAAAGTCCAGTTATGCACACGCTGAGCCCGGACAGCCTGGGTGACACCCAGCCTTGCCAATATTTCAGCTTTTAGCATCACATAGTCTTTTGCTTGGTTAGGCTCTAGGTCATAGTAAGCTTTCTGCGATTCACCAGTTAACAGAGGAGCCACCAGTCCAGCCCACTGCTCCTCAGGCCACTTTTCTCTTTCAGCGGTCCTTTCAAATGTGGTCAAAAATACCTCCGGATCATCCTCT